>CAWUFW010000523.1:1206423-2412847 GCA_963921515.1 Calotriton arnoldi
TTTTATCTGTGCGCCCCATACTGTTAACAAACAATTTGTTCCGTATCCGGCAGGCAAATCACAGGCGGGAGGCCAGCGCATACAATCCCACACCCCTGGAACGGAACAGCACCACCAGAAGCCAAACACCAGCCAACACAGAGACTCAGGCAGGGTTCTGCCAGCGCACAGAGCAGGGCGCTCAGCGCCAAGAAACCACCTATGGGGGTAGGCCGCAGGGAATCCTCAGGCAATCTAGGACTTCAAATCCTGCCAAAGTAGCTGCACCCCCCACAGCACGCCTTTGCGCGGTCAGCCAGCTCCGCAGCAGTCTCAACCACCAGATGCAGTAGGGCACAGTCTCCTCACGCCAACAGCAGCAGTGATTGTCTGCTCACACAGACCCCCCCACAGCCCAACAGCAGCTCGCAGCGCGCCGCGCCAATTCCGGGCCTCCACCCGCCTACGCAGCCACAAGCCCGGCCAGCGCCACACACTACTCACCGCCGCCGACCGTAGGGAGCCCGCGATTCACAGTCCGCCGACTGCCGGAGCCCAGGCAATCGTGGAGACCAGCGGGAGCCCCCGCTCTCGATATCCTCTTCACCAGCGATCCGGGTCACAGCACAGGAGCAAACAGGCACGGGTGCTCCAGAGCGTCTTGAGCGGGCACCCGCACTATCTGTATGCGGGATGGGATCCGGATTCCTCACCAACCAGCTATGCGCCGATTCTCCCCAGCTCAGTGGTACGCGGTAGGCGCCATTTTTCGCGCGGTCCCCAGGCAGCCAAGAAGTCCGCGTTTACAGCGGGCACAGCAATCCTACACGATGTCGGACTCCTTCAGCCGCCGCAGGACCCCACCGCAGCAACACCCGGTCCGTTGTGGAAGGTGGATGTGCCGTTATTTGGCAAATAATGGACGGATAGTAGCCCGGCCCGGCAGAGCAGCACTAGAGTGCGGCCATCTTGCCGTGCGCTCTCTAGCGCCCCCCCTCCTTCGACGTTTTCTTGTGGACCTCGACGACTGAGCAGTCCTCCGGTCCCTCTGCGATGTTGTCTTCCTCTCCACTCGAGAGGCCCAGGTCTCGGAGCGATGGAGCTGGTCCCTGGCCCTGCATGTTGTAGTTAGCCCTTCTTAACCTCTCTCTGACCCGGAGGGTTTTCGGGGTGAACGCCGAACACACGTTGCAGTTTTCGCTGATGTGGTCGAGCGGCAAGCAGAGGTTGCAGACTGGGTGCTGGTCCTTCTGGGAGTACTTGTGGTGACAGTTTTGGCAAAACTTAAACGGTGTCTTGTCCATACCCGCGCTCAGGGGGCCCCCTGTGAGCGCATTCTCTGTAGGCGTCGAGATTTTGGTCGTGGACCTTCTACCTCGTCGTCCTTCTCGTCGCCTCCGGTACTCGTCTCCTCGTCCGGTGTCTCAGGAATCGATCCTCTTTGGTGATGATTGAATTTGAGATTCTTCGTCCAAAGTTTCTGGAACTTCTCGTCGACGATCCAGACCCCACGGCGGAAAAAAGAATATGAAGATGGCGACCAAAGGTGGGAGCTTCCGCAGGAAGCGCGACGTCGTCACAGAGGACACCAAATGGTGGGGGCGTCGCCGCCCACCTGGGCCAACAAAAAAAAAAAAAAAAAGAAAGAAAATACTACGAATCCGGACCCAACCACGAGATGGCGGAATAATGCACAGCATAGTGAATCCAGAAAGATTCACGCTGCAAAACTTTGATACCAAAACTTCTCAGTTTTCAGTAAAGCCATTATAGTGCTGTGGCGTTCGTAATGATAAACTCCTAGTACCATATACTCTTAATGGCATTACTGCACTTACAATGTCTAAGAATTGGCTTAGACATTGTAGGGGTACAGGGTTCATGCACCTGTACCCTCACCACTGGTATTGTGCACCCAGCTAGAGGGGTGGCTGACCTATGCCAGGGCAGTGGGTTGTAGGCATGGCACACAGGGATGTGTGCCATGTCGAATCTTCACTTTATTCTGCACCAAAACACGCAGCCTGCAAAGGCAGTGTATGAGTGGGTAAAGGTACAGGGCCTCTAAGGGTGGCACAACAAGTGCTGCAGCCCTTAGAGACCTTCACTGGCCACAGTGCCCTTGATACCATTTACAAGGGACTGACTGTGGCCAAAGAGTGCCAATTGGGTTTTGTCTCAATGCAGTTTAGGGAAAGAACATAGGCCCTGGGTACCTGTTTGGAAGGAACCCAGGGCACAGTCAAAGTACATCAGCAATTTGGCAAAAAGTGGGGGCAACCATGCAAAAAGAGGGCACTTTCTTACGCTTACTGGTCCAGAAAAGGTTCCCCAGTGATCCTGAGTCCAAGTCCAGCATAGGCTGACACCTCCTGGACTCCACAACAATGCCTACAGTTTAAATCCAAAGGCTCCCCCCAACCACAACAGGCTTCGATAAGAGAAACTCTACGTCAAAGGACACCCCGGCACCTGAAGCCCCTGGGCCTTGGAGAGCTCTGCTGTCGATGGTGTTCTTTGTGCAGCCTCCGGTTCGACACGTGCAGACTGTTTCCAAAACCGAGTTCCTCCACTGACTACCATTGAGCGCCTGTAGGAAGCTGGCTCTGTATATATATACACCAAAGTAAGGTATAGTGTGCACAGAGTCCAGTGGATCCCCAAAGGTAGGCAGAGGTAAAGTTAGATAGCACCTCACTCTCTATTTGTGGTAGTGTGGGCGAGCAGTAAGGCAGTATCAGAGGACAGTGTTGAGCATTTGTTGTACCCACTCAATCAGCAAATGATTTCACACACAAAGACAACTTCAGACCAATTGGTTTTGTATAAAAAATATTCTTTTAGTTATTTTATTTTCTAGAACCAAGCAAGCCTGGCACAGGTAAGTTGATAAATACTTTGCAGTTAATATACTGTTTGAAATGCAATTGTAAATGTACTTTGAAATGGTTACAGTTTGAATTACTGGTAATGCAATACTGTGAAATGCTGTACATATACTTTGTATCGACTGTGCAATGAAAATTACAGGTAAGTTACTTTTACGTTACTTTTGAGATTACTTTTGAGATTACTTTTTCTACTCAGTGTGATATGCCTAGATATCACACTGGGACATTTCCTAGAGAGAAGGTAAGTAAAATCAGTTTTGCACAATTGTTATTTTTCAGGTTTCCATACAAATCAACTCCACACTTTGAACATTTTTCAGAGAAAAACAGTCAATGGATTCCTATGGAGGGAAATGAAGTTAACGGTTACCAGGTAAGTAATCGGTCTTTGGAGTTGAGCTTCTGGGGTTGGAACAAGGGTTTCCCCAGGGTCAAGGATGCACTCTCGTTACACCCTCAGCGGCACTAGGGCGGCCGGGTGCAGAGTGCTGAGGCCCAATGTTATCCAATGAGGGATAGGGGGGGACTCCGGTTGGTGGCTGCTGGCAAGCAGGCAACTGGGTTGTGGGAGCAAAGCTCCTGGTGTTAGGCTCAGGGCAAAAGGGGATCCTGTTTAGCACAAAAAGTGCACCCGCAGCGGCGCAGGGCGGCTGGGTGCAGGGTGTTGGTTTGGCGTCGGGTGCCCTGTTTTCAATGGGGATTTTCGGTTTTCAGCTGCAGGCTCGGTCCAGGAAGACTTCCAGGAGGAACCAACAGCTGGGCAGGTAAGTTGGAGGGCTCGGGGACGTAGGTGCACCTCGGGTTCCTTTCTCCAGGGCGCAGGGCCGCTGGATGCAGGGGTGTCTTTTGAGGTCGGATTTTACCTTACCGGGCCACTCGCGGTTGGGGGGGTGGGGACGTCGGGGAGTCCTGGAGGGGTCAACCCACGGTGGACTCGGACTCTGGAGCACTGGGGGACCTCACTGGGACCGGTGGGCCACTCGAACTCGGGCCGTAGGCGATGGGTGCAGTGGTGGTTCCAAGTGCCAAGTTTCTTTTTCCTCAGCCGGCTCAGAGTCTCTTTGGGGTTTCTTTTGAACAGAAGTACGAGTTACTTACCTTCGGTAACGGTGTATCTGGTAGAGACGTTGTTTAGCCGCAGATTCCTTAACTTAGAATATCCCCAGGCGTCGGACTGGATCCGGAATTTTTTTTGCGTAGCAGTACCTCTGCGCGCCGGGGGGCGGCGCCGCCTAGCTCCGCCCTGACGTTGTCCCCGGACATGACGTCAGTGGAGCTATATAGGACCCCCCTGGCGCGCTGACGTCAGTTTTCTTCGGAGGAACTTTTCCGCGCCACAACGCAGAGCCCCCAGCAAAACCGTGAGAGTATGGGAACAGTGTGCGAATAAAAAAAGAGAATGGGTGAGAATGCACCATGAACAACAGTGAGAAGCACTGTTGACTGAAAGGTGTTGAAAAGGAAAGAGCAGAGCAATACATGGAGAAGCGATTGCGCGTAAGCGAAGTGAATGTTACCCCCAAGGGAAAGAGATGTATAAAAAGAAGACCGAGGCAGACGACAAAGTCAGCACTCGATGAAGGGAATGAAAAGCAACCCCACAAAAGCGACAGAATGCCCTCTCCTGAGGCAAAAGGAGTAATGAATGGAGCCAACTGCGACAAACAAGAAAGCCCCAACCCATAGGGTTAAAGAAAGAAATAGGGAGACTGTGTCCCGTATGATAGAACTAGTGGACTGAGGAACAGGCCAGAAAGACCTCAAAGCAACGGAGAAGGTGGGTGGGAGGGTAGAAAACACCAGTAGGCTCCATACTGGAGGAAACTGATGTGAGAAACGCAGGACGACACCTGAACCCATCACCCAAGCATGAGATTGGGAGAAGCAGAACAAGCAATGCCAGAATAAGCCTAACGGGGAGGGTGGCGAAAGATACCGCCCCGTAGAAGGATAAACCACTCCAAGGGAGTGAATGTAGAAAACCCCACCTGAACAGGTCCTCGCAGATCGGGGAGGATGGGTGGGCGTTAAGGAATCTGCGGCTAGACAGATGTAACTCGTACATCTGATAGAGACATCTAGCCGCAGATTCCTTAACTTAGAATAGATACCAAAGCCATACTCCATAGGAGGCGGGTCTGCGAGAGAACCCCACTAAGTTGCTAGGGGAACAGAAGTGTCAAGCAGCCAGTGTGAGAAAGTGCCATCTTTCTTACATGGTATGCCCCCACTTTTTGCTGAATGGCTGATGTACTTTGACTGAGTGTGCCCTGGGCTCCTGCCAACCAGGTACCCAGGGCCTGTGTTCCTTCCCTAAAATTGCATTGATACCTACACCCAATTGACATCCCTGGCCACAGGTCAGCCCCTGGTAAATGGTACCATGGGTACCCAGGGCACTGTGACCAGGGAAGGCCCCTAAGGGCTGCAGCACTTGTTGTGCCACCCTTAGGGACCCTGCACCTTACACACACACACTGCCTTTGCAGGCTGCGTGTCTTGGTGCAGAACAAAAGTGAAGAGTCGACATGGCTCACATCCCTGTGTGCCATGCCTACAAGCCACTGCCCTGGCCTAGGTCAGCCACCCCTCTAGCTGGGTGCACTATGCCAGTGGTGAGGGCATAGAGGCATGAGCCCTGTGCCCCTACAGTGCCCAAGTCCATTCTTGGGCATTGTAAGTGCAGTGCTGCCATTAAGAGTATATGGTGCTGGGAGTCTGTCATTACGAACTCCACAGCACCATAATGGCCCCACTGAAGACTAAGAAGTTTGGTATCAAACTTCTCAGCACATTAAACCCCCACTGATGCCAGTGTGGGATTTAATGTAAAACGCACTCCAGAGGGCATCTTAGAGATGCCCCCTGAAACCAACCCGACCTCCAGTGTCCGGACTGAGTGGCTGCCCAGGCTGCCACCACCAGACATGTTTCTGGACCCCTGGGTCGAGAGCCTCTGCTCTCAGGGGCCTGAAACAATGCACATCCCGGGACGAGGTGCCAAAGCCTCCTCCCCAGGATGGGCAGGGGGAGCTTCAAAGGCCTGCCGCCTTTGGAGTTTCCCCAGACCATTTGCTGCTTCCAGCAAACTGGTCCCCACTGGTTCTACCCCCACTCCTGGCGGGAGAACCGGCGGGAAAACCAGAAGCAGGAAATGGGTTGTGCCCACCTCTGCCAACTCCACCCCTAAGGTGGGGGAGGCGAGGTGAAGCACAAACTCGAGCCCCCGCCATCTTGAGGATGGGGGGACCTGGCCAACCAGGGACAGGCTCCTGCCCCCCTCCCACTGGAGAGGAACAGAATAGGGGGTGTACCCACCCCAGGAAGGGACCCATTGGTCCCTGCCCTTACCTACCTGTAACCACCCCTAAATTTAGTATTTAGGGGCTCCCTGAACCTTCCTTCCGGAGTTCCCAAATCCGAAAACAAGAAGAGAAGACGAAGCAAGAAGACCAGCCGTGCAGCTGCTAAAAGGAGGCGACAACAACTGACTTGGCCCCAGCCCTACCGGCCTGTCGACCTCCGAACCTGCTCCTGCGGAATCCCGGCCTCAGCAACCTCACAAACCCCGGAGGACCTGACTTCTGTGCTACAGCCTTCGACCCAGGGACTCCCACGAGCAGTGGTACTGCTCAAAAGAAAACCTACCAAAGACCCGGCCCTGGCACGGAGCCGCGAAACCTGCACACTCTGCACCCGCCGAGTCCAGCCTGTGCCTGAGTGACCAAAGACCTCGAGGACGTCCCCCGGCGATTCTGACCTGGAATCCAGTGGCCAAGGACCCTCCTCGACGACCCAGACGACGCCTGCAGCCTCAGGACAAGGGACCCCTCCAACCGCGACCAGCAGGGGGTAAGATTTCCCGACCTCAAAAGACACCCCTGCACCCGGCGCCCCACGGCCCCCTGTGCCCAACTCCTGGGTGTCTACCTATCCTCCAAGACCCCAACTTACCTCCTGAAGTGTTGGTCGTCCCTGAAGAATCACCGTCCCCGAGCCTGCAGCCTTTCTTCACCTTTCACGACCTCTATTGTTTAACATTGAGCGCCCGACGGCTCAAAAGCACCCTGCACCCAGCCGCCCGAGTGCCCCTGGAAGTGCAACCTCTATCCTAACCTACTTCCCTACTTGCCCTGAGCAAGTGACCAGGAGCCCAGCTCCCACAGTCGCGTGGCCTGCTTGCCAGCAGCCACCAACCCGGGGCCCCCGCCTGCCATAGGATAACATTGGGCCTTCTCACTCTGCACCCGGCCGCCCCTGTGCCGCTGAGGGTGTAAAAACTGTACTTACCTGATCCTGGGGGACCCCTGAGTCTTACCCAGAACCTTAACCCTGCCAGTCAAGTACTTACCCGAAATCCGATAACTCACTTTTCTTCCATAGGGTTCCATTGACTGGTTTTCTGCGAAATTTCTTCTAAGTGTGGAGTTCTGATACTTTAGAATATTCACCAAAAATCAACCGAGTCACGAAAACGAAAATACTCACCTAGTATTAGGAGGGGCCTCAGTGCTGGACCCGAGTGCCCAACACTGGCCCTAAAAAGTAATCGCAACGTTACTTACCGTTAACTCACTTTTCTTTCATAGGGATCCATTGACTGGTTTTCTGTGAAATTTCTTCTAAGTGTCGATTTCTGTCTTTTACAAATATTCTTTAAAAATCGAACAAACTACAAAAACGTAATTACTTACCTGTTTTAAGTAAATGTCCCAGTGCTGAACCTAGGAGTCCAGCACTGGATTACAAAAGTAACGTAAACATACTTTGCTTGCACACTGTATTTCCTTTCATAGGATAACATTGGTAATTTTACCCAGAAAAGTTTCTAAGTGTCAGCTTTTGAAATATAGTAATATTCTTCAAAAATCACTACAATAACCAAAACGCTTTTTCTTACCTGTTTACAGGAAGTGTCCCAGGACTGAATCCAGGATCCAGTCCTGTGGTTAGAAAAGTGCTCTGCAAAGTAATCAATTGTAATTAAGTATAATTTTCCATTGAGCTCAATGTTGCATTGAATTTGACCCTGTGTTGCCTCTTGCACCAACTGTGATAACCACTATCAAAAAAGTCTATTGCCTATCTGTAAGGTGAATAACCAAAGCATCTCATACTGAGAAAGTATATTTTGATCCTATTGTTGGTTCTAAAATAAAACAAGCATATATTTTTTTATATACAAACCATTGGCCTAGAGTTCAGTTCTTGAGTGTGTGGCTTCATTTGCTGACTGAGTGTGTACAACAAATGCTTTACACTGTCCTCTGATACTGCCTTACTGCTCGACCAAGCTACCACTTTGGAGAGTAAGGTTATATCTAACTTTAGCCTCTGTCAACCCTCTGGGGACTGTGGACTCTGTACACCCTGAACCTTACTTGGGTACAGTATATACAGAGCCACTTTCCTACAGCCAGCTAAACACAGTGGGGGCAGAACTGCCAGAGTGGCCAACACCGGAGTACAATACTCCATAGGGAGTGGCCAACAATGAGAGGCAATGGCATTGAAGCTGCCGAGGGCAGCAGGAAATCCCTGTTGGTGAAACAGAGGAGAAGCGAGCACAGAACCAGAAGGACAGTGCGGAATAAAAGTGGATACCTTCCAAAAAAGGAGAGGAACCAAGTGTATAATATGAGGGATCCACAGGATCTAATGGACTTGGAAAGAGAAAGGTGTAGCTAGGGTACAAAAATGGACCGAGTCCGAGCAGGCAGGACGGACATGCAGAAGCACAGTGGAAGTAAGAACAGCAGCGGAAGGATGCTGATGACTCCCAGGATGAGGCAGTGTTAAAGGAAACACAAGACCGGCTAATGCACTGTGGCCCATGCACCGGACATGTGAAAGGCGGGCATGAGAATAATGGCAACAACCAGCGCCATGAATGTGGGGAACAGAAGTACACAAGAGAAACCGTATGTACCGCCAGAACCACACCATAGAGAGGAGAAGGCCCCATCAAGCGCCACGAGCAACAGCTGAGACACGAGAGACTCACTAATAGGGGTATCGTGTGAAAGAGAGCCGGCAAAACTAACACACATGGAAGACATGCGCTCACTAAAGTGAGGAACCAGACCACAGCAAGGCAGAGTACGCCTGCAGGAGGTCTGGGCGTGTGTAGTATGCCGGACAGGACTAAAGAAGACAGGGCCCAGCCCGGTGGATGAGTCGAGAAAGAAAAACCATGATAGCACCAACAGCTACGTAGCAGTGGTACGGGCCCAGAGCCAGACAACAGCCACAGGCGGTAGGAAAGACCCACTGGCTACTGTGAAACAGACAGGGAGGCCAAACAGCACTGGAAGGAACAAGAGTGGGTACACGCTCAATACTGCACCAGAGAAAACACTGCTGGGAGGAGAACACCCCCGCTGAAAGCAGCAACCGGAAGGAAAAACAGGACAACACCTGCGTGGAATGCAGCAGGAAATAGAAAGGCCTGGTAGGAGTAGAACCGTACAACGGAAAGGTGCCGGAAAACGCACCAGCCTGTGAGAGCGAGCACACTAGGGAGCAGTCGCTGTACGTAATAGAACACAGTGACAGGGTCCTGTGATAGGCAGTCCAGAGATGGAACGGCCGCAGGGAAAGAACCAGGATGAGACGGGAGGGACCTGAAAGCCCTTCCGGCCTCAAGAAATGGAGTAGTGAGATGAAGGGGAGTGCCGCAGACCAGCAGCAGCAACCATGAGAGAGCCCAACAAATGGACCGCAAGAAGGCCCCGGGAGGGCATGCAGCAACAGGGGAGGGCATGCAGCAGCAGGGGAGGGCATGCAGCAGCAGTAAAGCGCACAGGCACAGCTGCCGAACAACGTAGTAAAAAGGGCCCCACAGAAGCGTAGACAAGACAGAATGGCACGGGACTAAAACGCCCATCAGCGTTGGCACCCGACGCCGGCACGGCTCCGGAGCCGAGGCACTCTGCCGCCGGCGCCAAAGATGATGCCGGCATGGCTCCAGAGCCGAGGCACTCGGTCGGCGCCGAGGGCAAACCGCCGGCGGAGATCCGACCTGAATGCCTACCTCCACTGTGGGACCCGAAGGCGCGCCAGGGAGAGGAGGTGACCCGAAGATGGAGTGCAGAGCCTTGTAGTAGGCTTCCATCTGGGGCCGAGTTGCGCCAGTACCCGGAAAGGGCGGGTAAAGGGAGGCGGACTCCGGGGCGCACAGCTCCGTGTGGGAACGGGAACCATGGCCCCCATCGTCACGTGGAGGCGAGGACCTTGACTTCCGTGACTTTTTCTTCAACTTACCTGTAGAGCGACGTTCGCGGGATCGACTCCGGGAGCGGAGGCGGAGAGAAGACCCAACCGGAGAACGGCAGGGAGACGCCGCACGGGTAATCCGGGCGGCTAAGAGCGTCATCCGACGCTCCCGTAGGGACTTTGCAAACAAGTTTCGCACAATTTAAAGCCCGAAGGCATCGCACACTGTTCCCCGATGCCAAAGGACGTCGAAAAAGGGCCTGAAGAAAAACAGGCCAGAGGAACAGCTGAATCCCGGATCCGCGTTGGAACGCGGAAAAGGAAAACAGACGTCAGCGCGCCAGGGGGGTCCTATATAGCTCCACTGACGTCATGTCCGGGGACAACGTCAGGGCGGAGCTAGGCGGCGCCGCCCCCCGGCGCGCAGAGGTACTGCTACGCAAAAAAAATTCCGGATCCAGTCTGACGCCTGGGGATATTCTAAGTTAAGGAATCTGCGGCTAGATGTCTCTATCAGATCTGCTGTTCACAGGAGATCCAGTCTTTGTTGAAGGCAGTCAGTCCTCTCAGGGGTTCTGGAGGTCGTTGGCTGCAGGACAAGACTATTTTTGGCGCAGGATCTCTGGGGCCTGCAGACGGCCCAGTAGGGCTGGGGCCAAGTCAGTTCTCTGCAGTCTCCTCTACTGGGCGTCTTCTTTCATCCTTTTTCTTCTTAGGTTGCGGGAATCTGCTTTCTTGGTTCAGGGCTGCCCCCTAAATACTGTATTTAGGGGCGTTTTAGGAGTCTTGGGGTCAGTAGCCAATGGGCTACTGACCTTAGGGTGACAACACCCTTGGTGTGCTCACCCCACGTGGGGGAGTGAGCACAATCCCTGATAGGGGAGTGCCTGCCATCTGTAAGATGGCGAGCACTGAAGAGAGGGCTTCACCTCGCCTCCCCCACCTGAGGGAGGGAGTTGGCAGAGGTGGGCACACCTTCTGGGCTGGCTAGTTTTTCCCACCTGTCTACCCACCGAAAAAGGAGGGGAGACAGGAAAGGGGCCTGCTCCTGCTAGCAGGAGAGGCTGGGGGTCGCATTACAAAGGCTGCCAGGCCTTTGAAGCTCCCCTGCAACAGATGGCTCTTCCTGGCCTGGGGGAGGTGTGAGCACCTCTGCCCAGGAAAGGCTTTGTTTCTGGGCTCAGGGAGCGAAGGCTCCCACCCTAGGGGTCCAGAAACATGTCTCGTGGTGGCAGGCTGGTGTGTACCAGTCAGGGAACCCACCAGAGGCTGGTCGTTTTTCAGGGGGCATCTCTAAGATGCCCTCTGTGTGCATTTTTCATTAAATCCCAAACTGGCATCAGTGTGGGTTTAATGTGCTGAGAAGTATGATACCAAACTTCAGTTTTCAGTGTAGCCATTGTGGTGCTGTGGAGTTCGTAATGACAAGCTCCCAGCACCATGTACTCTTAATGGCAGCACTGCACTTACAATGTCTAAGAATGGACTTAGACACTGTAGGGGTACAGCTCATGCACCTGTACCCTCACCACTGGTATAGGGCACCCAGCTAGAGGGGTGACTGATCTATGCCAGGGCAGTGGGTTGTAGGCATGGCACACAGGGATGTGTGCCATGCCGACTCTTCCCTTTGTTCTGCACCAAAACACGCAGCCTGCAAAGGCAGTGTGTGTGTGTAAGAAAGTGGCTCTGTATATACTGCACCAAAGTAAGGTTCAGTGTGCACAGAGTCCACAGTCCCCAGAGGTTTGGCAGAGGCTAAAGTTAGATATAACCTTACTCTCTAAAGTGGTAGCTTGGTCGAGCAGTAAGGCAGTATCAGAGGACAGTGTAAAGCATTTGTTGTACACACTCAGTCAGCAAATGAAGCCACACACTCAAGAACTGAACTCTAGGCCAATGGTTTGTATATAAAAATATAGTTGTTTTATTTTAGAACCAACAATGGGTGTCAAAATATACTTTCTCAGAATGAGATGCTTTAGTTAACTACTGTTCAATTGGCAATAGACTTTTGAATGCAATAGTTACAGTTGTTGCAATATGCAACACAATTTTAAACACAATTATACATTGAGCTCAATGGAAATTTCTGGTTAAATGCAATAGATTACTTTTTGGATTACTTTTCTAACCACGGGACTGGATCTTGGATTCAGTCCCGGGACACTTCCTGTAAACAGGTGAGAAAAAGCGTTTTGGTTATGGTAGTGATTTTTGAGGAATATTACTGTATTTCAAAAGTTGACACTTAGAAACTTTTCTGGGTAAAATTACCAATGTTATCCTAGGGAAGGAAATACAGTTTGCAAGCAAAGTATGTTTACGTTACTTTTGTAATCCAGTGCTGGACTCCTAGGTTCAGCACTGGGACATTTACTTAAAACAGGTAAGTAATTACGTTTTTGTAGTTTGTACGATTTTTAAAGAATATTTGTATGATTCAGAAATCGACACTTAGAAACTTTTTCAACAAAAAGCAGGCAATGATATCCTATGAGAGGAATTTCCAGTTACTGGTAAGTACGGTAAAAATTACTTTTCATGGTCGGTACTGGACTAAAAGATGCAGTACTGAGGTCTCTCCTGATAGTAGGTGAGTAATTCGGAATTCGTTACTGTTGTGATTTTTAAGCAATATTTTGGTATTTCAAAAGTGGACACTTAGAAGAAATTTCACAGAAAACCAGTCAATGGATCCCTATGTAAGAAAATTCAATTCGCCGGTAAGTTACTTTTAACGTTACTTTTGTAATCCAGTGCTGGACTCCTAGGTTCAGCCCTGGGACATTTACTTAAAACAGGTAAGTAATTACGTTTTGGTAGTCTGTACGATTTTTAAAGAATATTCTTGTTTTCAAAAGTCGACACTTAGAAACTTTTTGGAAGAAAAAGTGTCCATGTTATCCTATGAGGAAAAATGAGTTATCGGTCTCGAGGTAAGTAATCGGTCTTTTGAGTTAGGGTTCTGGGGTTAGACTCAGGGGTCTCCCAGGGTCAGTGATGCACTGTTGTTGCACCCTCAGCGGCACTAGGGCGGCCGGGTGCAGAGTGTTGAGGCCCAATGTTATCCTATGGAGGATAGGGGACTCCGGTTGGTGGCGGCTGGCAAGCAGGCCACGGGGTTGTGGGAGCAAAGCTCCTAGGGTTAAGCTCAGGGCACGTTGGGGACCAAGTTAGCACCAAAGAGGCACCCTCAGCGGCACTAGGGCGGCCGGGTGCAGAGTGCTGTTTTGAGGTCGGGTGCCCTGTTGATTTCAATGGAAATTTTCGGTTTTGGTTTTCAGCTGCAGGCTCGGTCCAGGAAGACTTCCAGGAGGAACCAACAGCTGGGCAGGTAAGTTGGAGGGCTCGGGGACGTAGGTGCACCTCGGGTTCCTTTCTCCAGGGCGCAGGGCGTCTGGATGCAGGGGTGTCTTTTGAGGTCGGATTTCACCTTACCGGGCCACTCGCGGTTGGGGGTTCTCCGTGCAGAGGCTGCAGGCGACGTCGGGGAGTCCTGGAGGGGTCAACCCACGGTGGACTCGGACTCTGGAGAGCTGGGGGACCTCGCTGGGACCGGTGGGCCACTTGAACTCGGGCTGTAGGCGACGGGTGCAGTGGTGGTTCCAGGCGTCGGGTTTCTTTCTCCTCAGCAGGCTCGGAGTCTTTGTTTGGTGTTTCTTTTGAACAGAGCTGCTGTTCACAGGAGATCCGGTCTTTGTTGAAGGCAGTCAGTCCTCCCTGGGGTTCTGGAGGTCGCTGGCTGCAGGACAAGACTATTTTTGGCGCAGGATCTCTGGAAACTGCAGACGGGCCGGTAGGGCTGGGGCCAAGTCAGTTGTTCTCTGCAGTCTCCTCTGCTGGGCGTCTTCTTTCGTCCTTTTTCTTCTTAGGTTGCGGGAATCTAAGGAAGGAAGGTTCAGGGTGCCCCTAAATACTAGATTTAGGGGCGTTACAGGTAGGTAAAGGGCAGGGACCAATGGGTCCCTGCCCTGGGGTGGGTACACCCCTATCCTGCCACTCTCCTGTGGGAGGGGGCAGGAGCCTAGTCCTGATTGGGCAGGGCTCCCCATCTTCAAGATGGCGAGAGCCCGGAGATGTGCTTCACCTCGCCTCCCCCACCTGAGGGGTGGGGTTGGCAGAGGGTGGCACACCCCCTTTCCTCCCTTGGTGTTTCCCCCAGTCTTCCCACCAGGATGGGGGAGGAACCGGTGGGGACCAGTTGCTGAGTACAGCAAGTGGTCTGGGGAAGCTCACAAAGGCGGAATGCCTTTGAAGCTTCCCCCTGCCCATCCTGGGGGAGGGGGCCTAGCACCTCACCCAGGACGTGCATTGTTGCAGGCCCGGGAGAGCGGATGGCTCTCTACCCAGGGGTCCAGCAACATGTCTGCTGTGTGGCAGCCTAGGCAGCCCCTCAGACAAGACGTGGATTGTAGGTTAGGTTCAGGGGGTAACTCTAAGTGGCCCTCTGACGTGCATTTTACAGTAAATCCCACACTGGCATCAGTGTGGGTTTACTGTGCTGAGGAGTTTGATACCAAACTTCTCAGTCTTCAGTGCAGCCATCATGGTGCTGTGGAGTACGTGCTGACGACCTCCCAGCACCATATACTCGGAATGGCAGCCCTGCACTTACAGTGCCCAGGAATGGGCCTGGGTACTGTAGGGGCACAGGGCTCATGCACCTGTGCCCTCACCACTGGCATAGGGCACCCAGCTAGAGGGGTGACTGAGGTATGCCAGGGCAGTGTGTTTGTGGGCATGGCACACAGGGATGTGTGCCATGTCGACTCTCTGTTTTGTTCTGCACCAAGACACTCAGCCTGCAAGGGCAGTGTGTGTGTGTCAGGGTACAGGGCCTCTAAGGGTGGCACAATAAGTGCTGCAGCCCTTAGGGGTCTTCTCTGGTCACAGTGCCCTGGGTACCTAGGGTACCATTTACCAGGGGCTTACCTGTGGCCAGAGATGCCAATTGGGTTTAGGCTGAGTACAGTTTTTAGGGAAGGAACACAGGCCCTGGGTACCTGATTGGCAGGGATCCAGGGCACACCAAGGAAAAGTGCATCAGTTATCAGGCAAAAAGTGGGGGTTACTGCAACAGAAACCCACTTTCCTACACAAGCCCCCCCAGCCCAAAGGCCAGGAGACTCAGCCAACGCTGGGAGAGCCTGTCTAGTCTTTCAGGCGAGGAAGAGTTGGGGAAGTGGTTTGAAAGTTGCAGGGCCTACTCCGCCTTATATCCTTCTGTCCAGGTCAGTCCCTTTGGGGAGCTGGCCTACCTCATCAGTTTCAGGACCTAATTCCCAAAGCTCCTCTCCTTGCTCTTTAGTGTCTTCACCCCATCTTTTAAGTTTGGGTTCAGAGGTGCCCACCTCTGCAAAGTCTAACTTAGCCAGGGCAAAGCCCAGCTTACCCACAGAGGTCACCCACAGTTTGAGCAACCCCACCATGACCAATAGGGTCAGGGGCCTAGCTTGTTATTTGGCAGGGGGTTAGGCCACCATGCCAAGGATAGGGCTGCCATGAAGGCTAACACCCAGCAGAGGCTGCTGACAGCTGTCAGTGCCCAGAACCACACCTTTAGCTCCTGTCTGGCAAGTGAAGGGGCTATCTTACAGGTCTCTTTGGGTCCTGGCTGTCTGCCTGTTGCTTTAGGTTGGGGGGTCACTAAACTTTGTAGTGAGCACCCTTCCTCCACCCTTTGTTCTGCCAGCTGAGGAGCCACCAACTCAGGCTGGACAGTTGCCTGACTAGTCAGGTCTTCTTGTTGGCTAGGGGGGCTTTACCAGGGCCACTTCTGGAGTTTTCCCTCACTGGGATAGAATCTCCCTGGCCCTCTGGGACTGTGGCTAACAGTTGCCCACCTTTCCTACCCTGTTCCTTTTTACTCTTTTGGGGCTCAGCTGCACTGACTGCAGGTTGAGCCCCCCAGGCTTCTTGGGTGAGGCCTGGCATTGGGCCAGTGCCTCTCTTTGGCTCAGGTCCACCTCTAAGTGGTCATTCCCCAGGAGACAATCAAGGGGGAGGTCTTTACTGACTACCACCTTTCTCCATCTAAGGGACCCAGCTATGACTAGGGGCACTACAGCCACAGGCCTAACAGTGACTCCCCTGGGACAGCCCTTACTCTCCTTGATTCCCCTGGGACATACTGGTGTGGGAGTACCAACCTGTCATGCACCACAGTGTGACTGGCACAGGTATCTCTCAGGGCAGTGGTTGGGATTCCATTCACCAGTAGGCGGTGGAAGTGTCTACTCCCCTCTGGGATCTCCAGCTTACCTCTTGGGCCCATTTTCCAGTTGAAAGCTAGGAGGACTTCCTCATCTGAGGACCCTTCCTCCAGAGCTACACTGGCAACTCCTGGGGCTACACTAGTCACCCCTGGGGCTGTACTAGGGATCTTGTTTTTAGGACAGCTAGGGTCCTTGGTGTGGTGTCCTGACTTCTGACAGTTGTGACACCATATTCTGTTGGGATCCCAATTCTTACCTTGGTACCCTGGTTTAGTTTGTGAGGTGTCTTTGGGCCCACCCTCCTGGACAGGTTTTTGGGGGCTGCCTGGGACTCCTTACTTTTATCCTTAAGGGGTTCACTATCTTTCTTCTGGGGAGGCTTTGTGACCCCTTTCTTTTGGTCACCCCCAGTGGATGTCCTAGTTACCCTTGTTCTGACCCAGTGGTCTGCCTTCTTTCCCAATTCTTGGGGAGAAATTAGACCTAGGTCTACCAAATGCTGATGCAACTTTTCGTTTGTGCAATTACTTAGTATGTGTTCCTTCATAAACAAATTGTAAAGTCCAGGAAAATCCTGCACATTATGTCCAGCTAACCAACCATCCAGTGTCTTTACTGAGTAGTCTACGAAGTCAATCCAGGACTGGGTCTGGGTTTTGTGAGCCCCCTGAATCTAATTCTATACTCCTCAGTAGTGAGCCCAAATCCCTCAATCAGAGTATTCTTCATGAGGTCATAGGACCCTGCATCTGGCCCAGAGAGGGTCAGAAGCCTGTCTCTGCAGTTACCAGAGAACAGTTCCCACAGGAGTGCCCCCAGAGAGGTTTCTTTACTTTTCTTATTTCACAAGCCCTCTCAAAGGCTGTGAACCATTTGGTGATGTCATCACCTTCCTCAAATTTAGGGACAATCCCTTTGGGGATTTTAGGATCAGAAGTTTCCTCCCTATCCTTAGTTTTAGTATTGCTGCCACCATTGATGGGTGCTAAACCCATCTCCTGTCTTTCCTTCTCTAGAGCCAGGAGTCTGGTCTCTAGGTCCAGTCTTTTGGCCAACCTTGCTAAAGGTGGTCCTCCTCACTAAGGCTATCCTCAGTGTCCTCTCTGGGACCTGAACCACCTAGGTGGCCCCTAGGTCCCCAGAGGTTTACTCTTGGAAATAAGGGTGCAGTGACCCTGTCTTCCCTAGGAAGTGGTGGAGGTGGGTTACCATCCCCATCCTCCTCACTCCTTTCCTCCTCTGCGTGGTCATCACCATGCTCAGAGGGGTGGGCCTTAGCATACTCAGCCAGGAGCTCCTGGAGCCCTTGTTTGGTTGGATGCTGGCCCATTGGTATATTTTTAAGTTTACATAAGGACCTTATCTCTTTGAAAGACAAATGAAGATAAGGGGTGAGGTCGAGCTCCTCAACCATGTCCTGTATGTCATTATTATTTTCACTAATAGCTGGGTTGTTTTCTTGAGACATTCTAACAAAAAGTTCTAACCCCTCTACCCTTGACTATAGTGACTTTTTATTTTCTACAATTTTAAAGGGACTTAAGCAAGGCCCTAACAAGACTTTTAGTAATTTGGTAAAAAATGCCAATTTGAAAAAATCAGAATTCTAAAGGCAATTTAAGAGTTCTGTCGTGTGATCAGATGGTAACCAAGTAGTCCAACAATGCAAGTTTGTATCCCACCGCTGATCCACCAATGTAAGAAAGTGGCTCTGTATATACTGCACCAAAGTAAGGTTCAGTGTGCACAGAGTCCACAGTCCCCAGAGGTTTGGCAGAGGCTAAAGTTAGATATAACCTTACTCTCTAAAGTGGTAGCTTGGTCGAGCAGTAAGGCAGTATCAGAGGACAGTGTAAAGCATTTGTTGTACACACTCAGTCAGCAAATGAAGCCACACACTCAAGAACTGAACTCTAGGCCAATGGTTTGTATATAAAAATATAGTTGTTTTATTTTAGAACCAACAATGGGTGTCAAAATATACTTTCTCAGAATGAGATGCTTTAGTTAACTACTGTTCAATTGGCAATAGACTTTTGAATGCAATAGTTACAGTTGTTGCAATATGCAACACAATTTTAAACACAATTATACATTGAGCTCAATGGAAATTTCTGGTTAAATGCAATAGATTACTTTTTGGATTACTTTTCTAACCACGGGACTGGATCTTGGATTCAGTCCCGGGACACTTCCTGTAAACAGGTGAGAAAAAGCGTTTTGGTTATGGTAGTGATTTTTGAGGAATATTACTGTATTTCAAAAGTTGACACTTAGAAACTTTTCTGGGTAAAATTACCAATGTTATCCTAGGGAAGGAAATACAGTTTGCAAGCAAAGTATGTTTACGTTACTTTTGTAATCCAGTGCTGGACTCCTAGGTTCAGCACTGGGACATTTACTTAAAACAGGTAAGTAATTACGTTTTTGTAGTTTGTACGATTTTTAAAGAATATTTGTATGATTCAGAAATCGACACTTAGAAACTTTTTCAACAAAAAGCAGGCAATGATATCCTATGAGAGGAATTTCCAGTTACTGGTAAGTACGGTAAAAATTACTTTTCATGGTCGGTACTGGACTAAAAGATGCAGTACTGAGGTCTCTCCTGATAGTAGGTGAGTAATTCGGAATTCGTTACTGTTGTGATTTTTAAGCAATATTTTGGTATTTCAAAAGTGGACACTTAGAAGAAATTTCACAGAAAACCAGTCAATGGATCCCTATGTAAGAAAATTCAATTCGCCGGTAAGTTACTTTTAACGTTACTTTTGTAATCCAGTGCTGGACTCCTAGGTTCAGCCCTGGGACATTTACTTAAAACAGGTAAGTAATTACGTTTTGGTAGTCTGTACGATTTTTAAAGAATATTCTTGTTTTCAAAAGTCGACACTTAGAAACTTTTGGAAGAAAAAGTGTCCATGTTATCCTATGAGGAAAAATGAGTTATCGGTCTCGAGGTAAGTAATCGGTCTTTTGAGTTAGGGTTCTGGGGTTAGACTCAGGGGTCTCCCAGGGTCAGTGATGCACTGTTGTTGCACCCTCAGCGGCACTAGGGCGGCCGGGTGCAGAGTGTTGAGGCCCAATGTTATCCTATGGAGGATAGGGGGACTCCGGTTGGTGGCGGCTGGCAAGCAGGCCACGGGGTTGTGGGAGCAAAGCTCCTAGGGTTAAGCTCAGGGCACGTTGGGGACCAAGTTAGCACCAAAGAGGCACCCTCAGCGGCACTAGGGCGGCCGGGTGCAGAGTGCTGTTTTGAGGTCGGGTGCCCTGTTGATTTCAATGGAAATTTTCGGTTTTGGTTTTCAGCTGCAGGCTCGGTCCAGGAAGACTTCCAGGAGGAACCAACAGCTGGGCAGGTAAGTTGGAGGGCTCGGGGACGTAGGTGCACCTCGGGTTCCTTTCTCCAGGGCGCAGGGCGTCTGGATGCAGGGGTGTCTTTTGAGGTCGGATTTCACCTTACCGGGCCACTCGCGGTTGGGGGTTCTCCGTGCAGAGGCTGCAGGCGACGTCGGGGAGTCCTGGAGGGGTCAACCCACGGTGGACTCGGACTCTGGAGAGCTGGGGGACCTCGCTGGGACCGGTGGGCCACTTGAACTCGGGCTGTAGGCGACGGGTGCAGTGGTGGTTCCAGGCGTCGGGTTTCTTTCTCCTCAGCAGGCTCGGAGTCTTTGTTTGGTGTTTCTTTTGAACAGAGCTGCTGTTCACAGGAGATCCGGTCTTTGTTGAAGGCAGTCAGTCCTCCCTGGGGTTCTGGAGGTCGCTGGCTGCAGGACAAGACTATTTTTGGCGCAGGATCTCTGGAAACTGCAGACGGGCCGGTAGGGCTGGGGCCAAGTCAGTTGTTCTCTGCAGTCTCCTCTGCTGGGCGTCTTCTTTCGTCCTTTTTCTTCTTAGGTTGCGGGAATCTAAGGAAGGAAGGTTCAGGGTGCCCCTAAATACTAGATTTAGGGCGTTACAGGTAGGTAAAGGGCAGGGACCATTGGGTCCCTGCCCTGGGGTGAGTACACCCCCTATCCTGCCACTCTCCTGTGGGAGGGGGCAGGAGCCTAGTCCTGATTGGGCAGGGCTCCCCATCTTCAAGATGGCGAGAGCCCGGAGATGTGCTTCACCTCGCCTCCCCACCTGAGGGGTGGGGTTGGCAGAGGGTGGCACACCCCTTTCCTCCCTTGGTGTTTCCCTCCAGTCTTCCCACCAGGATGGGGGAGGAACCGGTGGGGACCAGTTGCTGAGTACAGCAAGTGGTCTGGGGAAGCTCACAAAGGCGGAATGCCTTTGAAGCTTCCCCTGCCCATCCTGGGGAGGGGCCTAGCACCTCACCCAGGACGTGCATTGTTGCAGGCCCGGGAGAGCGGATGGCTCTCTACCCAGGGGTCCAGCAACATGTCTGCTGTGTGGCAGCCTAGGCAGCCCCTCAGACAAGACGTGGATTGTAGGTTAGGTTCAGGGGTAACTCTAAGTTGCCCTCTGACGTGCATTTTACAGTAAATCCCACACTGGCATCAGTGTGGGTTTACTGTGCTGAGGAGTTTGATACCAAACTTCTCAGTCTTCAGTGCAGCCATCATGGTGCTGTGGAGTACGTGCTGACGACCTCCCAGCACCATATACTCGGAATGGCAGCCCTGCACTTACAGTGCCCAGGAATGGGCCTGGGTACTGTAGGGGCACAGGGCTCATGCACCTGTGCCCTCACCACTGGCATAGGGCACCCAGCTAGAGGGGTGACTGAGGTATGCCAGGGCAGTGTGTTTGTGGGCATGGCACACAGGGATGTGTGCCATGTCGACTCTCTGTTTTGTTCTGCACCAAGACACTCAGCCTGCAAGGGCAGTGTGTGTGTGTCAGGGTACAGGGCCTCTAAGGGTGGCACAATAAGTGCTGCAGCCCTTAGGGGTCTTCTCTGGTCACAGTGCCCTGGGTACCTAGGGTACCATTTACCAGGGGCTTACCTGTGGCCAGAGATGCCAATTGGGTTTAGGCTGAGTACAGTTTTTAGGGAAGGAACACAGGCCCTGGGTACCTGATTGGCAGGGATCCAGGGCACACCAAGGAAAAGTGCATCAGTTATCAGGCAAAAAGTGGGGGGGTTACTGCAACAGAAACCCACTTTCCTACAGTGTGTAAAGGTACAGGGCCTCTAAGGGTGGCACAATAAGTGCTCCAGCCCTTAGAGGTCTTCCCTGGTCACAGTGCCCTGGGTACCTGTGGTACCATTTACCAGGGGCTGACCTGTGGCCAGAGATGCCAATTGGGTTAGGTTTGGGGAAAGAACACAGGCCCTGGGAACCTGATTGGCAGGGACCCAGGGCACATCAAGTCAAAGTGCATCAGTAGTCTGGCAAAAAGTGGGGGCGTTACTGCAACAGAAACCCACTTTCCTACAGCGCCCGACAGTGTTTGCACCCTGCACCTGGCCGCCCCTGTGCTACTGGCGATGTATGTTTGGTGCTGCCTGTGGCCCCCCTGTGCTACTGCCGAAGACATAACCTAGCAGCCACTTGTCTTACCTGCAAGCAAAGTGTCTTCAAGCACCCCCAGTCTCCATTGGTTAACATTGGGCCTAACTCCAGATTTGACCTCTGCTGACCTTAAACTCCAAAGACTGGAATTGCGAGTTATGTACTTACCTGCAAAACCGCATTCTTTTCCTGCCATAGGAGGACATTGCTCATTTGAGATATTGCACTAAGCTTATATTTTTCTTGGTCTGCAAAGTATTGCTATTTCTACAATCTGTATCTATTCTGCTGAACTGAAGTCCAGCATTAAGTATTTGTAGGAAAGTGACCCTTTTTGCATGGTTCCCCCCTAACATTTTGACAGATACCGGATGCCAACTTGACTGAGTGTGTGCTGGGAACCTGCTAACCAGGCCCCAGCACCAGTCTTCTTTCCCAAAACTGTACCTTATTCCCACAATTGGCACAACTCTAGGTCACATGTAAGTCCCTTGTAAAAGGTATCCCTGGTACCAAGGGCTTTGTGACCAGAGAAGGCCTCTGAGGGCTGCAGCATGTATTGTGCCACCCTCGGATATCCCTCACCAAAACACCCTCGGATATCCCTCACCAAAACACCCCCATCCTGCCATTGCAGGCTGCGTGTTTTGGTGCAGACCAAACTGAAGTCGACATGGCACACATCCGTGTGCCATGCCCACCAACACTGCCTGTGGCATGGTTAAGTCACCCCTCTAGAAGGCCTAACAGCCCTAAAGGGAGGTGCACCATACCCACCTAAGGGCATAACAGCAAGAGCAATATACCCCTACAGTGTCTGTGCCATTCACAGACATTGTTCGTGCAGTGAAGCCGTTTTGAATACTTGGGCAGGGAGTTTGTCAACACTAACTGCACAGCTCCATGATGGCTTTAAAGAAGTTTGGCAAGTTTGGTATCAAACTTCCCAGCCCATTTGAACCCACACGGATGCCAGTGTTGCATTTAATGAAAAATACACTCAGAGAGAATCTAAGAGATGCCCCCTGAAAAACAACAAACTCTGGTATGGTTCATGACTGGCTTCCAGCTAACTGCCACCACCAGACAGATTTCTGGACCCCTGAGTAGAGAGCCCTCCGCTCTCCAAGTCTGGAAACAAAGCATATCTGGGGCAGAGGTGTCATGCCTCCGGCCCCCAGGATGGGCAGGGTCCCCGAAGAGGGAGCTTCAAAGGCCTGTCCCCTTTGTTGGCTACCCCCAACCTTTTGCTGCTATCAGCAACTGGCTCCCACCGGTTCTGACCCCCATTTTAAGCGCGAGGACCAGCGGGAAAACCTAGCTAGGATAAGACGTGTGCCCACCTTTGCCAACCCCACCCCTCAGGTGGGGGAGGCGAGGTGAAGCCCAGATCTCAGTCCCCGCCATTATGTAAATGGGGACCCCTCCAAATAAGAGGAGGCTTATACCCCCCTCCCACTGGAGGGTGGTATACTATGGGGTGTAGACACCCCAGGGAAGGGATCCATTGGTCCCAACCTGGGCACCCCTGTAACGCCCCAAAATTTGTATTTAGGGGCACCCCCGAACCTTGCCTATTCAGATTCGATGTGACGAGAAGGAGGACTGAACAGCCATGCTGCAGAAGAGGAGGACAACGACGAGGACAACTCCTTTGTCCTCAGCCCTACCGGCCTGTCTCCTGCTCTGAACCCCATACAAGCTGAAATCGGCTTGTCCTGCAGCCTCCAAGAACACCGGGGACCTGCCCTGCCTTCCTAAAGAACTCTGATCTCCCCTGGACACCGGATTTGTCCAACACCAACCCAAACCAGGACTCCAGATCCAGCCGGATCCGAGAGTCCTCCCCGCTCTGCAACAGACGCACACAGCACTAGTTCGAGCGGCCAAAACCCTAGCGAGGTCCCCCTGGTGAGGTCCACCCGGCGAGGTCCCCTCGGCGATCCTGACAAGAGTTCCAGCACTGGATGACCTCCACCGACCTTCTCCTCGATGCTTGCTGCATCATCCTGACGAGACCCCCAAACACGACTGGAACTGGTGAGAAGAACCTGAAACGAAAGGACATCCCTGCACCCGCAGTTCCTGAGGTGCCCGACCGACAGAGTCCTGGTTTTTATACAAACAATTGGTCTGGATTCAGTCTTTGAGTGTGTGACATTTCTTGCCCGAGTGTGTACAACAAATGCTAATCACTACCCTCTAATTAGCCTGACGGCTTGACTACACTACCACAGAGTATGGTCATATCTAATTTAGTCTGCTATGCCTCCGGTGATCCACTGGACTCTGTGCACACTATACCTTTCTTTGGTATAGTGTATACAGGGCTAGCTTCCTACAGTATTCATTTACTGCATTGAAAAGCGTTGCCCGTTTGAAAACTGCACTTACTTGCAACTAAGTTTCTTTGGTTCTAGTAATAAAAGCAATAAAGTAATATTTTCACAAACCATTGGTCTTGGATTTAGTCACTGACTGTGTGTAATCATTTCTTGACTGAGTGTGTATAACAAATGCTTAACACAGCACTCTGATAAGCCAAACTGCTCGCCCACACAACCACAAAAGAGAGCATTAGTATTATCTACTTAAGCCTCTGTAAGTCCTCTGGGGATCCACTGGACTGTGCGCACTATACCCAACTTTGGTATAGTAGATACAAAGACAGTTTTCTACATTGGTGGATCAGCGGTGGGGTCTACGACTTTGCATTTGCTGACTCACTCTGAAAAAAGTGACCACAGGACTACCATCCAAAATTACTTTTAAATGTAACTGTATTTTTTAATAAAATTTTTTTATTTTTTTTTTTTTTTTAATTCTAGTTAGGGCCTTGGTTAAGTCCCTTTAGCATTTAAAAAAGTTTTAAAGCCAACTTTAGTTAGGAGTAAGAGCCTAGAAGTTTTTTTGAGTCCTTTTAAAAAGGCCCCAACTTTAGTAAATTAATTGCAGATACAGAGAATGTGGTTGTGTAACTCAACCTGACCCCTTACCTCCATCTTGGCATGCAGGAGCTAAGGACTTAATGTAGAGTTAAGAAAATTAAAACTGGTTCCACTCCAAGGTCAAGCTCCAGGAGCTCTTGGCAGGGTATGCTAAGGAACAACCTTCTGAAGAGGAGTAACTCATCCCAGAAGGAGAAAGTCGTGTTTAGGAGGACACTTCCCAACCCCCTCACCTAGTTCGAGAAGATGTGGTCCTTGCACCTATCTTTCCAAGAGTAGTGCGAAGGGTAACCACCTCCCACACAGCAGGACAGGCATCCCAAGCAACACTGAGGACAGCCTCAAAGAGGAGGACATACTTTTAGCAAGGTTGACTCGCAGACTAGCCCCCGAGGATAGCCTCGGGGCTATAGAAAGGCAAAGAGCAGAAATGGGCCTAGCACCCATAAATGGAGGCAGCAACATGATACTTGGGGACAAAAATGAACTCTTATGAACCTAAAATCCCCAAAGGGCCTGTCCCCAAGTAGAAGGAAGGTGATGACATCACAAAATGGTTCACAGCCATTGAGAGGGCCTGTGGAATGAGAAAGTCAAAATGAGGAGCACTGCTTTTGGAACTGTTCACTGGTAAGTGCAGCGATAGACTCCTGACACTCACTGGGGCAGATGCGGTGTCCTCGGACCTCATGAAGGGTACCCTGTTAAAGGGTTTTGGACTCACCGCTGAAGACTATAGAATTAGATGCAGGGTGGCTCAAAAAACCATGAGTCAGTCCTGGGTTGACTTCATAGACTACTCAGTGGACACTTCCAGTTATCCAGCCATCTAGTGTTGAGTGTATAACTATGATGGGCTTCATAATCGGTTTATGAAAGAACACATTTTAAGTCATTACATTAATGAAAAGTTGTATCAGTATCTAGTAGACCTAGGTCCAATTTCTCCCCAAGAATAGGGAAAGAAGGCAGACCACTGGGTCAAGACTAGGGTGACCAAGACTAACACTGGGGGTGACCAAAGAGAACGAGTTACTTACCTTCGGTAACAATGTATCTGGTAGAGACATTGTCTAGCCGCAGATTCCTTAACTTGGAATATCCCCAGGCGTCAGACTGGATCTGGAAAACTTTTCCTGCAGCAGCACCTCTGCGCGCCGGGGGGCGGCTCCGCCCGGACGTCGTCCACGGACATGATGTCAGTGGAGCCATATATGCCCCTCCCGGCGCGCTGACGTCAGTTTTCGTCGGAGAAACTTTTCCGCGTTAGAACGCGGAGTTATTACCAAAAAACTGTGAGAACATGGGAACAGTGTGCAAAAATGATGAAAAAACATTAAGAAATTGACAGGTTAGACAGAGCAGTGCTCTGAAAAGCCACCCCGCAAGAGCGAAGGCCAATTAATGTGAAAGGGAGACAAGGATGTGGAAAAACAGCCTGGCAAAGGACAGAAGTCCGCATCCAGAAAGTGAAGGAGAACAAGTCTGGAACACCAGATTAAGGAGAGGTCACCACAAGGCGTCACTTGAAAGACGTCGCAACCCCAATAAAGGACCTATAAATGAAAGATCTGAAGTAAAAGGCCGCAGGGGTGGTAAAGACCACAAGGCAATGGAGAAGGGGAAAGCGGGATGGTGGGAAAAAGTATGAATAGAGTTTACACCGCACAATCCAGGCCGGGGATTGGAAGAACACATTATTTGTCAACATACTGCCCAAGCTGAGAATGGGCGGAACGGAGCAGAGAAACAGAATGAAGCAGTCTGTATTGGAGTGAGAGAATATCACTGTGCAAAAGGGCAAGCCACCATAAAGGAGGCGAGTATAGAATGCCCCAACCAGAAAAGGTCCTCGCAGAACGGGGAGGACGGGCAGGCGTGAAGGAATCTGTGGCTAGACAATGTCTCTACCAGATACATCGTTACCGAAGGTAAGTAACTCGTTCATCGAATAGAGACGTCTAGCCGCAGATTCCTTAATTTAGAATAGATACCAAAGCCATACCCAAAGAGGAGGCGGGTCTGCAACTGAATCCCATGAACTTCTAGAAAGAACGTAGTGGTTCTTAAGGTGACTGAACATTATAATGAGTACTGAGCGCAGTTAACCACCAGACCATGACGCTCAAAAGGGAGCGGAAGCAATGGGAGGCAAAGGCAATAGAAGCTGGCACAAACAGCTGGAAAGAACCCATTAATGGAAAGTGAAAGTTAACGACTTGAAAAAAGGGAGATGAACCCATCGAGAGTGGGAAAGATCTCCAGGATCTGAAATGGCGACAGAATCCGAAACAAGTACCGGTTGACCAGGAAAACAGTGTGAAAGAACACTGTGGAACCTGTACCCGCGAAGGTATGTGGGACAGCAGAGGCCATAGGTTGTCCCATACCCAGCAAGTGCCAGCATGGAGAAGAAACCATATCCCAGATATGGCGATTAGAAGGAAGGCGATGACTTCAGAAATAGTGGAGCGGAACTGAGGGTTTGAGAAAACCGCTGGATGCAGCGTGCAGAAGGCAGCCAAGTCGTGAAAGACGGCAGCCGGTATGACAGAGACCTCGCATACCAGCCTAATATGCACAACAGTGAAAAGGAGCTCAGTTGAACCCGGCACCAGCAAGACACGAGCGACAAGTGGCAGAATGCCAATGTATGGCGCAAGATGCCGGTAGCACGAAAGTAGAAGACACGCCAGAACTAGGCGACGTTGCCACGATACGGGAAGCACAAGTTACTTACCTTCGTAACGATATATCTGTAAGAAACATTAGTAGTGATAGATTCCTTACCTTAGAAAATCCCCAGGCGTCAGACTGGATCCGGAAAGTTTTCGTCAGCAGTACCCCTGCGCGTCGGTAGGGGCGTCGTGCGGCTCCGCGTCCATCGTTGGCGTCGTGGTCGTCGAGATGACGTCGCGGGCGCTACTTGGACGCCGCCCACGCGCGCTGACGTCAGTTCTGTACACGACTTTCCGTGCCAGGAACGCAGAGCCATGCAAGATACTGACCACTGGTGCATAGAAACTAGGGCCCTGAAAGGGATGACCTTAACCCTAGAAATCAGTTCGCAGAACGGGGAGGATGGGTGGGGCGGTAAGGAATCTATCACTACTGTTTCTTACACATATATCGTTACCGAAGGTAAGTAACTTGTGCATCTGAAAGAAACAGTGCTAGATTCCTTACCTTAGAATAGATACCCCAGCAATACCAACCCCGGTGGTCGGTCTGCGAACATAGATCACACCAGAAAGTCACGGAGAACAGAACGGCCAAAGAAGCCATCTCTCCGGACTTGGCTGTCCAGGCAGTAATGCTTGGTAAACGTGTGCAGCGAGACCCACGTGGCTGCCAGACATATGTCTTGCAGGGGGACACCACGTCCCAATGCAGTAGTGGCTGCAGTAGCTCTGGTGGAATGAGCACGCAGCCCCACCGGAGGTTCTTTTTTAGCCAAAGAGTAACAGGCTTTGATACACAAGACAACCCAGCGGGAGATGGTTCTCTTATGGACCGCCCGACCTTTCTTGGTGCCAACGTAGCTAACAAAAAGCTGGTCATCCACCCGGAACTGCTGTGTGCGGTTAAGATAAAAAGAAAGCGCACGTTTTGGGTCCAGACGGTGGAGCCGCTCTCCCTCTCTGGAAGGATGCGGAGGAGGAAAAAAGGTGGGCAAGGTAATAGTCTGCCCAATGTGAAAGGCCGTAACCACTTTTGGCAAAAAGGAAGGACGGGGCCTGAGCACTACCTTGTCCGGATGGACTGAAAGGAAAGGAGGCTTACAGGAAAGAGCCTGGAGCTCACTCACCCGCCTGGCGGAAGTGATGGCCACCAGGAAAGCAGTCTTTAACGTCAAAAGGCGAAGAGGACAGTTGTGAAGTGGCTCAAAGGGAGCGCACATCAAGTACGTCCGAACCAGATTCAAGTCCCACTGAGGCATCACGAAAGGAATAGGAGGAAAAAGGTGAGTAATGCCTTTAAGAAACCTATTTACAACAGGGGACTTGAAAAGAGAGGGCTGATCAGGGAGCCTGAGAAAGGCCGAAATAGCAGAAAGGTAGCCCTTGATAGTGCCCAGAGCAGAGCCCTGCCGGGCCAAAGAAAGAAGGAACAGTAGAACCTCAGAAAGGGGGGCAGAAAGGGGATCCACAGCCTTTGCTGTGCACCATGCCACAAATTTGTTCCACCTGCAGGCGTAAACCACTTTAGTAGAGGGACGCCTGGCTGCCAGAATAACGTCACAAACTTCAGGAGGCAAGTCGAAGGGAATCAACTGCCGCCGCTCAATCTCCACGCAAAGAGGTGGAGGCTGGACAGGTTCGGGTGGAGGACCGTCCCCTGCTGCTGCGACAGAAGATCCTCCCGAAGAGGCAGTCGTATCGGGGGATTGATGCTCATACTGAGTAGCTCGGGATACCATACTCTTCGAGCCCAGTCCGGAGCCACAAGAATGACTTGGGCCCGGTCGCGCCTGATCTTCTTCAGCACTCTGGGCAGAAGTGGTATAGGCAGAAAGGCGTACAACAGACCACAACTCCACTCGCGACGAAAAGCGTCGCCGAGCGAGTGCCGCCTTGGAAATTCCAACGCGCAGGACTGATGACATTGCGCGTTCTCTTTGGTGGCGAATAGATCTAACCAAGGCTCTCCCCACTGCTGAAAGAGACCTTGCGCCACCTCCGAGTGAAGACGCCATTCGTGATCGAGCATGCGGCTGAGTTCGTCCGCCCTGGTGTTCAGAGAACCTGCCATGTGTTGAACCACCAGAGACATGCCCTGATGTTCCAGCCATGTCCAGAGACGCAGAGCCTCTTGACAGAGGGTCCACGACCCCACCCCGCCTTGTTTGTTGCAGTACCACATGGCGGTGGTGTTGTCCGTGAACACCTGCACTACTCTCCCCTTGACAGAGGGAAGGAATGCTTTCAGTGCAAGCCTGATCGCCCGCAGCTCCAAAAGGTTGATATGGAGCTGGGACTCCGCTGGAGACCAGAGGCCTCTGATCTCCGCCTCTCCCATGTGGCCGCCCCATCCCAGGAGGGACGCATCCATCACCACTGTGAACTCCAGTTGGGGAAGGGAGAGGGATCTGCTGTCGACCCAATGCCGGTCCGTGAGCCACCACTGCAACTGTCGTGCAGTGCCCTCCGAGATCTGGACGTGATCGGACAGGTTTCTCTGATGCTGCGACCACTGGAACTTCAGGTCCCACTGCAGAGCCCGCATACGCCACCTAGCATGATTGACCAGCAGGATGCAGGAGGCCATGAGGCCCAGCAGCCTCAGAGTCACTCTGACCGAAACCCGGGACAAGGGCTGAAAGATGGGAATCAGAGCCCGAATGTCCCAGACTTGCTGTTCGGGAGGATAGACCCGAAACTGCGCCGTGTCCAGAATCGCTCCGATAAAGGAGCTTCTGGGAGGGAATCAGGTGCGACTTCGGCACATTGATGGAGAACCCCAGCAAGTGCAGGAGGTCGGCCGTAGTCTGGAGGTGGGAGTCGACTGTCTGGGGCGAGCCCGCCTTCAACAACCAGTCGTCGAGATAGGGGAAGACTGAGACCCCTGATCTGCGCAGATGAGATGCGACCACCGCCATCACCTTGGTGAACACCCGAGGGGCGCTGGTAAGGCCAAAGGGGAGCACAGTAAACTGAAAGTGCTCGTGGCCTACCATGAACCATAGGTAACGCCTGTGGGCTGGCAGGACGGGGATGTGGAAATAGGCGTCCTGCAAGTCCAGCGCCACCATCCAGTCTTGTGGGTCGAGAGCAGACAAGACCTGAGCTAGTGTGAGCATCTTGAACTTCTCTTTGCCGAGGAAGCGATGACGTTCCGGAGGTCCAAGATAGGACGCAGGCCTTTGTCCTTCTTGGGCACCACAAAGTAGTGGGAATAGCAACCACGACCTACTTCGTGCGTCGGAACGCGCTCGATGGCCCCCTTGGCCAAGAGGGCCGCAATTTCCTGCTGAAGAAGCACCAAGTGATCCCCCGACATGCGTTGGTATTGAGGTGGCATGGCTGGGGGGGTAGTCTCGAAGGGGAGGGAGTAGCCCCTTCGGACCATCTCTAAAACCCACCTGTCCGAAGTGATGGTGCGCTAGTGGGGGAGGTGATGGCGGAGCCTGCCGCCCACTGGCGTTTGATGGGCCTGAAAGTTCGGACTAGGAAGGTTTGGAGGCAGAGGTGGTGGTGGTCTGACCCGCCCGCTGGCCCCTTTGTCCGCCACGGCGGAAACCGCGTCCGCGCTGGGATGACTGTTGCGCCGGCCTGTGGCTCTGTTGCGAAGGCTGCGGGCGCCCCTTCCTGTGCCACGAAAGGAGCGAAAAGCGGAAGGCGGAGGAGGGCGGACTGCCGAGAGTCCCAAGGACTTGGCCGTAGCCCGTGAGTCCTTAAACCGCTCCAACGCGCTGTCCGCTTTGTCGCCGAAGAGGCGACGGCCATCAAAGGGCATGTTCATAAGAGTGTTTTGGACATCCCCTGAAAATCCAGTGGTTCTCAACCAGGCGTGGCGGCGAACCGCCACCGTCGTTGCAATGGATCTGCCCAGTGAGTCGGCGGTGTCTAGACCACAACGGATCATGAACTTGGCTGCGTCTCTCCCCTCTGCAACAGCCTGGGCGAGAGCAGGCCGGGCCTCCTCCGGACACAGACAGCACGTTCGCCACCATATCCCACAGGCAGTGGGAATAACGGCCCAAGAGGCATGCGGTGTTCACGGACCGCAGCACAGAGCTGGTGGAAGAGAAAATCTTCTTCCCAAACTGATCCAGCTTCTTGGATTCCCTATCCGGTGGGGCAGAAGGGAAGGCGGTTGGGGAAGCAGAGGCTTGGACAATCAAGCTCTCGGGGGTGGGATGTTGGGAGAGGAAAATGGGGTCACCCGGAGCCGGGCGATGGCGTCAGGCCACGTTCCTGTCCACAGGAGCCCCTGTGGTGGGCCTGGACCAAGTGCCCAAAAGAACGTCCGAAAGGGCTTCATTAAAGGGCAGCCGCGGCTCCGCAGAAGTAGCTGCTGGCTGAATCACCTCTGTCAGGAGGTTAGTCCTGTCGGCCACAGTAGGGAGCTGGAGGTGTAGGGCCTCCGCCGCCCTACGCAACACCACTGCGTAACTGGCTCCCTCCTCCGTAGCCACGGTAGGAGGAGACAGCATGCCACGGTCTGGTGAGGTATCCAGACAACTGGCGTCCCCCAATTCCTCAGCCCAGTCCTGTTCAGACTCGCAGGCTGCAGCGAGAGGGTCGTCCGACCCCTCCCAGTCCTCCCCTTGCTTCTCAGGCTGTTCAACAGGCTGAAAATAAGGAGCAGGGACATGGGGATAGAAATCCCCAAACGGCATCGAGAACGGCATCGACCGACGCCGGATCAACGCCGCGTCCACTTCGGGGCTGAATCGGAGGTCGACGTCGTCCCGAGGAGCGGACGGCGTCAGGATCGGTGCCGGTGGGGTCGACGTCGGTGGAGGCGTAATGAGGTCAACCGGCGTCAACCTGGATCCAAGGCTGTCCTGCGGCGCCGACAGCGACGCCGGAGCCGCCGGCGATGAAACGCGAGGACACCCATGCAGAACCGCGGGGCCCTAAGGCGCACCGGCGGGACCCGACGGCCCAAAGAGGCGAGCCATGGCCGACAGGAAGTCCTGTATCTGGGCCGGAGTCGCCGACGACCCCGGGAAGGGCGGGTAGTCGGGCGGCGACTCCATGGACTCCTCCAGAGCCGCGGGCTGGCACTACCCGTACCCTTAGACGCGTCGCGCGACCGGCGAGGGGAAGTCGGAGAACGATGACGTTTCTTCGACTTCTTGTGCTTCGCCTTATCTGACCCCGAGTGCGAAGACTTCGATCCCGACGACCGCCGATGGTGACTCCGCGCACGGTCACTCGACCTCCCTCTGGACCGGGACCTGTCACGGGTCGGAGCCGACTGCCGGGCTTCAAGCAGCTTTCGGTACCGCTCCCGCAAAGACTTCGGAGCCATGGACCGGCAGTCGGGGCACGACTTGGGGTCGTGGTCGCGCCCCAGGCAGAAGAGACACACGCGGTGCGGGTCCGTCACCGACATCATCCGATGACAGTCCTCGCAGGATTTAAAACCGGGCATCCCTAACTGCACCAGGAGTCGATATCGACTCGAAAAGAGTGAGAAAAGATCTAAAAAACGTAGTCAAAAAGACTAGGGGTACTGCTCTCTCCGGATCTGCGCTTGCTGGCGCGGAAAAAGAAAGAACTGACATCAGCGCGCGTGGGCGGCGTCCAAGTAGCGCCCGCGGCGTCATCTCGGCGACCACGACGCCAACGACGGACGCGGAGCCGCATGACGCCCCTACCGACGCGCAGGGGTACTGCTGACGAAAACTTACCGGATCCAGTCTGACGCCTGGGGATATTCTAAGGTAAGGAATCTATCACTATGTGTTTCTTTCAGATGGGCAGATTACAAGCAGTCGAGCGTTACCACCCAGAGCGAAGACAAGAAGGAACCGAAGCATGTTGTGTGGAGACCGGAGCCATACGAAGGATGCAAGGACTTCGAGTAGGGAGCATAGCAGCTCAGAGGCACACAACTGCAAGAAGGCCACGGCCCAAAAATGGCACCAATCAGCCAGACACCTAAAGAGCAGGCGTAACAAGTAGACCGGGCAGGACCCACGGACACCGTATGAAGGAAAAAGCCCGCACGAACCCGTTGGGTAAGAGCTCAGAGCGGAGCCAGAGCAGGAAGAAAAACGTGGAAACAATGAAAACGTGAGTCAACAAGAGTCTAGAGTACGCCGAACATACTCGCAGACGTGTGCATTTGCCGGATAGAAACAACGGACCCCCGCAAAATAGAGTGGGTGAAAAACGAGGCACTACCGTGGCAAAGGTGAGGCCAAGCATAAAGGTCCCAGAATGGAAGGAGCGAATTTCCAAGGAAAGGACTCCCCATTGAGAGTCCAGAGCATGGGGCCAAGCAAAGCGTGGCAACACCCACACGGAAAAAACAGGGATTAAGGACACTGCTACATCTGCTAGACCACTAGTTTGGAGAACCAACCAGAAGGGGTAGGTGCACCAATAAGAAATAATAAACAGGCCGCATAGCGGCAAGAAGAAGCAGGCCGCATAGCGGTAAACAGGGCGTCATTTGCGAAAGAACTGCCACAACCAGGTGTTACACCAGGTGTGCAAGATAGACACCACACGCTACGGGACCTATGCTAGATCCCGATGCTATACAGACAGACCAACCCAACTTGCAATAAGGCAAGTGAGACGAGGAACTCTGTAGGAAGAGACAAGGGACTCCAAGCAGGACTTGTGCTCAGAGACTCCATAGGCGCGTACCAAGGCAATGGCAGAACCGAATGCCATCAAATACCCCACATAGGGTAAGGCAAACCCCCAGTATGGGTTTCCCCTTGGGCGAAGCACAGTCAGAGGACTGAAAAGAAAGGAAGCAGTCAACCGGCTGCGCCGAACGAACTGAGAAATGGCTAACCAGCCATGAATAGTAACTAGTCAATAAACCTAACCTGGGCATCAGGGCGGGTCCTGAAAAATAACGCCAAGAAGATGGCAACAAGATTTATTGTAGGCCGGACAAATGACGGGAGACCGCTGAATCCGCTTGGCGGTCAAAAAGATCCACTCCATTGAACGTAAGATCTGAGGGCATCCCGAATATGATCAGGGAAGCGACTGTCGCGCAGCCAAGCATGTCGACGTAAAGCCACAGCGCGATCCATAACCCGTCCCATACAGTCAGTTGCATCTAGGGAAGACCGAATGGAAAATTGCGCCATGCTTCTTCCATGCAGAAGAAGGCGGAGCAATTCCGTACGTGGCCATTCTGGAATAAAAGATAGAAGGTGAGCAACTGAGTCCCAAAGTGCGGCAGATGCGCGTGCAAACACACAGGCTGTATTCAAAGCCCGGAGGCCTGCGCTAGCAGAGGCGAAAAGCCTGCGACCACAATCATCCAGCCACCGAGACTCCCTCGTGGGAGGTAACAATGGCAAAGAGGGTGAAGATTGCAAATCAAAAGCAGCCTGAACAACTAGGCCCTAAGCAGGCGGGTGAAGAGACAGGCAAAGAGGATCACCTGGGGCAGGGCGGTGCCTACGAGCAATAGCCCGATCAACAGGGTCACCCGACGAGGGTCTGGACCAAGTGCCACGCAGGGTGTCAAATAGAGACTCCCCGAAGGACAGCAAAGGTTCTGCGTCAATACGCTCCAAATGGAGCAGATCCAATAAAGGATCAGAAAGTAGAGGCACCATTGGAGGCTGTAAGCCAAGCACAGCAGCCGCCCCATGAATCGCGCGAAGGCAGCACTAGACTCAGTCGCCACCCGAGTAGGTGATAACAAATTGTCAGTAGGAGACGGTTGAAGGCTAATTCTACTACTGGACATGAGGAGTGGCGGAGCCGGAGACTGAATCGAAGGCCAGGCGACACAAGGAACCTGCACCCTGGCCCCGTGATCAGGGGAGTCCAGAGAAGCCTCAGGATCCAAAGGAGGAGGCGTAAATGGGAGCACCGGCGTTGACGGACGCCGCGGTGGAGACCTATAGCCGCCCGAGTCGTCGGGGGGGTGGGGGAGGAGGGATCAACCACCAAGGGAAGCGGGCTCGACGCCGGAACCGACGTTGATCGGCGCCGTATCGGAGTCGCCCGCACGTTGACTACCTCCATAGAGGACTCGACCTGGACGCCGACCGACGCCGGACCCACCGCCACCTGCCTGGAGAGAGCACGAGGCGCCGGCGTAGAGCCTGGGTTAGCATCCGGCGCCGAATCCGGCGTCGAGACCAGTGTTGCCGGCGCCGAGACCGTCGGCGCAGGAAGCCGCACAGGGCTATGCGCCGAACGACGGGGTGGGCTGTGCTCTGGGCCCTGGCTTGTCGGCGTCGCGTTGGCTCCGGAATCTGAGTCGACGCACACAGCCGGTGCCGGGGAAACGTCCGCAGACGATGACACGGCAACAGTGCCTGCAACCTCTGTGGGACCCGAAGGCGCACCAGGGAGAGGGGGCGTCTGAAAACAAGCCTGGAGTGCCTTAGAATAGGCCTCCATTTGGGCACGCGTTGCCCCAACACCCGGGAAGGGTGGATACGGAGAATGAATTTGACATGCACCTTCATTCGGCCCAGTGCGAGAGAAATGGGCGTCAGCGGCACGGGAAGAAGATCTCCGTAAGCGACACCTGTGCTTACGCTTACCTGTTGTCACACGGCGTTCGCAGGAGCGACCTCGGGAACGAGCCCGAGAAGAAGAGCGGCGACGTGAAGGAGCCGGACCGGACATTAGTGAGGCCAGCAATTTCATGCGGCGCTCCCTTAAGGACTTTGGCTTCATTTGCTGACATGCGTCACAGTCCTTGGAGTCGTGGTGCACGCCAAGGCACCACATACAGATAAGGTGCGGGTCAGTGGCAGACATCTGACGCGCACAGGCTTCACAAGCCTAAAGCCGGAAGGCATTGCAGACTGCCCCCCCCCCCACACCCCCTGACACCACTGTCGAGAAGGCTTTTGAAATGGGATTGCCTTTGTGTGGTGGAGCACAAGCGACAAAAAGTTGTTTAGTGTTACGAAAAGGTTGTCATTTCAATGTAATACAGCAATGCTCTTTTAACATCTAAAGTGTGTAGAGCACGTTCTGCCACAGAATCTGGTTGGGGAAAGAACACAGGCAACTCAACAGATTGGTTGATGTGGAAGGCAGAAACTACTTTAGGTAGAAATTTAGGATTAGTGCGAAGAACCACTTTGTTTTGGTGTACTGGTTCTTCTACGGTTAATACCTGAAGCTCACCCACTCTCCTGAGTGATGTGATAGCAATGAGGAAAGCAGCTTTCCAAGTGAGAAATTGTAGTTCACGTTTATGTAAAGGCTCGAAGGGTGGACCCATTAGCCTGGTAAGGACAATATTAAGATTCCACACTGGTGCAGGTGGAAGTCTTGGAGGAATAACTCTTTTGAGTCCTTCCATGAAGGCCTTAATTTCAGGGACTCTGATAAGGGACAGGTGTTGTCTATTTTCAAGATAAGCGGATATTGCAGCGAGAAGTAAGAGTATAGATGTGTACGCTAAATTTGAACGTAGTAGATAAATGATATTTTGAACGGAAGCATCAAGTGGGTTGATATGGTTATTATAATAAATAACAAACCGCTTCCATTTTGCTGCATAGCAAGCTCTTGTAGTAGGTCTTCTGGCCTCTTTAATGATATTTATACAGTCTTGTGGAAGATTCAGATAACCAAACTATGATTTCAGGTGCCAGATCGCAAGGTTGAGAGGTTTGGGATATGGATGTCTTATCTCTCCATGGGTCTGCGTGAGAAGATTGGGTGTGAGATGTAGTTTTTGATGAGGAACTACAGAGTGTTTTAACAGGGTAGTGAACCAGGACTGGCGAGCCCAAGTTGGAACTACCAGGATTAGTGTGAGGGATGTTTGCCTGAGCTGCCGAACTACTAGTGGAATGAGTGGGAGAAGCGGAAAAGCATAAGCAAACATCCCTGACCAGTTCATCCACAGAGCCTTGCCTTTGGATAATGGGTGTGGATACCCGGAGGCGAAGTTTGGACATTTTGCGTTTTGGTGTGTGGCGAACAGATCTATGTCTGGAAAACCCAACATCTGAAACAACGGGAGGAGAACTTAGGAGTGAAGTTACCAATCGTGGACCTGTTGTCTCTGTCTGCTGAGATCTGCAATTTGACGGTTTACTCCTGGGAGGTGTTCCGCTAGGAGATACATTTTGTGATGAATGGCCCATCTCCAAATGTCCTGTGCAAGGTGTGACAGTTGGAGAGAGTGTCCATCCTTGTTTCTGTATATAATACATTGCTGTCATGTTGTCTGTACGTATCAGGACAGCTTTGCCTACCAGGTGAATTTGGAAGGCTTTGAGCGCTAGAAAGATTGCTAGCTGCTGTAAATGATTTATGTCGAGTTTTTCCTTTGGACTCCATAATCCCTGAATTGTGAGAGTTTGGAGATGAGCTCCCCACCCATTGAGCGATGCATCTGCTGTTAGCACTGTCTGTGGAACTGGGTCGATGAAAGGCCGCCCTTTTGAAAGGTTCTGTGGATTCCACCACTGCAGAGAGCGAGGAGTGCGGCCGTCCACCAACACCAGATCTGTCAATCGACCCTGAGACTGATTCCACTGGAGTGCTAAACATTCTTGAAGGGGACGCATCTGAAGTCTTGCATAAGGAACTATCATGATGCAAGATGCCATCATTCCTAGTAGTTGCATGAATACACGAGCTGGTAGAGTGATCGGGTTGAAATTTGGAAATGAGAGCCTGAATATTGTGAATTCTGGCTGGATTGGGACAGGCTAGACCTTTTTTAGTATCTACAGTGGCCCCCAAGTACGTTTGTGTATTGGAGGATTGAAGATGGGACTTTGACAGATTGACTGTAAATCCGAGGTGGTGTAGTAAGTGTACTGTTGTTTGAGTGTGCTGTAGGCACTTTGTGAGAGCCGACCTTGATGAGCCAGTCGTCTAAATATGGGAAGACGTGAACATGTTGTCTTCGCAGATGTGCATCGACTACTGCCAGACATTTGGTAAATACTCTGGGAGCAGTAGTTACTCCGAATGGGAGAACTTTGAATTGATAATGCTGTCCCGCCATTACAAACCGGAGGTATTTGAGATGAGCGGGAAATATTGGAATATGGAAGTAGGCGTCATTTAAGTCCAGAGTGGACATAAAGTCGCCTTGTTGTAACAGAGGAAGTACCTGTTGGAGAGTGACCATATGGAAGTGATCTGATTGAATGTATAGGTTTAATTCTCCGAGGTCTAATATAGGCCTGAGAGAACCGTCCTTTTTGGAAAATAGAGTGTGTATACCCCTGTCCCCTGATATTGTAGTGGGACTGGTTCTACAGCTCCTTTTTCCAGAAGAGATTGTACCTCCTGTTTGAGTAGGTGTAGATGTTCTGGAGATAGTTTGTGTGTTCGTGGTGGAATGTTTGGAGGGTTGTTGGTAAGCTCCAGGCAGTAACCAGATTAGATAATTTGTAAAACCCAATTGTCTGATGTGATTGAATTCCAGACTGGGAGAAATTGAGTGAGACGTCCCCCGACAGGTGTTGAATGGGAAACAAGTCACTGCTTATTTGTGGCTGGGGAAGTACAGGGTGTATTACCTCTCCCTCCTGTAAATGGATCGGCTAAATGAGCCACGGTTAGATGGTGATTGTAGCTCTCCCATAGACTTGGCTACCTCCGTGTCCTTCATTTTTTTTAATGAAGTGTCCACTGCAGGACCAAATAAATGCTCCCTATTAAAAGGTGAATTTAAAATGGACGCTTGAACCTCCAGCTTAAAACCTGATATTCTAAGCCATGCGTGGCGTCTCAGAAGGATGCTGGTATTAATAGCACGTGAAGCTGCATCTGCTGCGTCTAGAGCACATCTGATTGAAGTATTGTAAATAAGTTTCCCTTCCTGGATGAGGTCATGAGCTTTGGATTTATGCTCATCAGGCAGGTATTGCATTAGTTGCTCTAGCTCATCATAATGAGCTCTGTCATACCTTACTAAGAGTGCTTGCGTATTAGCTATGCACCAATGATTGGCTGCTTGCGCTGCTACTCTTTTGCCTGAGGCACCTATTAACTTGGACTCTTTATCGGGAGGCGGAACGTCTCCTGTTGACAGAGAATTAGCTAGTTTACAATCAATTGATACCACCAACGAATCTAGTGGAACCTGACCCCTGAAGAAAATTGGGTCTGTAGATGCCGCTTTGTATTTCTTATCCACTTTAGGTGTGAGTACCCTAGCTCACACTGGATATTTGAATACCTCATCTGCATGTTTTAACATACCTTTGAGCATAGGTAGTGTATGTGTTGACTTTTGTGATGCACTTAGTGTCTCAAATAGGAAATCTTCCTCAAGAGGCTCATCTTATGGAGTAGCACTCCATGATACTGTGCAGCTCTATTAAGCAACTCAGTAAACCCCACATTATGATCTGGAGGAGAAGGCCTAGATGGGTATAGGTCTGGATCATTGTCATTATTAGGATCAGTGTTAAAGTCGACCCAGGGGTCGAGTAGCACGTGTGTCCTCATCTAGATCCCCCGCATCCTGCTGATGTGGAGATTGTGGCTGAGGGAAATTTGTGGGTGTTATGAGAAGGTTAGGATCAATAGGTGGAGAAGGTGAGGAAGGTAAAAAAGAGTTAGAGGAGAAGTATTAGTTCCCATATTCTTTTTCTTTAACAGGATAGGGTAAGATTTCTCAAATTCTGGCTTTCTTTTGTCTAGCAGCTTTGCATAAAGGTGTCCAGTTTTAGGGTTGATAACCAGTTCCTTTTGTTTGGGGTCCGAATTAGTAGGTGGAACTTCCAAACAAGGCTCCTTGGATGGAGGAGGAGCGGTTTTGTCCTTTGGGGCAAGAATGTTCGGCGAAGATTTCGGAGCCGATGATTTGGGTTCCGATGATTTCGGTGCCAAAGCCTTTAGGCTGAATTGGCTCGTCTTTCGGTGCCGAAGTCTTGGGTTCGGTCCCCAAAGGTCGACTCGATCCTGAGGGCTTTGTAACTGGTTTCGGTGCCGGCCCGAAGGCGGGGCTTTCGAAACCTTATCTCGGTGCCGACCTTGGCCCGAAGGTGGAGGAGGGACCGGAGACTTTTTAAAGGGTAGTTTTTGGGGCAGAGGAGTATCTTTACTCACGTTACGCTGACCGGGTGTGATGTCTTCCTTGATGTCGGAGGCTTCCTCGGACACAAACTTGTTCTTCCTCCTCTGCCTCGGCTCCCTGTGCTTCGAAGATCTCTTGGTCGACATCCTCTCCGTAGAGGTCTGGAGCGTAGTCTTTGTAGTCCTTGTGTTGATACATCTCGTGACGTCGAGCCTGACTGTCACGGAGCGTCTTCTTCGATCGGAACGATCAGCAGGCTTCGCAGTTGTCTTCGTCGTGTTCGGGTAATAAACACGAATTGCACACGTCGTGGAGATCGGTGCGGGGGTACTTAGAGAGGCACCCGGGGCAGAATTGGAATGGAGTCCGTTCCATCGACTGTGAACTCAGGTGACGCAGCTAGGCCCAAGGCCTTGCACGAGACTTTCCAATCGAAGTTTTTCGAAATGGAAACGATACGCGAAGGCAGGAATACGCGATCGAGAAACAATACTGTCGAGGGTAGTGGATTGCGCACGGAAGGGAACCCGAGAACTGTGTCGAACTGGAGCTCAGCAATTCATGTCCGAATCCGATGGCGGAAAAAAACAATGGAGTACATGCCCATGCGTACTATCACCGAAAGGAGGAGTCACCTACCTCGTGACTGGAAAAGACTACTTCAAACAAAAACAAAGTGCAAACGTCCGAGCCCAACACTAGATGGCAGACTTATGCACAGCATGTGATCTACAGCTCACATGCCTCGAACACTGGTTTCCCCAAGACAGCATTTGACTGGACGAACTTACCCACTCACCAATGCGGATAATGCAACTAAGGTACATCACATGGCTATGGTATACTTAAAATGGGGAGGGGTTACTGGCCTGAAACAGGTAGTGGTCTTTCCTGCAATCCCAGTTGAATGTCTTATAGGGAATGATCTGGAGTCCTAAGCATGGGATGAGGTAGAACTGAAAACAAATGCAGCCATGCTGGGAATCCCTGAGTTGGTGTGTGTAAAAACAAGAGCACAGAGCAGAGCACATGGTGAAAAAGAAGTGTTGTGGAGTCTGGAATAATGGCCCAACATTCAAAGAGAAATGGTAAGAATACTAGGGGACAAGCTTCTGTACAGCAAAAAGGTCAGGAGCCCTCTCCTCTTGGAGAGGAACTGTCACCCCCAGAGGGAACTGAGCCTACGAAACTTGAACCTTATCAGGTTGCACTCCTGGGTCCAGGGGGACACCCTAGGGAACGGCTGTGCCAAGGATAGAGGATCTGTCCTACTTTTGAAAGACTGCAACAGAAAGCTGCTGCAAAGGAATAGGGATAATTCACTGGCTCCCACAGAACCTATTGGGAGGAGGGACTTCTTTACACGGAGGCCAGAGACCCCAAACCTGGTACAACTAAGTTGTAGTGCCTCAGCTTTATAGAGAGTTCCTACTCACATTGGCCCATGACATCCCCCTAGCTGGACAACTAGACCAGATTTAAACTTTGAATAGGCTAGTGTGAGAAAGTGCCCTTTTTCTGCATGGTTGCCCCTACTTTTTGCCGAATTGCTGATGTGCTTTGACTTGATGTGCCCTGGGCTCCTGCTAATCGGGTACCCAGGGCCTATGTTCTTCCCCTAAAACTGCATTGAAGCCTAAACCCAATTGGCATCTCTGGCCACAGGTCAGCCCTTGGTAAATGGTACCACAGGTACCCAAGGCACTGTGACCAGAGAAGGCCTCTAAGGGCTGCAGCACTTATTGTGCCACATTTAGAGGTCATGTACCCTTACACACACTGCCTTTGCAGGCTGCGTGTTATGGTGCAGAACAAAGTGAAGAGTCGACATGGCACACATCTGTGTGCCATGCCTACAACCCACTGCCCTGGCATAGATCAACCACCCCTCTAGCTGGGTGCACTATACCAGTGGTGAGGGTACAGGTGCATGAGCCCTGTACCCCTACAGTGTTTAAGGCCATTCTTAGACATTGTAAGTGCAGTGCCGCCATTAAGAGTATATGGTGCTAGGGGTTTGTCATTACAAACTCCACAGCACCATAATGGCTACACTGAAAACTGAAGTTTGGTATCAAACTTCTCAGCAAATTAAACCCACACTGATGCCAGTGTGGGATTTAATGAAAAATGCACACAGAGGGCATCTTAGAGATGCCCCCTAAAAACTAACCTACCACTAGTGTCCAGGCTGAGTGGCTGCTTTCAGCTGCCACCACGAGACATGTTTCTGAAACCCTGGGTCGAGAGCCTGCTGCTCTCTGGGGCCTGAAACAATGCACATCCTGGGACGAGGTGCCAAGCCTCCTCCCCCAGGATGGGCAGGGTTCACGAAGGGGAAGCTTCAAAGGCTTGCCGCCTTTGTGAGCTAACCCAGCCCTTTGCTGCTTCCAGCATCTGGCTCCCACCGGTTGAGACCCCCACTTTTGGCGGAAGAATCAGTGGGAAAACCAAGTGAGGAAGGGAGGTATGCCCACCTTTGCCAACCCCACCCCTCCGGTGGGGGAGGCGAGGTGAAGCACAACTTCGTCCCCACCATCTTGCAAATAGGGGGACCCAGCCAATCAGAGAGGCATATGCCCCCATCCCACTGGAGGGTGGCATATTAGGGGGTGTATCCACCCCAAGGAAGGGACTCATCGGTCCCAACCTTTACCTAAGTGTAACTCCCCTTAATCTAGTATTTAGGGGCACCCCTGAACCTTGCCTCTTCAGACAAAAACCGACAAGAAGAAGAGAAGAAGAAGGACCAAAGAAGCCTTGCTGAAACTAAGAAGAGGAGTACGCCAACTGACTTGGACCCAGCCCCACCGGCCTGTCCCCACCTCGAACCTGCACCAGCGAAATCCCTGTGTGTCCTGCAGCCAGCAGCCTCAAGAACCCGAAGGCCCTGCCCTGCCTTCCAAGCCAAAGACTGTCTCCTGTGAGCATCGGATTTGCTCACCCAGAGACTCAGGCCCCAGACAAAACCACGAGTCTGCACCACTCTGCACCCGACGGCCCAACACGACGAGGAGGTCTCCGGCGATCCTGACCTGAGATCTGGTGATCTCTGACCTACCTCGAATCTCCAAGCGTAGCCTGCAGCCCCTTTCTGGAGGATCCCCCTGACCGCGACCGGAGCTGGTAAGAAAACCCGATGCCTAAAGACACCCCTGCACCCGACGTCCCATGGCCTTGGGTGGCCCAACGACTGTGTCCCAGCATCCCCAGGCATCCCAACTTACCTCTCCAACCGGTGGTAGATCCTGCAGTTTTTGTTGCAACCAGAGAATCCCCATTAAAAACAACCAGGCACCTGATGCCAAAATAGCAACCTGCACCCAGCCGCCCCTGTGCCGCTGCGGGTGTACTTTGGGTGCTAACTCGGATCCCCCTTTGCCCTGAGCCTAACACCAGGAGTTTTGCTCCCACAACCTTGTGGCCTGCTCGTGAGCAGCCACCAACCGGATTCCCCCTATCCCTCATTGGATAACATTGGGCCTCAGCACTCTGCACCCGGCCGCCCTAGTGCCGCTGAGGGTGTTTCAAGAGTGCATCCTTGACCATGGGGGAACCCTGGTTCTAACCACAGAATACCAACTCCCACAAATAACTACTTGCCTGTAAACCGATAACTCAATTTCCTTCCACAGGATTGCATTGACTGCTTTTCTTGAAAAATTGTTTTAAGTGTGGAGTTGGTTTTGTATGAGAACTTGAAAAAGAACAAAAATATCTAAAAACTGCTTTACTTATCTTTTTTCTAGGAAATGTCCCAGTGTGATATCTAGGCATATCACATTGAGTAGGAAAAGTAATCCATAAAGTAAGCAGCAAATGTAATCAAGTCATTTTCATTCAGCTTGCTTGTATTGTTCAACGTGCCTTGAAAAGTACCATTTACACTTACCAGTGTGTGCCAGGCTTGCTTGGTTCTAGAAAATAAATATAACTAAATAATATTTTTATACAAACAAATTGGTCTGAGTTCAGATTTTGTGTGTGACATCATTTGCTGCGTGAGTGTGTACAACAAATGCTTAACACTACCCTCTGATAAAGCCTTACTGCTCGCCCACACTACCACAAATAGAGAGTAAGGTGCTATCTACTTTTACCTCTGCCTACCTTTGGGGTTCCACTGGACTCTGTGCACACTATACCTCATTTTGGTATAGTATATACAGACCCAGCTTCCTACATTTGGTACCAAACACTCCTGGGTTAAGGGAAGTCATCATGGTGCTGTGGCACTCAAGTTGTCAAGTTCCCAGCCCACCGACTGTCTTCCCTCGCACTTACAACATTAGGGAATAGACCCAAGACTGTAGGGGCATATCTGCTCATGCAGGTATGCCCACACCTGGGATATAGTGCACCTGGCCTTAGGGCTGGAAAGGCCTGCTTGAGGGGTGACACCTATATCGTAGGCAGTGCTAGATGCATGACACACAGGGAGTGCACCATGTCGATTTGGTCATTGTTTCACCTCACGGGGCATGGTCCTAGTGAGGGGGTCCCAGGGGACCATCTTTAGCCTCCAGGGCCTAAGTACCTAGGGTACCAATTACTTGGGAGTGGGGTGGGGGGAGGGAGGGCAGAATTACTAATTGTGGACATGTTTTTAGGGTACTGGGAACCTGGACAGCAGGGACTCAGTACTCTACAGTCAAAGCTGCATCAAAAGCCAGGCAAAAAGTGTGGGGGGGGTACTGCAACAGAACCCCATTTTCTCACACAATTGTCTCGGATTTAGTCACTGAGTGCAATCATTTCTTGCCCTAGTGTGTACAACAAATGCTTAATACAGCCCTCTGATAAGCCTCACTGCTCACCCCACACTACCACACAAGAGAGCATTACTATTGTCAACTTTAGACTCTGTAAAGCCACTGGACTCTGTGCACACTATACCTTACTTTGGTATAGTATATACAGAGCCAGATTCCTGCAAATGACTTTCGGCTAACTCACAATCCATACCAATAAATAAATAAAATATATATATAAAATTAAACCCTAAACATGAAAAATGTCATTGTGTACATCAATTGTGTTTTTTGGTGCACTGTACACTTTAAAAAGCATCATTACTTGATACACAAAAAAACTACTTACAAACGGCGGCATCATCCCTCTGTACTGAGGGAACTGCGGTGGCACGGGCTGAGGCATGCCCACTCCTGCTCTGGGCATAGCCTCATTCCCGCGGGAAGGGAGCTTGGGGTCCACGGAGCTCAGCATCTTTTCTGGCATCAGATCTTTGTTCTCCCCCTCCATGCCAGGTGCCGCGTTCAGGCTCCGTCCACCTCCATCCCGCCAGCTCGTGGAGTCTGCAAAGAGGAGCGTACTGCTAAATATGTACTTTAAAAGTTTGCGCAATTCTCAGGCATCAGTTTAGGTTGAAAATACATGACTTCATATTTGTAAATAAATGAGTTCCAACTTTTTTACTGCTTTGGAGGCATAAATGAATCAAACAGCATTTGTAAAGTGCAACACTATCACCTATCTGGGCGCTGATTACCATCTGGTAGCAACACCTACTTCTCTCCCAAACCTGACAGGAAACTAACTGCGGCCAGTACACTCAATGAAGCTACCATTCACTGCAGTTTCACTGAAAGATGTAGAAGGAAGGTTGACATGTGCTCTCTAAATTAAGGATACATAGCTGCAGTCTATAAAGCAGTGAAGCACGAAGGTTTACAGCTGAATTACCTAAGTGGCTCTGCTAGGGAGGTAGAATTTCTAAGGTACTAAATATATCTTAAACTACCTGTTCAAACTTAAATCCCGCTATAAAGAAGCATTCTCAAAAGAACTACCAACAGAAATATATCGGTTAAATAAACAATAAGTACTCTCACCCAGCAGGTCGGTGCCTGTTTCGAGCATGCTGAGATACAGGATTGGATTATGTTACTTGCCCTGTAAGCATCTGTTCTTGGCAGGTAGAGGTGTAGATTCACATGCTTTGCATACTCCTGCCATCAAATGTTGGGTCCAGATGTTTGCAAGTTGTTTTTATTCGAAGAAGTCTTTTCCAGTCACGAGCTAAGGTGACTCCTCCTTTCGGCGATAGTGCGCATGGGCATCGACTCCATTGTTAGATTTTTTTCCCGCAAGAGGGTGAGAATGGAGTAAGTGAGTGAAGTATAGAGATGTGCATGTGTATGTAATGTAAATAAAAAGAACTGCAACAACTACAGGTGCCCAGGGAGGTGGGAGGGTGCATGTGAATCTACAGCTCTACATGCCAAGAGCAGATGCCTACAGGGTAACATAATCCGTTCGAGGTATGTGTGCTGTAGAAACACATTCTTTGCATAGACTATATAGCAGTATTCTCCCAAAGTGGTGGCTAACCAGTAGGTTTTGCATCTGTTTGAAAAAGTGTCTTTAGCACTGCTTGTCCTCCATTTGCTTGTTGACGTGCTAACACATCCACACAATAATGTTTAGTAAAGGTGTGTGGTCTAGACCATGTTGCTGCTTTACAAATATCAGCTATGGCAATGTTACCTAAAAAGGCCATAGACACTCCTATTCTACGAGTGGAATGTGCTCTAGGAGGTATAGATAACGTTCTTTTAGCTTTAACATAGCAAATTTGAATACATTTAACAATCCATCTAGAAATACCAGATTTAGAGATAGGATTGCCTTTGTGAGGTGTAGCAAATGCAACAAACAGTTGCTTTGTTTTACAAAATTATTTTGTCCTTTCAATATAGTATAATAGCGCTCTTCTGAAATCATGTGTGTGAAGAGCTCTTTCTGCCACCGAATCAGGTTGAGAAAACAACACAGGTAACTCAACTGATTGGTTAATATGAAAAGCAGAAATTACTTTTGGAAGGAATTTTGGGTTTGTACGAAGAACTACTCTATGAAGTTGAAAGAAGGGTTCTTCTAAAGTTAATGGTTGTAGCTCATCAACTCTCCTTAATGAAGTGATAGCAATCAGGAAGGCAACTTTCCATGAGACAAACTGTAAAGGACAATTGTGTAATGGTTCAAAAGGTGGACCCATGAGTCTTGTAAGAACAACGTTAAGATTCCAAACTGGTGCAGGTGGTACTCTGGGTGGTATTACTCTTTTAAGGCCTTCAATAAAGCCTTTAATTACTGGAACCTTGAACAAAAATAAGTGTTGTCTGTTTTTACAAATATGCGGCTACTGCTGCAAGGTGCAATCGAATGGATGTATAGGCTAAGCCAGCTCGCTGTAGATGCAAAAGGTAGCAAATAATATTTTGTATAGATGCATTTAGGTGATCAATACTGTTACAATGTGCAACAAATCTTTTCCATTTCACTGCATACCATGCCCTGGTGGTGGGCTTTCTTGTCTATTTAAGAATTGTCATACAATCTGGCGGCAAATTTAAATATCCAAACTCTGACTTCAGGAGCCAAATCGAAAGGTTTAGCTCCTTGGGGTTTGGGAATCTGATTTCTCCATGTTTCTGCGTGACGTGAGAAGGCTGGAATTAAGGTGTTCGCTTTTGATGTGGAACCACTGATAGTTCCAAGAGTGTGGTGAACCATGGTTGATGGGCCCATGTGGGAGCCACTTAAAATCAGTGTGAGTGATGTTGGTCTGAGCTTCCAAACCAGAAACGGAAGGAGAGGGGGAGGCGGAAAAGCATAAGCAAATATCCCTGACCAATTCATTCATAGGGCATTGCCTTTGGATACAGGGTGTGGGAACCTGGAGGCGAAGTTTGGACATTTTGAGTTGTCTACTGTGGCTAACAGATCTATTTGTGGGAGTCCCCATTTTTGGAAGTATGGAAGGAGAACCTGGGGATGAAGTTCCCATGCATGTATTTGTTGTCACATCCTGCTGAGTAGATCGGCAATTTGATTGTTCACTCATGGGAGGTGCTCTGCCAGAAGATTAATTCTGTGATGATTTGCCCAACGCCAAATGGTCTGAGAGAGGCGTGACAGTTGCAGAGAGTGTGTCCCCCCTCTCCCCCCTGTTTTTGTACATAGTACATGGCTGTCATATTGTCTCTGCGGACTAGGACAACTTTCCCTATGAGGTGAGGCTGAAAAGCTTTTGATGCTAGATACATAGCTCGAAGCTCTGGATAGTTGATGTGGAGTCTTTTGTGCTTGTTGTCCCATAGACCTTGAATTGTTAGATTCCGTAGACGGGCACCCCAACCTGTGAGAGATGCGTCTGCTGTTAGTATGATCTGTGGAACAGGGTCGATGAAGAGCCGCCCTTTTGTGCGTTCCACCACTGCAGAGAGCGATGGGTGCGGCTGTCTACCAACACTAGATCTGTTAATTGACCCTGTAATTGATTCCACTGATGTGCTAAGCATTCCTGTAGGGGACGCATGTGTAATCTCGAATGAGGCACTATTGCAACGTATGATGCCATCATTCCTAGTAGTTGCATGAAAGTCCTGACTGTTAAGTATTGTTTGGTCTGCAGCTTTAGTAACAGAGTTTGAAGATTTTGAATCCTGGCTGCATTGGGAGAGGGTAGAGCTATGTGAGTGTTTAGAGTCGCTCCCAGATGGGACTGCATTTGTGAAGGTTGAAGCGGAGACTTTTGCGTATTGACTGTAAAGCCCAATTGATGAAGGTTTAATGTAGTCTGAGTGTGTTGCAAACACTTTTGGTGTGTTGGCTTTGACGAGCCATTCGTCTAGATATGGGAAGACATGAATTTGTTTTCTTCTGAGATGAGCTGCAACTACCGCGAGACATTTTGTGAACAAACTGGGTGAAGTAGTAACTCCGAATGGGAGTACTTTGAACTGATGGTGATTACCTACTATCACAAATCTGAGATATTTGCGATGTGCTGGGTGAACTGGAATGTGCAAGTATGCGTCCTTTAAGTCTAGTGTAGACAAAGTCGGCTTGCTGTAGAAGTGAGAGCACTTGCTGAAGCGTAACCATATGGAAATATTCCGACGGTATGCATAGGTTTAACTTTCTTAGGTCTAAAATTGGTCTTAGGGACCCACCCTTTTTGGGGATTAGGAGGTACAGAGGGTAAACCCCTGACCGTTGGTGTTGTAAGGAAACTGGTTCTAAAGCTCCCTTTGTTAAAAGAGCTTGTACCTTTTGTTTGAGGAGCTGTATATGTTTTGACGAGAGTGCGAGGTGGAATATTGGAAGGACTGCTGATAAGCTCCAGGCAATACCCATGTTGGATAAAGTCTAATACCCATAGTCCTCCTTTTTTAGAGGAATTTAGTATTTAATATATTTAATGTCCTCTGTACCAACTTTCCTTTTGTAAGGTGTAACTCATTTAGCCAATATATGTCCAGTATCTGGATTAATATAAATTTTCTTTTGCTTGGGGCCAGCTTACTTCATAATGTCCAGGATAGGTTCCGGAGCCTTTTGAAGGATTTCTTTTTGATTTCGGTGCTGAAAGTTTTGGTGCCGAACTGGACTTGTTTTTGTCTTTCGGAGCAGATGGTTTCAGTTACGAAGATAGCTTTCCTCGACTCGGTATTGAGCCGGAAGGCTTGACTAACTGTTTCGGTGTCAGGTCCGAGGGGGGAGCATCGGAAACAGTCTCTGTGCCGACCATGGCCCGAAGGCAGTGGTGGTGCCGAAGCCATTTGCTTAATGGAAGAGAGTTTGAGGGGCAAAGGGGCTTTGTTACTCATGGCACCCTGTCCCAGTATAACGTCTTTGGACTCCAACTCTATTTCCAGCTCAGAATCGGATTCTGGGACAGAGAAGGTTTCCTCTTCTTCCGCCGCCGACGCTTCCATCTCTTCGAGTTTGGTATCTTCTCCGAAGATATCTGGAGTGTGTTCAATGTTTTGTTGCTGCATGTCTCTTCGAGCTTGACGATCTCGCAAAGTCTTTTTCGAACGGAACGATCGACAAGCGTATCAATCCTCTTTTTTGTGCTTCAGTGAGAGCCACAAGTTGCAGACTTTATGCAGGTCGGTGCGCTGGTACTTGGAGTAGCACCGAGGACAGAACTGAAACTGAGTCCGTTCCATTGGCAGAAGACTGGCTAGTATGGAACAGAGTAGAAGTCAACCAACGCGGCTAGGCCCGAAGGCCACCAATGATGTCTTCTCGACTGAAGATGGAGTTTTACTATCTATTCGATACACGGAGAATAGTGAAACGCGTACGAGAACAATACTGTTGAGGGTATAGTGGATTGCGCACCGAGGGGAACCCGAAGGACAGTTTCGAACCGGAGTGGCGCAAAACACGTCCGAACCGGATGGCGGAAAGGAAACAATATACAATGGAGTCGGTGCCCATGCGCACTATCACCGAAAGGAGGAGTCACCTTACCTCGTGACTGGAAAATACTTCGTCAATTAAAACAACTTGCAAACATTCGGACCCAAACACTAGATGGCAGGACCCCATACAAATGCAAAAACACACTTGAGCTGCAACACGACGAACGGAGAATGATCCACACACAGTTTATTGCAACGGCTGACGCTGTCAAAGCAACAATACAAGTTAAAGTGCCCCAATTTCTTAAGAAAAGAAATTCCCAACAAATCAACATAGTGAAAAGACTCACTAGAACCTGCTGTTTCATTGATAAGGCACACTAGCACAAACCAATTTTCATTTCTCGTACAAAAAAGAACCGTATGAGTGTATTTATCATCATACAGACAAACAAAATACAAGATATCAGTACGTTAAACATCACAGGCAATGCAAGCGGCTGCGCACGCACAGAAAAGTAACGGGTGTGTTTACTAATCCACCCTATCAGATGTAACATTGTTAAACCGATGACAGAATTTAACACTGCTAGTCTTCCGACTAAGTCAACAATGGATTCAAATACCTACGCATTGATGAAGCGCACGATTGGTTATTAACCTCTTCGCTGCTAGGCCTCCCCGAACATAACACCATCAAAACAAAACCCGCCCCCCCCCCCCCCAGCATTTTTTGGGCTATTTGGGGTAGTTCGCACTTAGGCCCCTGTACTTTTTGTCCACATAAGGTATCCACGTCAAATTTGCGTCCTTTTTTTCTCAACAGCCTGAGGATTTTAAAGGAACACAGGCTTTGTGGATTCCCCTGGAGGGGGACCCAGAAATTAGTCAAAATACAGCTAAAGTTTGAGGTAAAAAAAAAAAAAAAAAATCGGGAAAAAGTGCTGCAGAAGAAAGCGTCTGTTTTATTCCTGTAAATAGTATCAACAAAGGGTTTGTGGTACTGCAATCACCATCTTCTCAGCTTTCAGGGATAGGCAGACTTGTCAGAAAACCAAAATTTTCTACACAGTTTTGCCATTTTACTATTTTATTGCTTTCAACCTCCTCCCAGTTAGTGGTAGAAATGTGTGTGAAATGAAAACTCTGGGGTTTGGTGGGGGGTGGGGGGGGGAGAGAGGGGGGTACGCAAGGAATACCTCCCTGGATTCCCCCGGGTGTCTAGTTATCAGAAATGTGTGGGTTTGGTAGGTTTCCCTAGATGACCACCGAGCCCGGGACCAAAAACGCAGATGCCCCCATCTATCACAAAACGAACTGCTTTTGCAAGGGGGCACCTGCATTTTAGGTACTGGGTTCGGCGGCCATTTATGAAAACCTACCAATCCCAGACATTTCTAAAAGCTAGACACCAAGGGGAGTCCAGGGAGGTGTGGCTAGCCTATCCAGAATCCCCTGCAAACCAAATGTATTCATTCTGGGCAGGCTCCACCGCTGAACTTTGAAAAGAAAGTCCCTGGTGCCTAGTGGGCTTTCAGCCCCCCCCCCCTCAGGGGGCAGATAAGGGGTTATTGCCCCCATCTGACTCCCGAGGCAGTCAGAAAGACGGTAGCAACTTTTTTTGGGGGAGGGGGCATTGGCATGCCCATTCTGGGCAGCCCCCACACCTACGTATAAAAAAAAAAAATCTGTGATGCCTAGTGGGTTTTCTACTGCCCCCAGCGGGCAGATCAAGGGCTATTACACCCCCCATCTTTCACCAGGGGGGGGGGGGACACAGACTTTTGCGGGGGACAGAAAGACTGATTATGCCCGAATTTATTTGAGGGATCAAAGGCCCTTGCTCAAGGGGCCGCTCCCCCTCCCTGGTTCCTTGTCAGTGGATCCCTGCTTGGGGATCCCCTCCTGGGGAGATCTCCAAGCAGTGATCCACTAAGTAAGGGTACCATTGGAAAGGGGAGTTTCTCCCCTTTCCAACGATACCTCTCATGTGTTTCGGTGCTCGGGGGGCTGAGATAGCCCCACGAGCACCGAAACATTGAATCTGAAACTAAGTTTCATTTTCAAAGTAATGACATCAGCACGTCATGCGCACGATCGTCATTACATTGAAAGGGGGAAAAAAAGCCTCAGGAGGTTGGGTAAGCTCTTCCCCACCTCCAGAGGCCCACAAACAAAAACAAGCATTGGCATAGCCAATAGGTCTCGCCTTTGGGACCTTATAAGTGTTTAGCCATTCAGCACATTAAGGACAGTTTGTGGTAAATCAATGGCACCAAGAACAAGTAAGTTCTGGAACCTCCAAAAACATGGTTCGGCTAAGTGGATTTCAACTGTAACAGGCACTCAAGAAATAATTTGATCATATTTTGGTCTTGCCACTGTCCCCCCCCGTATGCACAAAAAATGACAAAAGCAAGAAAAAAGATGAAGTCCCGCATTTTGAAGATTTACTAGCGCCGGAGTTCAATTTCTACTTTCTAACGCTGCATATATATTTTTGTGCAACCCAATAATGGATTTGTCATGTGCCATGTGCTTCCAGTATCCTGAGAGGGGTCATGTGTGGTCACTTGGGTGCTGCCGTTAAGACGGCAGGGAAAGTGACTGGGAAAAGTCAGGGATATTAAGGTTATTGACCAAGTATAGAGAGAAAGACTTGAACCTTGAACTCCTCATACATGCGCTTTGTTACTCATTCTTGCAATCAATCATCCATTTATTCATACATCTATTCACTCCATCCACTCAATGATCCTTGCACTCATGCATCTATTCTCTCCACTTAGACACTTGCATTCAGCCACTCAACCACTGACGAAAAATAATCAAACACTCAAGCTTATGCAAGATAAATTCAAGAAAGTAGCATGGATGACAGGAAACATATTGCTGTCTCCCAGCAGATCAATGGCGTGCTTTGCACCTAGCATTGCAAGATGGGTCGCTCTGTTCACATCGCAGTGAGTAGCCATCTTGGAACTGTAAGGTGCATAATTTCTCACAGATTTTCTGTCTAGGAGCTTTCTCCCCCGGACACTGAATGGAATGCACGGATTTGCATAAAGCACTCGTACCGCGCCTTGCTAACACTGAACGGCAGTGAACAACTAGGGCTCTGGTTGCACTGGCAACTGAAGAAGCCGGCTAATTCAGGACAAGGCTCGCATCTCTTGAAGCATCCATTAGCAGGACTGTTGGAGCTGCATGCTCTGTTTTTTTTTTCAATGGTGTTAATATCACACGAGTATGAATCCGGAGTTGCACTGACTTGAACTGGGTGGGAATTGTTCCTAGCGCAAGATCTGGAATCGTTTTAGCACGGCTGGGTAGCAGAAGGTACGCATGTTTCTGCAACCTTGTTATTTTGAATAACTGCTCTCTCCCCGCCTCACCAGTCAGCTAAAATACACCACGGACGATGGCACATCCTGCTTCGTGCCTATGCTTTAAACCAGATTTCCCACTGTTACTTACTATTTCTTTCTGTTGCTGAGCCAAAATGGCTAAAGTAGAGCATTGATCACATAAGCATTTCGTGTGGGATGCATCGGTAATCAGTTTTACATCCTTGGGTGGACCGGAAGCGCTAGTAGTTGTTTTCTGAAAGGAACTTAATTGAGGTGCATGGGGGAGGGTGACGGGAAAACGTGCCTCACTCAGCCCCTGCTGGAGCACTCTGAACTGCTGATCTCCTAAGCCCGGAATATGCAGCAGACTTTCCGGGGAACTGTGTGCGCCTCAGCATGTCCATGTGAAAAGGGCTGTCCGCGCTGCTGGCCTTTACCCGCCCCTACCAAGCAGCTGTCTGGGGCAGCGACCCGTGGAAGTGCTAAAAACACTAAAGGAAAATGCTACTTACCAGTATGCATCTGTTCTTCGCATGTAGAGCTGCAGAGATTCACACTATGTGCATAGATCGCCATCTGGTGTTGGGCTCGGATGCTTGCACCTTGTTGTTGTCTTGGAAGAAGTCTTTGTAGTCACGAGATAGGCGACTCCTCCCTTGGACGATAGTGCGCATGGGCATCTACTCCATCATCGGATTGTTTTTCGCTATGAAGTGAAATGATGGAGTTTGTAAGAAACAGAAAGATGTCCATGAGAATGTATCCAAGTAAGAGAACACTGGAACAGATACAGGTTCCGGGGAGGTGGGTGGGCGTGTGAATCTCTGCAGCTCTACATGCCAAGAACAGATGCATACTGGTAAGTAGCATTTTCCGTTCGAGGCATATGAGCTGCAGAATTCACACTATATGCAGAGACTGTACAGCAGTGTCTTCCCTAGCGGTGGTCGCCTGTATCTGTTGCAGTAGTTTGAAAAAGTGTTTTAAGAACAGCTTGGCCTACAGAAGCTTGTTGCTTTGCCTGCACATCTACACAATAGTGTTTGGTGAAGGTGTGTGTGGTAGACCATGTTGCTGCCTTACAAATGTCTTCTAGGGGAATGTCCCCTAAGAATGCCATAGAAGCCCCTAGTTTGCGTGTTGAATGCGCTCTAGGGGGAATTGTTAACGTACGTTTTGCTTTTTGGTAGAATATATTTTACTATCCATCTGGCAATTCCAGCTTTGGAAATAGGATTGCCTTTATGAGGTGGACAAAGGCTACGAATAGTTGCTTTGTTTTCCTAAAGGCTTTAGTCCTGTCTATATAGTAAAGTAGAGCTCTTTTGAGGTCAAGGGTGTGAAGAGCTCTTTCTGCTACAGAATCAGGGTTCTGGAAAAATACTGGTAACTCTACTGATTGATTAAGGTGGAAAGCAGAGATTACTTTGGGAAGGAATTTTGGATTTGTCCTAAGAACCACCTTGTTATGATGTATTTGCAAGAATGGTTCTTGTATGGTTAAAGCCTGGATCTCACTTACTCTTCTGAGAGAGGTGATTGCAACAAGGAAGGCTACTTTCCATGTTAGGAATTGTAATTCGCATTTGTGTAAAGGCTCAAATGGGGACCCATGAGCCTAGTAAGAACAATGTTTAGGTTCCACCCTAGAGAGGGTGGCAGTCTAGGTGGAATTATTCTTTTGAGGCCTTCCATAAAGGCTTTGATAGCGGAGTACTCTAAACAATGACAAATGTTGTCTGTTTTGTAGGTAGGCGGCTAGGGCAGCCAAATGTAATCTTATTGTTGAGTATGCCAGATTGCATCTTTGTAGATGTAGCAAATAGCAGATAAGTTTCTGAATTGAAGCATCTAACGGGTGAATTTTGTTATTGTTGCAGTAAATGACAAATCTTTTCCATTTAGCTGCATAGCAAGCTCTAGTAGTGGGGCGTCTGGCTTCTTTAATAATGTTCATACAGTCGGGTGGGAGGTTAAGGTAAACGAACTCTAGGATTTCAGGAGCCAGATTGCTAGATTCAGTTGTGCTGGATCTGGGTGCCTTATCTCTCCATGGTTCTGCGTTAGCAGGGTTGGGGAGAGAGGTAGTTTTTGGTGTGGAACGACAGAGTTCCAGGAGTGTTGTGAACCATGGTTGCCGTGCCCATGTGGGAGCAAGTAGGATAATTTTGAGAGACTGTTGTTTGAGCTTGCGTACTACTAGTGGAATGAGTGGGAGTGGCGGAAACGCGTACGCAAATCTGCCTGACCAGTTCATCCATATCGCATTGCCCTTGGACAACGGGTGTGGGAACCTGGCGGCGGAGGTTGGGCATTTTGCGTTTGCATGGGTGGCGAATAGATCTATGTTTGGTTGGCCCCACATGTGGAAGAACGGTTGAAGAACTTGTGGATGAAGTTCCCATTCGTGTATCTGTTGAATTTGACGACTTAACAGATCCGCTATCTGATTGTTCACCCCTGGAAGATGTTCTGCTAGAAGATATATTTTTTGTGGAATGGCCCATTTCCATATACTTTGCGCTAGATGAGACAGCTGCAAAGAATGTGTTCCTCCTTGTTTCTGTATGTAATACATTGCTGTTATGTTGTCTGTGCGGACTAGGACAGCTTTGTTGAGGGGATGTGTTTGAAACGACTTTAACGCTAGAAATACTGCCAGTAATTCTAGGTAATTGATGTGGAACAGTTTCTGTTGAGTGGACCACCTGCCCTGAATTGAGTGGCTTAGGAGATGGGCTCCCCAGCCGGTGAGTGATGCGTCTGCTGTTAGCACTATCTGTGGAACTGGCTCTAGGAACGGCTGCCCTGTGAAAAGGTTTTGTATGTTCCACCACTGCAGAGAGCGATGTGTGCGGCTGTCCACCAACACCAGATCTGTAAGCGGACGTTGAGCCTGGTTCCACTGACGTGCTAAGCATTCCTGTAAGGGGCGCATTTGAAGTCTTGCGTAAGGTACAATGAAAATGCAAGAGGCCATTATTCCTATTAGCTGCATTAACTCACAAGCTGGGAGAGTGTGTTAGGGCTGAAACTTGGAGATGAGGGTTTGCATACTGACTATCCTTGCTGGATTGGGGTATGCTAGAGCTTTGGAAGTGTCTATTGTGGCTCCTAGATACTGATGTACGTAGGAGGGATAAAGGTATGACTTGGTGTAGTTTACTGTGAACCCCAAGTTGTGTAGAAGCTGAATGGTTTGGAAAGTGTGGTGAACACATTGGTTGTGTGACTTGGCTTTTATGAGTCAGAAGTTGAGGTATGGAAATACATGGATTTGTTGTCTTCGCAAGTGCGCTGCTACTACTGCAAGGCACTTTGTGAACACCCTGGGTGCTGTAGTCACTCCGAATGGAAGGACTTTGAACTGATAGTGTTGGCCGTCCACTGTGAACCTTCGGTATTTTCTGTGAGCAGGGTGTATGGGAATATGGAAGTAGGCGTCCTTGAGATCTAATGTGGCAAGGAAGTCGCCTTGTTGGAGCAGTGGAAGGACCTGTTGAAGAGTGATCATGTGAAAATGATCTGACTGTATGTAGAGATTGAGAGGTCTGAGGTCCAGGATTGGCCTTAGGGTACCGTCCTTTTTGGGGATTAGGAAGTAGAGAGAATACACTCCTGTCCCTTGATGTTGTATGGGAACTGGTTCTATTGCATGTTTTTGAAGCAGCGAAAGAACTTCCTGTTTGAGGAGTGTGAGATGTTCCGTGGACATTGGACGCTGTTTGGGTGGTATGTTGGGTGGGGTTGCTGTAAGTTCCAGGCAGTAACCATACTGGATAATTTGTCTCACCCACTTGTCTGTAGTATTGGAATTCCAGACAGGTAGGAACTGTGAGAGTCTCCCTCCGACCGGAGTGGAATGGTCTGGAGGGAGTGGAGGGAAGTCACTGCTTATTAGTGGGAGAGGCGCGAGTGTTGTTGTTACCTCGGCCTCTTCCTTTGTTGTTATTCCCCCTGTATCCACCTCTAAAATATCCCTTGTTGGGGGAAGTTTGTGAGGGGTTCTTGGAGGAAGAAGCAGCGTCTGCACTGATGTTTTTGGATGCTCCTCTATAGAAGGAGCGTCGAAAGGAACCTCGTGTGGATGGGGACTGTAATGCACCCATGGACTTAGCAGTCTCCGTGTCCTTTTTCATTTTTCTAGAGCTGTATCCACAGCTGGGCCAAAAAGTTGTTCTTGATTGAACAGCTGATTGAGGATAGTTGTTTGTACCTCCTGTTTAAAGCCAGAAATGCGCAACCAGGCATGCCTTCTTAGTAACACACTAGTGTTAATGGACCTAGATGAGGTGTCTGCTGCATCGAGGGCACACTTGATTGATGCATTGGTTATTAATTTGCCCTCCTGAATTAAATCATTGGCCTTGGTCTTATATTGATCAGGCAGATGTTGCAATAGGGTTTCCAGCTGGTCATAATGGGCCCTATCATACATGGCAAGTAATGCCTGCGCATTGGCTATCCTCCAGTTATTAGCTGCTTGGGCAGCAACTCGTTTGCCGGAAGCGTCTAATAATTTGGACTCTTTGTCCGGAGGTGGAGCATCACCGGAGGTCTGAGAGTTGGCGTGTTTTTTAACGTTGGTCACCACTAGAGAATCTAAAGGGAGTTGACCCTTGATGTAGGTGGGATCATTGGGAGCGGGTTTATATTTTTTGTCAATTCTCGGATTGAGAATTCTAGCTCTTACGGGGTCCTTGAATACGTCTGGTGCGTGTTTAATGACGCCTTTTAACATTGGTAAAGTCTGTACAGTCCTTTGTGACTGTGCAAAGGTGTCTATCAGGAAGTCCTCTATGGGGTCCGAATGCATTTGAACGCCATGGTACTTGGCAGCTCTGTCTATAAGCTGACCAAAACCAATATTGTCATCTGGGGGAGGTGGCTTTGTGGGGTATGCATTAGGATCAGGAAGGTCTGGAGGATCTACTGGGTCATCATAGTCATCCCAATTGTCCTGTGGTGTGTGTGTGTCGTCATCAGGGTCAATAAAAGGGTCATTATCTCCTCCCCCCCCGTAAATCATCATCATCTTGTGGTGGTGGTGAGTATGTTGGAAGTATGGGAGAATTTGGAGAAAAGAAAGGTTCAGTAGGAAGAACAGGAGAAGAGGGTCGTAAAGGTGAAGTGGCACAGTCTCTTCTTTACAGGCACCTCAGCGATGTGTGCGGTGTCGAATTTTCTCTTGTGTGGAACATTGATGAAATGTCCTGCTTTAGGGTCCACTTGGAGAGTTTTTTGCTGCGGATCGATGGGATCCGGTCGAAAAATTCTCCCTGTTCGGTAGTCGCCTTCGGCGCCGATTTTTTCAGGTCTGAGCGATGTTTAGATTTCTGCTCTGGAGCCTTGGAAGGGGTTTTTGGATCCTTCGGCTTCGAGGTGGAGTGGGAAATCTTTTTCGGTTCCGAAGATTTTAGTTTCGGATCCGAGGCCTTTTCTTTCGGCGCCGAGGTGCTCGGTGCCGATGGCTTTTTGGGGATTGCGAGAGCAGGACGAGCTCCCAGCTTCGGTGCCGATGGTGTCTGCGGGGCGGCGATTTGGGGCTTGCTCGGTCCCGAGCCGCCGGAAGGCGTATCCTTTGTCTTCGGAGCCGGGCCCGGGGGCGGGGCTTCTGAAGCTTTGTTTCGGTCGCGACTGGGGCCAGCAGGCGAAGTCTTGACCGGAGCCTTCTTTTTTTGAGGTGGGGTTGGGGTAGGGGCAGTTGTACTTACTCGTTTACCTGAAGTGATGTGGTCGTCTGAGTCGGAGTCGTCTGCCTCGGAAACGATTTGCAGGTCCTCCGAATCATCCTCCGGGACATCGGGGCCTTCGTTGAAGATGTCCTCCGGCACCGGAGCTGCTCGTTGCGCCATAACGTGTCGTCGGGCCCGGCGGTCACGGATAGTCTTTTTTGATCGAAAGGAGGCGCAGGCCTGGCAATTATTCTCGTTGTGCTCGGGCGAGAGGCAGAGGTTACAGACCTTGTGTTGGTCGCTGTGTGGGAATTTAGATCCACACTGGGGGCATTTTTTCAATGGAGTCCTTTCCATTAGCCGTAGGCCCGAAAGGAGTCGATAGGCCCAGCGGCCCGCGTCGACGACCGGAATCGAGGAATTGAGGAGCGCGTCTAAGAGCACGCGAACGAAGACAATACCGTCGAGTTTTTTTGATGTTTAGCGCGTCGAAAGTAGAGTACGGAACCGGATCGCAGAAGTTACATCCGAACCCGATGGCGGGAAAAAAAAACAATCTGAGGATGGAGTCGATGCCCATGCGCACTATCGTCCAAGGGAGGAGTCACCTATCTTGTGACTAAAAAGACTTCTTCCAAGACAACAACAAGGTGCAAGCATCCGAGCCCAACACCAGATGGCGATCTATGCACATAGTGTGAATTCTGCAGCTCATATGCCTCGAACATAAAGTTTACAAAACGAGCGCAGGGGGAGTAGCATTGTCCATGTTTGCATATGCTTTCGGGCTAAATGTAATACTTGCCTGTATTCAGACATTCATTCGCCTGCACATGTAATCATTTTAGCGCATGCCCTATTCAATCTTGCTTAAGGCACACTTTCAGAGCAAAATACAACACACCCCGGATTAAAACGCGACCTCAAAACAAACGGAAAGAGCGCATGAATGCTTTATGAAGCACAAAGTATATTTAAACGCAACCTCTAGAGAAACACAGATGCTCTTCGTAATGACTTTCCAAACACCCCCCAAAACAAGCGCGACCGCGTGGCTGCAAAATTGAAAGCGAGGAATGCAGCTGCAGCGGGAGAGCAGGCAAATGCTCGCTCCCGCAAGGTGGATGCCAGCACAAGCATGAGTGCTTGAAAAGAGCTGACCAATTTCTAAAGGTCATCTCCTAGAGCAGCGCATGCGCGCTGCCTGGGCGAGACCTAAAAAGGGAAATCTATCTGCTGTTTGCAGCAGAGGGATTTAGTGTGCTTGTGCACATGACGAAATGGTTCAGTCATGAGCACTGGTGCTCATGACGGAACCATTCCGTCATGAGCACCGAATGGGTTAACAACATGGTAAGCATTATACAAAACAGCTAAATATCAGGCGCAACATAATTTTAGGCATGGCAGATTGATGCCAGAATTTCACACCACTATGCATGCAGGAAGTTATCAATGGATTCAAGCACATTACCAGTGCTCAAGACTGAAAGAGACAGGTAACATTTAACAGTGACCAAGGCCTTCCCCCACTAGAGATAAAATAAACAGAAGGACAAAGAAATCCAGCGCCAATTTATAATAAATAGTTAGGGCGGAGCTTGCCTGGCTTTAAGATGGCTGCGGCTTAAGAACGCTCCGCTAGCCATATCATCTATCCGTTTATCATCCTGGCTTCCCTCGATCCCCTGGGCCACAGGGTCAGCCGCCGTGACTGCCATGCTCATGGGCTTTCGATCGAGCCCTTTCTCGACGACTAACTCCATCGCTGACTGCGGCTCCGGAGGCGGGCGCTGCGGGGCCTGCTGAGCGAGGGAGGCGAGGCCTGCTGCGGAGCCCTGCCGCACCATCGGCTTCCCTGGGGGCCGACCCTCTCCCGTGAGACGTGACTGCGAGGGCCCTGTGAGGCGAAAAAAAAATGGCTGGCAGGAACGGGAGGTCGTTACCTGCACCCCCAATGTGCGGGACGAGGTGAGCGATCGGCGTGTGAAGACATAAGGGAAGAGACGTGCTGCGGGGCTGCCGCGCCCCGGCACTGAAAGGCGGAACGGCGGCTGTCAAATCTACTCACGCTCGGGTGAGAACCCTGTGAAAATCCTGCTTCGCCGCTGCCTCCCGTACCTCCTGCATACTCCTGGCCAGTGGTAGCTGTCATCTGAGCACGCGCTGGGGGATGGACAAGGCAAGCAGACTGCTGGGGGTCGTGCACTGGAGCCGATACTGAGCCCGGGATCGCTGTATCTCGACGGTGGACCCTTAGCAGACCATTATACTAAACTCAATGGGGTTCCCACAGGTCAAGATCAAGATTGCAGTGACGCAGTCCATCTACTTGAGGTAATAAATTCCTGCTCTGCGGCCAGCTTTGGTGTGCTGTGGAGGAGAATCTGCTGACAGTGCCTTGGTGGCTGACAGTGACTGCACCATATTATACGAGGAACACTGCCCCCATAGCACGGCACTACAGGATCTTCAACTGTCTGCTGGCTGTCTGATCGCGCCCTCCCCTGCATAATACGCGAGTGGTTTGGAGGAGAACGCTGAAGTCCGTATCATTGCGCAGAGAGACTGTGGGGAAGAGGGGCGCTACCCTTGAAGGCATGCAGAGGTCCTGCTGCAACAGAATTAGTACCTGGTACATATCCCTACGTTGGCAGGGAGAAAACCTGCAGTGGGGGATTAGAAGCGAAGAGGTGCCCGCAACAGCTTGCCCAGTCCCCTTGCAGAGATGGGTAAGGTGGACAAAACACAACAGAAGCTGCAGTTTGAGCAGCGTAAGTCGCGTCATAGAGGATACAGGCCCCGAGGGAGCGGACCAGCAAATGGTTTCGGGAGAATCGGAAGGGGACCTGTGACAGATCCTATCTGCTATGCAAAAGAGTCTCGCCACCATAGATGCCAAGATTGACACCCTGGCTTATAGGATGGATAGAATGTCGGAGCGAATGGTCAAGCAGGCCGAAAGTCTCGACATGACGGAGCGAAGGGTGGCGGACGTCGAAGAGGCGCAAAAGGTAACTAATACTGGGCAAAAGAAGATGGGGAAATTGCTAACGGCCCTCCAAGACAAGGCTGAAGATTTAGAAGCCCGGTCCAGGCGCAGCAATATTCGAATAACTGGGCTTCCTGAGACCACCTCGATGGGGAACATGGAGGTCTTCACAGAGAATCTACTGGTTTCCCTGCTGGGCCGCGACACGTTCTCCGATATGTTCATAGTCGAGCTGGCGCATCGTTCTCTGGGACCTCGGCTGCCGCCGGGGGCCCCCCTTGTCCAGTCATTGCGAAACTATTAAACTACAGGGATAGAGATGCTGCCCTGAAACGGGCCAGGGAGTTGAAAGTCTTACAGTACGAAGGCTCCACCCTCTCGCTCTTTCCTGACTTTACTATTAAAGTACAGGAAGCCAGGCGACAGTTTGCCCCGATGAAAAGAAAATTGAGAGAACTGGGGCTTGATTACGCCATGCTCTATCCGGCCAGATTAAGGGTCACAATGGATGGCACCTCGAAAATATTTGCTGATCCTAAGTCTCTACAGAAGGTACTCAAGAACTGCAAGAAGGATGGCAGAGAGCGCTCATCTCAGGAACTGCCTGATCCAGAGGAAGATGACGCAGGGGAATAAGGGGCCTGGGGAGCTGTGATTCATCACGATGAACACTTGTACATGATGGGCAACTGTTAATTATAGGACCTAATGATATAGGGCTCGCTCAGTGATTATTGGGGATCTTGACCTCTCGCTCTCTTGACTGCTCTCTTTAAGGTGCCTTATTTTTATATTATTTTCCTCAGGAGTGGGGAAGTCCATGGTCCGTACCACGGCTGTGCCATGGGACTACTTAATGTGTTTTTTGTCTCTATTAGCGTAGGGTATAGTTCTGAAGATGCCTGCGATGGTTCTTTTCTTTGCATGTGCGGCTGCACTATTTGCCTAAGTGACACTCTTTATTTGAACACTGGGGAGGGAATGCATTACATATGTCAATGGCTAAGCGTTAAGTTTGAAAGCCACTATTGGTTTTGGTTCGAGAGGTCAGTAACATCCCCCCTGTGTGTTACCCGCTACGCATTCAGACTCTTGGATTTAGATTTGGTTTTTTTTCTTTTTTTTACTAATCAGAATGGCATTATTATGCGACATGAGGTGGGCTTCCTTGTCTCGACCATGCCCTGTTTGGGATGGCATGGCATGGGTGGTGGGAGGTTCTTTTCCCTTATCTGTTTGGTGCTGCAGTGCGGGGGCGGGAGTTGTGCAGTTGATGGTACACAATTAATGCTGTGTTTAAGTAGAAAAATGCTCCACATTGTTTATATGAATGGCTCGGGGATTATGACTGTGTTGATCACGGATGGCTGGTAAGAAGGCTAACAGAGTGATTACTTGGAATATTAGGGGTCTCAATGACCATAGGAAGCTACGTAAAGTGATGGCATACTAAGTACTGCACAAGGTGGATATTGCCATGTTACAGGAGTCCCACTTGCCAATTGGCAGCACTATGCTAAAACATAAAACTCTCCTGGACCACACTCGTACAGCTGGCTTCACTACACACGCCAGGGGCGTAATTACATGGGTCAACCCCAAATCAGGGATAACACTACGAGTCCTTGTAACGGATGCGGTGGGTAGATCTGCTGAATCTAGGTGCACTGGTGGGGGTATCGACTGGCTTTTGGTTAATGTTTATGGGCCAAACTATGATTGTCCGCGGTTTTACTGAGATTTGTTGCAACACATGAGTGTGGAGGATTAGGTCCCTATTATATGGGGTGGGGATCTTAACTGTGTGATGGACCCCACACTAGATAGATCTGTTGGCCCGGTAAGACGCCCCTCAGCATCAGCCAGAGTAATTAATGACATTGCAGTGCAGATGGACCTAGTAGATGTTTGGAGGGAGCGTTCCCCTGATGCGGGTGGCTTCACCCATTATTCCGCCCAATACCACTTACATACCAGAATTGATTATTGGTTCATAACTCGTAGATTGATGCCTCAGGTGTTGGACTGTAGGGTGCTCCCTCGCTCTCTTTCAGAACATGCCCCGGTTCTGTTGGATGTAGCTAATTTCGGGAAAAGGCCCGCTCCATTCACATGGCGTTTCCCACCTTTTTCATTAATGGACAGTGTGTTCCGTGCTGAACTAGCTGAAGCTATAGAGGGGTTCTTTGCGACAAATGTTGGATCGGTCCATAAATTCGCTACGGTGTGGGAAGCATTTAAAGTCTATATCAGAGGTGAGGCCATATCCAAGCATTCAGGAGTATTGCGCTCTATTCGTCGGCGTTTGGCTTGCCTGGAGACTGAGTTAGCTGCACTTGAAAAGGCAGTTCTAGAGGACGATTGCCCTAGTGTTTCCGAGAGATTGAAAGAGAAGCTAAACGAATATCATGAACTCGCTGACAGTGAAATTAAGCATATGGGGAAATATGCAGTGGCCAGGACGTATGGTGAGCGAGACCGGCCAGGTGCTGTTCTTGCTGCGCTATTGCGTGGCAGAAGGGAAACTAAGATAGTAACGGCAGTACGTGATGTAGATGGCAGTTTGCTAACTGACAGCACTAGCATAGCGACTAGATTCAATCAATACTATGCCGAACTATACGATAAGAAAGTTTCCACGGACGTAGAGGCATCTATAGAATACTTGGAACAGATCCGGTTGCCCTGGCTTACTAATGAACACAGGGAGTATCTTATGAGGCCATTAGGTGCGCATGAGGTTTCCGTGGCTCTGAGCTCAATTTTTTAATTTTTTATTTTTTTTATTTTGCAGAGTTTTATATAGCGCAACTTGACCCGAATCGGGTATCAGAGCGCTTTACATAGCACCAGTTGCATTACATGAGGACACATTCTTTTTTTTTTTGTATGGCACGGGAAGATTAAGTGATTTGCCCAGAATCACAGGATGTTCAGCGTCATTGACGAGACTCGAACCCGGTTCCCAGATGCGCCCTAGCCGTTAGGCCAACTCAACTCCCCTCTGAGATCGGGGAGTGCGCCGGGAGCAGATGGGCTCACTGTCGTGTTTTATAAAGAATTTAAAGAGTTAATTCCGCACCTGTGCACTCTCTTTGAAGAGATGGGGAGGAGGGTTTGATGCCAGCCTCTATGAGAGAAGCGCTTTTAGTGACTATCCTAAAGCCTGGAAAGCCGGCGGATGAATGCTAGTCTTATCGTCCCTTATCGCTACTTAATGTTGACACAAAACTTTACGCGAAAGTTCTGGCTAATAGACTCGCCCCTTTGGTTCCCATGCTGGTTGGACCTGAACAGGCCGGGTTTGTTCCAGAACGTAACTTGTCGTATAATCTCAGAACGATTTTTGGCGCAATACAACACGTCAGACCTGAAATCAAAGCAGCAGCGGTTTTTTTAGATGCCAAAAAGGCTTTTGATTCGGTAGAGTGGTCATTTATGTATGCGGTTCTACAGCGCATGGGAGTGAGTGGGGTCTTCCTGAGACTGGTAGGAGTCCTATATGGCTCCCCAGCTGCCCGCATACGAGTTGGAGCTATAGTTACGTCCCCTATTAACATATTGCGAGGCACGCGGCAGGGATGCCCCCTATCCCCGCTGCTATGTGCCCTTGTAGCTGAGCGACTCGCCTGTGCTCTCAGGGAATACCACAGCCACAGACGTATTAGATTCCCGGAGTATAACCTCATCGTGTCAACTTATGCTGACGACACTTTGCTCTATGTAAGGGACCCTGAGGTCAATCTCTCCCCTATCCTTGAGGAGGTAGTAAGGTATGGGAACAGATCGGGATTGAAAATCAACTGGGCGAAGTAGACCATTTTCCCCCTAACGCCCGTCATGCTTCAAATTGAGCTGGGCTACCCTCTGCAGTGGTCAACTGAAGCTATCAGATATCTTGGAATCAGAGTTCATACGGACTCTGCCCTAGTGATCAGAGAGAACTACGGCAGCCTTATTTCTAGATTGGAGGAGGATATTGAGTGCTGGATACGATTGCCCCTATCACTCCTGGGACACGCATCTCTTATGAAGATGGTCATATTACCCAGATTTCTGTTCCTATTTTTTTAACATACCTATGGTGTTACCCATGCATATGTTTAAAGTACTCCGCACGCTCCTCAAGGTTAGCTTGGGCCGGAAAACAACCAAGGGTCAGCTGGAATGTCCTTACACTTCCATATTCAATGGGTGGTCTTGGTGCCCCGGACCTTTACTATAGAGCGGCTCAATGTTCGCACGATTATTGGATGCACAGAGTAATGTGTCCTCCGCATATTTTTATAGAACGAGCAGTGGTGGCGCCGGAGCAACTGCCAGTGAGGCTGTTTCGCACTCCAATAAGAAGAGCGGGGATCCAAGATTCCATAAATTCTGTAGCCCATGCTTGGCATAATCTGCTTAAAAGGCAGGCGGGCACCATTCTATATTCCACCTTAACCCCTATTGCGTGGTGTGACTGGATGCCGCCAAGTCGCGAGAAAGGAGTGGTCCAGGCGCTTGAAAAAATAGGAGTTACTAAGATCGAGGACTTGTTTGTAGATGGTAGAACTGGTGGAAGAAGTGGAACCTCCCTCGCAATTAGTCCGGTTTCAGTATTACAGAGTCAGGCAGGAACTGAGGGAGCTGCTGGGTGCGGAACTACAGGAGCCCCCTGAATTAATGGCTCTTTCCCATATTATACGCTGCAAAACCCCTAGTAAAATAGTCTCTATTATATATTCTACTACACAGACTGAACGTCGACACCAATACACTAAAGCAAGGCTTGAATGGCAATTTATGATAAATAGTTTAGTTTTTTCTACAATTTTCGAAACAAAAACAAAAAAGATCCGAGGGTTCCTGAGATACAGAATTTACAATAGGAGCCAAACAGATCTACCCTGAGCACTCCCTATTGTGCATTGATGACCTGGGCCATCTCCGATACAGACTCCACTTTTGATATTCAAAATGATGGTGACGATTGCAGAGTGCATTTCAACTGGTATTGAGTGAACCAGCTATGGGTTTGACTGTGCAAGATCCCATGAGCAAGCCACCCCCAAACTTTAAAAGCCTCCAGAAAATGGGAATTAAACCCTCATAAAGCCCTGCTTGTTGTAGTCAGGACCTAGATAAACCTGTCCTAGATGGAAAGTAGAAAGGTCTTGAGGACAGATTGAAACGATGTTGCTGGTCCCTCGAAAACAAGAGCTCACTGATCTCCACATCATCCATTTGGCACAACCCAGCAAAACGTTCAATGCATCTGTCACAACCTTGAGGTCTGGATGTGGTAGAGAGAACAGCATCAACTATACAGCATTAAAGGTCTTGGGACGCATTATCCAAGATGCAGATGCTGTAGGAAGCTGGCTCTGTATATACTATACCAAAGTAAGGTATAGTGTGCACGGAGTCCAGTGGAACCCCAAAGGTAGGCAGAGGTAAAAGTAGATAATACCTTACTCTCTATTTGTGGTAGTGTGGGCTATCAGAGGGTAGTGTTAAGCACTTATTGTACACACTCAGGCAAGAAATGATGTCACACACTCAAAGACTGAACTGAGACCAATTTGTTTTTATAAAAATATTATTTAGTTGTTTTATTTTCTAGAATCAAGCCAGGCCTGGTACAGGTAAGTATAATACTTAGGGGTCCGCCCTGTCCCCCACTATGTTCAATGTATATGTAGCCCCACTGGCCAGACTGATAAAAAGTCATGGCCTCTCGCTAGTGTCATATGCTGACGACACCCAGCTAGTGGTGTCAGTCACACAAGATGTGGACCTGATGGCGGAAAGGTTCCGGAATTGCTTATTGGCACTGATGGGCTGGATGAACTCTAACTTTCTGAAATTAAACCCGGGTAAAACCGAGGTCATAGAGTTCGGCCAGAAGCCCTCGGTCTGGAGCGAACTCTGGTGGCCGTCTGAAGCCGGAACTTACCCTGTCCCGGTACCGAAGGCCAGAAATCTGGGGTTCCTGGCCGACAAAGAACTAACGCTTGCTCTTCAGATTAACCAAGTGTCCTCGGCCTGTTTCTTCACACTGAAAGTATTACGGAAGATTCTCCCATTTATACCACTCTCATTAAGGAAAACAGTGGTAGGCGCATTGTTGTCATCCAGAATGGACTACTGCAACGCGCTATACCTAGGTGCAGGAGTCAGGCAGCTCTCCAAACTACAGTCCATACAAAACGCGGCCGCAAGAGTACTGTTAAACTTACCAAAACACCACCCCACTTCCGCGAGCCTAAGACTCCTCCATTGGTTACCAGTCCGCCGAAGAATAGACTTCAAAGCGCTTTGCTTAGTCCATAAAGCCCTATACGGAGGAGGGGCGGTAGACATTCAATGCCTGTTTCCGCGATATCTGCCTGCTCGATGCCTTAGGTCAGCAAACACTGGACTGGTCCTTATTCCCAGGATAAGAAGAGCCAGATGGGGCGGTAGGGTGTTCTCCTACCAAGCGGCCAAAATGTGGAACTCCCTCCCAACACATCTGAGACTACAGAATAGCAGGACCCTTTTCAGAAAGATGATTAAAACATGGCTTTTCTCCAAGATCTAGGTCAGTTATTCAGGTTGGATTGCTATTACCTCAGCGCCAAGACGCCTCGGCAGTAGTGCGCTCTACAAATATCTGTCAGTCAGTCATTCAGGAAGAATAATGCAGTTAAATACAGTTTCAAAACAGTTGAATGCAATTGGATTGGTTACAGGCAAGTCATTTGTTTATAAAACAGTTTGAATTACTTTTCAGATTACTTTTCCAAGTCACTTTTCAGATTGCTTTTTAAGTTACTTTCTCCACTTAGTGTGATATGCCTAGATATAACTCTGGGACATTTCCTAGATAAAAAGGTAAGTAAGTCAGTTTACGTACATATGCAATTTCGTAAGGTTTCATACAAACCAAATCCTCAAAACAATTTTCACAAGAAAGGAGTCAATGTAGTCCTATGGGAGAAAGGAAAATGCTACTTACCCAGTATGCATCTGTTCTTGGCATGTAAAGCTGTAGAATCTCATGCTTTGTATAAGATCTCCATCTAGTGTTGGGTCCGGATGTTTGCACTTGTTTTTCTTGGAAGAAGTTTTCCTAGTCACAAGGTAGGGGACTCCTCCCTTAGGTGATAGTGCGCATGGTCAGCGACTCCATCTTCAGATTGTTTTCCGCAGAGGGTAAGAGAATGGAGTAGTAGTAAAGAATAGATATGTCCATGCGTAAGTATGTATAGTAAACAGAGAACTACAGCAATTACAGGTACCCGGGGAGGTGGGTGGGCGCATGAGATTCTACAGTTCTACATGTCAAGAACAGATGCATACTGGGTAAGTAGCATTTTCCGTTCGAGGCATGTGAGCTGTAGATCACATGCTTTGCATAGACTATACAGCAGTCTCCCCGAAGCGGTGGCTATCCTGTAACTGGTGGAGTTGTCTAGAATAACGTTTTAAAGTACTACTTGGCCCACTTTAGCTTGTTGTCTTGCTAACACATCTACACAGTAGTGTTTGGTGAATGTGTGTGGTGTAGACCATGTTGCAGCTTTGCAGATATCAGCAATAGGGATAATCCCTAAGAAAGCCATAGTAGCCCCCAGCTTGCGAGTGGAATGTGCTCTAGGGGGATACTGTTAGAGTCCTTTTGGCTTTTGCATAACAAATCTGTATACATTTAACAATCCACCTAGCAATACCTGATTTGGAGATCGGGTTGCCCTTGTGAGGTGGTGCACAAGCGACAAAGAGCTGTTTGGTTTTACGAAATGAATTTGTTCTTTCAGTGTAATACAAAAGATCTCTTCTAACATCTAAGGTATGTAGAGCTCGTTCTGCAACAGAGTCAGGTTGAAGGAAGAACACAGGTAATTCAACCGACTGATTGATGTGAAATGCAGATACAATCTTAGGCAGGAATTTGGGGTTGGTACGAAGAACTACTTTATCTTTGTGTAACTGGAAAAAGGGTTCTTCCATGGTTAATGCCTGTAATTCACCCACTCTCCTCAAGGAAGTGATTGTAATGAGGAAAGCTGTTTTCCAAGTGAGGAACTGAAGTTCACATTTGTTCATGGGTTCAAAAGGTGGACCCATTAACCTTGTGAGGACAATGCTAAGATTCCACACTGGGGCAGGTGGAAGTCTTGGTGGTATTACCCTTTTTAGCCCTTCCATGAAAGCTTTGATGACAGGCACTCGAAGCACAAGTTACTAACTTGTGTAACGATATATCTGTAAGAGACAGTAGTTAGTGATAGATTCCTTACCTTAGAATATCCCCAGGCGTCAGGCTGGATCCGGAAAGTTTTGCGTAGCAGTACCCTTGCGCGTCGGTAGGCGGCGTCGTGCGGCTCCGCGTCCGTCGTCGGCGTCGTGATCGCCGGGATGACGTCGCGGGCAGTACTTAGGCGCCGCCCCTGCGCGCTGACGTCAGTTCTGTACACGACTTTCCGCGCCAGGAACGCAGAGCCATGCAAGAAGCTGACACAGGTGTCTGAAAAATACTAGGGCCCTGAAAGGGATGTCCTTAACCCTAGAAATCAGTTCGCAGAACGGGGAGGATGGGTGGGGCGGTAAGGAATCTATCACTAACTACTGTCTCTTACAGATATATCGTTACACAAGTTAGTAACTTGTGCATCTGAAAGAGACACGTTAGTGATAGATTCCTTACCTTAGAATAGATACCCCAGCAATACCAACCCCGGTGGTGGGTCTGCGAACAAAGATCAGACAAGGAAGTCCTGGAGGACAGAACGGCCAAAGAAGCCGTCCCTCCGGACCTGACTGTCAAGGCAGTAATGCTTTGTAAACGTGTGCAGCGAGGCCCACGTAGCTGCCTGACAGATAACCGGCAGCGGAACACCGCGGCCCAAGGCCGTGGTAGCAGCCGTTGCCCTGGTGGAATGGGCACGCAGCCCAACAGGAGGCTCCTTCTTAGCCAAAGAATAGCAGGTCTTGATGCACAAGGTAACCCAGCGGGAGATGGTCCTCTTGTGCACCGCCCGACCTTTTTGGCGCCCACGTAGCCAACAAAGAGCTGGTCATCCACCCGGAAGTGTTTTGTGCGGTCAATATAGAAAGAGAGCGCACGTTTTGGGTCCAGACGGTGGAGCCTCTCTTCCTCTCTGGAAGGATGCGGAGGCGGAAAGAAGGTGGGCAAAGTGATGGTCTGCCCAATGTGGAAAGCAGTAACCACCTTTGGCAAGAAGGACGGACGCGTCCGAAGAACAACCTTGTCTGGATGAACAGACAGAAAGGGAGGTTTGCAAGATGGAGCCTGGAGCTCACTCACCCGCCGAGCGGAGGTGATGGCCACCAGAAAGGCTGTCTTCAGAGTCAGAAGACGAAGAGGACAGTTATGCAGAGGCTCAAAGGGAGCGCACATTAAAAAGGTAAGAACCAAGTTCAAGTCCCACTGAGGCATTACAAACGGAACAGGAGGGAAGAGGTGAGTAATGCTCTTTAAGAACCTGTTAACAACAGGGGACTTGAAAAGGAGGGCTGATCAGGGAGCCTGAGGAAGGCCGAGATAGCACAAAGATAACCCTTGATGGTACCCAGGGCAGAACCCTGTTGGGCCAGAGAGAGAAGGAACAGAAGGACCTCAGAAAGAGGGGCAGAAAGGGGATCCACAGCCTTTGCTGTGCACCATGCCACAAATTTGTTCCACCTGCAGGCGTATACCACCTTAGTGGAGGGACGCCTGGCTGCCAGAATCACATCACAAACTTCGGGAGGCAAGTCGAAAGGAATCAACTGCCGCCGCTCAATCTCCACGCAAGCAGGTGTAGACTGGACAGGTTCGGGTGGAGGACCGTCCCCTGCTGCTGCGACAGAAGATCCTCCCGAAGAGGCAGACGGATCGGGGGATCTATGCTCATATTGAGTAGCTCGGGATACCAAACTCTTCGAGCCCAGTCCGGAGCCACAAGAATGACTTGGGCCCGGTCGTGCCGAATCTTCTTCAACACTCTGGGTAGAAGTGGTATAGGCGGAAAGGCGTACAACAGACCGCAACTCCACTCGCGACGAAAAGCGTCGCCGAGCGAGTGCCGCCTTGGAAATTCCAACGCGCAGAACTGATGACATTGCGCGTTCTCTTCGGTGGCGAATAGATCTAACCAAGGCTCTCCCCACTGTAGAAAGAGTCCTTGCGCCACTTCCGAGTGAAGACGCCATTCGTGATCCATCATGCACCTGCGGCTGAGTTCGTCCGCCCTGGCGTTCAGAGAACCTGCCAGGTGTTGAACCATCAGGAACATGCCCTGATGTTCCAGCCATGTCCAGAGGCGCAGAGCCTCCTGACAAAGGGTCCAAGACCCCACCCCGCCCTGTTTGTTGCAGTACCACATGGCGGTGGTGTTGTCTGTGAACACCTGCACTACCTTCCCTTTGACAGAGGGAAGGAATGCCTTGAGTGCAAGCCGGATCGCCCGGAGCTCCAGAAGGTTGATATGGAGCCGGGACTCCGCCCGGAGACCAGAGGCCTCTGATCTCCGCCTCTCCCATGTGACCGCCCCATCCCAGAAGGGACGCGTCCGTCACAACTGTATGCTCTGGCTGGGGAAGGGAGAGGGATCTGCCCATGACCCATTGCTGGTTCGAGAGCCACCACTGCAACTGTTTTGCAGTCCCCTCCGAGATCTGGACGTGATCGGACAGGTTGCCCTGGTGCTGCGCCCACTGGGACTTCAGGTCCCACTGCAGAGCCCGCATATGCCATCTGGCATGATTGACCAGCAGGATGCAGGAGGCCATGAGGCCCAGCAGCCTCAGGGTCATCCGTACCGAAACCCAGGATAAAGGCCGAAAGATCGGAATCATAGCCCGAATATCCCGGACTCGCCGTTCGGGGAGGAAAGGCCCGAAACTGCGTCGTGTCCAGAACTGCTCCGATGAAAAGGAGCTGTGGAGAAGGAATTAGATGCGACTTCGGCACATTGATGGAGAACCCCAGCGAGTGCAGGAGTTCGGCCGTAGTCTGGAGGTGGGAGACGACTGCCTGGGACGAGCCCGCCTTCAGCAGCCAGTCGTCGAGGTAGGGGAAGACTGAAACCCCTGCCCGGCGCAGATGAGCTGCGACCACCGCCATCACTTTCGTGAACACCCGAGGGGCACTGGTAAGGCCAAAGGGGAGCACGGTGAACTGAAAATGCTCGGGGCCTACCGTGAACCGAAGGTAACGCCGGTGGGCCGGCAGGACGGGGATGTGGAAATACGCGTCCTGCAAGTCCAACGCTACCAACCAGTCTCCAGGGTCGAGGGCAGTCAAGACCTGAGCTAGGGTGAGCATCTTGAACTTCTCCTTCCGGAGGAAGCGATTGACGTTCCGGAGGTCCAAGATAGGACGCATGTCCTCCTTGTCCTTTTGGGCACCAGAAAGTAGTGGGAGTAGCAACCACGCCCTACTTCTGGGGTCGGAACATGCTCGATGGCCCTCTCGGTCAAGAGGGCCGTGACTTCCTTCAGTAGAAGCACCAAGTGATCCCCTGACATGCGGCGGAATTGAGGTGGCATGGCTGGGGGTGGTCTCGAAGGGGAGGGAGTAGCCCCTTCGGACAATGTCCAAGACCCACCTGTCCGAGGTGATGGTGCGCCAGTGGGGAAGGTGATGGCGGACCCTGCCCTCTACTGGCGTGCCGTGCACCTGAAAGGAGGGACTAGGAGGGCTTGGAGGCCGCGGACGGGTTGGAGGTGGTGGCCTGACCCGCACGCTGGTTGCCCGATCCGCCACGGCGGAATCCACGTCCCCGGCCACGCGAAGACGCCTGCTGCGCGGGCCGGTGGCTGGGCTGCTGACGTGAAGGGGCGCCCCTACCGTGGCCACGATAGGGGCGAAAAGCAGAAGGCAGCGGAGGGCGTGTAGCAGAAAGGCCCAGGGACTTTGCAGTAGCCCGTGAGTCCTTAAAGCGCTCCAGCGCATGGTCTGCTTTGGACCCAAAAAGACCGACTCCATCAAAGGGCATGTCCATGAGAGTATTCTGGACATCCCCTGAAAAACCAGTGGTTCTCAGCCAGGCGTGGCGCCGGAGCGCCACCGTCGTTGCAATCGACCTGCCCAGCGAGTCGGCGGTGTCAAGGCCACAACGGATAGTGTATTTGGCCGCATCCTTCCTTCCGCAATGGCGCGGGAAAGCAGTGCCTGGACCTCCTCAGGGCACTGGGGCAAAACATCCGCCACCGAATCCCACAGGGAGTGGGTATATCGGCCCAAAAGACAAGCGGTGTTAACGGACCGCAAGCCAGCACTGGAGGAAGAAAAACCTTTCTTCCCAAACTGATCCAGGCGTTTGGATTCCCTATCCGGAGGAGCGGTAGGGAAGGCGGTTTGGGAAGCGGAGGCTTGGACAACCAAGCTCTCAGGAGTGGGGTGGACAGAAAGAAACAGGGGGTCGCCCGGAGCGGGGCGATGGCGTCGTGACACGTTCCGATCCACAGGAGCCCCTGTGTTGGGCTTGGACCAGGCGCCCAAAAGAACGTCAGTGAGGGCGTCGTTAAACGGCAGCACAGTCTCCGCAGAGGAGGCTGCCGGCTGAAGCACCTCTGTCAAGATGTTAGTCTTGACCGTCAAAGTAGGGAGCTGGAGACGTAAGGCCCCAGCAGCCCTACGCAACACCGTACCAAAATTGGCCCCTCCTCCGTAGCCACGGGAGGAGACAGCATGCCAGTGTCAGGAGAAGTATCCAGACCACTGGCCTCCCCTAGACTCTCTGTCCAGTCCTCATCATACTGACAGTTGCGTGTCAGAGGGTCATCAGTCCCCTCCCAGTCCTCCTGGTCCTCCTCTGGTTCAAAATAAGGAGGAGGAGGGACATTTGGGACCCAAGGTCCCATCGGCGCCGGAGCCGGCGTCGAGCGACGTCGCTCCGGGTCCATGTCCGGAGCCGGAAGGAACTGGGGACGACGCCGCCCGGAGCCCAGGGCGGCGTCGAGAACGGCACCGGAGACATCGGCGCCGGCGGAGGTGTTGTGAGGTCGACCGGCGTCGATGGGGGTTGTGGAGCCGGGATCGAGGCCGGGGCCGAAGCCGGAGCCGGGATCGAGGCTGGAGGCCCGGGCGACGCCGGGGCCGGAGCCGCCGGCGACGCCGGAGCAACCCCATCAGGGCCCGCGGGGCCCGAAGGCGCACCGGAGGGGCCTGAAGGCCCGAAGAGGCGGGCCATGGCCGACAGGAACTCCTGTACCTTGGCCGGATCCGCCCCCGAACCCGGGAAGGGCGGGTATGACGGGGGCGACTCCACAGGCAAGTCCGGGGCCGCGGGGGCGGGGACGGTGCCGGGAGGGGCCTCAGCCGAGTCGCGAGACCGGCGAGGCGAAGTCCGAGAGCGACGATGCTTCTTGGACTTCTTGTGCTTAGACTTACCGGACGAAGAAGTCGACGACCGGTGTGCACTCCGCGAGCGACCCCTGGACCTCTCACGCGACCGGGGCTTCCGCGGAGCCGAATGCCGGGCCTCGAGGAGCTTTCGAGACCGCTCTCGCAAAGCTTTCGGGTTGAGGGCCTGGCATTCGGGACAAGACTCGGTGTCGTGGCCTCGGCCGAGGCAGAAGAGACACTCCCAATGCGGGTCGGTGACGGACATCATCCGCGCACAGGCGCCGCATCGCTTGAAGCCGGGCATCCCTACGACACCTTAAAGTTGGAAAAACCAGTGAAAAAATCACCAAAAAGTATGGTCAAAAATTGACCAGGGCACTGCTCTTCCCGGATCTGCGCTTGCTGGCGCGGAAAAAGAAGAACTGACGTCAGCGCGCAGGGGCGGCGCCTAAGTACTGCCCGCGACGTCATCCCGGCGATCACGACGCCGACGACGGACGCGGAGCCGCACGACGCCGCCTACCGACGCGCAAGGGTACTGCTACGCAAAACTTTCCGGATCCAGCCTGACGCCTGGGGATATTCTAAGGTAAGGAATCTATCACTAACGTGTCTCTTTCAGATATAACGATTAATGCTGCCTATTCTGAAGGTAAGCTGCTATGGCAGCAAGATGCAGTCTGATGGATGTATAGGTCAATGCTGACTGCTGCAAATGTAACAGGTAGCACAGTATGTTCTGTAGGGAAGCATCAAGGAGTTTGATGTGATTGTTATTGCTATAGATGACAAAACGTTTCCATTTGGCTGCGTAGCAGGCCCTTGTGGTAGGCTTTCTGGCCTCTTTAATAATGTTCATACAGTCTGATGGAAGGTTGAGATAACCAAACTCTAGGACTTCAGGAGCCAGATCGCAAGATTCCGCTGTTTGGGATCTGGGTGTTTGATTTCTCTGTGGCTCTGTGTGAGAAGACTGGGAGTCAAATGTAATTTTTGGTGTGGTACCAGAGAGAGTTCCAACAGGGTTGTGAACCAGGGTTGACGTGCCCATGTTGGAGCTACTAGTATTAGCGTGAGAGATGTTTGCCTGAGTTTCCGAACCACTGAGGGAATGAGTGGGAGAGGCGGAAAAGCATAAGCAAATATCCCTGACAAGTTCATCCATAGAGCATTGCCTTTGGACAAAGGGTGTGGATACCTGGAGGGGAAGCTTTGGCATTTTGCGTTTTTGGGTGTTGCGAACAGGTCTATGTGAGGGACTCCCCAAGCTTGGAAGTATGATTGGAGAACTTGAGGGTGAAGTTCCCACTGATTGTTGACTCCTGGGAGGTGTTCCGCTAGGAGATAAATGTTGTGGTGAATAGCCCACTTCCATATGTCCTGGGCTAAATGGGACAGTTGGAGAGAGTGTCCCCCCAGTGTTTTTGTATGTAATACATAGCTGTCATGTTGTCGGTTCGGACTAACACAGCTTTGCCAGACGCACAAGTTACTTACCTTCGGTAACGATATATCTGTAAGAAACATTAGTTGGTGATAGATTCCGCCGCAGCAGCTACTTAGACGCCGCAGCAGCAGCTACTTAGACGCCGCAGCAGCAGCTACTTAGACGCCGCAGCAGCAGCTACTTAGACGCCGCAGCAGCAGCTACTTAGACGCCGCAGCAGCAGCTACTTAGACGCCGCAGCAGCAGCTACTTAGACGCCGCAGCAGCAGCTGCTTAGACGCCGCAGCAGCAGCTACTTAGACGCCGCAGCAGCAGCTACTTAGACGCCGCAGCAGCAGCTACTTAGACGCCGCAGCAGCAGCTACTTAGACGCCGCAGCAGCAGCTACTTAGACGCCGCAGCAGCAGCTACTTAGACGCCGCAGCAGCAGCTACTTAGACGCCGCAGCAGCAGCTACTTAGACGCCGCAGCAGCAGCTACTTAGACGCCGCCCTCGCGCGCGTCAGTTCTGTACACGACTTTCCGCGCCAGGAACGCAGAGCCATGCAAGATACTGACCACTGGTGCATTGAAACTAGGGCCCTGAAAGGGATGACCTTAACCCTAGAAATCAGTTCGCAGAACGGGGAGGATGGGTGGGGTGGTAAGGAATCGATCACTAACTGTTTCTTACAGATATATCGTTACCGAAGGTAAGTTACTTGTGCATCTGAAAGAAACACATTAGTGATCGATTCCTTACCTTAGAATAGATACCCCAGCAATACCAACCCCGGTGGTGGGTCTGCAAACCAAGATCACACCAGGAAGTCCAGGAGAACAGAACGGCCAAAGAAGCCGTCTCTCCGGACTTGGCTGTCCAGGCAATAGTGCTTAGTAAAAGTGTGCAGCGAGGCAAACGTAGCTGCCTGACAGATGTCTTGTAAGGGGACACCACGTCCCAACGCCGTAGTGGCAGCCGTCGCCATGGTAGAATGGGCGCGCAGCCCCAACGGAGGCTCCTTCTTTGCCAGAGAATAACCGGCTTTAATACACAAGATGACCCATCGGGAGATAGTCCGCCTGTGTACGGCCCGACCTTTCTTGGCGCCAACATAGCCAACAAAGAGCTGGTCATCCACCCGTAACTGTTGTGTGCGACTCAGGTAAAATGAGAGTGCACGTTTTGGGTCCAGACAGTGGCGCCTCTCTTCCTCTCTGGAAGGATGCAGAGGCGGAAAGAAGGTGGGCAAAGTGATGGTCTGCCCGATGTGAAAGGCAGTAACAACCTTCGGCAGAAAGGATGGACGTGTCCCGAGGACAACCGTGTCTGGATGTACAGACAGAAAAGGAGGTTTACAAGAGAAAGCCTGGAGCTCACTCACTCTCCTAGCAGAGGTGATGGCAACCAGGAAAGCAGTCTTCAGAGTTAACAAATGAAGAGGACAGTTGTGAAGAGGCACATTAAGTATGTGAGAACCAGGTTCAAGTCCCACGGTGGCTTTACAAAGGGAACAGGAGGAAAAAGGTGAGTAATGCCTTTGAGGAATCTGTTAACAGGGGACTTGAAAAGAGAGGGCTGATCAGGGAGCCTGAGAAAGGCCGAAATAGCAGAAAGGTAGCCCTTGATAGTGCCCAGAGCAGAGTCCTGCTGGGCCAAAGTAAGAAGGAACAGTAGGACCTCAGAAAGGGGATCCACAGCCTTTGCTGTGCACCATGCCACAAACTTGTTCCACCTGCAGGCGTATACCAACTTAGTGGAGGGACGCCTGGCTGCCAGAATGACATCACAGACTTCAGGAGGCATGTCGAAAGGAATCAACTGCCGCCGCTCAATCGCCATGCAAAGAGGTGGAGACTGGACAGGTTCGGGTGGAGGACCGTCCCCTGCTGCTGCGACAGAAGATCCTCCCGAAGAGGCAGTCGTATCGGGGGATCGATGGTCATACTGAGTAGCTCGGGATAGCAAACTCTTCTAGCCCAGTCCGGAGCCACAAGAATGACTTGGGCCCGGTCGCGCCTGATCTTCTTCAGCACTCTGGGCAGAAGTGGTATAGGCGGAAAGGCGTACAACAGACCGGAACTCCACTCGCGACGAAAAGCGTCCCCGAGCGAGTGCCGCCTTGGAAATTCCAACGCGCAGAACTGCTGACATTGCACGTTCTCTTCGGTGGCGAATAGATCTAACCAAGGCTCTCCCCACTGTTGAAAGAGACCTTGCGCCTCGTCAGAGTGAAGACGCCATTCGTGATCCATCATGCACCTGCGGCTGAGTTCGTCCGCCCTGGCGTTCAGTGAACCTGCCAGGTGTTGAACCACCAGGGAAATGCCCTGATGTTCCAGCCATGTCTAGAGGCGCAGAGCCTCCTGACAGGGTCCACGACCCCACCCCGCCCTGTTTGTTGCAGTACCACATGGCGGTGGTGTCTGAACACCTGCACTACTCTCCCCTTGACAGAGGAAGAGTGCAAGTCGGCTCGCTCGAAGCACCAGAGGGTTGATATGGAGCCTGGACTCCGCCGGAGACCAGAGGCCTCTGATCTCCGCCTCTCCCATGTGGCCGCTCCATCCCAGGAGGGACGCATCCGTCACCACTGTGTGCTCCGGTTGGGGAAGGGAGAGGGATCTGCCATTGACCCAATGCCGGTTTGTGAGCCACCACTGCAGCTGGTGTGCAGTGCCCTCTGAGATCTGGACGTAATCGGACAGGTTCCCCTGATGCTGCGCCCACTGGAACTTCAGGTCCTACTGCAGAGCCCGCATACAACATCTGGCATGAGTGACCAGCAGGATGCAGGAGGCCATGAGGCCCAGCAGCCTCAGGGTCATCCTGACCGAAACCCAGGATAGAGGCTGAAAGATGGGAATCAGAGCCTGAATATCCTGGATTCGCCGTTCGGGAGGATAGACCCGAAAGTGCGTCGTATCCAGAACCGCTCCGATGAAGAGGAGCTTCTGAGAGGGAATCAGGTGCGACTTCGGCACATTGACGGAAAACTCCAGCAAGTGCAGGAGGTCGGCCGTAGTCTGGAGGTGGGAGACGACTGTCCGGGGCGAGCCCGCCTTCAACAGCCAGTCGCCGAGATAGGGGAAGACTGGAACCCCTGCCCGGCGCAGATGAGCTGCGACCACCGCCATCACCTTCGTGAACACCCGAGGGGCGCTGGTAAGGCCAAAGGGGAGCACGGTAAACTGAAATTGCTCGGGGCCTACCGTAAACCGCAGGTAACGACGGTGGGCCGGCAGGCCGGGAATGTGGAAATATGCGTCCTGCAGATCCAACGCTACCATCCAGTTTCCAGGGTCGAGGGCAGACAAGACCTGAGCCAGAGTTAACATCTTGAACTTCTCCTTCCGGAGGAAGCGATTGACGTCCCTTGAGGTCCAAGATAGGACGCAGGCCCTTGTCCTTCTTGGGCACCAGAAAGTAGTGGGAAGAACAACCACGTCCTACTTCTGGCGCAGGACCGCGCTCGATGGCCCCCTTGGCCAAGAGGGCCGCGACTTCCTGTTGAAGAAGTGCCAAGTGATCCCCCGACATGCGGTGTACTGGGGTGGCATGGCTGGAGGGGTAGTCTCGAAGGGGAGGGAGTAGCCCCTTCGGACTATTTGTAAAAACCCACCTGTCCGAAGTGATGGTGCGCAAGTGGGGGAGGTGATGGCGAATCCTGCCACCCACTGGCGTTTGATGGGCCTGAAAGACCGGACTAGGAAGGTTTGGAGGCAGTGGTGGCCGGGGTGGAGGTGGACTGACCCTCCCGCTGGCCCCCTGACCCACCTCGGCGGGTCCCACGTCCGCGCTGAGACTGTTGCTGCGCAGGCCTGTGGCTCTGAAGCGAACATGTCGGGGCGCCCCTTCCGTGGCCACGAAAGGAGCGAAAAGCAGAAGGCGGAGGAGGGCGCGTGGCGGAAAGGCCCAGGGACTGCCTTGTTGCCAAAAAGGAGAATGCCATCAAAGGGCATGTCCATTAGGGTGTTCTGGACATCCCCCGAGAAACCAGTAGTCCTCAGCCAGGCATGGCGACGGAGCGCCACTGTCGTGGAAATCGTCCTGCCCAGCGAGTCGGCGGTATCATGGCTACATCGAATCGTGAACTTTGCCGCATCTCTCCCTTCAGCAATAGCCTGAGAGAGCACTGTCCGGGCCTCCTCCGGACACTGAGGCAGTACTTGTGCCACTGTATCCCACAGAGAGTGGGAATATCGGGCCCAAGAGGCATGCGGTGTTCACAGACCACAGCCCTGAACTGGCTGAAGAAAAAATCTTCTTCCCAAATTGTTCCAGTTTCTTGGATTTCCTATCCGGAGGTGCGGTAGGGAATGCGCTCGGGGACGCAGAGGCTTGGACAACCAAGCTCTCAGGGGTGGGGTGTTGGGAGAGGAAAAGGGGGTCGCCGGGGCCGGGCGATGGCGTCGGGCCACGTTCCTATCCACAGGAGCCCCTGTGGTGGGCCTAGACCAGGTGCCCAAAAGAACGTCAGAAAGTGCATCATTAAAAGGCAGCAGTGGCTCCGCAGAGGTAGCTGCCGGCTGAAGCACTTCTGTCAGGAGGTTAGTCCTGACGGCCACTGTAGGGAGCTCGAGGTGGAGGGCCTCGGCCGCCCTACGCAACACCACGGCGTAACTTGCACCCTCCTCCGTAGCCACGGTAGGAGGAGTGAGCATGCCAAGGTCAGGAGAGGTATCAAGACCACTGGCATCCCCCAGTTCCTCTACCCAGTCCTGGTCTAACTCACACTGTGCCGTGAGAGGGTCCTCAGACCCCTCCAAGTCCACCCCTTCCTCCGAAGGCTGATGAACAGGCTGAAAATATGGAGGATGGACATAGGGATAGGAGGGTCCCATCGGCGTCGGTGTCGAGCGACGCCGTTCCGGCGCCGTGTCCACTTCGGGGCTGAAACCGGGGACGACGACGTCCGGTGGGACGAGCGACGTTGGAAGTGGTGCCGGAGGGGTCGACATCGGTGGAGGTGTTACAAGGTCAACCGGCGTCGACCGGGATCCAGGCCTGGATCCATGGGGGCCCTGCGGCGCCGGGGCCGGAGCAGACAGCGATGCCGGAGCCGTCTGCAGTAAAGGGCAAGGACCGCCAGTCGGGCCCACGGGGCCCGAAGGCGCACCGGCGGCCCAAAGAGGCGAGCCATGGCTGACAGAAATTCCTGCAGCTGGGCCGGAGCCGCCGACGGACCAGGTAAAGCCGGGTAGGCCGACGGCGACTGCGTAGGCTCCGCCGGAGCCGCGGGGGTGGCACCACCCGCACCCTCAGCCGCGTCGCACGAGGGGAAGTCTGAGAGCGACGGCGCTTCTTCGACTTCTTAGAGTGCTTCGTCTTACCTGAAACCGAGTGCGAAGACTTCGATCCCGACGAACGATGGTGGTGGCTCCTCGACCTCCCACGGGACCGGGACCTTGAGCGGCACGGAGCCGATTGCCGGACTTCAAGCAACTTTCGGGACTGCTCCCGCAAAGTCTTCGGCGCCATGGCCCGGCAGTCGGGGCACGACAAGGGGTCGTGGTCGCGCCCCAGGCAGTAGAGACACACGTGGTGCAGGTCCGTCACCAACATCATTCGATGACAATCCTCGCAGGACTTGAAGCCGGGCATCCCTACAGCAGCAGGAGTCGATCGACTAAAAAAAAATAGAGACAAAAACCCTCAAAAACTCAGTAAAACAAGCATTTGCAATGCAATAGGTCTCGCATTTACACGAGTTTGAGCTATTGGCATTGTAAATGACAAGGTCTTTTATTTATGTTTTGGTTTTTAAAACAAATAAAAGGCAGTGTCATTTACAATGCTAATAGCTTAAACTCTCGCAAATGCAAGACCTTTTATTTGAGAAATAACTAGAGACTCATCTAGTCAAAGAGCATTTTCCTGTCTAAACTTCAATCTCTTCAGATCAACTGTCTCCAATGCTCGGTTTTACTTATATGTTCCCTTTCCCTAATCTTTTGCTAACTAACTTCTCTCATGTGATTTGTATCGCCAAGATGTTCTCTGTAAATCGCTTTGCTACCATTGCAGCCAGGGCCGGGCTATATGAATACCTAGATTAAATATTTTGGCTGTAATAATATGTAAGGCAAGAAGGCCATAAAGAAGAGGCGAAGCAGGATGGCTTCCAACTCCTAGTGTTTCCAGTCAACACAAGAAGACATGAGATTTGTTCATGACAACTCAGTTGTCTCGTACCAGAGGAGCAGGCTATACTTCAGCACCCACTAGCAGTATCCTTGTGTGGGGAGAGGATGGTTAACTAGACCCTTACTGGATCAAGGCTACTCATCTACAAAAATGATACTTGGGCAGAATGTGATCAACCTTAGTAGAGAGTTTAACCAATGTTTCATGGATTCATGCTGCGTTATGCTTACTGGTACCTTTTCCATGACTAAGAAAACACACACGGTCTGGAGTAGAAATATTATTTATTTCCAGAGCATGTATTTTGTAATGTAAATGACCTGAAAAGGTTTGTTTACTGTGCACACACCAGTAAGGTTGCCCTGAGCAGTCAGGAGAAGATGGTACCTTGTTCTTAGTAGTAATAGGCCTGGCCGATCATGCCTCTGAGTCACTGTAACCCATAGTGAGCGCACTGTTCTTTCTGGAGCTGGGTATTGTTTCTGCATCTGCAAACACTGACCCAATGGCAAAGGGCCGGCTAGTCCAAAATAGGAAGGGAATTACCTGGTGCTGTGTGCCCAAGAAGATGATGCAGGGCGAGGGATGTTCTGGTATGTGGGGATCCCCCACAAACTATGAATCTCTGGGAGGCCAAAAATGTGGAACAGGCTAATCTCAACAGGAAGGTAGAAAGGAAGCAAAATGTTTAATGGATGCATGAACCATCCCACAGCCTGTGAGAGTAAGAAGCCTGGAAACATGTCACAGGCCATGGACAGATGCAAGTTAAAGCAAAGATACAGAGCAGGTTTCTGCATGCCAGAAACGATTGTTAAAAATCAATAGAAGACGATAGTAATAACTTGTTTTATACTGTGCTTAATACCACAGTTTGGTTTATCATTTCTAATCTCTGTATATATCCTGGGTTACTATTAACCATTTTAAATTGTCAATCTTGGAAGGATGAAAAGCTGAGTTGGCCAGGATTCAATCTCACGACTTGCAGGTCACACACAGATTTCACATGCAGACAGTTAACTCACTTATGCATTAGGGGATAAAGCAGGCATGAGACGTAGAGGAGCCTTACCATGCCAGTCCCTGTGCACGGTACACCTACCAAGAAAACCTGCCGATGTAGGATACATACTCAGGGAAAGGAGCTTTTTGGGTGTGATCAAAATGCAGCTTTATCTTGCCAGACTCCTGTATTTATAACACTTCATAAATAAATATATATAACATACATACCAGCGGTCTTTGGGTCAGCCCTCTTCATCCACTGGTCTGTTCAAGTGTTGTACCACTGCATATAGTACAGGGCCATGTGTCAGCCCACTTGAATCATTGACTCTGATCTTTCATTTACAGCAGGTACCCTGTAATGAGCGCATCCACTAAAAAAGTTGTTCACTCAAGTACCAGGGCGGTGGGCTGATCTCACTTTTGAGTCTTTTTTGTGTTTTTTTCTTTTTTGAATTTGTAAGCGTTTGATTTCTACGGCATATGCTTTAAAAAAATAATAATACACTGTAGTGCTATGAGCAGACCTATTGCCTTTGGCAGTGCTCGCTTTGAGAATGCATGTTGGCTCTCCGCTCTCCACTTGGGGCACGGGAGGGCACTGTGGCTGAAGATAGAGGGGCAGACAGCGGGCAGATCTAATGTTGGCTTGACGTCTCCCAATGCGGTTCCGTCAACCCACGGAATTCAGCGAATACGTTCTGCGAGGCGGCCGCGGAAGGGGCAGAACACACTGTGCCTGCTCGCTGTTCTGGACATCAAAACACGCTTTGTTGTGGCACGGGTTGTGCTATTAGACACGGCACTCCCCGGCTTTATTTTAAGCGTTTAAACCCTAGACAAACATCCCTGCCGCAGACTCATCCACACAGACACAGGCGCATCTACGCCCCACTGCCCCTGGCCCCAGCAAGGGCTGCAGGCCAAGGTATTTCAAAAGAGTCCGTAGCCAAGCAGGTCTGGCAGCTTTCTCTCCGTTCATGTTAGTAGTACTGAAAGTGTCCTCCCGCGCAGCCGCAGAGATGCGCTCCATGAAGGCGAGGGGCGGGGAAGTGACGTCAGCGGTGTTTGTCTCAGTGCCCGCCCTAATAGATTATTTATTATTATTATTATTATTATTATTTATTATTTATGCATTTCTATATAGCGCGGACTTTACCCGAAGGTGTCAGAGCGCTTCACAATAGGAACAGTAACGTTACATGAGGAGAAAATTACAAGTGAGCATAATACAAAGGCAAGCGTTACGTTGCATGAGGAAAAAGTGACAATTGTGCAAGTAACAAAAGCAAACAAGATACAAGAAGAGGTAGCAAACGATACGTTACAAGAGGAACCAGCGCGTACACAGCCGCGAGCGTTACCTGGGGTTCAAGAGGCAAGGCTGGCACCGGCCTGGGGCTCCTCCGGTCTTCGGGACACTAGGCTCCTGGTGAAGCTGCACAGAGAAGGAGCGGGGCAGCCTCATGTTTTGCGGCTGGCGAGGACGGAAGGGGACAGGAGATGTGCACATCGCGTGTCTGTACGTGCGTGTTCACGGGCGCGTTCATAATTGCAGTCCGTCCTGCGCGTGCACATCTCCTGTCTCCCTTCCGAAGCAAGTCGGTAACAATACATCTCGCTAGCGACAGCGCTTTGCGCTGCGTCGCTAGGAGAGACCTAAAAATGACTGGGGGTACCGCTCTCCGGATCTGCGCTTGCTGGTGCGGAAAAAGAAAGAACTGACGTCAGCGCGCAAGGGCGGCTTCTAAGTAGCTGCCGCGACGTCATCTCGGCGACCACGACGCAAACGACGGACGCAGAGCCGCACGACGCCACCTTCCGACGCGCAGGGGTACTGCTGACGAAAACTTTCCGGATCCAGTCTGACGCCTGGGGGTATTCTAAGGTAAGGAATCTATCACTAACGTGTTTCTTTCAGATAGGTGATCTTGGAAGGCTTTGAGAGCTAGAAAGATTGCCATGAGCTCTAAGTGATTGATGTGGAGCATCTTTTGCTGGCGACTCCACAGTCCTTGCATTGTGTGTTGTTGAAGATGAGCTCCCCAGCCAGTAAGGGATGCGTCCGCTGTTAACACGGTCTGTGGAATCGGGTCTATGAACAGCCGCCCTTTTGATAGGTTTTGTGTGTTCCACCACTGCAGAGAGCGATGAGTACGGCCGCTTACCAACACTAGATCGGTTAATGGACCTTGAGACTGGTTCCACTTACTGGCTAAACACTCCTGAAGTGGACGCATGTGTAGCCTGGCGTGGGAAACTATCATGACGCAAGTTGCCATCATTCCCAGCAGTTGCATAAACACTCGAGCTGGAAGTGACTGAGTGGGTTGAAATTTGAGAATGAGCACTTGAATGTTTCGAATTCTGGCTGCATTGGGATACGCTAGAGCTTTGAGTATCTAGAGTGGCTCCTAGGTAATCTTGAACTTTGTTTGGCTGAAGATGTGATTTTAACACATTGACCGAGAACCCTAGCTGTTGAAGTAGCTGAATGGTTAGTGAAGTGTGCTTGCAACACTGCTGGTATGTGCTGGCTTTGATGAGCCAGTCGTCCAGATAGGGGAAAGACATGTATGCTTTGTCTTCTGAGATGCGCAGCTACTACCGCCAGACATTTTGTGAAGACTCTGGGGGCAGTGGTGACTCCGAATGGGAGCACTTTGAATTGGTAGTGCTGACCTGCTACCATGAACCTGAGAAATTTGCGGTGAGCCGGATGGATTGGAATATGAAAGTAGGCATCCTTTAAATCTAGAGTAGAAAGGAAATCGCCTTTTTGCAACAGAAGCAGTATTTGTTGCAGTGTTACCATGTGGAAGTGGTCTGACTGTATGTAAAGGTTGAGTTCTCTGAGATCCAGTATGGGTCTGAGAGAGCCGTCCTTAGAATTAGAAAGTAAAAGGAGTACACGCCCGACCCTTGGTGTTGAAGTGGTACAGGCTCTATGGCTTGTTTTAGTAGCAGGGATTGTACTTCCTGTGTGAAAAGTTGTATGTGATCCGGTGGAAGTCTGTGCGACCTTGGGGGAATGTTTGGAGGAGTGTTGATGAACTCCAGGCAGTAACCAGAACGGATAATTTGGAGAACCCATTTGTCTGTTGTAATTGACTGCCACTTTGGTAGAAATTCACAGTCTTCCCCTTACAGGTGTTATGTGGTCAGGGGGAACTATGGGTAAGTCACTATTTTGTGTTGGATGGCGAGGTACATGTGTTGGAACCTCTACCTCTGCCTTTGCCGTTGTTTCCTCTGTAATTGCCTCAATAGAAACCCTTGGAACCTGAGGGCTGGTTATTGCCCTTATAGGTGGACGCAGTGTCTAAGGAAGCAGTTTTAGATCCTGCCCTATAAAAGGAGCGACGAAAGGAACCACGCCCTTGTGGAGACTGACGTGCTCCCATGGATTTAGCCACTTGAGTATCTTTCTTCATTTTATCCAAAGAAGTATCTACCACCGATCCAAAGAGGTGTTCCTTATCAAAGGGTGTGTTTAAAATGGAAGTTTGAACCTCCGGTTTAAATCCTGATATGCGCAGCCAGGCATGTCTTCTTAAAAGAACACTAGTGTTTACAGCTCTGGCAGACGTATCAGCAGCATCTAGGGAGCATCTAAATTGGTTATTAGAAATTAACTGCCCCTCACGCACCAGGTCTTGCGCCTTTGATTTGTGTTCTGGAGGGAGAAACTGGATAAGTTGCTCCATTTCATCCCAGTGTGCGCGGTCATAGCGTGCTAGTAATGCTTGAGTATTGGAAACTCGCCAGAAGTTAGCAGCCTGGGTAGCTATCCTTTTCCCTGAAGCATCAAGGAGTTTCGACTCTTTATCTCGTGGTGGTGCATTTCCAGTAGTCTGGGAGTTTGCCCTCTTCAGTGCATTAGAAACTACAAGTGAATCTAATGGTAGTTGACCTTTTATGTATAATGGATCTGATGGGGCAGGCTTGTATTTTTTATCTACCCTCGGGGTAAGGATACGTGCTCTAACAGGATCCTTAAAAATGTCATCTACATGTCTGGTCATGCCCTTCAACATGGGCAACGTGTGTAGATTGTGTGTTTTGTAGAGTCTCAAAAAGAAAATCCTCCGAGGGATTATTTGTGTAGTGGGACTCCATGGTAAGTAGCAGCCCTACTTAATAACTCTACAAACCCTACACCGTCATCTGGTGGAGAGGGTTTGGTAGGATATATGTCCGGGTCGTTATCAGTGGGAGAATCAGTATTATAGTCATCCCACACGTCCCCAGGCTGATCGTTATCAATGTTATCCCAATCACCCCGATTGTCAGGTGTGTGTGTGTGGTGGTGAGTGCTCAGGTGAAGTTGGCACAGGTATGGTCTGTGGTAGAGAAGGTGAAGGAAGAGGAGGAGCGGGAAGGATTTGTCCCAACTGTTCTCTTCTTCAAAGATATGTGGTATTCCTCTTCTATAGAAGCACCTCTTTTTAAAGTCAGTTTAGTAGTGATATGTCCAGTCTTTGGCTGTATAACCAGGATTTTTTGTTTCGGATCCGGTTTGTCGATTGGATCACCGAAAACCTGTTTTTTTGGTGACTTGGGCGTCTGTGTGTTTCGGCTCCGAATCCTTCTGCGCCGATGGTTTTTTGGCCGGGGTTTTCGGATCTGAAGTTTGTTTCGGTGCCAGACTTTTTCTTCGGCTCCGAAGTCTTTGGCTCGTTGCCCAATTTGGCATGGGGCTTTTCGGAGCAGGAAGGCTTTTTAGTATGCTTCGGTGCTGAGCCCGTAGGTGGGGCTTCGGAAGCTTGTTCTCGGCGCGCACCAGAGCCCGAGGGCGCAGGTTGGTGCGGAGCCTTCTTCGATGGGAGTGGAAGGTGGGGCGAAGTAGTGGCCGTACTCTCAGTACGTTGTCCCTGCGGGATGTCTTCATCCTCATCGGAGCTATCTTCGGAAACTAAGATGTCTTCCTGTTCTTCATCGGCTCCGATGGATTTGTCGCCTTCCTCCTCTTCCAATTGAGGTCCGAAGAGGTCCGGTATGGAACCTGCTTGTTGTCTCTGCATGTCGCGTCGTCGGGCCCGACGATCGCGAAGTGTCTTTTTGGAGTGGTAAGCTCGGCACGCGTCGCAGTGGTCTTCTCTGTGGTCGGGTGACAAACACAAATTGCACACCTCGTGAGAGTCGGTGCGCGGGTATTTCGCGTGGCACAGAGCACAGAACTTTTAAGGAGTTTGTTCCATGGACTGCGAGTCGAACCAGGAGCTAGGCCCGAACGGCCTACCACGAGCTTTCCGATCGAAGTTTTCTTCAGGAATCACGATCAGCAAAGAAAGGGGAACGCGAACGGAAACAATACCGTCGAGTGTGAATGGAATACGCACCGAGAAGGAACAAAGGATAGACGTCGAACCGGAGCGCAGCGAGATACATCCGAACCCGGTGGTGGAAAAAAACAATCTGAAAATGGAGTCGATGACAATGCGCACTATAACCTAAGGGAGGAGTCCCCTACCTCGTGACTAGGAAAACTTCTTCCAAGAAAAACAAGTGCAAACATCCGGACCCAACACTAGATGGCGATCTTATGCAAAGCATGTGCTCTACAGCTCACATGCCTCGAACACAATGTTATCGGTTTAACTGTAAGTACTTAGGTTAGGGAGCTGGTTTTCTGGGGTTAGAACCAGGGTTCCCCCAGGGTCAAGGATACACTCCTAAAGCACCCTCAGCAGCACTAGGGCGGCCGGGTACAGAGTGCTGAGGCCCAATGTTATCCAATGGGGGGTAGGGGGCCTCACTATCAGAATCAGGATCTACTTCAGATTTGGCTTCAATAGAAAGAACTTTTTTAGTAGAAGATTTAAAGTTGGAATTGGTGGGTTTAGATTTGCAAACCTTAGAAAAATGACCTTTCTTTTTGCATTTGGCACAGAACTTATCCAAAGCAGGACAAAAAGGAGCATTTCCCACATGACTCCTGCTACAACACCTGTAACACTCAAATGGTTTGCGTTGTCTGTCATATTTAGTATCTTTCTTGATAAAAATCTTATCAACATCAAGGGCATGTACCTTAGTATCCAAAGCCATTTGGTCCATATACATTGCTGTAGATTCTATGTTTTTAGCTATTTCTAAAGCTTTATCCAAGGTTAAGTCATGTGTAGTTAATTTCTCTTGAATTTTTTGCTATTTGTTTTTTCAACTAACTGATCTCTCAACATTTTATCGTGAAAAGTTTTGTAATCGCAAGTAGACGCTAAGACTCTTAGGTCGCTTACAAAAGCTTTGACGGGTTCACCAGGTAACTGTTTTCTCATATAAAACTTGTGCCTCTCCATAATGAGGTTACGCTTCTTTTTAAATCTGGAGTCCAGCATCTTTATGGCTGAAGCATATTCATCAATGGTATCACCTTCCCCCATGATTACAGCAGGAGGTAAATGTTTTAAAACTTTCCTCCCTTCTGTACCCAAAGAGTGACGCAGTAAGGCAAATTTTTTCTTTTGTGTAAAAACTTCCGCTTCAATGGCTTTTAGATAAGCCTCAAAACCTTCTAGCCACAATTCCCATTCTACAGGAGGATTTCCAGGAGTGGGGAGGAAGGGGGAGGGCGGAAGTACAGATTGTTGCATTTTAACAATTTGGTACACGAATGTACAAAACTATAACAGTGACTACTGTTAGTGAATAAAATGAAATATGATCTATGAATTCTCACATGCACATGTCAGCAATATAAACCACTAAATAGTATTGATGTGGAGAGGTGTGCATGTCACCGAAGTGCACTAGAATGCAAGTAGAACTATAGTTTCAATTTGTAATAAATGTCCTGTGAAATAGGTGAGCGCATCACCGTGATGCGCACTCAGCTGATGGCGGTGAAATTCAGAAAACTTGAAGAGCGCATTTATATTTGCAAAAGACACACAATGCAACAGAAATAGAAGGATAAGCTGGGTGCATCAGCGAGTTATGCTCAAACACCATGAAACCGTGGAAGCCAGAGAGACCTTTGAAAAACTGTGCGCATCGGTGAAAAATAAACTAACTGTGCGCAAATGAAAACAGGCTGGAAAATCTATTTAAAGCTGTGCGCATCAGCGATCTGTAAATCAGCTGTACGCAAGTGAAAAGAATCGTAAACAACAATGTCCTTCAAAGCCGGTCCAGTTGCTGGGAAACGGCAGAAACACTTTGTAAAATGGCTGCCAGCTACGTGGCAACGTAGCGTAGAGACGGCGTCAGGCAGGGCAGGCAGATGGTGCACGAGCACTTGGTTCTTCTGTCCAGTTGCTAGGAAACGCCAGAAACATTGTGGAAAATGGCCGCCAGCTACGTGACAACGTAGCGTAAAGACGGCGTCAGGCAGGGCAGGCAGCCAGTACAAGAGCATTTGTTTCTTCACGCGCTGGAAGATAGATACAGAGTCAAGTTCTCGCGACTGCCCACGCGGTGAGGAAAGCGTTAAAGGCAAAACACACCCACGAGCTCCTGCGCGAGAGGTTGCGCGCGACAGCCAGAAGGACTGCAACCAGGAAATCTTGCCAAAAAGGAAAAAGAAGAAATAGAAAAATCCTACCGGAGTGTGCCCTCAAACGGCAACAGGAAGGGTTCCAACATCAAAGGAAACACGGTGGTTGTCAACAACGGTGACAACTAACAGTTCGCAACAAAAGTCTCCACAGAAAATGAAAATGATCTTCGCCGGTCCAGGGTCCAAATCCAGTCGCCAGTGAAAGGATGAAGAAGCTTGGTCTGGTAAGTCAAATCTCTTTATTTGTAAAAAGAGATGTCCAGAGTAAACGGCAGGCCAGAGCAACAGCAAAGTACAACTGCTGTTCTGACCATTCCACATGCCACCATTCCAGTATGGAACAATGGTAATGGTGGCATGTGCTTACATTCAAAGGTAAACACTGAAACTTAAAGATACATAAACCTAAATATAAAAATACACAGAACCAAAACAGTCCTGCAGCCAGCAACCTCAAGAACCCAGAGGACCCGCCCTGCCTTCCACAGAAAAGACTGTCTCCCGTGAGCACTGGATTTGCTCACCCACACACTGGCTCCGGCCAAATCCGCAAGTCTGCACCACTCTGCACCAGACGCCCACGGCCCGAGTTCGAGTGGCCCAACACCACGAGGTGGTCTCCCTGACGATCCTGACCTGAGATCTGGTGATCTCTGACCTGCCTCGAATCTCCCAGCGAAACCTGAAGCCTCTTTCTGGAGGATCCCCCTCGACCACGACCAGAGCTGGTAAGAAAACCAGACTAAAGACACCCCTGCACCCGAAGTCCCACAGCCTTGGGTGGCCCAACCGACGGTGTCCCAGTATCCCCAGGCATCCCAACTTACCTCTCCAACCGGTGGTCGCCTCCAGAAGATCTTCATCCCGAGTCTACAGTCTTTGTTGAAATCGGAGAATCCCAATTGAAATCAACAGGGCACCCGACGCCAAAACAGCACACTGCACCCAGCCACCCGTGCCGCAGCAGGTGTACTTTGGGTGCTAACTCAGATCCCCCTTTGCCCTGAGCTAAACCCCAGGAGATTTGCTCCCACAACCTTGTGGCCTGCTCGTGAGCAGCCACCAACCGGAGGCCCCCTATCCCCCATTGGATAACATTGGGCCTCAGCACTTTGCACCCACGCCCTAGTGCCGCTGAGGGTGCTTTGAGAGTGCATTCTTGACCCTGGGGGAACCTTGTTCTAACCCTAGAAACTCAACCCCAAAGACCGAGTACTTACCTGTTAACCAATAACTTAATTTCTCTCCATACCTGAAAAACTACAACTTTGCAAAACTGATTTTACTTATCTTTTCTCTAGGAAATGTTCCAGTGTGATATCTAGGCGTATCACACCGAGTAGAAACAGTAACTTAAAAACAGTAATCTGAAAAGTAATTGACATTATAACTTACCTGTATTTCAATCAATTGCATTTGAACCTGCATTTAATTGTAAAACATTGCATGAGACTTTGCAAAGCATTTATTTCACTTACCTGTGCCTGGCTTGGATCTAGAAATAAAATAACTTAATATTTTTATACGAACACAATTGGTCTGAGTTCAGTCTTTGAGTGTGTGACATTCGCTGATTGAGTGTGTACAACAAATGTAATGAAGAGTCGACACCATCAATGGAAGTGTGCTCATAGATAACTTTATTGAGCAACCACCGGGTAACACGGGACAGCGACCAGTAGGCTACACTGTCTTCTCTTCTGTCCCAGTGTTCTCTATGATGTAGTTAACATTCTCTGGAGAACACAACACTTAAAGGGCCAGATACAACACATCTTCCCTTCACAAAATAACAGAAAGGAAAGGGAAAAAGAAAAGGAAGAACAATAAAACAGGAATATGCAACAGGAAAATAAAGCAGTATAAAAATAACTGAAAATGCAATAACACAATCTAATGAAAGGCGAACATAACTAAGTACATCCTACCACAACAACCAATAATATGAGGGAGGTTGCAGAGCAGGGTGAAAACAATCCTCCTCCACCTTTCCTCCACCTTTCCTCCTCCCCTCTTTTCCTCTGGCGGATGTTCAGGATGAATTCCAGCTTGGAGTTGCATCATGAATCTGCACATCCTTTTTGGGATCCCAGAGTCATGGAGCAACCCATCATTTCTGGAATCACCCATCGTACCATTGCATCTGGAAAGACGAGACATACTCCAAACATCACCACCATCTAGCATAACCACATTATTCATGACCTTAACAATGCGTTTGGGACCAAAAAATTTGGATTGCCCTTTGGGGGACCAAACTGCTTCCAAAAATTCTCCTTTGCCCCACATTTGGCATCATACCTTTGTTTGTATTGATTTTGATAATGCTTCACTCTTAAATTACTCAATAGAAGGTGAAACCTTCTTTCCTTGTAACCATAACGGTGTAAGTTTGGATCCTGCTAGTCTACCTCTGAGTTTCTTGAAGGGAGACACGCCAGAAATGCTGTTGGGTGTATTTCTGTGAGCCCACAGTTTTTCCCTTAAAATGGATTTCAAAGACACTCAATTCAACAGCAGACTGAGCACTAGCTCTAACAAGTCTGTTCATGCTCTCAACAAGCCCATTTGCCTGTGGAGCATAAAGAGCAGTGCAGTGATGAGTAATAGATGAGTCTTAAAAAAATTCTTCCATCTCCAAAGAAGTGAATTGCACCCCGTTATCAGTGACTATGACATCAGGAATGCCTTCACAAACAAAAACATCTAAGAAATGTAATAATGTTTTTAGTAATCACAGACCTCATACAACAGGCAGACACCCACTTGGATGTGTAACCAACAAGAACAACAAATCTTTCATTGGGCGCTAAAATATCAAAGGGACCCACAATGTCCATAGCTAACTTGGTCCAAGGCTGTTCAGGTAATTCAACCGGAGAAAGAGGGGTGTTCTAATTTTCTTAGATTTGTCATTGGTGGCACAGGAGATGCAATCCCTAACGACATTCTCCACTTGTCGGTCAAGCTCAGGCCACCAATAAGACTCTCTAACTCTGGACTTGGTTAAATTACGACCAAGATGACCTTCATGTGCGAGATTGATTATTTTCTGACATAAAGAGGTAGGAGGGACCAACCTCCCACCTCTGTAAAGATTCTCTGCAATTATGCACAACTCATCTCGAACACTCCAGAAACCTTTAGCACTCTGAGGGACATTGGAGAAAGCAGGCCAACCATGGACCACAAAATCCATCACCACTCTTCTGGATTCATCACTAGCAACACCCAAATCCCACTCAGATTTGTTGACGGCTGGTTCCTTGGCTCAAGACACCGAATTCTCATTGGTATCATAGTTCAAATTGTCTAAAGGCATCCTAGAGAGAAAATCAGCCGGGACATTTTTCAAACCAGGTAAATATTAAAAGGGCTAGATAAAGGGCCAGATTCAACAAAATGCTTTACACTACCCTCTGATAAAGCCTTACTGCTCACCCCACACTACCACAAATAGAGAGTAAGGTGCTATCTACTTTTACCTCTGGCTACCTTTGGGGTTCCACTGGACTCTCTGCACACTATACCTCATTTTGGTATAGTATATACAGAGCCAGCTTACTACAGTCATAAGCACTTGAATAGATTAGCAAGCCCATCCCTATAGAACAAGGTGGAAGAGACAGAGAAAAAAGGAATGCAGATTTAAGCAAATAGGTTCCGAAGGGAAGCCTGTCCTACTTGAGCATCTGCCTTGGCATCCGAGTCCAGGCAGTAGTGTTTGGTTAATGTATGAACACTGATTTCCAGGTTGCAGCCTTGCATATCTCTGCAATGGGTATATTACGAAGCAGAGCCGCAGAAGCAGCCTTCCCTCTGGTAGAATGAGCTTTAGGCTTAACTGCCAGAGATTTATTAGCTTTTTGGTAACAGAGTAAGATGCAGGAAACAATCCATCTGGAGATTAAATGCTTGGAAGTCGCTAGACCTGTACGGAGGGAGCCATAATTTACAAATTAGTGGTCAGATCTCTGTAGATCCTTAGTTTCATACAGATATAATTTTAAAACACATCTAACATCCAGGGAATAAAGATCTCTCCACTGGAGTAGATGGATGCTGGAAAAAAGTAGGTACAGAAATCGTCTGATTTACATGAAAATCCAAAAGCACCTTATGGAGTCCTCATGACTACTTTAGAATCATGAAACACTGTGTATGGCTCTTGACAGCAAAGTGCCTGGATTTCACTAACCCTGCGAGCCGATGCAATAGCCACAGGAAAGCAGTCTTCCAAGACAGATGCTGAAGAGACGCCTTATGTATGGGCTCAAAAGGGTCTTGCATAAGACGAGAGAGGACAACCTTAAGCTCCCAAGGAGGAGAAGGACTTCTAATGGGAGGAAAAACCTTCTTCAAACCCGCCAGGAAATCTCTAATGACGGGGATTCTGAAAAAGGAAGTCTGTGAAGGGCATTTCCTGTAGGCAGTTAAGGCTGCTAAGTGAACCCTAATGGAAGAGGATTGAAGGCCAGATTGAGCCAAATGGAGCAAATATGGAAGGATGACATTTTCCTGGCAAGAAGTAGGATCCTCATTCTTCGATGAACACCAAATACAGAATCTCTTCTATTTATGAGCATAATCGAAACGTGTGGAAGGCCGCTTTGCTTCCCTGAGGATGTCCATGCAACTCTGAGGTAAGTTAAAGTGTCCATACTGTACTAGCTCAGGAGCCATGCGGCCAAATTTAAAGAGGAGAGGTTGGGGTGAACCATCTAGCCTCTGAACTTCGTTAGCAGATCTGTTCTGCATGGCAGCCTGAGATGTGGACGGATAGACCAGTGAAGGTGGTCTGTGAACCACCAATTGACGTGGCCACTCCGGGGCTATGAGTATCATTTTGCCTGTGACAGCAACAGCTTGATGAGGACTGCCGGATTTGGGGAAATGGAGGAAAGGCATAGAGAAATCTGCCTGACCAGTTGATCCATAGGTTATTCCCCAGGGTACCCAGTTTGCAGTCCCTTTAAGCGAAGCTTTGGCATTTGCTATTTTCTACGGTGGCGAACAAGTTGACCTCCGGAGTACCCCATCTTCTGAAGATATCGAGGACCACATTGTCGTTTAAGTCCCACTCGTGGTTTTCCTGGAGGAGCCTGCTGAAGGAGTCGGCCTGAGCATTTTGAACACCTGGGAGGTGAGCTGCTGTTAAGGTCAGGTTTCTGGCCAGAAGCCACATCCAGATCGTCGGGGATTCCCGAGAAAATGGTCTGGACCTCTAGCCTCCCTGCTTGTTGAGGTAGTACATTGTTGTTATATTGTCCATCTGGACAAGCAGGGAGTTGAATTGGGGGGTGGTTGTAAGGCTTTCAGCGTCAAATTAACTTCTCGTAGCTCTAGCAGATTGATGTGGTAAGTGGATTCTCTGTGTGACCATTTGCCCTGAATTTGAAGATGACCTGTGTGGGCTCCCCATCCCTGGAGAGAGGCATCCACGACTATGGTCTGAACAGGTATCTCCTTGTGAAAAGGGACCCCTCGTAGGAGATTGGTGGGATAGCACTACAATTTGATGGACCGGAGGGCATGCTGAGACAATTGAATCTGATCTTCCCAATCTCCTGTTTGCTGGTCCCATTTGTCTTCTAGGCATTCCTGCAAGGGCCTCATGTGGAGACGTGCATTCGGTGTGAGGAATACACAGGATACTATTGAGCCCAGGAGCGAAGAGACCTTCCTCACTGTTGGGTGAGACATTGCCATGAGACCCTGAGCCTTCCGATGGATCGATAAGCATATCTCCTCTGAAGGACACACGTTTGCAGTGCGAGTGTCGATGGATGCTCCCAGATATTGCAGGCACTGTACAGGAATCTAGGTTGACTTCGCCTGGTTGCCATGAAGTCCCAACCGAAGGAGAAGATCGGAGGTCCAATTGAAGTGCAGTTGAGCCTCCTGAGACGTGGATGCCTTGATTAGCCAATCATCTAGATAGGGATAGACGAACACTTTGTGCTTCCTCAGGTGGGCCGCTACCACCGCCATGCATTTGGAGAACTGATAGTGGTTGTTCCCCACTGCAAACCTCAAGAACTTGAGATACTTCCTTATGATGGGAATGTGGAAGTATGCATCTTGAAGGTCGATTGCGCATAACCAATCCCCTTGATGTAGCTGAGGGCACATTTGGTGCAATGTTAGCATCAGAATCTCTCTCCCCGAATCCATTTGTTGGCCGTCCTTAGGTCGAGAAGGGGTCTGAACTCGTTCTTGTCTTTCTTCTTGACAAGAAAGAATCTGGAGTATAACCCTGTGCCTCGTTGTAAAGAAGGAACGTGTTCCACTGCCTGTTTCTGTAAGAGAATGTTCACCTCCATTTGTAATTGGTGCAGATGAAATCTGGATTGTTTAGGAGGTATTGACTGTGGAGTGTTAATGAATCCGAGAGAATATCCATTGCGAACAATATTCAGCACCCAATTGTCTTGCATGATTTTTTGCCACTCTGCCAGGTAATGTTGGATGCTTCCCCCTACCTGAGCGGGTAACGGAAGAGGGAGGGAGACAGGATTCCGGGTTTTGACCCAGCTGGCATCTTGCCTCCTTGAGCAGGTTGCTGTCCTGATCTTCCTCTTGCTTGTCTTTTCTGATAAGGCTGGTAGGAAAGTTGGTACTGTTGTTGCGTACCTGACAGGCGGCCCTGATACCACCGAGGGGTTTGAACCCTCTGTGTAGAATAGAGGCATTAAAAAGGTCTGAAAGATTTACGCTGCTCCTTAGGTCTTTCCAGGCCAACAGCTTTTAACGTCTCCATTTCTGCCTTCATCCTGGCCATCTCCTCGCCTGCGTGAGTGCCGAAAAGAGTTGTACCTGAAAACGGGAGATTCAGGATGCGCTGCTGTGATTCAGGTTTAAGCGATGTAAGGCGTAGCCATGAGTACTGCCGGAGTGCCACGCCGTGGCAATACCTACCCATGCGCAGCAAGAAGGGATGTGTCCGCTGCTGCGCTTATGACTTGATTCGAGACCATAAGACCTTCTGTCAAGTCAAAGGAACTTTATTCGGTTTCAAAAGAAAGCCATAAAAGTTTATAAAATTAGGATTACAAATTAGGGTTCCAGTGATCTATTTACATAGCAGCACGAGAGGCAATTCATACAGTTCAATTAGTTAAAAGGAAAATGAAAAAGCAATACAATCCTTAAAATCAATCTTTTGATAAAAATACAATCTATATTACAAGGAACTTATAACCATAACAATCTGCAACTCCCTCCATAAAAATACATCTGTACTTAGGTTTTGCGTAAAGAATTATACTGTTATCCAGTATTGGGGTATCTTTCATAGACTCACACGCTTGAATCATCCCAGCCGTCGGGGGGGGGGGAGGGAGGGGGGAGTCTCGCGGTAAAAATAAAATATATACATAGCAGTAATAAAATATCATACAATAGGCTATAATGGACAATAAAGTCACTACACTAGCCTATCCTTGTCATTTGTAAAAAAAGAACCAAATCTGGAACACAGCCAATCAGACTCCAGCACCCTCTAGAACACTCCACAGAGAGGAAGTCCCTCAGATTTTCTACTGCAAGTCGTGTGACAGGGAGTCTCCCTGAGCTCTGCTCAGTTTTCTCAAAATTTTGCTGACTACTGTGAGTACAGGATGTCTGAATCTTCAAAGAAAGGATTGTTCTTGCCTTGTGGTTCCTGTGGGAAGAAGGTTACATTTTGAGGATCCCCACAAGGAGTGTATATAGTGTCTGTATCCTTCTCATAAGGTCAAGGACTGTAGAATTTGTAGAACTTTTTCTTCAAAGACCTTAAAGGATAGAGAAGGCAGGTTATTGATCTGGCTGGAGAAATTAAAAGTGAGATCTGAGGTGGTGTCTGAAGAGGATGATAGTGATAGCCTCCCAGCTTCTAAGAAGAGGGATAGATCTGAAGATCCACCTGAAAGAGCTGGCAAAACATCTAAAACGTCTCACCATGAGGCTAGCCACTCTGCCTCTAAAAAAGAGAAGCTTTCTTTCTCTTCTGAAGGAAAATCTGTGGAAGTCAAAAATGCCACTTAAAACGGCATTGAAACAGCCCAAGACTCAGTCAGAGTGTCAGAACTTCGTCGTCGTCAAAAAAGACTCCGTCAACGACGAAGCCACCTCAGAGTTCGTCGACGCTATCTCCGTCGACGGAACAACTGGTAAGATATGTACCTTCGACGACGATCAACTCGCCTCCGACGAAGACACTGTCGACGATACCACCGACGGTTACAGTTTCTCCTCCGTCGACGTCCCTCTCGTCGATGGCACCATCGACGACGGTCCCACTCTCGTCGACGCTTCCTCCGTCGACGACGACCGCCACTTCAACGATGACATCATCGTTGACGACGGGTCTTCCGTCGACGACATCGACACTAAGTGACGGCAGCTTCAGCTGTTCCTATGTCTCCGTCCATGGTCATCTCGTCGACGATCATGCGGAAAAGGCCTACTTCATTACAAGTAACGTACAAGTTACTTACCTTCGGTAACGATGTATCTGGTAGAGACGATTCTAGCCGCAGATTCCTTAACGTAGAATTATCCCCAGGCGTGAGACTGGACCCGGAAAACTTTCTTTGCCCCAGCATCCCTGCGCGCCGGGGGGGGGCGGTACCACGCGACTCCGCCGTGACGTCGTCCGTGGGCGTGACGTCAGCGAGGCCACATAAGCCCCGCCCCAGCGCGCTGACATCAGTTTTCTTCTGAGAACTTTTCCGCGCCACAACGCGGAGCCATCACAAACAAAACTGTGGAGAGTATGGGAACAGTGTGTGAAAAATCAGTGAAAAAGAAAAGAGAGAAACGAAAGGTGAGGAACAGCACCAATTGGAAAAGTGCCAAGCACTAAGGTACCAAAAAAGTCATAGCAGCGAAAGCCATAGCAGGGAAAGAGCAGAGCACCGCCCCGAGGAGCAACCTTGCAAGCCAAGGCGACATCCCCCTTGGAGGCAGAACACATGTGAAAAACGCTATAGCAGAAGAGAGAGAGAATCCGCAATCACAATCCACAACAGTGAAGGGGCAACAAGCCCGAAACAGAGGAGTAACAGCAAAAAAAAAACCAACGCAGAGAACTGCAAAGGAGTCAGAAACCCCAAGCCAGTAAAAGGAGAAGAGTCAAGGAGGCCCCTACACTTGGAGAAAAAACCCAGTGGAGGGAGGCAGAAGCACCTATGAACCAACCGACCTCAGATCAGAAAGGAAGGAGTGGAACAATCAAGCAGAACGAAGCATCCTGTCCGGGAGGAGGCGAAGCATACCCCCACAGAAGACAAGCCACCCGGAGGGAGGAGAGTGCAGAAGACCAAACAGAAGATCCTCGCAGAACGGGGAGGAAGGGCGGGTCGTGAAGGAATCTGCGGCTAGAATGGTCTCTACCAGATACATCGTTACCGAAGGTAAGTAACTTGTACATCTGATAGAGACTACTATCCGCAGATTCCTTAACGTAGAATAGATACCCTAGCCATACCCAGAGGGGAGGAGGGTCTGCGAGAGGAGCGCACCAGCTTGGAAGAACACAGGGCCCCAGCAGGGGATGTGTCAGAGGGACAAGAAGGGCGACCCAGCCCCCACCAAGCAGAAGCAAGCAAGAACGAGGCGAAGGGAAGGCCAGGAAAACCCAAGTCTATCCAAGGTACAACTGCCAGAAAACCCCGTAGGGGCAGACAGCGCCAGAGGAGCACCAAGGAAGAAAAGAACCACCCCAACACCAGGGAGAAGAGGGAGAACCGGAGGCAGAGCCTGCCGTAGGAAAACAGACACAGCGCTAGGGGGCAGCAGAACAGGCATCAGCCTCAAGGCCGCGGACAAGGCAGGAGCGGCTCTACAGCCAAAAGGCGCAGGCGAAGAAGAAAGGCACAGGTGCGCAAAGCCCCAGCAGAACAAGAGGCAGGGGCACAAGGGAACACACCAAGGGCCACGGCGGTGGACCATAACGAGCAGGCATGCGCAGCCGGCAACACCATGGAGCAGCGCACCCAGAACAAGCCAGGCGCAAGCCGAGGACAGCGGCCAGGGAAATCCAGAACAATCCCCAAAAGGGGGGCCGTGCCAGAAACACACACCGGCACACGAAAGAAGTGGGACCAGGCAGAAGAGAAAGAGGAGAGACACGGAGGACGGACCAGCCGGCAACCAGAGCACAGTAAAGCCAGAAGAAACGTAGCCCCCCTGGAACACCAGACAGAGGACCAGGCCGAAACGCCGGACAGGAAGGCAGAAACGCCACAACACGATGCCGTAGACGGCATGCCAGGCCGGCCTAGCGATGTAGCGAACACGGAGAATGACAGACGTTGGAGCAGCATAAGCCGCACCAAGACAAAGGCAAAAGAGACCGCACCAGCAGCATACAGTGATGCCAGAAAAGGCAAGGAACCCGAAAAAGGGCATCCACACCTCCCCAGCGTAGGACAGAGCTATGTAATAGCTACAAGTACCCCACTTAGGGCATGATACGTCCCAAGGAAAACATGGGAACACCTCTTAGGAAATAATTCCGCAGCAGAGGACAAGAACATAAAGGACCTGCGGGTAAAACCACAGACTGCTTGTCAATCAGCCAAAAAAAGCACAGAAGCCAAAAGGGGGCTGTACCAGCAGCCAACAGTACAGAGGGGCCAACCTAAGGACCCCGAAGGCACGCCAAACCACACGGAACACACAACCAGGCCAAGCGAAGCACTAGACCCCCGAAAAAAGGTGGGATAACGTCTCCCGTAAGGCACCAGAGGACCAACAAACCTCACGGAGGGGGAGGAGGTCGGAGCCCCGCAAGAAGTCGCTGAACGGCGGAGTCCGCATGGGTGTTAAACAAAAGAACCCCATCAAAAGGGAGGTCAACCAGACGCTCCCTAATATTCTCTGGAAAAACGCTATCCCTCAACCAAGCATGGCGACGGAGAGCTACCGAAGTTGCCATGGCGCGGCAGAGAGCATCAGAAACATCTAAGGCCGAACGAAGAATAAACTCGGCCAACTCCCGGCCATCCAACACATGGGTCCGCAGATCAGCGCGGACACCTTCGGGGGAGGCACCAGACAGAAGGGACTCCACGGAATCCCACAGACTGGAAGTAGCCCTGGCCAACACACAAAGGGTGTTGAGCGCTCGCAAAGCAGCACTAGAGGAAGCGAAGATGTGACGCCCCGATGAATCCAAGCTCCGGGCCTCCCGTGACGGAGGAAACAACACCAAGGGCAAGGAAGGAAAAGCAGTCTGCAGAAGAGGGCCCTGTGTAGAAGGGTGGAAAGAAAGGCAGACTAGATCGTGCAGAGCAGGGCGATGGAGGAGCGGCTGAGGCACAGGATCACCCGTGGCAGGATGCCCCCAGAAAACAAGAATGGAGCGAAGCTTCGAATGGCAGAAGCAGCTCCCGTCCACCAGAACCCTGATGGAGAACCTCTAACAAATGGTCCGTAGGGAATGGGGTGCCGGGGTCGCTCATGCGCAAAATGCCAGCGGCCGTGGAAATGGCCCGGACAAAAGCCGCACCCGCCTCCGTAGGGCGTCGTGGGGGAGAGAGCAATTCCTCCATGGGCGATGGCTGTAAACTAAGCCGGCCATCCCAGAGTCCCACTGGAAGAAAAAACGGCCAGACCCTGAATGGAGGACCCACGGATGAGTGGGGGGCCTGAGGCGCCTCCGGGGAAGGCCGCGATCGCGGGGACGGCGAAGAGTCCTCCCTGGAAGACACCGGAGAAAAAGCAACGACGCGGCGGCCCGCTCCGGGGAAGAGGAGACCAAAAGGTGACAAACCTCCGGAGAGGAGGGGACCTCTGGAGACGAGTCGACTACCCGACGCCGGCACGGCGCCGTGGAGTCCGCCACAGGCACCGGTGCGACGTCGACCGGCGCCGGTGCTGACACCGGGGACGCCGAGTCGACCCTCACCAGCACTTGCACCCCAGGAGAATGGGGCGGGGTCGGAGCCAGGGTGGCTAAAGAACGGCGCCGAAAAGGCGTCGAAAAGGCGCCGACCCGACCTCCGATGAGGCAGCCGCCTGCACGGAGGGCCGAGAGGGACCCGGGGAAAAACCCCGGTCCCTAGCCAGCACCCGCGGCGCCGTCGGAGCAGACGGCCGTCGGCGCCTGAGCAGCGTCTGCTCAGCCTCCGGCAAGGCTGCCGCCTGCCCAGAGGACCGAGGGGGACTCGGGGACGAACCGAGAGTCCCGGCAACCTCCTGCAACACCACAGGGACCCCCGTGGGGGTTTGCGGCGAGGCAGAGGCGCCGTGGGCCGAAGAGGGGAACCCCATAGGGCCGCACCCCGACGACACCACACCCCCAAAACCTGGAGCCGAACCCGTCGGCGCCGGAGCCGCCGGCGACTCCGCGGAAGGCCCCGCACGTGGCAAGGGATCCGCGCACGTCTCAGGAAGAGGAGGAGGAGGGGCCAAGGAAGCCTGCAGAGCCGCAGCATAGGCCCGCATTTGGGCCCTCGTCGCCCCAACGCCAGGAAACGGCGGGTAGGGTGGCGACGAACGAGGCCGCATGTCCCCAGGAGAACCCGCGCCCTCCGCAGAACGGGGACCAGGCCTCGGGGACAAGCTATAAGACTTACCGACGGGCGAGCGACGCCCCTGGGGCCTCAGTGAAGGACGATGTCGGAGGCGGTAGCGGCGGTTCCTGGGCCCTTCCGCGGGGACGACACCGATCTGGACAAGCGGACCGACAGGAGCTTCATCCGGCGCTCCCGCCGGGACTTCGGCTTCAGATGCTGGCAAGCGTCGCAGTCTGTAGAGTCATGGTGCTCGCCCAGACACCACATGCAAATAGGGTGAGGGTCCGTCGCCGACATCTGACGCGCACAAGAAGTACACGACTTGAAGCCCGAAGGCATTCGCACACTGTTCCACAACGCAAAGCGTAAAAGAAAGCCTGAAAACAGGCCAGGGACACGATTCCGGATCCGCGTTGCACGCGGAAAAGAAGGAAACTGATGTCAGCGGGGCGGGGCTTATGTGACCTCGCTGACGTCACGCCCGCGGACGACATCAGGGCGGAGTCGCGTGGAACCGCCCCCCCGGCGCGCAGGGATGCTGGGGCAAAGAAAGTTTTCCGGGTCCAGTCTCACGCCTGGGGATAATTCTACGTTAAGGAATCTGCAGCTAGTAGTCTCTATCAGATTCCTATTTTATATTCTAAATTATCGTCTACGCTCCAGTCTACGAGGTGCTACTACCACGACCCTTCATACATTTCTCCCTTGCCTCCGAGCCATTTTTTAGAGGAGTCAGAGGATGATGGGCTGTTCAGCCCTGCACGCAGTCCCTCTCAGCTTCATGTGGAATACAAAGAGGATGATGAGGAAGAAGAGTATTATGAGCCTTATCAAACCGTGCAAAGGCCTCAAGTTTTATTGCCTCGTCAGGAACCGGTGGTTCAGATGCCCGTGACTTTGGTACAGGACTTGGCAGCTATGCTGCAAGATTACCATAATAGTTTCCCAACTTCAGCTGATCCCGTTCAAAGACAGCCTTCTCCTCCATCTGTCTTGCATACTTCAAGTTCATCTGTTCCGGCTGCTGGGTCTCAGGATATTTTACCTGCACCACAAGACCAAGGAGTACAAGATGATGATGAGGATGCAGTCGCCAAAAAGGGCGAACTCCCTAAATCACCAACAACGAATAGTTTCTTACCTGTCGCTGTAGTTTTGCAGCTTGAAGACTTTCTGGATTCACTATGCTGTGCATTATTCCGCCATCTCGTGGTTGGGTCCGGATTCGTAGTCTTTTCTTTGTTTTTGTCTTTTTTTTTTTTTTTTTTTTGTTGTTGGCCCAGGTGGGCGGCGACGCCCCACCATTTGGTGTCTTCGGTGACGTCGTCGCGCTTCCGGCGGAAGCTCCCACCTTTGGTAGCCATCTTCGGATTCTTTTTTTTTTTTTTTTTCTTTTCCTCTTACAGTTTTTTGTTGTCTATGTCTTTAACCTTTAATCCTTCAATTATTCTTTGATCCCTTTAAAACCTTGTATGTAGTTTAGTTGTACCCTTAACCTCCTATGTTATCTTCCTGGCGGAGGCGGGTGGGATCGCTAGTGAATCCAGAAAGTCTTCAAGCTGCAAAACTACACCGACAGGTAAGAAACTATTCGTTTTGCAGCGTGAATCTTTCTGGATTCACTATGCTGTGCATAGACTTAGTAGCGGTTTTGTTATTGCGGTGGTTGGGTGGAAGATGAGCATTGGTTGCTGAAAATGTGCTGTAAGACCTTCTGTCCTACTTGTGCCTCTTTGTTCATTTGGATATCAACACAGTAGTGTTTGGTGAACGTGTGCACGGAAGACCATGTTGCCGCTTGGCAAATGTCTTGTATAGGTGTGTTCGCTAGGAACGCAACCGTTGCTCCCTTTTCCTTGTTGAGTGAGCCTGGGCGGCCCCTTGTAACTCTTGTCCTGCCTGCTTGTGGCAGAGTTGTATTGCTTGTGCAATCCACCGCGCAATGGTATTTTTTGTTACTGGTCGTCCCAGGAAACTGCTTGCGAAGGAAACGAAGAGTTGTTTTGTTTTCCTGCATTCCTTCGTCCTTTCTATGTAGTGCATCACTGCCCTTCTGGCGTCTAGCGTGTGTAGCGCCTTTTCTGAGGGTGTTGAAGGTTTCTGGAAGAAACTTGGTATCTGTATTGTTTGATTGATATGGAACCGCGACACCACCTTTGGCAGGAAGTGTGGGTCCGTCCTCATGACAATTCTGTCCTTGTGTATTTGCAAGTAGGGCTCTTGTAGTGTGAGAGCCTGTAGTTCACTGACTCTTCGCAGTGACGTGATAGCCACTAAGAAAGCCGTTTTTAGTGTGAGCATGTGCAGTGTGCTCTTGTGTATGGGTTCAAATGGTGATTTCATCAACTGTGTCAGTACAGTGTTGAGGTTCCAGCTTGGGGCTGGCATCCTTTTAGGGGGCTATTCTTTTAGCCCCTTCCAGGAATCTTTTGACCACTTGGGAGGTGAAGAAGCTTTTCACCGCTTCTCCCCTGGTGTAGGCCACTATGGCTGCTAGGTGAACCCTTAGTGACGAGTAGCTCAGCCCGCTTTGTAGTAGGTGTGTTAAATATCGCAGTACTGTTGATTCTTTTGTGACTTTTCGTTGCAGTCCCTCTGTAATGCACCATTGTGAGAACCTTTTCCACTTTGCAATGTAGCATTTTCTTGTAGTGGGTCTCCTTGCTTCTCTGAGTACTGCCATGGTGCTTGGAGGTAGTTTGAGGTGTGCGAATTCTAGGTCCTCAGGAGCCATGCTGCTAGGCTGAGGCTGTCTGGTTCTGGGTGGAGCACTTTTCCGTCTTGCATTGTGAGGAGGTCTTTCCTTCTGCTGAACCTGTGTGCTGGTTCCTGCGCCATTTCCATAATCTGTGAGAACCATGTTTGTCTGGCCCACTGAGGTGCCACCAGTATGAGTGTCATGCTGCTGCTCCTGCATTTGCTGAGTACTTTGTGTAACAGTGGTATCGGGGGAAAAGCGTAAGCAAATTCGTTCGACCAACTTATCCATAGGGCATTCCCTAGGGACCTTTGGTCCGGCTGTCTGGATGCGTAATGTTGGCATTTTGCATTGTGGGGTGTTGCAAAGAGGTCTATCCGTGGTGTTCCCCACTTTTGGAACAGTTGCTGCACATCCTGTTGGTTCAGTTCCCATTCGTGGGATGCAGACGTCTGCCTGCTGAGTCGGTCTGCTTCTACATTGTCTATTCCTGGGAGGTGTATTGCTAGCAGGTCTATCCTTAGAGGGATGGCCCATCTCCAGATCTGTTGTGCCAGACTTGACAGCGGTGCTGATTGTGTCCCACCTTGCTTGTTGATGTAGAACATTGCAGTTGTGTTGTCTGTTTGTATCAGCACTCGCTGGCCGTAAAGCTGCTTTTGAAAGGCTTTTAAGGCTAGGAACACAGTTTTGAGTTCTAGGTAGTTGATGTGTTTCACTGCATCTTGTTGTGACCAGAGCCCCCTGACGCGGAGTCTGGTCATGTGCGCGCCCCAGCCCTGCTGTGAGGCGTCTGTTGTGATGGTCACTGTTGGAGTTGGCTGTGTGAATGGCTTCCCTTGTAATATGTTCTCTTCTTTCCACCACGCTATTTCTTTCTGCACTGCGTGTGTGACAACCACTAGATCTTCCCAACTCCCTGTGGCTTGTGACCATTGCTGTTGTATCCATTCCTGGAACGGTCTCATGTGCAGTCTGATATGCGGGACAAGGTGGATGCATGATGCCATCATTCCCATTAGCCTGCTCACCGTCCTCACTGTCAGAACTTGCCCCTTGCGGTAATGACGTGTTTCCCTCAGGAGCGCTATACTTCTCTTGTCGCTGGGGAACACCTTGGACTGTGTGCTGTCTATTTGTGCCCCCAAGAATATCTTGATTTGTTGGGGTTCTGTTGACGATTTTTCCCAATGTATTGAGAAACCTAATGTGGACAGTGTTTCTATGACTTGTTTGATGTGTTTTTTGCAGAGTCTGTATGATCCTGCTTTTACCAGCCAGTCGTCGAGGTAGGGGTATACATGTATGCTCCTCCTCCGAAGGTGCGCTGCAGCTGCTGCTAGGCATTTCGTGAACACTCTTGGTGCGGACTTTAGTCCGAAGGCTAGCACTGTGAACTGGTAGTGATTGTGGCCTATCACGAATCTTAATAGCCGTTTGTGTTTGCGGTTGACGGGTATGTGCAGGTATGCATCTTTTAGGTCTAAGGTCGCCATGTAATCCCCTTCTTGGATTTGGGGTATTACTTCCTGAAGTGAAGTCATCTTGAATTTTTGTGTTTTTACGAACTTGTTCAGGAATCTGAGGTCCAGTATAGGTCTTAGTGTATCGTCTACCTTTGGCACTAGGAAGTACGTTGAGTATATTCCCTTGTTCCTTTCGTTGTTTGGAACTGGTTCTATTGCTCTTTTTTGTAGCAGTTCCTCTGCTTCTAGGCGGAGGAGGGCTAGTTCTCTTGCGGGTATTGACCGATGTCTTGGTCTTCTCCCTGGCGGGTGTTTTTGGAGGTCTATGCAGTACCCGTGCTGTATGGTGTTTAGTATCCATTTGTCTGTGGTAATTTTCCTCCATTGTGTGAGAAATTTTCTTATTCTTCCTCCCACTGGTGTCGTATGCTCGGTGGTTATTTGCTGTGTGCTTCTGCTCTTTATATTTTCCTTTGCGGACTTCCCCTCAACCTTGGTGTTAACGGTGGGGGGCTTGTTATGTGTGTGGAGTCACTTTGAGGCGGGCTGCTGGCCCCCTCTTCGGGCCTGTCCCCGTCCGTACCCGCGCCCTCGAAAGGACCGTCCTCTGGGTTGGTACTGCCAATTCTGCTGCTGTTGTCCCTGCAGGTTTTGGCCCTGGTTGTTCCCTTGGTACCCTTGTTGTTGTGATTGATGTGAAGTGGTAGGTGCATTGCCTCCTCTACCACTGGCTCGCCTTGAGGGGTTCCCTCTTCTCATCCCCCTGAACTGCAGCGCTCCCATGGACCTTGCAGTTTCGTTGTCCGTTTTTAGTTGTGTTAATTTGTTGTCAACTGTTGCTCCAAACAGTTTCTCACCGTCGAACGGTGTGTTGATGATGTTGCTCTGTACTTTTGGTTTGAAGCCGGAGATCCTGAGCCATGCGTGTCTCCTCTCAGTCATCCCTATCATCATTTGCCTGCTGGAGTTCTCTGCTGCGTCCAAGGCTGACTTTAGGCAAGTGTTCGCGATGGCCTTGCCTTCTTCCGCTAGGTAATTGGCCCTTTGTTGGTGTTCTTCTGGCAGGTGCTTAATGAGCTGGCTCATTTCTGCCCAATGCTGGTATGCATGCCTGCTGATGAGGGCGTTGGAGTTGGCGATACGCCAGTGTATGGCTGCGTTCCTCTCCACCTTACGTCCTGTGAGGTCTATTCTTTTGCTCTCCTTGTCTGGAGGTGGGCCTGTGTTGGTGGGCACACCGGCCCTCTTCCTGGCTGTTGCAGCGATAATGGAGTCTGCTGGTACAGACCCCTGTATGTATGCAGGATCTTTTGTGGAGTGCTTATACTTCTTTTCGCTCCTAGGGGTAACCGCCTTGCAGATTGCTGGTTCCCTGAAGGCCTCCCTTCCCTGGTCGAGAACGCCAGGTAACATGGGTAGAAATTGACTCCTTGTCTGTTGGGGGAGCAGGGTTTCGAAGAGGAAACCTGCTTTTGTCTTTTCCTCCTGCATTTCGACCCCATAAGTCTTTGCAGCCTTCTGCACGACCTCATTGTAGACTCCGATGTCGTCTGGCGGCGAAGGTCTCGAGGGGTAAGTGTCTACCCCTTCTTCTGGTGACTCTGTGTCGAGGTCTTGCCAGTCTAGGTCTTGTACTTCAGAGGACGCCGAGTCCCTGTAAGACAGCATCTCTTCTTCGCCTTCGGCCTCGAAGTAGTAGTATTCCTCGTCCTGGTCTTCGAGCTGTTCGGGTGTCCCCGGGGCCTCGTCGACTTCGACCTCGAACTCCTCGACTGCCTCGTGGACTTGCTTCGACGGAATAGCGTATTGTTTCATCTTCTCGTCGAAGTCTTTTTTGCGTTGCAGGATGCTCGCCATCTCTGCCTCGAGCCTCCTCTTCTTTTCGCCATCTCGTGGGCCTTTTCGGCGTCGAGTGGTGCAGTGCCTCTCTTCGCGGTCGCGGTTGTCGAAACAGACGCCGGGCCTTCCTTTCTCGGTGTCGAGGTTTCCTTTTCGGGGACGACCTTCGACGCCTTCGTTTTTCGGAGGCTTTCGCCGATTGAGAGTCCTTGTCCAAGGATCCGCTCGGCTGTTTGTCCCTTGGTGCTGTTGCTTTCGTCGAGTGTTTCGGCGGCAACGCTCCCTTGGTGGACTTTGCTACACTTCTGGCAGTGTCGCTAGGGATTCTGGCTTCACTCTTTCGAGCGTCGCTTTGGTGTTTTGGGGTCGACGACTCCCTTACCTCCTTCGACGTTTTCTTTTCGATTTCGACGACAGCGCAGTCCTCTGGTCCCTCTGCGATGTTGTCCTCCTCTCCGCTCGAGAGACCCAGGTCTCGGAGAGATGGTGCTGGTCCCTGGCCCTGCATGCTGTAATTCGCCCTTCTCTGTCTGTCTCTCACCCGGAGGGTCTTCGGGGTGAACGCCGAGCACGCGTTGCAGTCTTCGCTGGCGTGGTCGAGCGGCAAGCAGAGGTTGCAGACTGGGTGCTGGTCTTTTTGGGCGTATTTGTGGTGGCAATTTCTGCAGAACTTGAACGGAGTCTTGTCCATAACCGCGCTTAGGAGCCCCCTGTGAGCGCATTCTCTGTAGGCGTCGAGATTTCGGTCGTGGACCTTCTACCTCGTCGTCCTTCTTCTCCGGTACTAGTGTTGTCGTCCGGTGTCTCAGTAGTATATCTTCTGTGATGAATTTTCGACTTTTCGAGATTCTTCGTCCAACTTTCTGGAACTTCTCGGCAACGATCCAGACCCCACGGCGGAAAAAGAATCTGAAGATGGCTACCAAAGGTGGGAGCTTCCGCCGGAAGCGCGACGACGTCACCGAAGACACCAAATGGTGGGGCGTCGCCGCCCACCTGGGCCAACAACAAAAAAACAAAAAAAAAAAAAAGACAAAAACAAAGAAAAGACTACGAATCCGGACCCAACCACGAGATGGCGGAATAATGCACAGCATAGTGAATCCAGAAAGATTCACGCTGCAAAACCATGGATGAATGGGAGGATTATGTAATCACTACACCATCATCACCAGTTCCTCAGGCAACTGATTCTCCTCCGGAGGACATTGGAGGTTTTCATGTCATCATGAAGAGGGCAGTGACACGTTTTCATCTCCCTATGCCTGTTAAGCAGTCCGACTGCTTTCTCTATGATTTTAAAGATCAGAGCAGAAAATCGGTCCGCACCATTCCCATAATCGACCATATATGGGAAGAGGGCGTCAAGATTATGAGGAACCCTCTCTGTACCTGCAGTTCTTCCCAGGATTGATAAAAAGTATAAGGCCCCGTATGATGCCCCTGCATGCCTGTCCGGTCATCCTAGGCCTGACTCTTTCATCTCTCAGGCTGCTCAGCGCAGAACGAGAAATCCATCGGTACCGATTACTGCACCTCCTGACAAGGATGGTAGGAGGCTCGATAATATAGGAAAGAGGTTCACCACCATGGCAGGTGCTTCCGTTCGTGCCGCTAACTCCTTGGCGATCCTAGGGAGATATGACCGCCAAATGTGGTCAGATATTACTCCATACCTAGAGTTGTTGCCAGATTATAAGAAGCAGGAGGCGAGAAAAATTCTCCTGGAGGGGGAAAGAGCAGCATCGGAAACGATCGACATTTCCATGGATTTAGCATCCCGACAACTGGCTGGAGCAGCGGTCCTCCGTCGTCAGGGTTGGCTTAAATCTACCACTTTCCGCCCAGAGATACAAAGCAAAATCCACGATATGCCATTTGATGGGGATGCGCTCTTTGGCAAGCACATCGATGATTAAAAAAAGACACCGACACGGCAAAAGCCCTGGGTACGCTTCAGTACAGGAGGATTCCTTTTCGAGACGCCCGTGGCAGAGGGTCTTTTTCCTTTCGTGGAGGTTACCAAAAGTACCAACCCCAATCTTACCAGGGCAGATATGGTTTTCAGCAGCAACAACAATCTTACAGAAGCCCCCCCCCCTGCTGCCACTTACAGACAACAGAACAGGAGGAAACAGCCCCAACAGGGCAGAGATAATGGTAGGAAACAGTGACGTCTTCCCAGCACCTGCAACAGTTCGGCCACACTTCAACTCCAAGACGCCGAACATTTCTCGTCATTTCAGCCAAAGGGAAAAACTGACCTCGGACAAGTGGGTTTTGGACATAATCAAATTTGGCACACCCTAGAATTTGTAAACCTCCCTCCGCCCCATCCACCTTTAAAAAAAGCATCCACCACATCTAGCTCTCCTCAAGAAGGAGGCAAGGAGTATGCTACAAAAAGGAGCTATAGAGAGTGCCTCGCCCTCAGGTGGGAAGAGGTTTTTACTCCTGTTTCTTTTTAGTCAAGAAAAAGTCGGGAGAATGGAGACCAATTCTGGATCTGAGGAAGCTAAACAAATACTTGCAAAAGAAATCCTATCGCATGGTTACTCTTCAAGAGATCCTGCAACTCCTAGACCATGCAGACTTCATGACACTAGATCTGCAGGATGCATACTTCCACATCCCGATCCACCCCAAACATCGAAAGTTCCTCCGTTTTACTGTGGCAGGTGCGCATTTTCAATTCAGGGTTCTCCCTTTTGGCTTGCGTTCAGCTCCAAGAGTTTTTACAAAATGCCTTGCTCAGGTTGCGGCTCATCTCAGACTGCAGGGCCTGCAGCTTTTCCCATATCTGGACGATTGGCTAATAAAAGCGCCTTCTTTCCGGCAGGCCTCAGAAGCAACGCTCACCTGCCTTCACATGTTTCAATCCCTGGGGCTGTCTCTCAACTCCCAAAAGTCAGTTCTTCATCCGTCTCAAAGGATTCAGTTTCTGGGAGCAGTTTTGGACACTATCCAGGACAAAGCATCCTTGTCCGCAGAAAGACAATCACATCTGGTTTCTCTAGCATCAGACCTACGAAAAAGAAGGTTCGCTTCTGTGAGGAAGATAAAATCCCTTCTCGGGATGTTGTCCTCTACAATCCTTTTCCTCACTACCGTCTCAGAATGAGACCTATCCAAGAAGAACTGGACAGTCAATGGCTTCAAATAAAAGGGTCGTTCGACGACCTGGTGAGGATAACCCCGGCTATGCGGGTAGCTCTGCTTTGGTGGCAGCGCTCCGGCAATGTCTAGACCGGGCTTACCTTTCTTTCTCCCACACCGGAATTCATCTTGACTACAGACGCTTCTCTAGAAGGATGGCGTGCGCACCTCCAAGATCTCTGCATAAGAGGGAAATGGCCCAAAGCATTGTCAAAAATGCACATCAACTTCCTGGAGCTTCGAGCTATTTTTCTGGATTTGCAGTCTTTTCTCCCAAGACTTCAAGGGTCCTCAATTCGCATAAGAACCGACAACACCACTTGCATGCATTACCTAAACAAGCAAGGGGGGACTCGCTCTCACATCCTATCTCAGGAAGCGCAAAACATATGGAAGTGGCTCCTTTCTCACCACATTACTATAAAGGTGGAACACCTGACAGGAGTAAACAACACTCTGGCGGACACTTTGAGCAGAACATCAAATTCTTGCCACGAATGGGAGCTGGACCAGTCAGTCGTGGAAAACATTTTCCAGATGTGGGGCAGACCCAACTAGGATCTCTTTGCTTCCAAGGCAAATCGGAAATGCCCATTCTATGCCAGCTGGGAACCAGAGAAGGGCTCTTGGGGAAACGCCTTCATGATGAGATGGATGGGGATTTTCGCTTACATTTTTTCCCCCTTTCCGTTACTTCCGAGGCTTCTAAGAAAACTAAAAATGGAACTGTGCCGAATGATTCTCATTGCCCCACGATGGCCACGTCAGCACTGGTTCACAGAGCTTCTCCTACACTCAGAATGCAACCCATTTCGCCTCCCAGTGTCTCCAACTCTATTGACAATGAGCAAGGGCCAGATTCTTCACCCACATCCAGCCCCTCTGCAGCTTCATGCCTGGCTTCTGAGCTCACTGAATCCAAAGAGCTAGATTTACCGCAAGGCTGTAGGGACATACTTGCAAAAGCGAGAGCTCCTTCTACTCTAAAAACCTATTCTCTGAAATGGAAACGTTTCTGTTCTTGGTGCCATGATAATAATACACATCCTCTGGACTGTTCTCCGGAGAAGGTTCTCCCTTATCTTCTTTCGCTAGCCAAGTCTGGACTCATGTTCTCATCGGTTAAGCTGCATCTGGCCGCAATCTCGACTTACAGGCACTCTACTGGCGGCTCATCTCTCTGCTCTAACCGTTTGGTCAAGAAATTTTTGAGAGGTCTCTTCAGAGCTTTTCCACCCATCAGAGCTCCTCCCCCTGAATGGAGGCTTAACCTGGTTCTATCACAGCTCATGAAGCACCCATTCGAACCTGTGCACAAAGCTGAGCTTAAATATCTCTCCTGGAAAACTGCTCTTTTGTTGGCTCTTACCTCCACTAGGAGAGTCAGCGAAATGCAGGCATTTACTATAAAACAACCATACCTAAGATTTACCAATTACTATGTTCACCTAAGAACGAATCCTACCAGTTAAGACAACCCCTTCATTAAAATCTTACTTCAAAATAATGGAGCAGGTGGCGACCTCCAATGGGGGGCAGCAAGGACCACAGCAGCCCCCTCCCCCGCTTCAGTTGGAAAATCAGTATACACCACTAATTGTGGATGATGATGACGGCGGAGAGAAAGAGGCATGTCGGGGCAGAAGAGACACTTAATGAAGGAAGCCCCCCTCCCATTATAGGGTTACTCCCCTATATTGAACCGATAATAGCGCAAGGTAGTGGCAGTGCCCCGGACGGTGGAAAACCTGATACTTTGTTAGGGGCAGAAAGCGGCAGGACCCATTTGGAGCTAATGTTATTAAATCTAAGAGGAGATTTATTTTCAAAATTTGAGATTTGAGGCTAATCAGAGAGGGATACAGGATAAATGTGAGGTTTTAGAAGGAAAACTGGATGATATAGCCTCGCGAACTGGTGTTCTGGAATCTCAAGTCAAGGTCCTCTCGGAAGCGGTATCAGGGAACAGCAAAGATCTTGAGAAATTAAAAATCCAGAATAAAACCTTACAAGAAGACCTAGAGAGATTGGAGATGCAGGCAAGGCGTAATAACCTAAGAGTTCTCAAAATTCCGGAAGGTGCGGAAGGAGGAGATATAAAGGCATTTATTTGTAAAATCCTCAGAGAAGGAATTCTGAAGGACAGGCCGGACATAGATTTGGACAAAGAGATTCAGAGAGTTCATAGAGACCCTTTTAAATTACATCCGGCCAGAAAAGCTCCAAGGAAAATTCTGATCAATTTCCTTACCTATGCAGTTAAAGAGTTGGTGTTGGGGAGAGCTTTAAAAGAAACTGCATTACAATTTGACTCAGTTAACTATCAAATCAGGTCGGATCTTGGAAAGAGAACGGTGCAAAGGCAGTGGGACCTTGGAACTAGAATGCCTGAGCTCAGAAGTCGGGGGGCGCAGGTTCAAATGAAATTTCCGGCCATGTTAAAAATAATGTGGTTAAACAAGATGTATAACTTTAGTTCTCCTGAGGAAGTAGATATTTTCTTAGCCCAAATGAAGAAGTAGATCAGATTTAGACCAGTTTAGACTCAGGAATGTATAATAGATAGATAACACTGATTTGATTAAATTAGGGGGCAGTTAGGGCTTAGGAGGTGGTAGGGATGCGGTGTAGATAATAGTGGGAAAAAAGAAGGGGGAAAAAAAAACATAAAAATATACATAAAAGTAGATAAACAATAAAAAGTTTAGTGGAACTTAATATAGTTTAATATGTATTTGTGGGTTTATTTATAGGAGTAGATGCTTCGAGCTGCAAAGGGAGGGTCCTGAATAGGCGGTTTTAATCGCCGAAGGATAGTGGGAGGGTTCCTTATGGGAGGGTGGGATGGGGGAGCACAGGGTGTTGGGAGCAAGGGGGAAAAAATAAAAAATTCAGTCCTCATACAAATCTTAAAGTTTCAGAGTTGCGAGAGAAGAACCTAGGGGGTTGTAAGGATGAATAGGCTAAATAAAGTTAAATTAATAACATGGAATGTGAATGGATTGAGGAGTAGGAGAAAGATGTCCCGGGTCACAGAATTTTTGAAGAACAGTGAGGCACATATCTGCCTCTTAAAAGAAACCCATCTAGAGGCCCACGAGTGTAAACAAGGGTTTAGCAAGGTAAGATGGATTCAGGAGGTGCTTTGTTCAGACCAAAGAGGAAGTACTAGAGGAGTAGCACTGATCATAAGGAGCAATGCAGGTATAAATGTGGTAAAGCAAGACACGGATCAGTCAGGGAGATGGTTGGTGGCTACTTTGACAGTTTGGGGAGCACCTCTAGTTTGCGTAGCGTATTATGGGCCAAATGAAGATAATCCAGGGGCACTTTTAAAACTTGAGGTTAGTCTGTTGAACACTACTGCACCGATTATAATTGGGGGGACTTCAATTTGGTTTTAAACAAAGAGAGAGACCGTACTTCAAAAGCAAAATACAATAGTCCTCCAAAAATGTTTGCTGCGTTAAAAAACATAATTAAAGACTTTAACTTGCTAGATATTTGGAGGAGTAAGAATGGGGAAACTAGAGATTTTACGTTCTACAGTAAAAAGTACAAGCATCACTCGAGAATTGATTATTTTCTTATAGATCAGGTGCTGTTTTCGGATATCGAGGTAATAAACCACATTCCTGCTATATTATCAGACCATTCAGCAGTAGCTAGGACCCTGGGGCTTAAGCAAAGAGAGATACAAAAAAGGTGGACTCTAGATAGGACCATGTTATTGGATGAAGAAGTGATTACGGAGATAGGAGATAAAACCGATGAGTACTTCAATTTTAATAACGGCACAGCCAAAGAACAGACAGTGTGGGAGGCTTTTAAAGCCTATATAAGGGGGATACTTAGTTCCATAATGATAGGAAGAAGGAAAGCTCTGAAAAATGAAGAAGCGGATAGGATAAGTAAGATTAAGGAAAAAGAAATAGAACTACAGAAAGCATCAATGGAGACCTTGAGTACAGTACCATGTTTGGAAAAAGAGTTGGAGACTCTACGGGCTGAATTTCAAGCTGACTTAGATAAGAAGCTTTTGGATAGGTGGAAAGCTAGTAAGCTTCAGCACTTTGCATACGGAGAGAAATGTGGTTCTCTATTAGCATGGAAGGCGAAAACGGATAGGGCAAGGAACCTTATAAGATTTTAATCAAAAGAGGGTCCGGAGGAATAATATATGAGGATGATAAAATTCGTGAGGAGGCTAGAAGTTTTATGAGTGATCTATATCAGGAGGATATCGGACCAGGACAAAAGGTAGTTCAGGAGTATCTAAAGTTAACAACGCTCCCTCAGTTGACAGAAGAATATAAGGTATTGTTGCAAGCAAGTATTACTGAAGAAGAAGTTAGAGTACAATGCAACAAAATGGTCAGGGGAAAAGCTGCAGGCCCAGATGGGCTCCCAATTGAGTTATATGTAGGAATTTTAGATAAGGTAGTGCCAATTTTAAAGAACCTGTTTAATAAAATTTATATTGGGGGTGAAAACACACCAGGTTCATGGGCAGAAGCTACGGTGACCCTGATATTAAAACCTAATAAAGACCCACAGAAGATAGAGTCTTATAGACCAATATCCTTATTAAATTCAGATTATAAGCTCTTTACAGGTATATTGGCAGCACGGGTGGCAAAGGTTATAAAAGCGGTAGTTCACTCAGATCAGAGAGGTTTTATACCAGGGAGGCAGTTGAATGAGCTTACTTTTCAGGTAATGGGGGCCATAGACATGGCTGAGGTAAAGAAGGCTCCTCTGACGATAGTAGCAATAGATGCTGCAAAAGCTTTTGACCAGGTTAACTGGGCATATCTGTGGGAGACATTAAAAAGTTTTGGTTTCCCTAACAATTTTGTTCAGGCGATGGAGTTTATATTTTAGCCCTAAAGCGAAGGTGTTGGTAAATGGGGCCCTGACAGATTGGTTTAATATTACACGAGGCACTAGACAGGGGTGCCCTCTGTCACCACTTTTATTTAATCTGTATATTGAGCCATTTGTCAGCTGGCTCAGGGTAGATCCTATTATTCACCCCGTTATAATGGGAAAGTTAGAACTTAAACTTGCTCTATATGCAGATGATTTGCTTCTATACACAACAAATCCTGCAGAGGCAATCCCCAGACTTATCGAGAAGGCAGAGAGGTTTGGTGAAGTCTCGGGGTATAAAATTAATAAAGACAAAACTGAAATAATGGAATGGAATCAAGTAAGGGGAAGTCAGGGGGTAAAAAGTCAAATGAGGTATTTAGGGGTTCAGTTAGTGCAGAAACTAGAGGATATTCCCAAAGTTAATTGGAAGAGGGTTTCTAAAGAGGTGGCTAGTTTACTTACACGATGGGCAAACCTCCCTTTGAACATCTATGGGAGGGTTAACCTTGTAAAAATGATAATCCTACCCAAAATCACCTTTCTATATAATTCAGTCCCACTCTTATTTAGGATAGAAGATATAGCGAAGCTACAAGGCAAAATAGGTACCTTTATTTGGGCTTCGAAAGGCCCTAGAATAGCCTGGAAAAAGCTAAGAAGAGGTCTTACAGCAGGTGGGTTAGCACTACCAGACCTACTCACATAGTTATGCTTTTCATTTTAAAAACTTCAGGATGTTGGCTAAGAAAACGGATTCCTCATCATTAGGTTTACTGTTTGAGGCTATGTTAAAAGATGTGGAGCAAGGGCAGGAATATTTCCTATACAAGTATGGAGATCCGAAGTTCTATAAAAAAGTCAGGCTAAAGATTCTGGGAGCTGCTTTAAAGATTTGGATGTATGTAAGAAGAAGAATGAAAATTCCATATTATGCAGCACAGGCCCCAGTTTGGGATTCCCCGGCACCCCGGAATGCCTACAAGATCAACTTAGTCAGCCTCTAAAAATGGGAGGTATAAGGTGCTGGGGTGACCTGCAAGAGGATTCTAAGCTCATAAGTTGGGAGGCACTTTGCAGGTTAACCGGAGGAACACTGACGAGGTTTAAGTTTTATCAGATATCGTCATGGTGGGCGATGCAGAATTGGCATAAGGAGGAGGTAAATTTGAAAGCGGATTTAGTTACTAGGACGGGCACATGGAAAAGGGAGGTTTCGTTCTGGTATCGGGCTCTATTAGATGCTGAGGATGATGGGGAGTCTGAAGTTATAAGATTGTGGGGCGATGAATATGGAGAAAGTGAAACTGATGTTTATAAAATATGGTCTGACTCTTTTTCTATGTTGCAGGCTATAGTAAAACCAGCCGCACTTAGGAGGAATCATTTGTATACTGCTTATAGAGTTTATTGGTCTCCAAAAAAGTTATCTAAGGTGACAGGGAATGTATATAGTTGCCCTAGGTGCAACTATCCAGCAGCAGATGATATTCATATGTTTATGGAATGTCCAAGAATTAAATCTTACTGGATGGAGGTATGTGGATTTCTGGAAGTTGTGCTGGAGAGACCGATGGATGTAAGTACCAGTTTAATTTTCTTCGGTCTATCGAATGACTATCATGTGAATGCACCTGCATCCAACTTTATATTTTATGTGGTAATCCTGGCAAGGAGAGAAATTTGTAGGGGTGGAAATCGGAAACTCCCCGACTTTTGCTGAATGTTTGAAGAGCATTATCTACACTAGTGAATCAGATATGGCTTGTGACCAAAGAAGTAAAGTTAAGATCTGGGCTGCTTTGTTAAACTGGAGAAAGAAGGAAAGTGGGTCCAATGATTAAGCCAATGTACCGTCGGTCCTGGCCTCCTAAGTAACATCCCGGGGCCCCTAGAAATGTGAACAGGAGTGGGAGAAGGTAACGGTATCATCTTGGAGGGAAAGTTTCCTTTCTCTCTCTTTGCCTCTCCCAAGGGCTAGTAAAGGTTGGCATGGAGTGATTGGAGGAATCCCATTAAGAGATTTGGTAGTATGAGGACAAAAAAAAAAAAAGAACGAATCCTACCTTCATTCCAAAGGTTCCATCTTCTTTCCATCTTAATGAGCACATTATTCTACGTACTTTCTTTCCCAGTCCTTCCATCCGGGCGGAGAAGGCTCTACACACTTTGGATATTAAAAGGTGCCTCAAATTCTATTTATCACGAACTGTATCCATCCGGAAATCGGATCAATTGTTTGTATCTTATTGTGGTCAGAAACCAGGTACAGCAGTAACGAAATCAACAACTGCAAGATGGATTGCATCAGCGATTCAATTTTGCCATTCTAAAGCTGGAAATCCTCTGTCCGTAGCCTAAAGCTCATTCCACAAGGGCAGTGTCTTCATCGGCAGCGCTTTTTGCCGGCGTGCCGTTGGAAAAGATTTGCCGTGCTGCAACTTGGAAGAATGTGCACACATTTACACGGCATTACTGTCTGGATCTGGCTACAGAAGCTGAATCAGCAGTTGGTCAAGCGGTGTTGCGCAACCTTTTCAAATAAGGTAAGCCTCCGTTGAGAGGTGACTATGTTATTTCATACTTTTGAATGCGGTCTCTCTTACTTGTTAATGTTATTGTTGTTTCTCTCATTATGCCTAATGTCTCTCTCATATGGTATGGCATATGTTATATGTAGAATTACAAATATGTTTTACAAGGTATCTAATGTGGTCTATAGGATACCCACCATCCGCTAAGGGACTAAGGGCCTTACTGCTAGCTATTCTGATTCAAGCATGTGAATCTATGAAAGATACCCCAATACTGGATAAGAAAACGAGTTACTTACCTGTAACTTCAGTTATCCAGTATTGGTATCTTACCAATACTGGATAACTGAAGTTACAGGTAAGTAACTCGTTTTCTTGGGTACGACTACAATAACTAATACCGTTTCCTAATAGCCATTGCGACTTTAATGTAGTTAGAAACCATAGTGCATATATCACGAGTAGCCAGAGAATATAAGTAATTAAAACCTTCAATATAGGAACATGGCCTGATTTCTTTTAAAAATCGGGACTAAAGTTTCCTCTTGACTCTTTATAGAGGGGCAGAATAGCATAAAGTGCAGAGTGCTTTGAGCTGCCAAGTTATCACAAGGGCAAGGCTCCAATTTATCTACCCACCCCAATTGTTTTGGGAAAGCCACTAAAAATGCAGGGTAAGTAAACGAAATCTTGTTAGATAAAATTGTGTCTGTACATTTATGGTGAATGTTAAATAAAATTGCTGTTGAACAGGGAATAAACAAGGGAGGCCTACTGCCTCAGGCTGAGAGCGGCATGTATTCGTCCTTTGCGAATGTGACTCCTTTATGATATTTTTCGCATTTTCATGGATACCAGCAGGACAGTCAAAGTAGTGCCCCAGACCTAGCTTATAGAGGCTATCCCTTACAAAACAGAGCCAGGGGATAGTTAGTGCTACATCAAGATTAATACAATCTTTGATGACCTCTCTGGAAAACTTTAACTCCTCAGTCAGCCAAATTTTGGCCCATAATAGCAAGGGGGTAATATCTGTACGATCCTCTACATAATCAAGCCCCAGCTCATGATGACAAAAGGTTGTGGGGGCACTATTTGGGGCCATCAGTAACCTTTTTATAAACTTATTTTCTATAATCTGTAGCTGGCGGCTGTTATGGTATCCTCACACACCTGCTCTGTATGTTGCAACAGGCACGCATTTGGCTTTGTAAAGTGTAACCAGCTGGTTTATGGCACAGCTTACTGGCAAAGCGAAAAATCCCCTCAACAACTCTGCCCACTTGATGCACCCTTGCAGTAACAAGCGATTCCCAATTCATCCTAATGTTAAAAATATTCCCTAGATAATTAAAGTTATTCAATTTGTCGATTCTCTTGTCTCCTACAGCATGTTTCCTAGTTTTGGTCATTTTGGGGCCACACACCATAATATATGATTTAATAAAATTAACCTTTAGGTAAAGTGCCAACATAAAATCTGTATAAGCATTAAATAATTTTTGTAGGCCATTTGCTGTCAGGGCCATTAACGCAGTGTCGTCCGCATATGAGAGTACTAGGACCCGTGTGCCCCCAATGCGTGGACAGTCAATTTCTTTATCTGTTAAAAAAGCCTCTAGTTATTTAGTATAAATTAAAAAAAGGAAAGGTGCAAAAATACATCTGTCAAGAACTCATTAAAGTCCTCTCTTTTGTCTCTAGGGAGGTAGTCCGCAAACTGTTGGAGCAATTTCAACAGTGCCCGATCATATATGCCTAGTAAGGCTGTGGCAGCATTCATGGTAGTCACTGCACTGCTGTGTTGCAAACCTTTCTCCCCACTGAGTCTATTTTTCGGCTCTCTATCTGGTGGAACTGTCGGGGTTGGAGCCATGGTATGTTGCTTATTCGCTGCCGCCACAAAAACAGAATCCGGAGCGGAGTCCATCCGTAAGAAAGTAGGGTCCTGCTCTGGAGGGCGGTATTTCTTCTGCGGCCTTGATGGAGCGGACTTAATTGAAGAGGGTGTCAAAAAAAGTTCCATCGCCGGTTCTAAGAGGCCCAGCCCCAGAGGAAGCAAGGGACGTGAAGCTTGTTTTTGTTGGAGTCTCAAATATGAAAAAAGTTGTTGTAGGAGTGGACACTGGAATGTTTAATTGGAAAGCACCCCGCACCAGAACCTCTTGAAAAGTTGAAATATCATCAACTGATGAAATCAGCGGGGGAGGAGAGTCCAACAGTGTAGGAAAATATCTCCCTGTGCTTGAAGAGGTGTTGTCCCTGGTATGTCTGGAATGAGCCCTTCCTCTGTGACGCCGACGAAGTGAATGAGTAGAGGAGCATCTATGACTGAGACCAATGCCTCGTGTGAGACCTAGACCTTGATCTTTGTGGTGGTGGCGGTGGAGGAGGCTGAGGCTGTGTCAAAAATCTTGATTCCACATCTGGAAGAGGTGGTGGAGACTGCTGAGGAGGAAGCGTTGGAGAGGGAACGTTCCCAGATGGAGTATAGGTTCGGGAGGACTCAGAATCTGATGTGCAAATAAGTCCTCTTTTTCCGCACCTCCTGAAGCCTTGAAGAAGCTGACAAAGTCCCCGAGTAAGATCTTTCCGTCCCTCTCGACGTCGATCTACTCGTCGACGGTGACCTACGACGTCACCTCGGAGGATCTCGTCATCACATGATGGTGTCTCGACGTCGAGCGCCGGCCTCTCGGCGTCGACCGACGGTGGGAGTGTGTCCGGCGGCGACCTGCGACGTGTCACCGTCTGCGGTGGGATTCCTGACGCCGACCTAGATGTTCTCGTCATCTGCTTCATAATTGACAAATCTTCTCGCGTGGAACGTAGACGTCGTTTAAACCCAGAGCAGCGGGTCGGTGGCGAACAGGTCGGCGCTGAACCTCCTCTCTACATCATCCTCGACCGGGACCGCCACCGTTTTTCAGCCTTTCTGCTGGGGAGCCCCCCCAGAGACTGTAGATCGAGCCCTGGTAGAGGACTGCCCCTCTCCTCGCTCTGAAGTCCCACCTGAAGACTGAGCCTGCTGTTTTAGTCACTCTTCTGCTCCTTGAAGTCGAATCTTCTGTCATGCAGGGTGCGCTTGGAGAAAGTTTTACAGATGGAACAGGAGTCAGGAACATGACTAGCAGGCAGAGATAGAATACACTCTGTGAGGGTCAGTCTTGGCCTTCTTCCTGCCACAGTCTGGACACTTATCAAAAAGAGATGGCATTTTTAAGTTAAAACTGCAAAATGTCTCGTCAGAAAAAGACAGAAAAAAGTAGGCAAAGACCAAAGGTATCTAGTGTATTAGATATTTGGTAAATTCAGAAGTGAATTTTGAAGAAAAAATCCAAAATTGGTAGAGCTCAATGCTCCAGGTTCCTGATAGCAGAACCGGAAAAAAAAAAAAACTAGAGTAACTGCCACTAGTTGTGCCACTAGCTGTGCATGATGGAGTACTGGTGGTCTCTGGATTCTAAAAGGCACAGCTTCTATTTTTAAGACATATAATGGCAGCCTATTGGGCTATTCTGTCCTCTCCTTTCATCTCCATCATGAAAAAAGGAGTTTTGTGAAGGGAATTCTTCTGTGTTAAACACTTCAAAACTCATACCAAATATAGTATACAGGCCCCCTTTTTCACTTCAAGATGAAGATGCGGCCAGTGTAGCCTATTTGTTTAGGCTGCATTATTGTCTCTCTATAAGTGTCTTTGCAGGCCTTCCTGAGGAAAGGCGAAAAATCCCACTTAAGCAGATATTTATAAAGAAGTGCTCCGGGGTCCCCGCACATGGGCGGGACTATTCAAGTGCTTATGAATTATCATGGAAATCCCCTACGAGAGAAACTGTTTCACTTACCTTTTATCTAGGAAATGTTCCAGTGTGATATCTAGGCATATCACACGGAGTAGAAAAAGTAATCCAAAAGTAATTTCAACTGTATGTTCGATATTTTACAAACCTGTAACAAAAGTCATTTTTATCCAGCTTGCGTGTTAATCAATCGGTCTTAAAAAGTACCATTCTATTTAGCCGTACCAAGTCCACTTGGTTCTAAAAATAAAATACAACTAAAGAAACATTTTTACTACAAACAATTGGTCTGAGTTCAGTCTTTGAGTGTGTGACATCATTTCTTGCCTGAGTGTGTACAATAAATGCTTAACACTAAACTCTGATAAAGCCTTACTGCTCGCCCACACTACCACAAATAGAGTGAGGTATTATCTACTTTTACCTCTGCAAGCCTTTGGGGATCCACTGGACTGTGCACACTATACCTTACTTTGGTATAGTATATACAGAGCAAGCTTCCTACACTCTTTTAAAGCCATGTTCTACTGAAAAGCTGTGCATGTATTCACACACACGTGCGCACACACACACTTTTAATTAAAATCCTCCATGATCCAACGCAAGGGCAGGCAGTTCAGTATTAAGGACTATAATAAGGACCCCCCCCCGGAGGAGAGAAATTTTCAATAATTTTAGTTGAATTTCTATTGTCTGGGCATGCAAGGGCATATTTAGACAAATCTATTTATGCCAATAATGAAATTTGACAATCCAGCATGCAAGTCCTGTTTCATACTAACCGCTACTTTAAGCACCGGAAACTACAAAAAAATGTAACGGCAGAGTCAGCAGCTGTGTGAATAACGAAGTTGTGTGTCTTGTGCAAGGCGAATGAAAAGTCCGCCAGACTATTGCACACAACGATTAATCGCAGGATCAGCAGGAATCTGACCACTGGCAATGCTAATAGGTATGGACTTGGAAAGCTGGCACAATGGTTAATTTTTATTCTTATTGCAAGCACATGCTAAAAGTATTACAAGTAATAAGCAAGGAAGCCATATGTTATTTCTATTTTAGGAGCATTTACTTGAATGGCCCTTTTACTATTTTTTTTTTTTTTTTAAATACCACAATAAGTTTCATTAACACCAATATTATGATTATTATTGGGGAAGGAGACAAATAAATCGCAACCAAACCAAGCACGTAAATCATGGTCAGTCATGATGTCATTTAAAAACTTGCTAGCAGCAACTTTAATAAGGAGACAGGAAATATATTACCATTTGACGAGGCACCAAAAGTGCAGGCAAAACACATAGAATGTATTTAAAATAAATATTTTAAAAATGCACTTTAAAAGCATACTTTGAACCAGATTCATCACTGAAGAGAAAGGATCCATTTTTTGGCGGATATAGACAAAGCGCACAGGGTTTGTGCAGTCACTCAAAGTGAATGAATGAAACTGATGGATAAAGTGGGCTGGTCGATTGCCATTTGCTGTATGCTGTGGTGGGCAAAAGCAAACATATGAAGGATAATTTAACAGACCAATGCATGAAGCCTGCTGAACAAAGCATCTGTAAGTACATAAATGATTATTTTTTTTGAGGGGGGGAGGGGGTCGCAGAGTCCGCCAAAACAGCTAAAGCGGTCTCAAAGACCAGACCTAAAAATTATCCGTGTTGAAGCAGGGGGTCTGCACATGCACGAGTAGATAAGACTGAGGGACATGCTAGTGCGACTCACTTTGGGGGCGGAGGTTTGGTCCTTGCCCAGACAACTGATCTGTAGTGTCCTTTTCTTTGCCAGCCTTGTCCTGGTCTCCAGCCGCTTGTAGGGTAGGAAATTCCTCTCGAGAGAATGGCGACAGTTGGCTTGATCCCTTTCCACCTGCATAGCATGACAGACGCAGAAAGACAGTTTAGACTGGATCAAATTAGAGGTTACTGTACTGCAATATAAAGCTATCAAATCACATTTGATGGTACAATACCCATTTCTAGGCCTGAAATGTCTTTACCCCTAGAATGTTTTCTGTCAAATGTGCAACAGGAAAAGATTCCATATAACACATGACTGGGAAAGTGTTGGCAGTGTTGTGTTACTCGACAGTGAATAAGAAAGAGGCTAAATCACATTTCACGTTAACTACTTTCCATTCTGGCAAGCATAAAAGTTGCGAAGTGGGCATATGTTAGTGGCAAGAGGGGCAGCTCTTGAAACTGCCATTTGATGTCACTGTGGAAAGAGGCACACTTTCATTTCTGCCTCGTCTATGGTGTCCGTGGTGAAAGGAAACTCGTGCCCACCCCAATTCTGTTAAACTTTCTAAAGCATGTTATAGAACAGCGGGCTGAATAAAGGTGACATTTCGGTCTTTCATCTATTTAAATACCCGGTTATCTTAAAATCAAGAAAAGTCAAGGGCCATCATTCTTCTGCCCGTCGGCCACTGAGACCATTATTCGCCCATCCCAAACCCTCTGCGACTCCCTGGCGGACTACTTCCACGATAAGATAGCAGACATCTACAGCAACTTCGACCCGCAGCCTACCGGCCTCAACCACCTCCCGACACTCACTGGCATCTCCCACCTCACCTAATGGACTCCGCGCCAATCACCGCAGCAATAATTGGACTCCATCCACTCCGGAGGACCGACAGAGCCCTGCCCCCATGACGCCTTCAAACTGGGACAGAAGGTAATCAACAGCACCCTCACTGACATCCTCAACTCATCCAACTCCACAGCCACCTTCTCTGATGCCTGGAAACACATGGAGGTGAAACCCCTCCTGAAGAAACAGTCCACTGACCCCCAGTGAGCTCAAGAATTACCGCCCCCATCTCGCTGCTCCTCTTCCTGGTCAAAGTCCTGGAGAAAGCCATCACCACCAGCTCACAGACCATCTGGAAGAACACAACCTTCGAAGCCATCCAGTCCAGCTTCCACTCCAACCACAGCACCGAGACCGCTTTAATACTCGCAACCAACGACATCCGATCCATCCTCCACAGTGGCGAGACTGCAGCCCTGATCCTCCCCGACCTCTCAGCGTCCTTCAACACATCATACCACACCCTCATCACCCGACTCCACCTGCATCCGAGGAAACATCTTCAAGTGGATCACCTCCTTCCTCACAGGACACACAGAAAATCCACCTACCGCCTTTCGCCTCCCAACCCAAGAGCAACATTTGCGGAGTCCTCCAAGGATCCTCCCTCAGCCCCACCCTTTTCAACGCCTACATGACTCCGCTGGCCAACATCGCCCGCACCCATGGACTCAACACAAACTCATACATACGCTGACGACATGCGGCTAACCCCATCTCTCACGGACGAAACCCACCACAACCAGAATCCACTTCCAGAACACCATGAACACCATGACCAACATCATTGACTGGATGACATCCAAGGATAAGTTACTTACCTGTAATCCTAGTTCTCTTCCATGGGTATCCTCATCAAAGTCATAAGCACATGAATATTCCCGCCCATGCGCGGGACCCCGGAAACATATAAAACATATATGTGGAAACCATATATGTAGCTCTATATATATATATATATAAAAACACAATGCAGCCTTCCAATACTAGAAAACGCTGAGCAATGTTGTAAGAATTTCCCTTGCACAGAAATACAATTCTAATAAAGCAGGGAGAAATAAAACACATTTGAAAACTGCTTTAATGCACAGCAGAAAACACAATCCTGCAAAGAGGAATGAAAGAAACATTGCCAGCACATAGGCTGCATTGTAGAAAACATCAGTGTAGAAAGCTGAAAAGCTAACCCACAGAATACACAGAATAAACTGGCACCGTGCCTTTAAGGCAGCCATGACCCCTAGCTTCCCATCATGCCTCAGGGGTGACAGTTAGGTCAGTTGTTTTTTGCGGAGACCCGAAGGCCAGGGCAAAAAGAGATGACATGTATCTTGATCACTTGCCCGGGGAGGCGGGTGGGTTGCTTATGACTTTGATGAGGATACCCCTGGAAGAGAACTAAGATTACAGGTAAGTAACTTATCCTTCTCTTCCAGGGGATCCTCATCAATAGTCATAAGCACATGAATAGAATAGCAAGCCCATACCCTCATCCTGCGGGCAAGGGACTAGAAAGCATACATTGTCAAAGAATATTTCAAAGACTCCAATTAAACTAGCATTGGAACAGATTCCTCAAGGAGGCTTGGCCAACTTGGGTATCCGCTCTGGAGTCAGAATCCAGACAGTAATGCCTGGTAAACGTATGGACCGACTTCCATGTTGCAGCCTTGCAAATTTCGGCCATCGGTACATTGTGTAAGAAAGCCATTGTAGCAGCCTTTCCCCTAGTAGAGTGAGCTTTAGGGAGGCTAACAGTGGCCTGTTCGCTAATTGGTAAGCCAATTTAATACAGGACACTATCCACCTCGAAATGGATCGTTTGGAGGCTGGAAAACCTGTCCTAACAGAGCCGTAGTTTACAAACAATTGATCAGCCTTTCTAATGGATTTTGTTCCCTCCAAATAGAATTTGAGAACCCTCTTGAGGTCTAATGAGTGAAGAGACCTTTCTGCTGGTGTAGCAGGATTGGGAAAAAAGAGGGAAGAGAGATTGTCTGGTTGACATGGAAGTCAGACACCACTTTGGGTAGGAAAGAAGGGTGAGTTCTCAAAACCACCCTATTGTAATGGAAAACCGTATACGGTTCATTAGAACAGAGTGCTTGGATTTCACTCACTCTGCGCGCTGATGTAATAGCCACCAGAAACGCTACTTTCCATGTAAGGTGTTGTAACGTGGCCTTATGAATGGGTTCAAAGGAGGACCCATCAGTTTTGACAAAACTAAATTCAACTCCCAAGGAGGAGAAGGAGGTCGGACAGGGGGATACACCTTCTTCAACCCCTGAAGGAAGTCCTTGACCACCTGAAGTTGAAAGAAAGAAAGTTGGTTGGGTGATTTTCTATAGGCTGTAATGGCCGCCAAATGAACTTTTATGGAAGTGTATTTCAAACCAGATTTGGCCAAGTATAGCAGATACGGCAAGATTACCTCTTCTTGCCCGCTAGTCGGACTCCAACCATTACGCATACACCACAAGTAAAATCTTTTCCATTTAAAAGAATAAGAGGTTCTTGTGGATGGCCTTTTTGACTCCCTCAAAATGTCCATGCAATCCTGAGGAAGCTTCAAATGTCCGTACTGCAGGACCTCAGGAGCCATGCTGCCAAGCTCAGCGATGGAAGGCTGGGGTGCAGAATCTTCCCTCCCATTTTGGTCAGAAGGTCCGGCCTGCACGGGAGTCTCCTGTGCGGACAGATCGAGAGCTGTAGTAGGTCTGGATACCACCATTGGCGAGGCCAGTCCGGTGCTATCAGGATCATCTTCATCCTGGATCGGATGATCTTGGTCACCACCTTCGGGATGAGAGGAAGGGGCGGAAAAGCGTATGCAAACGTCCCGGACCAGTCTATCAAAAGAGCATTCCCTCTCGTTCCTGGTCGGTAAAACCTGGACGCGAAGGCGTGGCATTTTCTGTTTAGATCGTCTGCAAAGAGGTCGATGGATGGATGAACCCATTGATGAAAAATGTCCGCCACTACCTCGTCGTTGAGCACCCAGTCTTCTTGTTCTTCGAAGTGTCGACTGAGAGCGTCTGCTCGCACGTTCTGTTCTCCTGGCAGATGCACCGCCGTGATCGAGAGGTTCCTGGCGAGCAGCCAGTGCCAGATCGCTTGAGATTCCAGAGACAGAGGGCGAGAGCGTGTTCCACCTTGTTTGTTTAAGTAATACATGGTGGTTGTATTGTCCGTTTGTATCAGAATCGACTCGGACTGAATCGATGGATGGAATGCCTTGAGGGCCAAATGAACTGCCCGCAGTTCTAACATGTTGATATGATAGGTCTGCTCCTTGCTGGTCCATTTGCCCAGAGTCTGCAGTTGACCCAGATGCGCTCCCCATCCCTGAAGAGACGCATCTGTTATCAGGGATTGTTTTGGAAGAGGCTGATGGAATGGTACTCCCACTAGAAGATTCTTTGGCTGAGTCCACCAGAGAATGGATTTCTTCGCAGTCAGAGATGAGAACTCGGTCTTCCCAATGACCCAAGGATTGGACCCATTTGTCCTCCAGATCCTGCTGCAACGGTCTCATTCTCAATCTGGCGTTGGGAATGAGAAAAATGCAAGAAGCCATCGACCCCAGCAGAGAAGCCACTTGCCTTACTGATGGTTGATGTGCTTGGAGGATGATGTTGATTTTGTCTCTCATTGATGACAATCTCTCCTCCAAAGGAAACACTTTTCCGAGGTCGGAGTTTAGGGTGGCGCCCAGATAGTGGAGCGATTGAGTTGGTTGCAACACTGATTTGTCCACGTTGACATGCAGGCCTAAGCGTCGAAGGAGATCCAGGCAGATATGAAGGTGCTCCTGCACTATGCTGGGAGATGACCCCTTCAACAGCCAGTCGTCCAGGTATGGATACACAAACAGACCTTGGCGATGTAATGCTGCTGCTACTACTGCCATGCATTTCGTGAATACTCTTGGGGCAGATTTTAGGCCGAAGGGTAAGACCTTGAACTGGTAATGCTTTGCGCCCACCATGACCCGCAGGAACTTGCGATGCCGTGGTGTGATTGGAATGTGAAAGTACGCATCTTGGAGATCCACCGAACACATCCAATCGCCTTTTCTCAGATGTGGAAACATTTGATGGAGCGCCAACATTCGAAACTTTTCTTTTTTGATGAACTTGTTCAGCAAACTTAGATCTAGAATTGGTCTGAACTTGTTCGGTTGGTCTTTTTTCTGAACAAGGAAGTATCTTGAGTAAACTCCCTTTCCTCTCTGTGCCGGAGGGACCTCTTCTATGGCCAGTTTCCTGAGAAGGGTCGACACTTCCTGACGCAGGAGATCTCGGTGTAGATGACGGGATTTTACCGGAGGAATGTCTCTTGGGGACGCGCAAAAACGTAGTGCGTACCCATTGTTTAATATATTCAGCACCCACTGGTCTTTGGTGATGTTGCGTCACTCTTGAATGTAGTTTGAGATACTTCCTCCCACTGGAGTGTGCAACGGTGCTAGAGGAAGCAGAAAATCATTGCTTCCTTTGAGTTTTTGCTGTGGAAGAGGACTGCTGTTGGTGTCCTCCTCTTCCTCTCGAGGAACGACGGCCTTGGAACTGGGACTTGTTCTGTTTGTTTTGCGACCATTGAGGGGTTTGAACCCTCTATTGGTAATTTTTACGATTGTATGGCCTGCAACGTAGTTTAAACTCTTTTTTCTTCTCCAGGCCCACAGCCTTTAACGTGTCCAACTCGGCCTTCATTCTGGCCATTTCCTCATCTGTGTGTGATCCAAACAGTGAGTTGCCAGAAAACGGAAGATTCAAGATGCGCTGCTGCGCCTCAGGTTTCAACGCTGTCAAGCGCAACCAGGAAGATCTTCGTGCACATATGCCATGTGCATAAGAGTGAGCCGCCAAAGACGCCCCATCCGCTGCAGTGCTAATTACCTGGTTGGCCACCAGCGCACCTTCCTGGAGAATCTCAGAGAAATCCTGCTGATCCTCCTTTGGGAGTTTGTCTTTGAAACGGTCCATTGAATCCCATAAGGACCTATCATAACGGCCCAGCAGAGCTGCAGCGTTAGATACTTGAAGAGAAGACGCTGCAGAGCCGCAAGCTTTCTTACCCCAAGAGTCCTGCGCTCTACTTTCTTTGTCTGGAGGGGCTGAGGAGGAAGAAGCAACTGCGTGAGTCTTCCTTGCTGCTGCAATAATGACAGAGTCCGGTGGCGGATCCGATTTGAGAAAAAGGGGATCTGATGCAGCAGGTTTATATTTTTTCAGGATCAGAGCCGGGGCTGCTTTAGCCGAGGATGGAGTGAGGAAGATGTCCATTACCAGCTCGATGATCCCAGGAACCAAAGGAAGCAATGGCCTAGTCGCAGACCTTTGATGGAGGGTCTCGAAAATAATGGACGTGGTGGTCTGAGGAGTTAACATGGGTATACCTAGCTTTTGTGCTCCTCTGGAAAGAACATCGTGAAAAGTGTTCACATCATCGATGGGTGACACCCTAGAAGGAGGACTATCTGTAAGGGTAGGAGAGTAGTCCCTTTTGGATGAGTGCGAAGATGAGGACGAAGATGGTGTTCGTCGTCTCTTGCGATGACCCTGAGTCGACCTGCGCTCAGGAGATCTGTGTTCTCTTGTCCGAGTGGTAGGGGACCTGTCCACTTCCTGCACGAGACGTTGTAACGGCGATCTGTGCAGTGGGCTGGAATAGTCCGTAGGTCGCCGGGTGTGAACTGAGGGCTCTTTCTGCCAATGATGGAGAGCTTGTAGCCATCTGGGGGAAAGATGGATTGAAGGAGATCGTGGTCTCCTTGGAGAGCGTCTTGGAAGCTCAGGCGAATGAGCAGAAGAACTGCGTGATGTCGCAATTGTCTGGGGTGAGCTCCGAATAGAATGGGAGGACTCTCTGCGACTTCTGGAGCGTGATCGGCGTCTTGATGATCGATGCGACGTTGATGGAGAGTGCATCGACGTCGACCTGCTCTGCGTCACCATCACTGTTGAGTCTGTAGGGCCGGATTTTCTCCTCGACGTCGACCCCTCAGTGTGTTTCGACGTTGTATGGTACGACGTCGAACCCCTGGAGCCCACAGACTTAGCCTTCGACGTTGAGCGTGTAGGAGACCCCAACGAAGAACGGATGGACGGAGAAAACCTTCTCGACGTCGCTTCTTGATGCCTGTTCGATCTCTCTCTCGACGCTGACCGTCTACTGGAAGCCAGTGGAGTTGAGATCGAGGCACTTCTCGCCGTCGACGGAGACTGCCGCCTCGACGTCGAACGACGCTTGGTGTATCTCACCCTGGGTTTCGGCGACGGATCTTTTTTTCGTTGCCGATGAAGGTTTTTGAGGCGCCGAGCCCGACGCCGATGGAGAGCAGACTGGAACCTTACTTCTAGATGGTGTAGTGGCTCTCTTTCCTCTTCTTCATCGGAGACCTGCCTCTTGAAGGAGTCTTCTTCTCAGCCAGTCCATAGAGGCGAATCCTCTCCCTGTCCTTAAGAGTTCTATTGGACAGCAGCTGGAAATGCTGACAGATCTTGGCATTATGATCAGAAGGCAAGCAGAGAATACAGACAGAATGGGAGTCTGTTTTAGCCTTCTTCTTGCCACAGGCAGGGCAAGAGTCAAAAAGAGAGGGCATTTTTTGTGGAAAATAATGCTTAACTCTCTTAAAACAGTAGAGATCTACTTCAACAACAAAAAACTGTCGAAGTAAAAAAGCTTTTGACAAAAAAAGAAGTATTTTCTGATATAAATCAGAAAAAAGTAAGAGCTGAAGTAACCAGGGTCCTGACAGAAGGAGCCGGAAAAAACAACTGACCTAACTGTCACCCCTGAGGCATGATGGGAAGCTAGGGGTCATGGCTGCCTTAAAGGCACGGTGCCAGTTTATTCTGTGGGTCAGCTTTTCAGCTTTCTACACTGATGTTTTCTACAATGCAGCCTATGTGCTGGCAATGTTTCTTTCATTCCTCTTTGCAGGATTGTGTTTTCTGCTGTGCATTAAAGCAGTTTTCAAATGTGTTTTATTTCTCCCTGCTTTATTAGAATTGTATTTCTGTGCAAGGGAAATTCTTACAACATTGCTCAGCGTTTTCTAGTATTGGAGAGAGCGAGTGTGTGTGTGTGTGTGTGTGTGTGTGAGCGTGTGTGTGTGTGTGTGTGTGTGTGTGTGAGCGTGTGTGAGCGTGTGTGAGCGTGTGTGAGCGTGTGTGAGCGTGTGTGAGCGTGTGTAGCGTGTGTGAGCGTGTGTGAGCGTGTGTGAGCGTGTGTGAGCGTGTGTGTGTGTGTGTGTGTGTAGTGTGTGTGTGCGTGTGTGTGCGTGTGTGTGCGTGTGTGTGTGTGTGTGTGTGTGTGTGTGTGTGTGTGTGTGTGTGTGTGTGTGTGTGTGTGTGTGTGTGTGTGTGTGTGTGTGTGTGTGTATATATATATATATGGTTCCACATATATGTTTCCGGGGTCCCGCGCATGGGCGGGAATATTCATGTGCTTATGACTTTGATGAGGATCCCCTGGAAGAGAACTGCCTAAATCTGAGCACGGACAAGACGGAAGTGCTCAACTTTGGGAATAAGACCTCCCCATGGGACGACACGCGGTGACCCTCCCCTACCCTCATCACCCACTCCTGCAACCTCGGCATCATCCGGGACAGCAATCTCTCCATGAAGCACCAGATCAACATAATAGCCACCTCCTGCTTCCAAACCCTACACATGCTTCCTAAGTTCTTCAGATGGATCCCAGTCAACACCAAGAAATCAGTGACTCCAGCCCTCGTCACCAGCCGACTGGACTACGGAAACGCTCCATACACCGGGACAATCTCCCATCTCCACAAACTACTACAAACACTATAGAACACTGCAGCCAGACTCATCCTCCAACTCCCCAAATGGACCAGCATCACCCCCCACCTCAGAAACCTCCACTGGCTGACCGTCCACAAAAGATGCCAGTTCAAGCTGCTGGCCCACGCCATCCACAATGCCGGACCCTTCTACATCAACCACTGCCTGAACTTCCACTAGCCGACCAGACAACTCCGATCTGCCTCCCTCGCACATGTCCCCCGCATCCGGCAGAGCTGTAGCGGAAGTCACTCCTTGTACCTTGCTGCCAAGTCCTCCCGTTCCACCTCCGAAACTCCCCCTCACTCACCGACTCTAGGAAGGGACGCAAGACCTGGATCTTCAACTAAGGCACCCCTCGCCTCAGCGCCTGGATAACCCCTGGGGTGATAAGGCGCGCTATACAAATACGGATTGATTTATCATTGACCAAACATTGCCAAAGATCTTCTACAGTTGTATCAACAGACACCAAACAAGTGTCTAATAAATGGCATGTTACAGTTGTGAATAAAGAGGTTGGTAACCTTTTGATGCAGGACAGGGTGGAGATGTACTGAGGCAAGACTGTAAACAGGTTCCAAATCTCCATCCTCTGAAGAATCCCGGTACCAACATTCTAGAGACATTCCTACTTTGTCAGTTTCAGGTTAAGAAAATACATGGGCCATTAAGGATGGAAAGAAATATATTACTTACCCTGTAAGCATCTGTTTGTGGCATGCTTTTCATACTTCCGCCATCTAGTGTTGGGTCCGGATGTGTACAAGTTGTTTTTCTTCTAAGAAGTACTTCGAGTCACGAGACAAAGTGACTCCTCCTCTTATTGATAATGTGCATGGGCATCAACTCCATTGTTAGATTGTTTTTCCGCAGGTGGGTGGGAATGGAGTGAGTGCAAGTATCAGTAAAGAGATGTCCATGCAAATAGAATAGTGTAAAGAAATTGCAACAGCTGCAAATGTCAGGGGAGGAGGAGGGTGCATGTGAATCTACAGCACTACATGACACGAACAGATGCTTACAGGGTAGCATTCCGTTCGAGGCATGTTTGGCTGTAGATACACATGCTTTGCACAGACTGTAAAGCAGTCCCTCTCCAAAAGCTGAGGCTAACCTGTGGGTGTTGCAGTTGTTTGAAATACTTAGCACTGCCTGCCCTACATTGGGTTGTTGGTATGCTAATACACCCACACAATGTTTTGTGACACGGTGTGGTTGTGATAAAGTGCCTCTTTTGCATGGTTAGCCCCCCACTTTTTGCCTGGTTTTGATGTGGTTTCAAATGTAGTGCACATGGTCCCTGCCAACCAGGTCCCCTGTGCCAGTGCTGCTTCCCTAAAACAAACCCCCAATTGGTACTTCTGAACACTAAGTCCCTAGTAAATGGTACCCTGGGTACCTAGGGCCTCAGGGCTGAAGAGGGTCCCCTGGGGCCCCCCTCACTGGGACAATGCCACTGCCCTTGCAGCCTGCATGCCCCCGTGAGGGAGAAAGAAAAACAAAAGTCGACATGGCACCCTGCCTGGTTGCCATGCCAGCTACCACTGCCTGACAGGATAGGTAAGTCACCCCTCTAGCAGGCCTCACAGCCCTAAGGCAGGGTGAACTATACTATACTACAGGTGAGGGTATATGTGCGTGAGCAGACATGCCCCTACAATATTGAGCCCCATTTCCTGATATTGTAAGTGCCAGGGAAGCCTTAGAGAGTACATGGGCTGGGGAACTAGACAACTCAAGTTCCACAGAGTTGATGGCTTCACTAAATACAGGAGTGTTTGGTACTAAACTACTCCTTTCAATAAATCCACACTGATGCCAGCGTGGGATTTATTATCCCAACTCAGAGGTGCACCCTGAATCCCTACCAACCCTGGTGTGGTCCGTGACCGGCTGTAGTAAGCCAGCCACCACCAGACATGTTTCTGGACCCCTGGGTAGAGAGCCCCTGCGCTCTGGGACCAGAGACAATGCACATCCTGGGCATAGGTGTATTGCGTCCTGCCCCAGGATGGGCTAGTGCTCGAAGAGGGACGCTTCAGTGGCTTGCCACCTTTGTAATGCGACCCCCAGCCTCTGCTGCTAGCCCACTTTGGGAGCGAAAAACGGTGAGAAAATGAAAAAAAGATAGGAGTTGGGACAACCTCTGTCAACCCCACCCCTAAGGTGGGGGGATGCAAAGTGAAGCACAACTTTCAGTCCCCGCCATCTTGAAGATGGGGGGACCCCTCCAATCAGGGCTAGGTCTAAGCCCCCCTCCCACAGTAGGGTGTCATAAAAGAGGGTGTAGGTACCCCAGGTAAGATTTCCATTGGCCCTACCTGCTACTCCCCTAAAATGCCTCCTAAATGTAGTATTTAGGGGACTCCTCCAGACCTGGCACTCAGAACTGTGATGACCTACGAAGAAAGAAGACACCATGCAGTGGAAGCTAGAAGACAACTGCCTTGGCCCCAGACCTACCGGCCTTACTCCTACTTCGACAACCCTGTGACCTGTCTTGCAACAGCAAACTTTGAAACCCCTGGGTGGACTGTTGCCTTCAACAAATACCTCAATCTCCCGTGAATAGCGGACCGGTCCAGAAGAAACAGACTCCAAAGACTCAGGATCCAGATGGATCCACGTTCCCTGCCCACTCTGCACCAGACGCCCACGACCCGAGTCGGAGTGGCTCACCTGTACAGTGAAGCCTCCCCAGCAATCCTGACCTTGTGTCCAGTGTTGGCTGACCGCTCCGGACCTCCACGACGGCGCCTGCAGTGTGAATCCAGAGGCTCCCGCGACCGGCTCCAGTAAGAAGACTGATGTCGAAAGGCACCCCTGCACCCAAAGCCCCTTCGCCTCGGTGAGCTGTACTGAAGGTGCCCCTACGACCCCCTACATCCCAACTTACCTCTGTTGTCATTAGTCTTCCTCTTGCAACCTCCGGTGCCACCACTGCAGCCTCTTTTCCATGAAGCAGTTACTCATTGAAAAGCATTGGGCGCCCGATGTAGAATTGTACCCTGCACCCAGCCATCACTGTGCCGCTGGTGGTGTAGGTTTGATGCTGCTTTGGGGCCCCCTCTGTGCTTGTGCTAACCCCCTTGTAACCAATTTACTTACCTGCGAACAGGGTGGCTCCAGGCACCCCCTGTCTCCATTGGAAAGCATTGGGTCGAACTCCGAGTTGGACCTCCATGCCCGTGCCGCTTGTGGTGCAGTTTCGGTACTTACCTGAACCCTGGCCTTGCTGACTTTTGGCTCCGAAGACAGATTGTAAGTTAAATACTTACCTGTTTAACCGCAATATTGTTTTCCCCATAGGAAAACAATGGACTGTATGAAAAAGTTTCTAAGTGTTCATTTTTTAAAGTGAAAAGTAATTTTAATTAAAATTGTACTTCCCTGATTACGAAGACCTGGGTCTTAATATAAAGTACAAAAAGTATAATTTTATAAAATTGGTCTGGATCTCCTTCTTGAGTCGTGTGTCAATTATTGATCACTGCTGTGCAATAAATGTCTTACACGCCTCTTTGTTAGGCCTACGGCTGCTCGCCCACACTACCACTAACAGAGCACTTTGGGTTTTACATGGAGCCGTGTACGCTTTTGGGGAACCCCTGGACTCTGTGCACGGTATACCACCTAGTGGCAATATCATATACAGAGCCAGCTTCCTACAGTGGTGTAGACCATGTAGCTGCCCTCTATTGAGATACTTCACAGGAAAGCCATGGAACCCCCTATTTTGTGAGTAGAATGTGCTAGGGGGTGTAGGCAAAGTTCTTTTAGCGTTTGCATAACATATCTGAATGTATTTAATTATCCATCTAGAAATGCCTCACTTAGTCATGGCATTTCCTTAGTGAAGGGGTGAGAACACTACAAACAGTTTAGTTTTACGAAATTCTTTAGTTCTATTAAGTACATTATAGCTCTCTTGACATCTAATGTATGAAGTGCCCTCTGCAACTGAATCTGGCTGCGGGAAGAAAACAGGTAATTCAACTGACTGAGGTGGAAAGATTAAATAACTTTTGGAAGAAATATTAGGTTGGTTCTAAGAACCACTATCTCTGTGTATTTGAAAGGATGGTTCTTCAAATGTTGAAGCTTGGAGCTCACTGACATGTCTAAGTGAGGTAATGGCTATTAAAAAGCAACTTTACAAGATACAAAATGAAGAAGATTGTATAGTAGCATCAAATGAATTAATTTGTTTACTCCGACAGTAGAAGACAAATTGTTTCCACTTCGCTCCACAACAAGCTCTAGTAGCAAGCTTACGAGCTTCTTTAAGAATAGTCATACATTCAACTGGGAGATTAAGATATCCAACTTCTATGATCTCAGGAACCAAATCGCAAGGTTGAGCTTCTTTGGATTTGGGTGTCTGATTTCTCCATGGTTCTGAGTGAGAAGGTCCAGGTTGAGAGGAAGCTTCTCGTGAGGGGGACTACTGAGAGTTTGAGTAGTATAGTGGACCATGGTTGACGAGCCCAAGTGGGAACTACTGAAATGAGAGACGTTTGCCTAAGCCTCCGAACCACAAACTGAGGAAGTGGGAGAGGCGGAAAAGTTTAGGCAAATATCACTGACCAGTTTATCCATAGAGCATTTCCCTTGGATAGAGGGTGTGGGAACCTGGAGGCAAAGTTTGGGCATTTTGCATTGTTTACGGTTGTAAAAAGGTCTATTTCTAGAACCCTCACTTGTGGAAGGGAGGAGAACTTGGGGGTGGAGTTCCCAATCATGGACTTGTTGCTACATTCTCATAAGATCAGCAAACTGGTTGTCCATCCCTGGGAGGTGTTCAGCTAGCAGATGAATGTTGTGACGTATTGCCCAACGCTAAATTGTCTGAGATAGACATAACTGTAGAGTGTCGTCCCCCCCCCCCTGCTTTTGTAAATAGTTGTCATGTTGTCCGTCTGAATCAAGACAACCTTGCCTACCAGTTGAGTTATTGAAACCTCTGTTTTTAAAATACGGCACTCGTACCTGCACAGATGCAATGAAACTTTTCTTCAAATTGGAGATTCCAATGGAACTGGCCAGACTAGCGAAATTTGCACACCAGCTGAAAGAACTTATAAGTAAAGACTCAGCCAAGGATTAGAGGCCAAACACAGCTTTAAATGAGTGAATATACATCCAATTTTGTCTCTTAATGTCGTGCGTTGTGATTATTAGACTTGGTGAATGAAATGATATAATTAAGTTTTACTTATGATCGAAGAAGGTGCGCGGATGGAGACACCTCGCCCAGTCTTTTTGTAACAATTTTAATTAATTGAAACAATAAATAAATTCATTCATTCGCGTTAAAAACGCTTTAAATGCTTGGTGAACAGCTTGAAGCTCAAGTAGTTGATGTGAAGACTGCGGTGTTTGGGATCCCCGAGACCCTGTACTGTGAGATTCTGTAGGGGAGCACCCCATTCTGTAAGGGCTGCATCTGCAGTGAGAATGATTTAGGGAAAAGGGTTGCGAAATGGCTGCCCTTTTGACAGGTTGTGTGTGTTCGACCACTGCAGAGAGCGATGTGTGGCTGTCTACCAACATTATATCCTGTAAATGACCCTGTGACTGAGACCATGGGCGCACCAGACATTCTTGCAGCGGACGCACATGTAGTCGAACATATTGTACTATTGCGATGCAAGATGCAATCATGCCTAAGAGACGCATAACTGTTTTGACTATTGATTGGGTTGGAACTGTTGTGACAGTATTTGAATATTTTGAATCCTGGTTGGATTCAGGTATGCTAAACCCAAGTGTGCGTTGAGTATAGCTCACAAATACGGTTGAATTTGTAATGGTTGAAGATATGGTTTTTGCATATTGACAGTAAATCCCAGAAGATGGAGAGTAATTTGAGTGTGTTTTTGACCATGGAAAGTGTATTGGCTTTGATCAGCCCGTCGTTCAGGTATGGGAAGACATGTTTTGTCTGCGTAGATGTGCTGCTACTACAGCTAGACACTTGGTAAACATCCGTGGTGCTGTAGTGACTCAGAATGGAAGTACTTTGAATCAGTAATGCTTTCCAGCGACAACAAATCTGAGGTATTTGCGATGAACTGAATGTATTGGAATGTGAAAATAGTTGTCCTTTAAGTCTAGTGTTGACAAAGTTGCATTGTTGAAGCACGTCCTGTAGAGTGACCATATGAAAGTGATCTAAGACAATGTAATGATTTAAGGGCCTGAGATCGAAGATGGGTCTTGGTGACTTCTCTTTTTTGGGGATTAGAAAGTATAGGAAGTACACTCCCAATCGTTGCTGTTGAAGAGGGACAGGTTCTATGGATCCTTTTGGTATTAGAGCCTGCAGTTCCTGTTTCGGCAGAGTTTGATGTTCTATGGCGCAATTGTGTCTTTGAGGTGGAATGTTTGGAGGAGTGTTTATGGGCTCCAGACAATAACCATGTTGGATAGTGTCCAACGTCCACTGATCTGATGTTATATAGTGTGGAAAAAATATTGTAGTCTGTCCCCGACAAGCGTTTAATGGTCGGGAGGAATGAGAAGTGAGTCACTGTTTTGAGGGGGATGGTGCAGATCAGGTTGAGGCACCTCTTCCACATCCTTCGGAATTGTTCCCTCTATATGTGCCTCTATAGTACCCTCATGAGGGGGGAGGTTTGATGTTGCTAACAGTACAAGGATGTAGAAGCATCAGATGGTGTAGTTTTTTTAATTCTGTGTGAAGGAGGGACGGCAAAAGGAACCACATGAAGCAGGTGTTTGTAGCACTTCCCTAGATTTAGCTACTTCAATTTTCTTTTTCATCTTCTTTAATGCCTGGTCCGCTTGGTCCCTGTGTGCCATGCCCACCAACCATCGCCTGTGGCATAGGTAAGTCAACACTCTAGCTGGCCTCACAGCTTGTATACTATACCGCAGGTGCTCCCCTACAGTGTTTGTGCCATTTACAGACCTTGTAAGTGCAGTGCAGCCATATAGAGTACATGGGCTGGGAGTTTGTCATTACGAACTCCACAGCTCCTTGATGGCTTTACTGAATGCTAAGGAGTTTGGTATCATACGTTCGATCTCCGACGGAGGCAGCACCAGAATTGATGCAGTTTCTGGAAGATTTCGGATTGGTATCAGGCCTTCAAATAAATCTTAATAAAACACTGTTTCCGCTGGGCTGAATGGCCCTATTACCACAAGACCAATTGCCAGACTTGGGCATCCGATGGGAATTAGAGGGATTTTGATACCTGGGCATTATGGTTACTAAGACAGCAGTCGAACACCTGCACCTTAATGAGGATCGTGTGGTGAGGGGACTCACTAAATCGATTAAGTTTGATTATGGGGAGGGCAAAGATAGTCTTCCTTCCACGATGTTCATATTTAGTACAAAATGCGCTCTTTCCTCTGCAGGAGTCCTTTTTTCGGACTCTAGATAGTCTCCTTATTTTATTGGTATGGGCAGGGAAACTTAGTAAGGTTGCGCTCTCTGTCTTGAAAAGGGATGTGGAGGATAGTGGCTTGGCTATCCCAGACATTCGCCTATACTATTATGCAGCACATCTCCAGCACGCTGCTCGCTGGCTCACAAATGGGAACAATTGGGAGAAGTGACTTCTCCAAGGCATGGTAGAGGGGACGACGTTGTCACGCCTTTTGATGAGGGGGCCAAGCAGAGAGACCCGCACCCTACTAAATCCAACACACAGCAGGTCTGTGGGAAACAGGGAGTTACCCATGTGGGACTTAGAACCCTTCAGCTCTATTGAACGGGATATGTCCATAGACAGGTGGAGGGAGGGTGGGCGGGTGCGTTTGGCGGGGGATCTGTACCCGGGGGAAACATTCATCACATTCCAAGAGGCACAAGATACATTCGAAGTGGGGCAGGGACAATTCTTACAATTTGCTAAATTGGACAATACGGTGAAGGAGCTCTGGAGTACATACCCAGCAGCGCCACCACCTTCACACACACTTGAGGGATTACTATGATGGGGAGAAGGAAGACATCTCATTTCCCTCTTCAACTGGGCACTCTGCGAGGACCAAATAAATAAAGATCATAAGGCGAGAGCCGCATGGGAGACGGAATTAGGAGGGCCTCTGGAAGATGCAGATTGGAATAATGCATGTTATCTAGTAAAAAAGTTGTCTTCCAATACGCGGTTTAAACAAATCCATTTACCCATTTACACCGTACTTACATGACACCAGTCAGACTCCTTGGCAATGACCAAAGTAAAGGGCTATGTTGTCCACGCTGCAGGGAAGACGGGGCCACTTTCATACATCTTGATTGGCACTGTGTACAGATCTATAAATTCTGGGAAATGGTGCTACCCCGTGTCTCTGAAATAATGGGCATTGTTGTCCCCTTCACCCCTAGTGCCTGTCTGTGGGGGGAGTGAGGGGGGAGAGGAAATCAACAGACTCCAGGGGCGCAGGACGTCAAACTCCTCCAGTTGGTATTGCTACTTACGAAACGGAGGATAGTGATAGGATGGATGGGTTCAAGACTGCCAAATATGATTTATGGGTAAAAGATGTGCTGGAATGGGGTATTGCCAAAGAACATTATATGACGCTCTCTCGCACAGACGATAAAGTCGCTGAGGATTTGGAGCCATGGGGTGCTATGTTAAACACCTTTAATAAATATGTTGCAGCGGATACCGACTCGGATGGGGACCACCAGAGCTAAATGGGACATTGAACCTCATATGGAAGTTGTGTGCCTCTGTTTGGATCAATATTACTATAAATTACATTATGTATTGAAAGCCAGAAACATTATCCGGATGTCCTGGAGGGTTGGTTGTGTACCTGCATACTTTGATTGCAACAATGGCACCAGTTACCATGCACTTTGTTGTATTGAAATATATAAAAAGCAAAAATAAAGGTTTTTAAAAAACAAATGCATTTTTAAGCGTTTGCATTCAAATGTAGGATTAAAAAAGAATGATCTCATAAAAGGAGGATTTCTTTTAAAACGGTTTCTCAAATTTGAATTATTCAAATTTGAAAACATACGTTCAGAAAATAAGTTCTGGGTCCCCAAGCAGGTTTACAAACAATTAAAGCTTTACCACCCCCCCCCCCAAGTAAACGGCCCTTAGCGTTGGTAACCACATGCAGATCATTCCTCAAAGGGCCCACAGAGGTCATGAAGAGGTCAATAAGCATGGGAATATTAAACTTAGTGGGCCTTACTAAATCCAAGTTGCTTTTTTTCCAACTTGATTTAACCCCGTGTCTCCTTTCCTTCTGCTCACATCAGATTGGAAGAGTACTCACCATCTCCTTGTGCTCCATGGGTAACGCTGGCCTGAGCCCAGGACTTTACCACGCCTGCTGCTGAAAGGGGGGGTGTCTGTAATAAGAAACACCACAAAGAAAAACTAAGGGAATGGCTCTGTACAATCCCAAAACTACACTACTGCTGAATAACTGACTCTACAATGCTAATATAACCATAAAATTTACTTTTTTTCCAAGAGAAGTATTACCTAGATGTTACAGGAGGAGCAGATTATAGCTCTTGGATGTCAAATGGAACCACTAAGGGACATCACTTTCTCAGGGGGTGCCAACCTCAACAACATTTCAGGTGCTGCTGAATGTGGAGTTTCAAGTATACTTGAAAGTGCAATGAGGCATTCATCCATTTCCTCCACACACCCAAGCTAACCTTGACCAAATCCATTAAGAATGTTGTCCTGTTAATTTTAGCACACAAACGCAAATCTTGCCCCTGCTGTCACCACCATATAATATAGAGGAAAATAGCGTCTGCTGCCCAAGTATCTCATCAAGAGGCCGACCAAAAAGCAGCTGAAATAGAGTCATTGTCAAGAAGCTCCGACCAGAACCTCATGGAACCAGAGGCTCAATACACCTTAATATATGGGAAGCCTTGCCCTTTTTTAGCTTTGCTACCACGTTAACGTGCAATGATTAATTCTCAGTAAAGGTCAATAAGGGCATCACAAGACATTAAAATAACACAATTCGAGGGAGTCTTCACTTCACTGCATCTTTTGATTTCTTATTTCAAATGCCAAATTTACACTTCTCCCTCCCCCCACCATTAAACAGCTTTAGGATTTTGCTGCTTGACCGTGCACAGACCTCTGGCGTTGTTGGGGGCCGTTTCGGCGGGTTTAAGGCAGGCGTCTGTGTAGCCGGCTGTGGCAGCGATTCCGGCGGCTGAACCGTCGATGCATCGGTACTATGAGGAGGTGGAGAACGAACAACAAGTTTATTTTATACTGTCATCGCATGTAGCAAAAAAGTTTAAAAAATAAATAAAAATTCTCAAACAATTTATTTAAAATACTGATGCCAAATGATCAGATGATAGTTTTTAAATATGTAATGTTAAGCGCAAAACTTATACCCATTGTATGCGTGGAACAGGCAATGTGTTGTGTGGGCCAATAAAGCACAAGCAAAGCCTTACAACAAATTGCCATAAAATAAAATGAAAATACAGCGGAGTAACAATAGAAAATAAACCTATTTAAACTCTCACTAGAAAACTCCATTACCAGAATATGCCTGCCGCAATACCAGACTCATATTAGGAGAAATTCTATTTCATCTTTGGGAAAGTGATAAAATGGCACAAGTATGTGTGCATTCTGGAAAATAAAAGAAACCCAAAAGTGCTATTTATCCTTTAAGACCAACAGAAATGCCAAGTTGGTATGTTAAATATATCTTGTTTGTCTCTTGTTGCTTCCTTCAAACAAAGTACACTATGGGTTTAATTCTCCTAACAAAATAGTTTCTTACCTCTTTTGGTCTTGTGATTCCTGTTTGCTTGCCCATCCTGTCCCGTCTTTTGGTACTAATGAAACGTTTGGATCATTCCCTTTGTTCTCCGCTTTTAAACTTGGAAGGTTTGCAGGGGGTGGCATGCGACGAACGATAGCAACTTTACCAAGACTTTGCAAGCCATGACGAGGGGCAACTGCAAAAACAGGAGAATAGCATGATTCGCAACTTTTCGGCCAAGACTGCAGAACAACATTTTAAGCTATTCAGGTGCTCAGAGAAGTATAAGTGTGGGTAGTATACATTATCCCATTCATGCACCCTACTCTTTGAAGGAGTAGGATTACCCCTTAAAGGCATTCTTGGGGAGGGTACAGCAGAAACCTTCTGGCCCAATGCCAAATATGATACACCCCCAAACACTTCTCACCGATTCACGAACAGATGCTTGATCAAACACTGAACTGTTTCCCAGCCCTAAAGTTGTAAAGTAAACAATAAAAGGCTCTCTGTAGGGCATGTCTCTGGATCCTCCGTATGCTGAGGAAATTCCTGTACCTTCTCCCCCAAGTATCTCAAGTTACGGTGGTCAGGGCACTGATCTTGTCCCGTTTGGACTATGTTAAGGTTTTGTTCTGAGTCTTCCTGACTTAGTCCAGCATTTGCAAGTGATACAGAACATGGCAGTACGCCTCCTCTTTAGACTGCCTAGACACACCTCGCCGGGAGGCATGAGAAGCTCCACTGGATCCCGGTGCGCAGATGCATAATGTTTAAAACCTTGCACCAGCCCTTCAATCTCTGTACAACAAGGGTCCCTCTTACTTAAATGACAGGATTATTGAGTACAGACCAGGAAGACCTCTACGCTCTAGCAATGCTGGCTTGTTAATAGCCCCGCTTCCAAAAGCAGCGTAGAGGGGGGTCCTCTTTCAAGGTCAGAGCAGCATGCATGTGGAACCAGCTGCCTAAACGCATGAGATTAATCTCTGAAGAAGCACCCTTCAAGAAGGCTCGGAGGACGTATCTTTTTAAACTGTAAGGTTCCTTGGACACCTCTGGGGACTCGGACCTCTATACCTGTACTCATATGCTGAGCATCGGGACACTGAGTAGCTGCGCGCTATATAAAAGATACTAATTCATTCAAGGATACCAAGCACCTGGTACTGCCTGAGGTGTTCAGTGCATGTCTGTTTAATCAGCAATGGGTTGTACCCAAGGACATGTAAACTGATGCAAATAAAATTGGACCCCTACCTGGAAAGGTGCTAAGGAAAATAAAACAAAAAGTAAAATCTATGGGATTACAAAACAAAATAAGGTTTGCAGAGTCCCTCCTCAACCATACAGCACCCTGAAAATCTTGAACGAGCTGCAGTGACTGGTTTGCCTTTGCGAATAGCATAATATTTAACAGGTGTTGCATTTTCCTAATGTCTGCTCGTGCCGAAGTATTAGCAAAAAAAACTTTTCATAGTTAAGGCGAGAAATTAGATCTTTTTGACAGAAAGCAGATAAGGGGTAGACTAAGAAAGAAAAATGTTCTTTTTTCTAGAAAAATGCAGTATGACCTACAGATGTAATAGAGTTTTAAATCCATGTTCAAGAAACCAGGGACAAAAATAAAGCCAAATGCTACTGGATACACACAAAAGCATTACCAGAAGCCAACTAATTTAGGAGTGTGTATATACACCAGCTTCTGAGGAACCATGCTCTCAAATTCATTACTGCTAGAAAGGGATGAAAAACCAGTCCCTCTTGTCGAATCAAACTCCAGATCCTTAATACACTAAAGGAAAAAGCTGTTGGAGAGCAGAACTGTGAGAAAGTGGGTTATGACCTGCGCAGAATGTGAGGCCTTCAGAAGTAATACATCAGCAATTGTCTTTTCACTGAGAACCAAGTACCCGATTCTCACAGGATAGCGAAGCAGAGCAAGGCAAACTAAGGGGAGGTGGTGTGAGATCGTAACCCCAGCTAGCTGGAATGCAACACGTACAGTCAATAAATCACTGTCCAGTCAGTGGTTGCTTTTAAAAAGGGAACTACGTTTAGTACACACACTACTACATGCAACACATTAGATTACACATATGTACAAACGGGTAAGTGGGGTAATACAAACATTCAATAACATTCATTATATTTTAAGACAATATTGACATCAATCAATATGGCCAATAAAGCACTGAAATGATTAACGTGTCCTAGAGTCTTACTTTCACTACTTAGTTACTAAGTTTCAGGATCAACCAACAGGCGTCCCCACACTCCAAAGTCTAAGAGCAAATGTCCTAGCTTCAAGAGAGCTTAGAAAACAGGCCAAAGCTTTCTCAGGGTCAGGTTTTACAATACTCTTGTAGACTTAAGATGAGATGTAATACAACACAGTGCTGGTGGGCTGCTGTGCTCCCTGCAGACTCCAAACACACTAAAAAACTTTGGTGGTGCCCTCACTCATCCCTGGCCCATTATGAGGACATTAAGCAAATTTCTCCTTTATCACGATATAGCAAAGAAGTGGTCATGATGCTGGGGATACAGTACAATAAAGATGCTGAATGGATGAAGTGAGTTCATGCCACCACCCTGGTATCCACAATCGCCAGGGGTCATCACCAGGACTATCTCCCATGATGCAACAGGTGAGTCCAGTGCAAGTCGAGTCTCCACCAGTCAACTGGTCTCCTGGTCACAGCAGTGTCAGCAGTTCCTTACCAGTAAGTAAAACTTTTGGGGACCAGAGACAACTTCGACTTCTGCAGCGGATCCCACTGATTTGGGGACACCTCAGAAAGGTCAGGACTAAGTCGCCAAGCAGGCACTTCAGCGTCCTTTGGCGGTCAGTCATTCATGGACTGCTGGGCTCTCGAGGAGTGCAGGTTTCCTTAGTTTTTGGTGGTTCTCAAGCTTAACAGGAGGCTAGCCAACTAGACCTTGGAGTCAAGTCTGTCCTGGCCCAAGTGGATTTCTTTTCTGAAAGTGGGCACAGAAGGCACAGAACTCTTTGCGGGACCCTCAGGTGCAGTATATGCAGTTCAGTCTTTGATGTAGCCTCTCTTTGCTGGGTCCATGGAGCAGGAGGCGGTCCTTCTGTCTTCCTTCCAGTCCAGTAGTGATCAGAGGACTGTGGGTCTGAGGTGCCACGTTTATGCTAACTTTGCGTTTGTGGAAGGGGAGGACTCACAAGTTAATGGGGCAATAGTTCCCATGAGGTAACCCTTCCCCACTTCTTGGGGGTTTGGCCACCAAACAATCCCAGGATACACCGCTCTCCTACCGAAGTTTTGGGCAACAAGGGGTGACTTTCTACAGTCACTTTCCCATTAAAGGTTACCTTAAATCTGATGCCCGCAATGAGTTGAATTTAATGTAATTATTGGTTTGATACTTTGGAATAATATCTTTGGTGGTCCCTAACGTAAGTAAGCGCTTAACGTTGTGGCTAGTAAAACTCCATGTTAGCCGATGGGACCACCGGCATTGCTACAGTGACTACAGCAATGTCGTGTTTTCACTGCAAGTGCATGTTAAACACAAAAGGAACATGCCGTTCTTTTTAATATTAAGCACCCTGCCTGGTGGGCTACCAAAGCCTTCCCTAGGGATGGCTTACGAAGATTAAAGGGGAAGGAGTTGAACTGACAAGATTTTTTTTTTTTTTTTTTTTTTTATGACCAGTTGGTAGTTTACCAGATGCCAGACTACACTGCAGTGGCAGGCCTAGTCACATTCTCACCTTGCCATTGCAGTGGTGATACAATTAAGTGCTACAGTCCACTAGCGACATTTAACTTGCTAGCCCTGGAGATCTCTGGTACCATAAACTAGAGGCTTATAGTTAAGTTAAATGAGACAATCTGGTATTGGCCACTTGCACTAATACGCTGGGGGTCCGTGCACATGCACTGGGGTCTGGACAGCGGGGCCCAGTGCACTACAAAGTCAAAAAACCAGGAGCATCAGTCCAAAAAGAATGGGGGTGGGGGGTACGATCATTCAAAGAGACGACATTTACTGCACCTGGCAATGTATAATTTAGGAGATACTTTACAGCTTCCAAAGCAAGGCATCTCTTTTTTTAATGCGGTCTTCCACCATGTTCCTTTTTAGGTCTCGCCTGAGCCAGCGCGCATGCGCTGCCCTGCAAGGCTTTTTGTAAGGGCTTCCAACTGGGACCACACGCTCGTGCATGTTTTTTTTTTGTGGCTCCCACGCTATTGGCCTGTGCGTGCGTCTTTCTAAGAAAGACAGCGTGCAATTGGCTAAAGGCGGGTGCATGCCCCGCCTTCTCTCTCCCCTGGCCTAGGGAGCGAGCAGCAGCTCGGCCGGGTGCCAACTGCATACCTCTCATTCCTTGCAGCGCGCACCGCGCTTGTTTTTATCTGAGCTGCTGTGGGATGCTGCAGAGGCCCGGCGGCATGCACAGCTCGTGAGCCTGGGAACCCCCCTGCCCCCTTCCTGTCCAGGCTCGGGCCTCTCCAAAGCTCTTCTCTATGTTGTTTATTTGGTATACTTTTGTTTATATAGCGCCTGGAATCTATCTCTGCCCAAGCAGTTTGGAGCTACAAACATTGGCCAAGGTACCTTGACAGTTTCACTTGAATGGTTTATCTGCTTTATATAGCGCCAGCGTGTCGTAGTCCAGGTGCTTTGGAAAACACATAGCCCTGTGGAAATGTCAGTAGACCAGATGCAAGCGCTTTCTACAGTGCCAACATATCAACTGAAACGAATAGTCGCCAATAAGCATTTGTGAGAGGGTTTCACTGTCAAATGTCACTTAGTTGTGCTATGTTATGTTTTATATTAGCCTGGCGTTTCAACCATTGCACAGCGCCTTGATGACCTCTGGTACTTTTTTGCGCTATAATAAAACTTAGATAAGAAGTACCGGATTGATTAAGGGTGCGCGCCTCTTGCTGCCAGCGTTGCTATTTTAGTCACAGTATTTGTTCATAAGTTAGTGCTAAAGGGTAAGAAATCTGTATCCGTGAAATGACATGTGTGTGTCCTGATAGACTGAGCAGAAATCGAAGGACGTGTTTGATTAACTATAGCACTGCGAGGCCATACCAGTGATCTAATATGTATAACCGAGCATACCAAGTCAGTAAGTTGTATGTTGAAAATGTTTTTCCTAAAACCTATTTCTGGGTATGTTATTTAAGTGCTGGTTTTACATAGCGCTGAGGGACTGCAGAGGCGTATCTCTCCATGTGCAGCAGGTGCAGTGGCACCGGCGCCCAGTGTTGTGAAGGGCCCGCTGCACCCCAGTTATGGATATTTTTGCCACCCAACAGGGGGTAGCAGGGACCGTTACCCTTACTGCCATCAGGGTCCGTGGCACTCTTGCTAGACCATTGCAAACTTGGGGCATCAACGTGATTTATGTTAAATGAGAAGAGAAACCGGTTGGGGCTGCCTTGACAAAACCAACAAGCTTTAAAAACAACAACCAAAAAAAAAAAACGAGGTGACAGATGGAAGACAGATTATTAGAGAGAAACATGTTTCTGCTGTAAACCGGGAGGGGGAAATACTCTTCCCTGAACAGACTCCAAGTTAGTGGAAAAAGCCGACCAAAAACTATTTTTTTGCGTTGGTCGTTCATGTTTCATAGTATTTTTTAGTTTTTTTAATTGTTCTGTAGACATAATACTTCAGCAAAAGAAAAAAAAAAATACTCATTCTGGGAAAGAATGCCAACTGTGAAATGAAAAGGGAGACTGTGCAAGTTCCTGTGGGGTTACAGATACCCTAAGGTTGAGTCAAGGCAGGTGTACTTCCGGCACACCTCTGGTGGTATGAAGGGAAGTGTCCGAGATTGAGGCAGGCTTCAAAGAATGGGGCAGCCTCACTCTGCCCCCCCCCCCACCTCCTGCCCTGGGAACCGCTCCATACACATAATTACACACCACATAATTACACTACTCAATGCAACATAAATACACTCCACATAATACCACTCAGTACCACATAATTACACGCCACATAATTACACGCCACATAATCACTACTCAATGCAACATAAATACACTCCACATAATACCACTCAGTGAGACAGTTACACGCCACATAATTACACTCTACTCAATGAAACATAAATACACCCCACATTTTACTCAGTACCACATAATTACACGCCGCATAATTACTCTACTCAATGTAACATAAATTCACTCCACATAATACCACTCAGTGCCACATAATTACACGCCACATATTTACACTACTCAATGCAACATAAATACACTCCACATACCACTGTGCCACATAATTACACGTCACAATTACACTATTCAATGCAACATAAATACACTCCACATAATACCACTCAGTGCCACATAATTACACACCACATAATTACACTACTCAATGCAACATAAATACACTCCACATAATACCACTCAGTGCCACATAATTACACACCACATAATTACACTACTCAATGCAACATAAATACACTCCACATACCACTCAGTACCACATAATTACACGCCACATAATTACGCTCTACTCAATGCAACATAAATACACTCCACATAATACCACTCAGTACCACATAATTACACGTCACATAATTACACTCTATTCAATGCAACATAAATACACTCCACATAATACCACTGTGCGACAGTTACACACCACATAATTACACTCTACTCAATGCAACAAATACACTACACATAAATGCACTCTATGCCACATACCACCAATCAACATAAATGCACTCCACACCATGACAATTTCACTAAGCATAATTTCACTCAACACCACAGTTCCAGGCCACACAATTCAACTCCACACATTTCCAATACACACCACATAATTACACACCAAACAGCATATTTCAACTCCACAACTCCACAATCCACAACGTACCGCCAATCCACACCATATAGCGGCACCACCTGAGCACCAAACATCACTCACCACCACCATTTTGCATCAGCGCACCACCTAAGCATCACGTCAGTCTGCCCTCGGAATCTGGCATCTGTTGATTTTCCCCTAGTGTCCGTCCGCGGCTCGTGTTCTAATTAAATTACTGTTTTCCAACCTCCACTCACCCGTTATTTATGTCCCGCTCCCCCATAACAAAAAAAATTATAACAAACAAGCATGAGAACAGGCAGGAAGAAGTTGCCAGCAGTGCAAGTACAAACAAGCATTGAAAATGCAATAGGTCTCACCTTTGATTAAGTTAAAGCCATTAGCTTTGCTAATGGTATTGTATAGCAACGCAAATGGCTTTAACTTAATGAAAGGCGAGACCTTTTGCATTTTTAATGCTCGTTTATTTTCTTTAGGCACAGGGAGACTAAGTGATTTGTTCAGAATCACAAAATGCTGAGACTAGAACCTGGTTCCCCCAGTTCCAAATCTGGCAGCTCTGGCCGTAACACCACATCCTCGTCTTGAAAGTACCACCGGTTGACCTCTACCAAGAGTAAAAGAGTGCAATAATAGCCCATATATCCATTTAATCCTAATGAAGGGGTGGTATATGGAATATAGTGCCCTCTGTCATGAGGTACATGAATATTGCAAGTCACTAAGGATTGTAGCGGGCTGAAGGCCATGGATTAAGATGTTTAATAGAGCTACGGAGAGCGATGTGGCTAACATATCACCCATTAAATTCCATAGACAAAAGCGACACCAAAGGATACAATATTTTTGTAAGCAATATTTAGGACACACTTATGTGAGATGATAATTTTGTCAGCCAAATCCGGACATACGAAACCACGCCATGCGTTTAAACGTCTAATTATAATATAGTTTTATAAATAACCAGAAACACTACTGTAACTGATAAAGGTTGTACGGAGTTTGCAAGAGTTTCTGGCAGGCTGAAAAACAGCGCCCGTTGCCTTCCGAGCAGAGTGATTCCATAGCATGAAAGGTGCCACAGCCGGCGCGGCGCGCCAGAGGCGTCCGGGCACCTGTGGAAGGGACTCTGCACTGGGTCCCTGCCGTGTGCCGCAGAAGGCGTCGGTGCTCGGGAGCTGCAGCCGGCATCTGTAGGGGCACGACCGCTTTAAACCGAGGAGGAATTCACCCCTGCCTGTCCTCGTCCACCGTAAGCCCCCTGGATCCCAGCCATTGAGTGTAACCGAGCTCACCGTGTGATTCCCCGGCTGATTCATCCCAGCTCATCTCCTCACACCGGCGCCCTCCTGACCTCCCTGGAATAAAGCCCCTCAATCTCTTTAAACCCCTTTTATCTTGAAATGATTTATGGGAAGGCCGGGCTCCCAGTGCCTGTGCCAGAGGCGGCGCCTCATGGAAACAATAATATCAGAGAAAAGCAAAATACGGGGATGTTTAAGCGAGGAAAGTGGGGGAGCGCGAGATGTGCAGTCCAGCGGCGCGCTGTGTGGCGCTGCGCATCTCCAGCCTTCCACACACTTAGAAAAGCAATTGCCGGGTCGCCATGCTGAGAACATGTGCCGGCCAGTTTTCTTTTATGCATTAAACTTTTATGGGACACAGGCTTTTCCTTAAAACAACACGATGAACAGTAATATTTTTCGGACGTCTGCGTGTAGTCAGAGGCATTTGCAGCCTGGTTCTGTTATCTGTCCGTGTAGCGCTTTTGCTGCCGTGACCCGTTTCACAGCACTAAGGAACGACAGGAGAGAGAAAATGATGGAGCAGCAAAGATAGAAGTGGAAAATGGCGGAAATAAAGGACAAATATATTATTTTCATTCAGGTTGCTAGTCCAACGTTCATGCAGTCCTATAGTCGCTTCAAAGCGCTGACAAGATCAGGAGAAAAGAAATAACGAGAGCGTTTGAAACAGAGAAAAGGATGGAACAAAAGGAAGGCGGATTGTGATCTCATGTCGTTGACATGCTTCTTGTTTGTATAGCGCGTGCGCTCTCCTGAAGCTGCTTTAAGCGCTTTAGTGCATAAGGAGAGAAAGATGGGACAATAGACGAAAAGAAGGCAAAAGCCATGATGTAGCGTTAGCTGCTTGTATAGCAGGACTTGGAAAATAATATCCCAGTGGGGGAAATAGGAAATAAAGTACATCCAGGTCTCGGCGGGGCTTGCAGAATGCCCAACAGAGTTTGTTGAGCGGCGCCTTTACATCGCGCTTTCTCCCAAAAAAAGTCACCAAAAAAAAGTGCCTAGTGTCACGCCGCCAGTGAAGCCTCCAGTCTACGCGTGCACATCTTCTGTCCGTCCGCGTGCACATCGGAATACGTATCGATTCCAAAAGGCCCTCGCATGGCGAGAGCAGCGCATGCGCGCTGCTAACGCCAGGCGAGACCTAAAAGACTAGAAGACATTTTTTATGTTAAAATCTATTTTTAATCAGGTTGTTCAGTTGTATATAATGTCTTGGTTTGTATAAAGGTAACAAAAATGCTTAGCACTTTTTATTATAACTTTTCAACATGATGCACAGCAGCCACAATGCTCTACAACATAGCCAAAAGTTCTGGCTAAACACATAAGGTCCCAAAGGCGAGACCTATTGGCTATGCCAATGCTCGTTTGTTTTGTTTCAGGTTCCGGGTGCCATGGTCCCACCAGAGGCACCCACCGTCATGAGGTCTCATTGGGGACCGCAGAGTGGCCCTAATGCCTCTTGGGTCCCTGCCCGGAGGCGGGAGCTACCTTGTCCTCACCTGCTCGCTCTGGCTGCAGGATGGAGGCAATCCGTCGGGTGTGCCCCATTCGCCTCAAAGACACTAGCAAGAGATGCGGGTAACACGCCCGGCCACGATTGTGCCTCTTCTGTCCTGGGGGCTTTGGGGATCTCCCAGGACTGTAATACGTCCTGCGGAGGAGGCCCCACACACACACTCTCGCCATCAAAATTAAAACTTAAAAGCTGTGCTGACCACTGGGGGGCTTGGTCGTCCCAGGAGGATTTTCAGAAATGTACGGCAAACCCCTATGAACTTTGTTCTCGGTTCCCATAGGTCCGATTTTGCCATTCTTGGGCTTTTTGCCCCAGAGGACCAGCGCCAGTCCCCAGGAGCATTTTCTTCAGGCCTCCTGGCTGTGTGCATCAGACCGGTTCTCTCTGCAGCCAACAAATAGAACACCCTCCTCCTGCTACACTCTTCACGCCCCCTGTGTGTCAGAGGAGTTAGTAGTAACCTTGCTTGGGGACAGGGGGGGGAGTGGGGGGGGCATCCAACTGCAGCACAAAGTCCACAGAAGTTTCAGGTAAACCCTACAGGGTCACCCAGCAGGTCCATTCCTCCAACTGCTCTTTAGGGTGAATTAGGTGGACAGCGCCACTAGTCCTGGAGAGTCTCATTCAGGTCCTGGGAATAAGATGGGTTTAAAGTGTTTACATTCATTCTTGCATGTGCAAGAAGTGGCTACTTCTTGCAACTGAGCATTCCTTCACCATCACTCCCTTGGCCAGTGCCTTCTCATCAGTCTCTCCCTGGTGCAGGGCTTTTTCAAGTGTGGGTGAAACGTTCTAGAAGAATGGCACCTCTGCCCAATGCTTGGGTGCCACATAATCAGTCCACACCTGTCCTAGCCCTCCTGCGCACCATTCTGGAACATTCAAGGTGTCTGTGGAAAGTGCTTCCCTGAGAACCTCAGCTCTGCCGCCAGCAGATATAGCTGCCCGATAGCTTCCCACCAAAACTTCAAAGGTAAGCCTCTCCTCTGTTTGGCCCCAGAGGTCTGGCTCTCCTTTGTTTCCGTGGACCTGGCCGGTCTCAGCCAAGGTGCAATGTTACAAGATAATTAACAGATTTTTATTTTACGGAGTTTTATATAGCGCGAACTTGACCCGAAGGCATCGTGTATCAGAGCGCTTTACATTGCACAAGTTGCGTTACATGAGGACACATTCATTTTTGTTAGGCACGGGGAGATTAAGTGATTTACCCAGAATCACAGGATGTTCAGCGTCATTGCCGAGACTCGAACCCGGTACCCCAGATTCGAGATCGACCACCCTAGCCGTGAGGCCATCTCCTCTCCCCTAGATGCAGATTACCTTCTAACCCCTTTCTTTCCCAGGAACTGTGTCAAGCACTGTTAATGGCTCTATTGTGTTTGGAGACTTTTGATCCTTGGCCCAGATGGGGGGATAAATGCATGGACCCCGACTATAAACCTGAGGCAGGGAAATATGACAATTACTAAAGTGTCTTAAAAAGTGTAGATATGATACAAGTCACTGTGGATATACACTAAGGGTGCATGCAAACCCTAGACTGAAACTTCACCGAACCCTATAAGCCTAAATGAAGGGAAACTGTCTTTAGTGCAGCTTTAGCCTCTAATAGGTAGTCAGAACCCCTTTCAGAGGGCTATTGGGCGAACAGGGGTTACTGGGCCAAAGCGTCTGGGTGGTGGCCTTTTACTCCTGATCTGTGCCTGACCTACTATGGGTCCTGAGTGACTGCGCCATGTACTACTACTCCGGTACTTGACTTGTAGTGATAGCACCGGTTGAGCAGTCCAAGCTCTTCAGGTGGAGGTAAGAGCAAGGATTGACAACTCAAATATCCCCAGTGATGACTGTCTAGCCCACTACTCGTCTTAATGATAAAAACAGTATTTATTACTGTAGGAAGCTGGCTCTGTATATACTATACCAAAGTAAGAATCAACCCCGGGCAAGGGTCAGGTAAGTGTAGAGACTGCCCCACCAGCGGCACTGGGGCGGCCGGGTGCAGAGGTCAAATTCGGTCATTGGGGCCCAATGTTAATCACTGGATACTGAGGGGCACCCAAAGAGGGGCTAGTTGAAGGTGATTAAAATCAAAGTTGGTGGTCAGTCTCTGGGGGTTTAGACCAGCACTGGGGGGGGCTACGAGGCATTCAGCGGCACAGAGGCAGCAGGGTGCAGAGTGCTAACACAGCGTCGGGCACCCAATACAAATCAATTGAGAACAACATTTTGAACAAAGGCCGCAGGCTAGGACCAGGAAGCTGGACGAAAGGAACCAGTGGCTCTGGAGGTAAGTTGGGGTGCTAAAGAACTCAGGAACACCATCGGATGAGCTCCCCAAGGCCTGGGGCCTGCGGGTGCACGGGTATCTTTGGAGGTCGGAAAAGTCTTACCGGAGCCAGTAACGGTTGGGGAACCCTTTGTAGTAAGGCTGCAGGCATCGTCGTGGAGTCCAAGAGAGGTCACTCTGGAGTGGGCTCGAGCTCTGTACTGCTGGGGAACCTTCTCGGGCCGGTTGGCCACTTCAAATCGAGCCAGAGGAGTTGGGCGCAGAGGTGGGTTGGAAGGTCAGGTTGTGCGGTTCAGCAGGGGACTGCGTCTCTTCTTGTTTTCTTTGTGGACAGTGCCGCTGCCCTCAGGAGTTCTTGGTCTTTGGGGAAGGCAGGCAGTCATCCCAGGGTTTTGGAGGTCGCTGGGCCTGCAGGACGAGTCGCTTTTTGGAGCAGGTTTCTTCGAGGGCTGCAGACAGGCCCGTAGGGCTGGGGCCAAGTCAGTTGTCCTCTGGAGACTTTATTGCTGATACAGCTCTTCGGACCTTCTTTAGGTTGCCAGGAATCTAAGGATCAAAGTTCAGGGGTGCCCCCAAATACTTAACTCAGGAGCATTACAGGTGCTGGCAGGTAGTAGCCAATGGGCTACTTACCATTAGAGGGGCTACACGCTTTGTATGTCCCCCTCCCTTTGGGGAGGGGGCGTACCGTACCCCTAATCCTATTGCCTGAAATCCTCCCAACCAATATGGAGGATTTTCAAAATAGGGGGGGCACTTCAGCTCCGGACACTCTAGAGGTGGTCCTAGTTGAGAGGGGACAAGCATCTCCTGCTTACTAATTTTCCTGCCAACCTTGCCACCAAAAAGTGGAGCTTGGTCAGTGGGGCGGGCATCTTCACTAGGCTGGAGAGGCCCTGGCTAGCATAACAAAGGGCAGGAAGCTTTTGCGGCTCACCGTCCTTGAATGGTGTTCCTGCTTGGGGGTAGGTGTGAATCACCTCCACCCAGAGCAGGCTTTGTTTCTGACCCATGAGAGCACAAGGCTCCCACCTCAGGGGGTCAGAAACATGCCTGGAAGTGGCAGGCTGGTGCAGACCAGTCAGCCACACACTAGTGGTTTGGTAGGTTCAGGGGGCACCTATGAGGTGCCCTCTGAGTGCATTTATTAATAAATCCACTACTGGCATCAGGGTGGGCTCATTAAACTGCGATGTTTGGTACCAAACATCTTTGGATTCGGTGAAGCCATCATGGAGCTGTGGAACTCGTATTGACAAGCTCCCAGCCCATGTACTCAGTATGCACTTATAATCTCTAAGAATGGACTGACACTATAGGGGCATATCTGCTTATGCAGTTATGACCTCACAAGAGGTATAGTGCACCCTGCCTTTATGGCTGTAAGGCCTCCTGTAGGGGTGACTCACCTATGCCTCTTGCAGTGTTGGCAGGCCTGGCACACAGGGATGTGAGCCGAACCAGGTCGACTTCACTTTTAGCTGCACCAAAACACGCAGGCTGCAGTGGCAGTGTCCATGTGTTTGGGGAGGGGTCTCTTAGGGTGGCATAATACATGCTGCAGCCCTTAGAGACCCTTTCTGTTCAATGCCCTTGGTATCATTGGGAACTTTTACATGGGACTTCTATGTGGGCCTGAGGTGTACCAACTGTGAAAACAAATGTACAGTTTTGGGAAAGAACACAGGGACTGGGAACCTGATTAGCAGGAACCCAGTGCACATTCAGCCAAAGTTTTATTCAGAGTCAGGCAAAAAGTCGGGGGTAACCATGCCAAAAGGGGTACTTTTGTACAATTACATATGTTAGACACAGCAAACTAAGTAATCCACACAAGATGTTTCTCAAGACTAGTGCTCTAGCACTGGTCAGGAGAGAGCTCGTGCTTATGGGTCCTCACGCTCCTGCCTCTCGTTCAACCTATATCCTGCATACCTGGAGGGTTCTAGGAGGTGACACCAGGTGCTGCTCGTAGTAGCAAAGCAAATGAAAGCCTGGCTTTGGCTTTAAAAGCTTTTCAGATCTGCAGGCGGTAAACACCGCCGGGCTCCAAAACGTTTTACAAGGGCCTGCAGACCTGCTTCCACCTTACCCGAACCCCAGCCTTCAGAACAGTCAAGGGGCCAGGATGCTTCTCATGTCCGCGTTCAATACTGACCAGCTCGTACCGAACCCATTCGCAGTCGGCGCGATCACCGCGTTAGGGCAGACACAGAAGGAGACTGCTTCCATGTGCAGCGGCCACTCCTTCGCAGTTCCTGCATACCAGGGCAGGGGTGGGCAAGCAGCTTAGGCTTATCAGAGGGTGGCGTTAAGCATTTGCTGTAAACACAGAGTCAATAAATGAGACACACGCAAGAAGATACTCGCGACCAATTTAGAAAACAAAATACAGATTGCCACCGCCCGGTCCTCTAGTCCTGGCTGGCACAGCTCGGATCCTGCAAGCCAGTAACTGTCAAATCTCTTGTGGACCAGCAGTTAGATTGTACTTCACTGAAGGCACTGAAAATATAGTAAAAGCTCACAAGCTATGGTGTTCTTACCTCCGGGGAGAGTGTCAAGCAACTCCCTGTGTCTTCGCTGTCACTCTCGCATGGGCACTGTGGCTCCAGACATCACTTTCTCCTCCTACACCGGCAAGTAGCCTCCTGCTCCTGGGCCCAGGGAGGCTGCATCTGGCTACCCAGTACCCCCATAGCCCCTAGCAGTTACTAAGAAGTAAGCGCGCATACCATGCTTCTTACTTCGGGAAGCCATGGCAGGACAGAAGAAAACTCTCCTTCTCCTCCCCCCCACCCAATTACTTCACTGTAGCTGTACCTGAGAGAGAACTATGTGCTCTCAGCCGTAACAACCAAAACTCCTGGCCTGCACAACTGAATGACAACCTCACGAGGCCCAGACCGCTCCATCGCAACCAAGATGCAAGCATGTTTATGATTGGCTGAGTCAGGGAATGGAACAGAAAGACTTGACGGAATCTCAGACAAAAGAAGCTGAGGACTCAGAAACAAAGTGGCATAGATAAAGCACTTTCATAGTTTCATTTAAAACTTTCCATGGAACCGTTGTGCCATTCAGTGATTCCTGCCTTCGTGCAGTGCGTCTGCACATCTAATTATCCCAGTACTTTCCCTTACCAATAGCACTTAGTCCTGCAAAGTGTTGCATGATAAGGAAACAACATCTACAATACAAACTAAAATAACAGGATTGGGTGGGTTACTCTCACTTGAAATGGAAAAATGCGAGATATCTGAAAAGCGGAGCCCATCCCACCAGAATATGAACCTGTTTGATCACAGATTCCTGCAGCAGGGGCATGAACACACTGAGGGTCTTTGCTGACTTAAAGAAATGGATTAGCAGTTATTTTTTCCTGGATGGAAATCCTTGTGGACCGCTCAGATGTCATTGCATCTTTCGGCAGCACTAGGGTCTATTATTAATACAGCCCAGTGGAACAGCAGAAGGAGGCACCATGCCGAAGCTGCTGCCTCCAGGAGGAGAGGGTGGAGAGACGCATGGTTTGGGTCTTGAGTCCAGGGGAACTTCTAACAGCTGGCACCGAGCAAGGGAGGCTCCCTGCACAGACATGACACAGGATGCCAGCCACCCCCTCCCGGTCTCTCTTCACCTAGATAAGTACTGTTGCTATATCCTAAGCCATCCGTCAGCTGTATGTTGCTCAGTTTAGCGAGCTTGAAATGATGAAACACTGATTTGCACTAACCGGGATTTGGACCCTGCCAGAGATCTACAGCTTGGTGCTCAACCAACTGGGCTATCACCGTGCCTACATGCTGAAACTGTTGGGTGATGGCAATTGGGCGTGATGTTTGGAAGGCCCTGCGCAGGATCATCCGATTCTTCAACTGCGTCCTAAAATCATTTGAGCTAGGCAGGTAGCAGAAAACTGCAGCACCTCTTAGTCCCCGCTGGCAAGTTAAACTTCTCTCCTGGGACGTTGGCGCCTAACACATGTGAAATATGGAGACACGCACCAAAGCTTAGTTTCAAGTTTTGATCAAAATAGTAAAAGCTGACCCAAGGCCATGGACTTCAGACTTCAGAGGTGTTCTTTGTGTGATGCACAGGTGGAAGGGTCACACGGCCTGATGCCCTGAAGTCCTTCCAATTGGTGGTTAGCTGTGACATTTGGAGACCTCCTCCTCCTGCAGTCCAACTGGCCTCAGAGGCAATAGCCCTTGCAGGTACTGTTAGAGGGCCCTGAGCCGGCCTCTGTGCTCCAATATTGATCGCCCCGCTAAACGCAGTCTGCCGGGCTGTCTCTAAAATAAAGAATGGCCTGTTTGAGGACTCCTCGCTGTCAAACTCCAACCAGTAGACAAAACAGACACCTTCTCCTGCATTAGGAATAGAGTGAGCGCATCAGTAAACTCCGCTCCTCCCGCGGTTGCAGAGTTTTTGCTGAACAAGGTGCTCCAATCGGAGTTGAGAAAACTCTGCGAACTCCGCCGGCGGAGCGGAGCTTGCCGCCCACCGCTACCCTGGAGCACAGGGACACATACTGTTTCCATGAACCCGGGCTGGGGGACTCCGGTGCAGAGCTATTTAGGTCGGCGGGTGGCAGCGGTTAGAGACTCTCGCTTAGCTTTGGTTACCTGGAGAGGGAGAGAAAACAGGACAGCAGGGGCACTCTCTGTCTTGGCCTTGGTGATCCAGAAGCTCCTCGTCAGCAGGTCGGCTTCGGCGGTGTAAGGTCTGGACACAAAACAAGCCTTGGTTGCTGCAAGTGCGCCGGTACACAGGGTATTGTTGCTGGGCATCACCAAACTCTGCAAGAAGATGGATCTGACCTCCTGGAGCAGCACAGCCTTCTTCTTGGCGAGATGCTTCATTGGACCCAATGGTCGGCAAGTCGAGGTACAGGGCATGTGTAGTCTGTGCCTACAGTTGCATGGGGATGGCTCCTTCACCCCAAGTGAGATGCTGCTTGGTTGGTGAAGCGCTGGACAGTCCTCCACGGGCTTGGGATGATGCACAGCTTTTGGACGAGCTTGGTCTGTGCAATTGTCAAGGTACCAGCAGCAAGGCAGGGTTTGATGTAAAGGTCAGGTTAAGTCCTCAGTTCTCGCAGTGAAAGTTCTCTTCTGTCCTTCGGTTCCCTGGTAGACTAATGTGAGGTCCTGGTGTCAGGGGGCTACATAAATACTGAAGTTAGAGGCATTAAGGGGAGTGTAAGGTAGTAGCCAATGGGCTATCTTCTCCTGGGGTGACTACACCCCCTATATAACAACTTCCTGTGGAGAGTGGGCATAAACTTGACCCAGAGTTCCTAGTTTCACCAAAAACAAGATGGTGAAACCCTTTTTAGAGTGTCCATTTCAGATGGCTCACCTTAGGGGTGTGCCTAGCCAGATAGTGCGTACTGGCTGGCTAATTTTCCCACCTTCTTTTGTGCCAAATGGGCCTAACGGCAGGGAGTGGCTTTCCCCAGGTCTGGGGTAAGCCCGGATCGCATAGCGAAGGCGACAGAGGCTTTGAAGCCTTAGGCCTTGGTATGCTAATTCACTAGCCATCCTGCAGGAGGAGATGTGATCACCTTCCTACATAGCAGGCATTGTTCCTGATCTCGGAGAGCATTGGCTCTCTGTAGCAGGGGGTCAGAAACTCATCAGTGGAGGAAGGCTGACAGAGTTCAGTCAGCCAGCACACTAGAAGACTGGTAGGTTTCAGGGGGTACCTCTACGGTGCCCTTTGGGTTCAAGTCATAATAAATCCATCATCGGCATCAGTGTGGATTTAAGACGAGGTGTTTGATACCAAGTACCATGATTTTCAGCGAAGCCATTATGTAGCTCGGTAACCTGTAATGACCAGTGTCCAGTACTTATGCTTAAGATGGCTTTCTGATCACTTGCAATGTCGTGGCAATGGAACCAGACATCACAGGGGCATATCTGTTCATGCAGATATGTCCACACACAATACAATGCACTCTGCCTTAGGGCTCTAAGGCCTGCTGCTAGGGTGACTCACATATAGTATCTATTGTGTGTGTGGTCATGACAAAGGGAGTGTGCAATGTGTTTTCAAAATGGTTTGCACCTTTTAACGCATCCTGCAACCGTAGGCTGCATTCAGTTTTTGTGTGGGTCCCTTTGGGTGGCATAATACATGCTGCAGCCCACAGGGACCCCCTTTAGTACACATGCCCGTGGGTACCAGAGGTACCATTTACTACTGACTTACAGGGGTGCTACAGTTCTTGTCAATTGTGTTACAATTAGACATTTACCGGTTTTAAGGGAAAGAGCACTAGCACTGGGGGCCTAGTTAGCAGGGACCTTGTGCACTTTGTCGAAAAGCATCAGTACTAGGGCAAAATGTGGGGGTGATCATGTCAAAAAGGGGCACTTGTCCACAGGGGGAGGTGGGGTAGGTCACAGGTACTGTGACAGTTACAATCAGGTCATATTCTCTGGGCGACGGCCCCAACAGCCTTGGTGACACGACTCCTGGCACAAAGTGGGGGGCACACACACCGGTGACGGCCCACAGACTCAGTTGCATGGGCAACAACCTCAGTTTCAGATGCACTGACAGCTCGACAATCCTTGTAGCTCTCTTCCTGCACACGTGGGTTATGGGCGACTGCCCACGAGATCAGTGCTACCAGGCGATGGCCCCACCTTCACGGGAAGCGGGTGGGGGGCTGTCAACATCCGTAAGAGGGAATGGCTCTCTCAGAACCCTGGTACAGACTGGAGTGGGTGCATCACACTCTGCTCATTGGGATTCTATCACTAGGGTCCCCACTTGGCCTCACTCTCTCCTCTCCCCCACCCCCTCAAGTGTTAGTGGCTCCTGGCTGATTGTCCCTCACCCAGATGGGAGGCTGGAAGGCCTTGGTCCCCTGTCCTGGTTTCAGCAACAATAGGTTTTGATGATCTTCCCTGGCCAGATGAGATGGTGCTGTTCAACAAAGTATGGGGCACACGCTTCTGCCTTTATAGTCCAAATCCAGACACATTTGTGATTTAGTATCTAGCCTTTGAAATTTGTGTAGGCTGTGCCAGCTCCTTTGATGTGGTCTCACCTATGCATTGCTGTAGGAAGCTAGCTCTGTATATGGTATGCCACTAAGTGGTGATACGGTGCACAAAGGCCATGGATTCCCCAAAAGTGTACAGGGCTCAATGTAAAACTCAAAGTGCTCTATTAGTGGTAGTGTGGGAGAACAGCCTTAGGCCTTACACATAGGAGTGTAAGATCTTTACTGCTCACACATGACTAATAACTGACAACTCAAAAAGAAGATCCACACCAATTTTAGAAAAATAAGCTTTGTTCAAGTTTTATTTTTAGACCAAGATCTTCGCAATAAGGTAACTAGGTTTTTAAATAACTTTTCACTTTCAAAAGTCGACACTATAATTTCTGAAAAGATCAATGTTTTCCTATAGAGGAAAACAATAAGGCGGTTATACAGGTAAGTACGCAACTTACAGTTTCAGTCTTCGGGACCACAGGTCAGCAAGAGGCAAGAGTCAGGTGAGTATCAGAACTGCACCACCAGCAGCACAGGGGCAGCCGGGTGCAGAGGTCAAAATCTGAGTTCGACCCAAAGTGTTTCAATGGAGATTGGGGGGGCTTGAAGCTACACTGCTTGCAGGTATGTGGATCTGTTGCAGGCGCCGAACTTTGGGGGTTAGAGAAAGCACGGGGCCACAAAGCAGCACCAAACATACACCACCAGAGGCACAGTGGCGGCCAGGTGCAGGGCGCAAATTCAACGTTGGGTGCCCAATGCTTTTCAATGGAGACTTTGCTTTCAACAAACAGGCTGCAGGGGTCGAACCGGAGGTTGCAGTAAGGAGACTGACAGCAGGGTTAAGTAGAGATGTGGGGGGTTGTAGGAGCACCGTTGATTCAGTTCACCAAGGCCTTCGGGCATTGGGTGCAGGGGTGCCTTTAGACGTCAGAGCCTTCTTACAAGAGGCAGTCAGGGAAGCCTCTGGATTCAGGCTGCAGGCATAGTCGTGGAGTCCAGGAGATGTCAGCCAATGCTGGCCTTGAGCTCAGGATCGCGGGGGAACCTGTTCTGGATCGGTGGTCCACCTGGACACAGGCCAGAGGCGTCAGGTGCAGAGTGGGCAGGACTCGCGGAGTCCTTTGTGTTGGATTCTTGTGGATTGAACCGCTGTCCTCTGGAGTTCTGGTCTTTTTTAAAGTTCAGGCACTCTTCCTCGCGTTTCTGGAAGTTACTGTCTGCAGGACAGGTGTCATCTTCTTGCAGGGTCTTTGAAGCTGGAGACAGGCCGGTAGGGCTGGGGCCAAGTCAGTAGTCTTTTTCAGGCTTCGCTGCACGGCGTCTTCATCCTTTTCTTGGGTCGCAGGTAACTGACTACAAGGTCTGAGGGAGTCTCCTAAATACTAGATTTAGGGGGGAGTAGCAGGTACGACCAATGGGCACCCTACCTGGGGTGACTACACCCTCAATTATGCTACCCTCCAGTAGGAGGGTGCATAGACCTAGCCCTGATTGGAGGAGTCCCAGAAAAGTGTGTTTAACTTAGACTCCTCCACCTGAGGGGTGGCGTTTGCAAAGGTGGGCATACCACCTAGCCTTTTTAAGTTTTCCCCCCAGTTTTCCTGCTCAAAGTGGGGGTGTAAACCAGGGGCTGCTATCTGTTGATAGCAGAAAAGGCTGGGGGTCGCATTACAAAGGCGAAGGCCTTTGAAGCTTCCCCTTCGAGCACTGGGTCCATCCTGGGGGAGGAGGTGCGACACCTCCACCCACAATGAGCATTGTTCTGGTCCCAGAGAGAAGAGGCTCTCCACCCAGGGGTCCAGAAACAGGTCGGTGTGTGGCACGCTGCCTACAGCCATTCAGAGACCACACCAAAGTCGGTAGGTTTTTAAGGGGCACCTCTGAGATGCCCTCTGAGTACATGGTTTAATAACTCTCACACCGGCATCAGTGTGGATTTATAACAGGGACCTTTTTGCCACCAAACACTCCTGGTTTCAGTGAAGCCATCACAGTGCTGGGGAACTAGAGTTGTCGAGTTTCCAGCCCATGTACTCCTTATGGCTTTCCTGGCACATACAATATTTAAGAATTGACTTAAGTATTGGAGGGGCACATCTACTCAGGTAGATATGCCCTCACCTGTGGAAAAGTGCAGCCTGCCTTAGGGCAGCAAGGCCTGCTAGAGGGATGACTTACCCATATCTTGGGCAGTGCAGGATGGCATGGCACCCAGGCAGGGTGCCATGTCGACTGTCTTTCACCTCACAGGGGCATGCAAACTGCAAGGGTAGTGAGGGGGTCCTAGGAGACCCTCGTCAGCTCCAAGGCCCTAGGTACCTAGGGTACCACTTTCTAGTGACTTACAGGGGGGGCAGAAGTACCAATTGTGGATATGTTTTTAGGGAAGAAGCACTGGCACTACAATCGAAACCACATCAATTTCCTGACAAAAAGAGGGGATAACCATGTCAAAAGAGGCACTTTCTCACAACTGCCCTTTGTCAAAGGGACAGTCTGCCACAGAAGGAGTGTGTTGAATTCAGAGGGACCCACAACACAGGCCAAGGGAGTAACAGAGGATCACACCTGGCTGTCAGCCTCCACTGAAATAGTCCTCATAAAGGTTCAAAGTATTAAGCCTTCTTCTATGGTAGTGCAACCTGATCAGTCCTACCATCTCCCTGACCATGAGCCTAGGCCTCACTGACCAGTACCTGAATCAAAAAGCACTTTGATGGGCACAGAGAATGCTTTGCTCCTCTCCCTTGAGGAGAGAGTGTGAGAGAGAGTGTGAGAGAGAGTGTGAGAGAGAGTGTGAGAGAGAGTGTGAGAGAGTGTGAGAGAGAGTGTGAGAGAGAGTGTGAGAGAGAGTGTGAGAGAGAGAGTGAGAGAGAGTGTGAGAGAGAGTGTGAGAGAGAGTGTGAGAGAGAGTGTGAGAGAGAGTGTGAGAGAGAGTGTGAGAGAGAGTGTGAGAGAGTGTGAGAGAGAGAGTGTGAGAGAGTGTGAGAGAGTGTGAGAGAGAGTGTGAGAGAGTGTGAGAGAGTGTGAGAGAGTGTGTGAGAGTGTGTGAGAGTGTGTGAGTGTGTGTGAGAGTGTGTGTGAGTGTGTGTGAGTGTGTGTGAGTGTGTGTGAGAGTGTGTGTGAGAGTGTGTGTGAGAGTGTGTGTGAGAGTGTGTGTGAGAGTGTGTGTGAGAGTGTGTGTGAGAGTGTGTGTGAGAGTGTGTGTGTGAGAGTGTGTGTGTGAGAGTGTGTGTGAGTGAGTGTGTGAGTGAGCGAGAGAGAGTGCGAGAGAGAGTGCGAGAGAGAGTGCGAGAGAGAGTGCGAGAGAGAGTGCGAGAGAGAGTGCGAGAGAGAGTGCGAGAGAGAGTGCGAGAGAGAGTGCGAGAGAGAGTGTGCGAGAGAGAGTGTGCGAGAGAGAGTGTGCGAGAGAGAGAGTGCGAGAGAGAGTGCGAGAGAGAGTGCGAGAGAGAGTGCGAGTAATTCCAGGTAAGGGCAGTAGCCTATACCTTCTCAAGAGTAGCGCTTGACACACCTCTCCCAGTCTGAGCAGACCGCATTACCGTAAAATAGGCCTAGGTCATGGCACACTTGTATGGTCCATTTTTGCCCATGACCAAAAGAAGAAAAATCAGTACCAGGGTTCCAAATATCCATGCAGCTACAGCACTCAGGGTAGGGGAGCATGCCCGATACCATGAAGGGGCCTTTTCAGTCCTAACATATGAAATACAGTTTAAGCACCACAGTAAGCATTTCACACCCACCCTATGAATGCCTGCTCACACGAGGCTTACCCCTGCTCAGTACCGATCCCTGAAGGGTCCCTTCTGGGCACATACCTTGCTGTGCGAAAAAGTGGTCTCACATGCGCAGCTCACACGTGTGCTCACGTATTCATGTATAACCAGCCCAGAGCCTCTTGCTTTGCTGCGCAGCAGGGGCCTGATCTGAAAAGGCAGACACTAGAGAGTAGCACCCAGTCTATTCCCTGTGAATTTACTGTGAGTGAGAATCCGATAAGGAGACTCACTCTCAGTAAAAGGCCAAAACCAGGTAGTCAAAAGTGAAAAATCCAAAGAGATTACAAGGGCAGAACCCACTGTGCAACAAGAACCAACAGTAAAAAAACATTTTTGCCTTGAAGGCACAAAATTATAATCCTCCATAAAGTTAATTTACGGTTTGGTGAAAAGGCACACGGCACAGTCAACACGAAGAGAAAAATAAATACTATTCCGTCTGCAAACCAGAGTTGTGCAATCCGCACAGCAAATGGCTTGCAAATGGAAACATAATATGCAATGCGACCAATGTACTAACAGCAATACTTTGTCCCTTGATTGGTTTTCACAAAGGTGCAAAAATAGAAAAAGGGGAGTATACCTAGGAAGCAGGCAGTGCTTCTCTGGACCACTGCTTGACTCCCGACAACTAGTTCTGATGCAAAATACTACTTTATGGTAGGATAATGCTATGACTGGGTAGAACTGGAGGTGTCTGGCAGAGAGCTGGAACTGTTTGCATCAAACTGTTCCTCTACTCCCTAGACTATGATGGTGGAGCTTAATATTTTCATACTGAATTATTCAAGTCAAGAAGCAGTTGCCTGACCACCTGCGGATTTAAGGGATTATATATTAACAGGGTCCGAGACATACTTTTGGAACCAAAATGCAGAAACCATGCCAAGCCGTTATGCAGCTGAGATAGCAGGTTGGCAATTATACAGTATGTTGGGCGATGAGAGGTTGGGTAAAGTTAAGAATTCCCCCTTACAGGGCACTGAAACTTAGCACTACCAGAAACCCAACATAATGGGATGGATAGATAAATATAAATTAATTACTTAGAATGTTCCTAGGATGGACCGGTTAAGACCTGAACAGCTAAAACTGCACTTGTTTTTGTGTCCCTCAGACGGTCCTATTCACACAGCTCAAACGGTAATAAGGACGGTAGTCAAAGTACAAAACAGGTTTGGTGTGAAGGACTTCTTTTTAATCTGAGCATATGCAACAAACATTAGTTAAGTTGATTTCTTAGAAGGGATGATGAAAAATCTAACAAACAAGATCCATGTACCATTCATATGGAGATGCAATTTAAATTGTGCATTAAATCCTTGTGAAGATGGATACATCCATCCCTTCCTAGATCATAAACTCTAAAATAAGTGAAGGCAATAAAGAACTGGTGTAACAATTGTAAGTAAGTTGATGTTTGACAGATGTTAACCTCAAAGGTCAGGGGTAGTCTAAGCGTACTTATTTATATGAACTCCACATCAGATTGATAAAATACAATGCCAGAGAGACTCCCGCATTGAAGAATCTTGAATACATAGGAAAGAAAACTGTCAGAACATAATCCTTTGCAGGTAATAGTCTCCTGGGGGAAGATTATTCACGTATCGCAGGTCACCTCCTCCGACTACAGACCATACAGAACTCCACAGCCAGACTAGTCCTGGATCTCCCTAGACGAACCCTACATCACCCCCTACACATCAGGCAACTCCACAGGTACCTTATACAGAAAAGAGGCTAGTTCAAGCTCCTGGCCAATGCACACAGGGCCCTACATATCTGCAGACCTGCCTACTTGAACCACCACCTGAACTTTCATCAGCCCACCAGACACCTCTGCTCCGCGCCCTTTTCTCTAACTCTCAGCTCCCACATCCGACGTAGTAGATGCAGAGGTCACTCTTCCAACCTAGCAGCAAAGTCATGGAACAAGCTAACTTTTCACCTACGGCCCTCCCCATCTCTTCAAAAGTTCTGAAAGTCCCTGAAGATCTGGCTATTCGGCTAATCAACTTGACTCTGCAGGTGACTGAATATCCTTAACGGGTGACAAGTAGTGCTATACACATCTACTGATTGATAAATACCAACATGGAAGTTATTGGTGTCAGCACTAGAGGATACAACATACATGTAATAACATTGCAACACTATTTCACAGAAATTTCAGGAAACACAGGAGACAAGTTGAAGGAATGGTAAGTGCTCAAGGTAGTTAGTTATCAGGGGACACGGCATTAAAATGTCCTGTGGGGCTAAGTCATCCATAGAGAGGCAATCAAACCTGAATATTATCTAAAACTGATGGACCAGCAAGTATGCTCCAGAACGTGCACTCAGGCAGGTATTATCTGGAAATGGGGGAATATGCAGTTCAGTTACTAAAGAAGATTAGTAATGTTGACTACAGGGAACAGTTACTAGGGGCTCATAGAGGGGAAGATAAAACAGGTAGGCTACTTGCAAGCTTTACAAAATTAGACTCACAGAACCTGCTGATATCATCAATGATAGAGGACCCAGGTACTCTGGTTCACACACAAGATGACAAACGCAGTGTTTGTACAATATTATCTTAACACAATATTGATTGTGTGCTGAGAATACAAACCAATTTTGGTGGCTACAACAGGTTACGTACGACTGGCAAGTCTGAGAATGGTTAAAGCTTGAGCAGGGGGGAGAACGTATAAGCACCCATTGCGACTGTAAAAGATTGAAAACTCTAATTGTAACCAGCTTGAGGAAAACAACTCTGTGACCAACAGACTCCCTGCTGAGTTTTAAACAAGATAAGTAGATCTTCTAGTGCCCAGGATAGCAGACTTGAGCAAAGAGACATGGTCCAGGTGTCACATGGCCTATAGGGACATTGTCGTTTTTCTCTAAGTTAGCATGAGCACGCTGCAGCCTGTCTGCTGCTATGCGCACGTTACTACACAACTTTATTTTTGCAATAATTTTTATGGCTGTTTTTCACACGAGAACTCATCGATATGTTCACTCTGTAAGTTCCTGGGATTTAGTCTGAACATTGTGAGCAAGGTCGATAAACAATGCCCCTTGTTATTTTGTTCTGGGCAGGCCTTCAACATAACATACCAATGCAGCTATTGTTTGGGACACCGTACTTTGGTCTTATCGAAATACACGAATAGGTAGCACACACTTGGAGAGGGACCTTTCCAGGGAGTAGAGCAAGACAGCACCTATGATGTAGATCTACTCTCTATAGGCTAGGTTTTGGGGTCTGCTGACAAAGCCCAGAGATCGTCGAATATATAATAATACTGCTTCTTAGCAAGGGGAGGGAGGTTAGGCTCTATTGTCTTTCCATGATGACATCTCCCTTCATGATTTATGGACTAGCTGCTATGCTGACTATTTGTACTATGCATTTTCCGGCTTGTTGTGGCACGTATACTGTATGTTAGGCACGTTAGTTAAAATAAATATTTTAAACAGTTTCGTTTCTCTGTCAGATCTTATTGTGGACAAGTACAACCGTGCGAGCGAAAGGGTGTGTCTTGTTACCGCGATTCCTGAGAGATGTGGGAGTATTGTGTTCTGGGGTGTCTAATCATTTGTTTCTCTGCGAGTGAGTAGGAGAGCAAGTGAGACACTATATCTAGTCAGTCCTGGGCTCATGGGTACCAAGATGGTAGGATGACTCAGTCCCTATAGGCCAAGGTCCTATAATCCTGCGCATAATTCTGTTTTTGGGCAGAATCCCTGCAACATGGCACCGCCAACGTTTGGTCTGGTACTTATTCACGAAACCCCTGAGTAGCGCTTGTGCTTGTCCACAATACCCTCTCACCAGCTCCCAGAGACGTCCATAGTAGGGGGGGCTTAGCCTCCTATATTTGTATGGTATCCCTATTTCTATAGGTTTTTCAAGCTTGAAGTTTAAAAGGTTTTAGACCCGGTTTTGCGCTGCCGTTTTCCTTGCTCAGTTTTTCTATAAACATGGAACAACCAGTCGCTATTGCGGCACATAACCGCGCTGCGGTACTAACTCAGAGTCCCCAATGCAGGGGCTACCTTTATTTTTGTTGTTGAGGCGAACTCGGCTTACCGCTTCGAGGTTTTCTATTCTTGGGTTACGTTCCCCGCGGTAGATGGGAATGAAAATTTGTTTCATGAATTTTTCGTCCTTAGGCATTAATTGAAGTTCCGTTGACGTCCTGGGAGCATACAATTTGGTTTAATGGCGCCCTTCCTCACCCGGTCTCTGTTGTTCGTATGGGCCCCTCCTCAAAATCAGACGGTGAGAACCCTGCTCCTCGACAGGATTTGGGCGGTAACCCTCCTCGACAGCGCAGTGGAGGTTACCATAGTGCGGCAGACACTCCACCAGCGTCTGGAGGCGAAAACAACTCACACTTTCATTACCGTAGAAACAGCTGATACTAGAGTTGCTACTCCAGATAGGCTTTATAAAGTAAGCCTCCAAATTGAAGGTGATATTAGACGTCAGATTAAAGAAGTCTTTTGGGAGAATCTGACTTATGATATTTTATTGGTGGAGGTTGATTGGCCTCCCCCTTTTGTCCTAGCTTCCTCCAGAGGAGAAGATATTATACCCAGTTTTTCGCAATACGTACCTGATGACGATAAAAGTGGACATTATCCTTAGCTCCTGCGTTATATCGAAATCAGGCAGGTTGGGACGAGGATTCTCCGGTACGTGATTTCTTTGCGTTCTACACCTTAGCCCCAAACACAGTATCCAATCAAACGTGACGCAAAAGCGTCCATAAGTGACACCTTGACCCAATTGGTATATCAGGGTGTGATTAAACCCTGTGTTTCGTCGATGAATAATCTTTTTTCCGATATTGAAACCGGACGGTTCATATTGTATAGTTTTAGACTACAGAAATTTGACAGTCATGTTCGTACCTTCGCGGTTCAAAACACACATAGCTCTGCATCGGTAAACATTGTTCGAAAAAGGAGCAAAACCACTTTGGATATTTCCAATTGATTTTTCAGTCACTCTTTGGCTCCTGAGAGTTGCAATTTGACCGCATTCAGTGCCCTAGGCGGTCAGAGATCATATGCGAGATTGCCTGTGGGGTATAAGAATAGCCCTGGCATGTTTGCGGAACGCACCGTTTCGATTTTACATGAGATTGACCCGGATGCCTTTTTGCATGTCGATGACATTTATTTGACGGATGATGATGAATCCTCATCTAATTCGCGTTGATTGCATTGTCACACATTTTGCGAAGTTAGGCTACAAATTTAATTATGCGAAATCACATTGCCTTTCTTGCAGTGCTTTTCCTTGGTTATGAACTTAATAATGAAGGTAGGGGGTTGGCCCCCCACTTTTGGAGAAATGTGCTCAATTGCAGCCTCCCTCTACCCTTAAAAAATTGCAGTCTTTGCTGGGTTTCTTAAATTTGCAGGACTTGCATTCCTGATTATGCCCAGTGTATCAAACCGCTCTACGCGTTGATACACCCCTCTTTTTCGTCTTCGTTGGCTTCCGGAACATACAGCAATACTTGGGTCTTTGCAGTCTGATCTGCTTGGGAATCAATTCTTGTTAAAGAGAGACAATACTACTAATTTGGTGATACGGATTGTACCAGGAGCATTGGAATTCACTTACGTCACATTCAATGAAGGGGACACGGTCCCCATTGCTTATAAATCGCATTTGTATACTCCTGCTGAGATGCGTTTCTCTTCCACAGAACATTTTTTGACAGCGGTCCAGATGGAGATTCTGAAAGAACGCTCTTTGGCTCAGGGTATACGCATTTTTGTGGTCTCGCCAGTGCCTGCTTTAGAAGCAGTCACGAAGGCTAGTGTCCCGAACTCTAAGGCTCTGCATCCACGTTGGATACAAATGTGCTAGTTCTTTGACGTCGGCTGATGTCAACTTTATCTTTGACCTTTCTTTGCAAACACAGGAGTTTTTACAATATGAACATGTTCATCCTCCTCCTTTATCATTGCTCCCTCTTGATCAGTACAAATGCATTATTTACACTGATGGGTCTGCACAGCGGCCATTGGTTCTAAACATGCTTATTCAGCAGCCCGAGCAATCGTGGTAGGCACAATAGTAGGTGGTGATTTCAAATCTTCCTTGGTGCACACACAATCTCTTAGAGATTGCAGAGCTCAAATGACGGAGCTACACGCTTTGGTTTTGGCTCTTGAGTTTCCTTATCCTGATGTTCCTACACTAGAAGTGTGTGATTCTTTTTACTGTGCACAATGCTTCAATGATAATTTGTTCTTCTGGACACAAAATGATTTCCGTGATTCTAAAGGTAGCGCAATAAAGCATAAAACGCTTTGGGTCCGAGTGGCCGCTCTTAAGGAACGTTTGCCACTCACATGTTATCCATACTTTAGGCCATCAACGTGTGGGAGCACACGCAGTTGGTAATTCACTGGTCGATGAGGCAGCCAAATCTGCAGTAGCCACTTGTTCAGTAGCAGCTGTCACTAGGTCTATTACTAAAAGTGATGATATTCTTGCAGCTATAGCTGCGACGAAGGAGGGTACAGAATTGCCTCAATGTTTCCCTTCGTGTTATACACACCACTTGTAATGTGATCAAATTCCATTTGTGACAATTCCATCCGTTGGGGGATCGGCTGATTCCCAAAGAGGACCACAGACTTTGATAATAGCCGTACATGAAGGCGTTGCTTCTGCACATGCCGGAGTGACTGCGACCATTTCCCTTTTACAACAACATTTTTGGTGGCATTGTTTGTACCAACAGGCACGTAAATACGTTCTTTCCTGTGACATGTCAACAGATTAAACCTTCTGCTGTTTCACGTCCACCCCATACTCAACTGTACATTTCAAATCAACCGTTTGGTTGTATTTATCTTGATCACTGCGGTCCGTTAACATCTGATAATGCTTTTAAGTATATCTTGGTTGTAGTGGATTCGTGCACTAGATTGCTTTGGCCGCATTGTAGTGCTGACGCTCGAACTGTTCAAAAAGAGTATCGTGTCTGAGTAGGAACATTTGCCTGTGGCACCTTCCATTCTGACCAAGGTCCTGCTTTTGCCTCTAAGGCTTACCGGGATGCGATGAAGTCTCTGGGGGTGCAGGTGCAATTCTCGTCTCCATATCGGCCTGAGGGCAATTCTGTTGTGGAGCGGATGAACCGTGACTTAAAGCAATCTTTAACAGCTAGAGTATTAGGTACTGGTCAGGGCTGGTTGACTCATCTATATGGAGTTCAACGTGCACTTAATAATCTCCCTAGAAGGTCTCTGGGTGGGCGGACCCCATATGAAATGCTCTTTGGCACTAAAATGTTTGTGCCAGACCTTGATGGTCTAGACGTGTGGCGGCTGCCGCAACGTTTGATGTAGATAACCATTGTGTTGTTACAGGATCTACAAAAGGCTCGTGATTCACAAGCGAAAGCCCATTTGCCCTCTTACATGGATGCAGCTGTGCTGATTCCAGTTTCTGGCTGGCTTCCTAAAGTTGGGGGATCTGGCCTGAGAGAAGATGGAGAACAAAAAGGAATTTGGTCCATCATACTGTGCACCGGTAAGAGTCCTTGGTTTGAAAGGCACCTGTACTGTGATTCTGCCTCAACTACCTGGTCGTACGGAGAATCGTTACATTTCAATCGAGCATGTCAAGCTACACCATAGGGCAGATACTGAATAGTATGCCTACAAGCATTCCACGCCGGGATATTTCACTGAATCCGTTGGCTTCTGTTTCCTCGCCGTCTCCCCAACACATGGAAGGGGAGATGGAATCAATTGATTTGTTTCCTGTTTTACTTTCTACATCTACAACTGCAGATAATGAGTATGCTTCTCCTCCAGTTGAAGTTATAATTGACATTCCTGAAAATACAATACATTTGCCTTCCAATGAAGAACAACCCCCATTGTTTCAGCTGGGGTCCAGTGGTTACTATATGGACCGTAATAGCTTTTCTTCTGATCTGTGTTCATTGTCATCCGCTGTGGCAGAGCCCCCTACACGTATTACTCTTTTCATCTCCTGGTTCAAAAAGACTCACCTGGTCCTGCCCTGGACATACATCTGGATGGTGCAGACGATGGTGTTCCTCTTCATGTGGATTGGGTTCGTGACTGTTTTTCCTGTTGATTAAAGGCCATTACCTACCTGAACGGTCTGCTGTGAACTTGCTTAACATAGTTCTGGCTCCTCACACTTCATCTCATAAAATGAAAAGAGATCACACACTAGTTAACCCCTTCGCTGCTAGGCCTTTTCCCCCTGTGCTAAGCCTTTTTTGGCTATTTGGGGTAGTGCGCGCTTAGGCCCCTGTAACTTTTTGACCACATAAGGTATCCATGCCAAATTTGCGTCCTTTTTTCTAACATCATGGGGATTGTAAAGGTACCCAGGGTTTGTGGATTCCCCTGGAGGGGACCCAGAAATTAGCCAAAATACAGCTAAATTTTGGTTTTTTGGGAAAAATGCGAAAAAGGGCTACAGATGAAAGCGTCTTGTTTTTTCCCTGCAAATGGCATCAAAAAGGGGTTGTGGTGCTGAAATCACCATCTTCCCAGCTTTCAGGGACAAGCAGACGTTTGTCAGAAAACCAACTTTTTTTACAGTTTTGGCATTTTTCTGGGACATAGCCTATTTTTGCTATTTTTGTGCTTTCAACCTCCTTCCAGTTAATGGTAGAAATGGGTATGAAACCAATAATGGATCCTGGAAAGCCATACATTTCTGAAAAGTAGACAAAATTCTGAATTCAGCAAGGGGCCATTTGTGTAGATCCTTAAAGTTTTCCTTATAGAAACTAACAGTTAAATAAAGGAAAAATTGAAAATTAGTTGAAAAAAACAGCCATTTGTGTCAACGTTTTCACCTGTAACTTCTTCTAATTATGACAGCTATTTGAAGGCAATATACCGTTATATCCGCTGGACCTTTCTGGTTGTGGGGATATATAGGACTTGTAGGTTCACCAAGAACCCGACGAACCCAGAGCCAATAACTGAGCAGTTATTTTGGGAAAATGTATACATGGAAGAATTGTTATGAAAGACACCTATGTATTTCTGAAATGGGAACAAAATGTAGATTTTAGAAACAGTAGATATTTGCACATTTCCGAAATTGGGAGTACCCATACTAGCTTGAGAATTATAGGTCATTTTTCAAAATGACTTATTTTTTACACATTGTCTTTCATTTGGAAGGCAGAAATGCATCGAAAGTCAATAGGTAATAACAGTTGCTCTACAATTCTGTGTTACCCTAAGTCTCCCGATAAAAATGGTACCTCACTTGTGTGGGTAGGCCTTGTGCCCACAACAGGAAATGGCTCAAAATGCAACGTGGACGTACCACATTTTCACAATGAAAAATTACCCTTTTTTTGCAAAGTGCCTAGCTGTAGTTTTTGAACCCTAGCTCTGCGGGCACTTAGGGAAACCTAGCAAACCTATACATTTTTGAAAACTAGACACCCAGGGAATTCAGGATGGGGTGACTTGACTGGCTCTCACCAGGTTCTGTTTCCCAGAATCCCTTGCAAACCTAAAAATTGGCAAAAAACCACATTTTCCTCACTTTTCTGTGGTGAAAAGTTCTGGAATCTGCGTGGATCCACAAAATTCCACCCACCCCGCGTTCCCCAAGGTCTTCCGAAAAAAATGGTACTTCACTTGTGTGGGTAGGCCTAGTGCCCGCGACAGGAAGCAGCGCAAAACGCAACGTGGATGCACCACATTTTCACAGTGAAAAATGACCCTTTTTTGCAAAGTGCCTAGCTGTAGTTTTTTAACCCTAGCTCTGCCGGCACTTAGGGAAACCTAGCAAACCTATACATTTTTGAAAAGTAGACACCCAGGGGAATCCTGGATGGGGTGACTTGACTGGCTCTCGCCAGGTTCTGTTACCCAGAATCCCTTGCAAACCTAAAAATTGGCAAAAAAACACATTTTCCTCACTTTTCTGTGGTGGAAAGTTCTGGAATCTGCGTGGATCCACAAAATTCCACCCACCCCGCGTTCCCCAAGGTCTTCTGAAAAAATGGTGCCTCACTCGGGTGGGAGGCCCAAGTACCAGCGACAGGCAAGGGCCCACAACGTATTGAGGCGACCTCAAAATGGCCTATCACAAAACGACCTGGTTTTGCAAGGGGCTCGGTGGCCACCTAGGGAAACCTACCAAACCCACACATTTCTGAAAAGTAGACACCCGGGGATTCCAGGGAGGTATGGCTTGCGTGGATCCCCCAACGTTTTCTTACCAGAATCCCTGCAAACCTGACATTTTGCTGAAAAATCCCTTTTTCACACATTTTTGTGTGTTAAAGTTGTGGCATCACGGGGCTGACACAAATTTCCTACCACCCAGCGTTCCCCAGGTCTCCCGATAAAAATGGTGCCTCACTCGGGTGGGAGGCCCAAGTACCCGCGACAGGCAAGGGCCCAAAACATTTTGTGATAGGCAATTTTGATGTCGCCTCAATACGTTGTGGGCCCTTGCCTGTCGCGGGTACTTGGGCCTCCCACCCGAGTGAGGCACCATTTTTATCGGGAGACCTGGGGGAACGCTGGGTGGTAGGAAATTTGTGTCAGCCCCGTGATGCCACAACTTTACCACACAAAATGTGTGAAAAAGGGATTTTTTCACCAAATGTCAGGTTTGCAGGGATTCTGGGTAAGAAAATGTTGGGGGATCCACGCAAGCCATACCTCCCTGGAATCCCCGGGTGTCTACTTTTCAGAAATGTGTGGGTTAGGTAGGTTTCCCTAGGTGGCTGCCGAGCCCCGGGCCAAAACGTCATGGGACACCCCTTGCAAAACCAGGTTGTTTTGTGATAGGCCATTTTGAGGTCGCCTCAATACGTTGTGGGCCCTTGCCTGTCGCGGGTACTTGGGCCTCCCACCCGAGTGAGGCACCATTTTTATCGGGAGACCTGGAGGAACGCAGGGTGGTAGGAAATTTGTGGATCCACGCAGATTCCAGAACTTTCCCACACAGAAATTTGAGTAAAAAGTGATTTTTTTCTGCTAAATTTGAGGTTTGCAGGGCATTCTGGTTAGGATAACGTTTGGGGACCCATGCAAGCCATACCTCGCTGGACTCCCCAGGTGTCTAGTTTTCAGAAATGTGTGGGTTTGGTAGGTTCCCAAGATGGCCGCTGAGCCCGGGGCCAAAACCCAGGTGACCCCCTTGCAAAACCAGGTTGTTTTGTGATAGGTAATTTTGATGTCTCCTCAATACGTTCTGGGCCCTTGCCTGTCGCGGGTACTTGACCCACGCGAGTGAGGTATCATTTTTATCGGGAGACCTGGGGAAAGCTGGGTGGTAGGAAATTTGTGGATCCACGTAGATTCCAGAACTTTCCCACACAGAAATTGGAGAAAAACGTGATTTTTTCAGCTAAATTTGAGGTTTGCAGGGTATTCTGGGTAAGAAAATTTTGGAGGACCCACGCAAGCCATACCTCGCTGGACTCCTCCGGGTGTCTAGTTTTCAGAAATGTGTGGGTTGGGTAGGTTTCCTAGATGGCCGTTGAGCCTGGGCCCAAAACTCATGGGACCCCCTTGCAAAACCAGGTTGGTTTGTGATAGGTAATTTTGATGTCGCCTCAATAGGTTTTGGGCCCTTGCCTGTCGCGGGTACTTGACCCATCCACACAAGTTAGGTACCATTTTTCACGGAAGACTTTGGGGGACGCGGTGTGGGTGGAATTTTGTACATCCACGCAGATTCCATAACTTTCCACCACAGAAATGTGAGGAAAATGTGTTTTTTTGGACATATTTTTAGGTTTGCAAGGGATTCTGGGTAACAGATCCTGGTGAGAGCCAGTCAAGTCACCCCATCCTGGATTCCCCTGGGTATCTAGTTTTCAACAATGTATAGGTTTGCTAGGTTTCCCTAGGTGCCGGCAGAGTTAGGGTTCAAAATCTACAGCTAGGCACTTTGCAAAAAAAAAAAGGGTCCGTTTTCACTGTGAAAATGTGGTGTGTCCATGTTGCGTTTTGGGCCGTTTCCTGTCGCGGCCACTAGTCCTACCCACACAAGTGAGGTACCATTTTTCTCGAAAGACTTTGGGGAACGCGGGGTGGGTGGAATTTTGTGGATCCACGCAGATTCCAGAACTTTCCACCACAGAAATGTGAGGAAAATGTGTTTTTTTGGACAAATATTTTTAGGTTTGCAAGGGATTCTGGGTAACAGAACCTGGTGAGAGCCAGTCAAGTCAGCCCATCCTGGATTCCCCTGGGTGTCTAGTTTTAAAAAATGTATAGGTTTGCTAGGTTTCCCTGGGTGCCGGCAGAGCTAGGAACCAAATTCAACAGGTAGGCACATTCCGAAAAAAGTCAGTGCCTAGTGGGCTTTCTGCCGCCCTGGGGAGGGGGAAATCAGGGGCTATTGCCCCGATATGCCCCCGAGGGGGCAGAAAGACTGTGGCTATTCTTTTGGGGGTCGGGGGCATTGGGATGCCTATTCTGGTCAGCCCCCACCCCTGCGTATAAAAAGCCAGCATGATCGCTGGCACATAGTGGGCTTTCTGCCCCCCGGGGGCAGATCAGGGGCTACTGCCCCCATCTGCCTCCTGGGAGGGGCAGAAAGACTGACATCTTTTTGGGGTGGGTGGGGGCATTGGCATGTCCATTCTTGGCAGCCCCCACCCCAAACTTTGTAAAAAAAAATCCCTGGTGGCTAGTGGGCTTTCTGCCCCCGGGGGGCAGATAAGGTGCTATTGCCCCATCTGCCTCCCAGGGTGGGGGGGGGCAGAAAGACTAGCATTTTTTTGGGGTGGGGGCATTGACATGCCCATTCTGAGCAGCCCCCACCCCTACCTATATAAAAAAATCCCTGGCGCTTAGTGGGCTTTCTGCCCCCTCCCCAGGGGAGCAGATCAGGGGCTATTGCCCCCATCTGCCTCCTGGGGGGCAGAAAGTCTTTTTTTCTTTGGGGGTAGGGTGGGGGCATTTGCATGCCCATTCTGGGCAGCCCCCACCCCAGGCCTATAAAAAAAATAATCCCTGGCATCTAGGGTGTTTCTGAACCCTCGGGTGGGGGGCAGATTGGTGGCCACTGCCACCATCTGCCCCCCGGGGGCAGAAAGACTGGAATTTCGTGGGGAGGGGTGGGGGCATTGGCATGCCCATCTTGGGCAACCCCCACCCCTAAATGTATCGAGGGGAAAAAAAACCCTGGTGTCTAGTGGGCATTCTGCCCCCCGGGGGGGCAGAAAGACTACCTTTGCGTCGGGGGTGGGGGCATTGGCATGCCCATATTGGGCAGCCCCTACCCCAAATTATAATTTAAAAAAAATCCCTGGTATCTAGTGGACTTTCTGCCTCCCGGGGGCAGATTGGGGCTACTGCCCCCATCTGCCCCCCAGGAGGGGCAGAAAGACTGTACCTTATGCGGCGGGGTGGGGGCATTGGCATGCCCATATTGGGCAGCCCCCACCCCCAACTATATATTTTTTTTAAATCCCTGGTATCTAGTGGGCTTTCTTCCCCCCCGGGGGGGCAGATTGGGGGCTACTGCCCCATCTTCCCCCAGGGGGGCAGAAAGACTAATTTTGTGGCCGGGGGGTGGGGGCATCGGCATGCCCGTTTTGGGCAGCCCCCACCCCTAATAAACCTCCCATTTAATTTCCTGGTGTCTAGTGGGCTTTCTACCCCCCCGGGGGGGCAGATTGGGGCTACTGCCGCCATCTACCCCCAGGGGGCAGAAAGACTAATCATGCCAAATATTTTATGGGGGGAGCAAAGGCCCTTGCCCAAGGGGCCGCTCCCCCCTCCCTGGTGCCTAGTGGGTGGATCCCTGCTTGAAGATCGCCCTCCTGGGGCGATCCCCAAGCAGGGATCCACTGGGGAGGGGTTCCATTGGAAAGGGGAGATTCTCCCCTTTCCAACGATACCTCTCCTGAGTTTCTACGTGCTCAGGGGGCTGAGATAGCCCCCTGAGCACGTAGAAACTGAAACTGAAATGAGCCTCTTGGCTCATTTCAGTTTCAGTTTCACTGAAATGACAGCGCGACGATCGTCATTTCAGGGAAACCAGGGGGGGGCCTCGGGAGCTGGGGAAGCTCTTCCCCAGCTCCCGAGGCTTTAGGGGAGAAAAGGGAATCCCTCTGGTGCCCGCACCAGAGGGATTTCCTGTGCTCGGTCCCATGACGAGCTGGACTCGTCATGAGCACACGAGCACTGTGTGCCATGACGAGTCCAGCTCGTCATGAGCATCGAAGGGGTTAATATTTCAGCTTTCCCAAATGTTGATGGTATAGTTTGGGATAAAGTACCATTCGATATCCATGGCCCGACCGAGACTTTGAACGTTCCATATGTATTCTGCGTTTCTTTAGGAGCTGTCATTTTGCCCGGAATACACTCTTATGACTGGGATGTTAACACTGTTTACTCATTGTTTTCAGATTTAAAATATTATACTGCTTTTGACACCGAGGATTTGTACATGAATAATGCACCATTATGGCCATCATTTTTTACACAAAACCAATACTCGGAGACCATATTTTAATTATACCCAGTGGGAACATTGCCCAACCCCGTTACAGGGGAGCTCAAAGACCCAACAAAGTAAATGTATGTACTTTACTGGTTACAATCTTTCAGACCCTGTGTCCTATTTTTATAAATTGAAGATGCCCACCCGAACCAAATTTATGCTTACCCATACTAAATTGGTCTACTCCTTGTCCTTCATAACTGATTTGTCCGTGAAAGGTTATGATTATTGGAAGGACACGGTTGATTTAAAATCCATTGATTTAAAATCCATTTGGGGTACCAAATATTGGCAAGTGCAAGGCACAGATTCATTGCATCACGCGTGTCTGATACCGCCACAGCTCATATTTTTGAATCAGACAGTACACAGACTACTTGTTTTGGTTTAGCCACAACTAAAAATTTAAATACTCCCTCCATTCCGTTATTGGCTGCTTATGACACATGGCAGACACATACCAACTATACAACTGAAGACTAAACCGTTATGATTCAGAATGGCACACTTAACTCTTCCATTATTGATCCCTTGGGATGGTTATTGTGGCCAACGAGCTCAAATGCATGTCAATTACACATTTTGAATACCACAAAAGGGTTTACACAAAGTAGACCTGATCCTCGTTTCCACAGTCCCCTATGGTTACAACATATTCTGTAGGTAAATTATGTCAACAATGGTTGGGACATTCCACATTGTCATCTGTGAAACAGCATCTTTCACTTTTGTCCGATGACAGATCTTGCTGATTTTCTTTTAGGTCATAAGTCACCGCAAACAAAACATTTTGTTTATGCGGCATATAATGAATTTTGGAAGCAGTCGCAGATGGAAGCTGCAGTGCGCCTGCGCCAAACTGACCAAGATAATTTAGAAAAAGTTCTGGCAGTGGTCGATAACAGCATTAATACACTGTCTTCCCGTATATATACTTTGGATAATATTGTATCATCAGTCATTGACATTGTTCAAAATTAAGTGTCTGTTTTGTACCATGGTCAAAATCAGTTCCGTTCTGTAATGCAATTTGGTTGGACCATGCAAACACTCAAAAGTGGAAAAGTACCATGAGATTATTTGAATACTTCTGCACTGTTTTTATCATTTAATTTGACAGAAACAGAAATTTGTGTCAATGAAAGACGCAACATACACAATGTTACATATTGAACAACTAGAACAGTTACCATTCTCTGTGGCAGAGACTGATTCAGCTGTGTGGTTAGTACATGGAGTTATTTCACTACCTATCTCACTCTTCCAATTTAAGGCCTGCATGAAACACTACCCAGTTGGTAGATGAGCCCCTTGGGAGTAGTTATATTTATGAATTATGGTCATTGCCTTTCACATTTCAGTGTCAACGAGCAGATAGGAAAATACTACTTTCCCAGTATGCATCTGTTCTTGGCATGTAGAGCTGTAGAGTCACATGCTATGCATAGATCGCCATCTGGTGTTGGGGCCCGAACGTTTGCACTTTTGTTTTTGTTCGAAGAATTCTTTCCAGTAACGAGGTAGGTGACTCCTCCTTTCGGTGATAGTGCGCATGGGCATGACTCCATTGTTAGATTGTTTTCCCGCAGAGGGTGAGAATGGAGATGTCCATGTGTAATTATCTAAGTAAGATAGTACTGGAACAGATACAGGTAACCGGGGAGGTGGGTGGGCGCATGCGACTCTAAAGCTCTACATGCCAAGAACAGATGCATACTGGGTAAGTAGCATTTTCCGTTCTAGGCATGTGAGCTGTAGATCTCATGCTACGCATAGACTACACACCAGTAATCTCCCAAAGAGGTGGCTAACCTGTAGCTGTTGCAGTGGTTTGAAATAGTGTACGTAAAACTGCCTGGCCTACATTAGCTTGTTGTCTGGCTAACACATCTACACAATAGTGTTTTGTGAATGTGTGTGGTGTAGACCATGTTGCAGCTTTACAGATGTCATCTATGGGAATATTTCCTAAGAAAGCCATAGAAGCCCCCAGTTTGCGAGTGGAATGCGCTCTAGGGGGAATTGGTAAAGTTCTTTGCTTTTGCACAACATATCTGAATACATTTAACTATCCACCGTGCAATACCTGATTTAGAAATGGGATTGCCTTTGTGTGGTGGAGCAAAAGTAACAAAAAGTTGTTTAGTCTTACGAAAAGATTTTGTTCTTTCTATGTAACACATCAATGCTCTTTTAACATCTAAAGTGTGTAGAGCATGTTCTGCCACAGAATCTGGTTGAGGAAAGAACACAGGCAACTCAACAGATTGGTTGATGTGGAAGGCAGAAACTACTTTAGGTAAGAATTTAGGATTAGTACGATGAACCACTTCGTTTTGGTGTACTTGTAAAAATGGTTTTTCTATTGTTAGTGCCTGAAGCCTCCTCACTCTCCTGAGTGATGTGATAGCAATGAGGAAAGCTACTTTCCAAGAGAGAAACTGTAGTTCACATTTATGTAAAGGCTCTTAGGGTGGACCCATTAGCCTGGTAAGGACAATATTAAGATTCCACACTGGGACAGGTGGAAGTCTTGGAGGAATAACTCTTTTGAGTCCTTCCTTGAAAGCTTTAATAGCAGGCACTCTGAAAGGGGCGAGGTGTTGTCTATTTTGAAGATAAGCAGCTATTGCAGCGAGATGTAAGCGTATAGACGTGTACGCTAAATTTGAAGGTTGTAAATGTAGCAGATAAATGATATTTTGAATAGAAGCATCAAGTGGATTGACCTGGTTGTTATTACAATAAATAACAAACCACTTCCATTTTGCTGCATAACAAGCTCTTGTAGTAGGTCTTCTAGCCTCTTTAATAATATTCATACAGTCTGGTGGAAGATTTAGATAACCAAACTCTGACTTCAAGTGCCAAATCGCAAGGTTGAGAGGTTTGGGATCTGGATGTCTCATCTCTCCATGGCTCTGCGTGAGGAGACTGGATGGGAGATGTAGCTTTTGATAAGGAACTACTGATAGTTCTAAGAGGGTAGTGAACCAAGGTTGGCGAGCCCAAGTGGGAGCTACTAGGATTAGTGTGAGGGATGTTTGCCTGAGCTTCCGATCCACTAGTGGAATGAGTGGGAGAGGCGGAAAAGCGTAAGCAAATATCCCTGACCAGTTCATCCATAGAGCATTGCCTTTGGATAACTGGTGTGGATACCTGGAGGCGAAGTCTGGGCATTTTGCGTTTTGGTGAGTGGTGGACAGATCTATGTCTGGAAAGCCCCACATCTGAAAGAAGGGGAGGAGAACTTGAGGGTGAAGTTCCCATTCATTAATTTCTCTCTGTCTGCTGAGGAGATCTGCGATCTGATTGTTCACTCCTGGGAGGTGTTCCGCTAGGAGATAAATCTTGTGATGAATGGCCCTTCTCCAAATGTCTTGTGCAAGGTGTGACCCTCGGTCTAGGTCCACTCTCTTCCCCACTGCTCCGCTGTGCCGTCTCTTGCCTCCAGACCCCGACCTCCTCCTTGGGAGGTTCGAGGCTGCTGCCCGCTCCAACTGGGACCAGACTGCCTCCAACCACTGTAACCTTTCTCAGCCGTTTTTTTCCTTAATTTTTTCCCTGTTGTGCCACTGTTATTGTGCCCATCTGTGTCTTGCTCTAATTCCACCACTGTTTTTATTTTCTCGTGCCTGCCTGTTCCTTTTGCCTTTCACTGCTGCTGCCCCTGCGGCCCCTCCCCCCCCGGAATTCCCCCTTGGAATTCCCCTGCTCTCTCCTCCCTCCCACCTCCCCTACTTAATGGCGGTCGCGCAGCGGACGTGCGCAGCGGGCGTGCAAGCCCGTCTGCGCCCGTCCGCGACCCGACCGCGGCCAGCGCCAGGAACCTCGGACCTCCCACTACCCATCGCTATGACACCACCACCCTCCTCGCACTCAACCCTGGAAGACAACAGGCCTCGCCGAACACGACCCACGGCCAGTTCTCCTGCCGCCAGACCCTCACCGCCACACCGGCCTCCAACACCGCCGACGCCAGCACCGGCGACACCCTAAAATGCATCCTACTCAATGTACGCTCCGTACACAAACACGCCATGGAAATCTGGAACCTACTCGACTCTTTCGCCCGACATCGCCTTCGTCACAGAGACCTGGATCAACGCATCCTCCGCCCCCGACATCAGCACCGCCATCCCAGACGGATAAAAGATCCAGAGGAAAGACCGCCCCAACCACCCAGGAGGGGGCCTCGCCATCACCCACAAGATCCCAACAAAGTCACCTCCAGCGAAACCTTCCCCTCCGCCGAACACCTGCACTTCAAGATCCAGACCACCCCCAAAGCCACACTCCGAGGAACCCTCGTCTACAGACCCCCCGAACACCCTTCGCCACCACCATCACCGACTTCATCGCACCCCACGCGATCGCCTCAACAAACTACATACTCATTGGAGACCTGAACTTCCACCTAGACAACCCCAGCGACCCCAACTCCACTATCCTTCGTGACAACCTCGCCAGCATCGGACTTAAACAACTCGTCAACACACCGACCCACAGAGCAGGACACACCCACGACCCCATCTTCCCAGCAGGAAACAGCGTTCATTTCAGCCACACAACGCAGCCGCCATGGACCGACCACCACTGCGTACACTTCGCCATCAGGAAACCCAAGGCACCCAAACCAGACCCACGCCCACCACGAAGGAACTGGAGCAAGGTTACCGACGAGCAACTTAACTCCACCCACACCTGGGCACCCGACGCAAACAGCGTGAACGACGCAGCCAGAGAACTCCACACCTGGATCTCCAACTGCACAGTTGAGCTCGCCCCGCTACGCAAACCCGACAGACAATGCCCCAGGAAAGCCGCCTGGTTCACAACCGCTCTCCAAGAAGCCAGACGCACCTGCAGACGCCTGGAGAAACACCAAGACAACCGAAAACCACACCACCTACAAGGACGCCATGACGGACTACCACAACCAGATCAGAGCCACCAAAAGGAACTTCATACACAACAAAATCCTGGCCAACTCCACCAACTCCAAGGAACTTTTCAGTGTCATTCAAGAATTCACCAACCCAGGCAGTGAAGCCACAGACATCACCCCATCCCAAGACCTCTGCGACAAGCTTGGAACCTATTTCCACCTCAAGATCAAAAACCTCTACGACAACTTCATCGACCATCCACCAGGCGCCACAGACGGCCCTCCGCCCCCCAGAAACACCAGCCAGCCCACCATCTCCAACTGGACACCGATCACGGCTGAAGACACCGCCTCGACCATGAAAAGCATCCACTCGGGGGGGCCCCCACCGACCCCTGCCCACCTCACATCTACCACAGAGCCCTGGCCACCATCGCACCCAAACTACAACGCACATCAACACCACCTTCAAAACAGGCACCTTCCCAGACGACTGGAAGCGCGCAGAAGTCAGACCCCTGCTCAAGAAGCCCACAGCTGACCCCACCGACCTCAAGAACTATCGGCCCATCTCGCTCCTCCCCTTCGCAGCCAAAGTTGCAGAGAAAATAGTCAACAGGAAACTGACACGATTCATTGAAGAGAACGCCGTCCTCGACCCGTCCCAATCCGGATTCCGAAGCAACCACAGCACAGAGACCGCCCTACTCGCCGCCACAGACGACATCCTCACCCTCCTGGACCAAGGCCACTCCGCAGCCCTCATCCTACTCGACCTATCAGCGGCCTTCGACACCGTCTCCCATCGCACACTAGTCGTCAGACTACACGACGCAGGCATACAAGGAACAGCCCTGGACTGGATCCGATCATTCCTCACCGGAAGAAGCCAAAGGATCAGACTCCCACCCTTCCTCTCAGACCCCACGAAAATCACCTGCGGAGTCGCACAGGGTTCATCACTGAGCCCCACCCTCTTCAACATTTACATGGCCCCCATCGCAGCCATTGTCCGACAACACGGCCTCAACATCGTATCCTACGCTGACGACACCCAGTTCATCCTCTCCCTCACCAAAGACCCCACCACTGCCAGACTCAACTTCCAGAAAGGAATGCAAGCCGTCGCAGTTTGGATGACCAACAGCTGCCTGAAGCTCAACGCCGAGAAGACAGAAGTCCTCGTCCTCGGTACCACCCCTTCTACATGGGACAGCACCTGGTGGCCGACCGCCCTCGGAAGCCCACCTACCCCCTCAGACCACGCCAAGAACCTCGGCATCGTACTCGACTCATCACTCTCCATGAACCGACAGGTCAACGCAGTCACCTCCAGCTGCTTCAACACCCTCCGCAAGACCTTCAAGTGGATTCCCCCTGAGTCAAGGAAGACAGTCACCCACGCACTCATCACCAGCAGACTGGACTATGGAAACGCACTCTACGCCGGCATCAACAAGTCCCTACTCCGCAAACTCCAGACAGTACAAAACACCGCCGCCAGACTCGTCCTCGGCATCCCCGACACGAACACATCAGCCAACACCTACGAAGTCTCCACTGGCTCCCCGTGGAGAAAAGAGTCACTTTCAAAATCCTCACTCACGCCTACAAATGCCTACACAACAACGGACCCAAATACCTCAATGACAGAATCAACTTCCACGTACCCAAAAGAAACCTCCGATCTTCCAACCTCGCACTGGCCGAAACCCCGCGCATCGCCAGAGCAGGCGGAAGATCCTTCTCTCACATTGCAGCCAAGACCTGGAACGAGCTACCAGCAGACATCAGACGCGCCCCCTCCCTGAACACATTCAGGAAGACCCTCAAGACCTGACTCTTCGGCTAAACAGATCTGCGGACCCCCCCCCCCTCAGCGCCCTGAGACCCTCACGGGTGAGTAGCGCGCTTACAATTCCCTGATTGATTGACAGTTGGAGAGAGTGTGTTCCCCCGGTTTCTGTATGTAATACATTGCTGTCATGTCTGTGTGTGTATCAGGACAGCTTTGCCTACAAGGAGAGTTTGGAAGGCTTTGAGCGCTAAGAAGACTGCTAACAGCTCCAGATGATTTATGTGAAGCTTTTCCTTTTGACTCCACAATCCTTGAATTGTGTGAGTTTGGAGATGAGCTCCCCAACCAGTGAGCGATGCGTCTGCTGTTAGCACGGTCTGTGGAATCGGATCAGTGAAAGGCCGCCCTTTTGTAAGGTTGTGTGGATTCCACCACTGCAGAGAGCGAGGAGTGCGACCGTCCACCAACACCAGATCTGTCAATAAACCGTGAGACAGATTCCACTGACGTGCTAAACATTCTTGAAGGGGACGTATTTGCAATCTTGCATAAGGAACTATCATGATGCAAGATGCCATCATTCCTAGTAGTTGCATGAATACCCGAGCTGGTAATGAGTGATTGGGTTGAAATTTGGAAAGGAGAGCCTAAATATTGTGAATTCTGGTTGGATTTGGATAGGCTAGAGCTTTTTGTGCATCTACAGTGGCCTCTAGATATGCTTGTGTATTGGAGGGCTGAAGATGGGATTTTGACAGATTGACTGTAAATCCGAGGTTGTGCAGTAAGCGTACTGTTATTTGAATAAGCTGTAGGCACATTTGAGAGTGCACTGGCTTTGATAAGCCAGTCTTCTAAATATGGGAAGACGTGAACATGTCTTCGCAGATGTGCAGCGACTACTGCCAGGCATTTGGTAAATACTCTGGGAGCAGTAGTTACTCCGAATGGGAGTACTTTGAATTGATAATGTTGCCCCGCTATTATAAACCTGAGGTATTTGCGATGAGCGGGATGTATTGGAATATGGAAGTAGGCGTCGTTTAAGTCCAGAGTGGACATAAAGTAGTCTTGTTGTAACAGAGGAAGTACCTGTTGGAGAGTGACCATATGGAAGTGATCGGATTGAATGTAAAGGTTTAATTCTCTGATGTCTAATATAGGCCTCAGAGAACCGTCCTTTTTGGGAATTAGAAAATAAAGAGTACAAACCTGTCCCCTGATATTGTAGTGGGATGGGTTCTATAGCTCCTTTTTCCAGAAGAGATTGTACCCTCTTGTTTGAGAAGGTGCAAATGTTCTGGAGATAGTTTGTGTTCGTGGTGGAATGTTTGGAGGGTTGCGTGTAAGCTCCAGGCAGTAACCAGATTGGATAATTTGTAAAACCCATTTGTCTGATGTGATTGAATCCAAACAGAGAAATTGAGAGAGACGTCCCCCGACAGGTGTGGGATGATCAGGGGGAAAGGGGAAACAAGTCACTGCTTATTTGTGGCTGGGGGAAGTACGGGGTGTATTACCTTTCCCTCTTCCTTTGCCATTGTTTCCACGAAATCCATCTAGAAAATAATCTCTGGTAGAGGGTGATTGACTATTGCCTCTATATGAGGTAGAGGACCCATCAGCAGGGATGGACTTTGAGCCTCCCCTGTAAAAGGATCGGCGAAATGAGCCACGATTGGATGGGGTTTGTAGCGCTTCCATAGATTTGGCTACTTCAGTGTCCTTCATTTTTTCTAATGAAGTGTCCACTGTAGGACCAAATAAATGCTCCTTATCAAAAGGTGAATTTAAAATGGATGTTTGAACCTCTGGTTTAAAACCTGATATCCTAAGCCATGCGTGGCGTTTGAGAAGAATGCTGGTGTTAACAGGACGTGAAGCAGTGTCTGTTGCATCTAGAGCACACCTGATTGATGTATTAGAAATAGGTTTCCCTTCCTGAATGATGTCATGAGCCTTGGATTTATGTTCATCAGGCAGATATTGCATCAGTTGCTCTAGCTCATCATAATGAGCTCTGTCATATCTTGCCAAGAGTGCTTGTGTGTTAGCTATGCGTTAATGATTGGCTGCTTGTGCTGCTACTCTCTTGCCTGAGGCATCTATTAATTTAGATTCCTTATCGGGAGGTGGAGCGTCTCCCGTTTACTGAGAATTTGCCTGTTTCCGAGCATTTGAAACCACCAACGAATCTAGTGGAACCTGACCTCTAATGAAAATTGGGTCTGTAGGAGCCGTCTTCTATTTTTTGTCCACTCTAGGTGTGAGTATCCTAGCTCGCACTGGATCTTTGAACACCTCATCTGCATGCTTTAACATACCCTTGAGCATAGGTAGTGTATGTGTAGTTTTTTGTGATGCACTTAGTGTCTCAAATAGGAAATCTTCCTCAAGAGGCTCCTTATGGAGTTGCACCCCATGATACTGTGCAGCTCTATTAAGCAATTCTGTAAACCCCACATTATCATCTGGAGGAGAAGGTCTAGATGGGTATATATCTGGATCGTTGTCATTATTAGGATCCGTGTTATAATATACCCAGGGGTCTGGAGCATAATCTTGTGGTACATCCCTGTGTGCGTCATCATCTAGATCCCGATCCCCATCATCCTGCTGAACTGGAGATTGTGGCCGAGGGGAATTTGTAGGTGTTATAAGAAGGTTAGGGTCAATAGGTGGAGGAGGTGAAGAAGGTGAAAGAGGTGGAGGAGAAGTATTAGTCCCCATATTCTTTCTTTTCAGAGGGATATGGTAAGATTCCTCAAATTCTGGTCTTCTTTTCCCTGGCGATACAAAAGGGGATGATGGACGGAACGTTTGAGCCAATCAAACACTCACCCCCAGTCAACTGATCTGGGTTTAATCCATCATCATTCTTTAGCTCACTCCACCACCCCAGTTCAGACATGGCCATATGCAAATCAGTCTGACCCTGTGCCTCATGGGAACAGTCCAGCCCGAACTGCCAAGCCATGTCTTCCCTGGACCGGAAACAAGCATCCTAGGACCGGTTTCTGGCATTCCAGCCGTCATCAGCCAGGCTTGCTTGAATCCAGTGGCAAAGTGAGCAAGGGACCCACGTCTGGGCATACCCCCGCCAACTTAGGGCGAACAAAGCGATACAAAAGGGGATGATGGACGGAACTTTTGAGCCAATCAAACACTCACCCCCAGTCAACTGATCTGGGTTTAATCCATCATCATTCTTTAGCTCACTCCACCACCCCAGTTCAGACATGGCCATATGCAAATCAGTCTGACCCTGTGCCTCATGGGAACAGTCCAGCCCGAACTGCCAAGCCATGTCTTCCCTGGACCGGAAACAAGCATCCTAGGACCGGTTTCTGGCATTCCAGCCGTCATCAGCCAGGCTTGCCCAGACGTGGGTCCCTTGCTCACTTTGCCACTGGATTCAGGCAAGCCTGGCTGATGACGGCTGGAATGCCAGAAACCGGTCCTAGGATGCTTGTTTCCGGTCCAGGGAAGACATGGTTTGGCAGTTCGGGCTGGACTGTTCCCATGAGGCACAGGGTCAGACTGATTTGCATATGGCCATGTCTGAACTGGGGTGGTGGAGTGAGCTAAAGAATGATGATGGATTAAACCCAGATCAGTTGACTGGGGGTGAGTGTTTGATTGGCTCAAGCGTTCCGTCCATCATCCCCTTTTGTATCGCTTCTTTTCCCTGGCAGCAGCTTTGCATAAAGGTGTCCTGTTTTTGGGATAATAACCAGTTCCTTTTGTTTGGGGTCCGTGTTAGCAGGCGGAACGTCCAAACTAGGCTCCTTGGGTGGAGGAGGAACAGTCTTTTCCTTTGCGGCCATAATTTTCGGCGTCAACGATTTTGGTGCTGACGTTTTCAGATCCAAGGATTTTGGTGCAGAGGATTTTGGCTCCATGATTTCAGTTCCGAAGTGTGTTCCGGTGCCGAAGTTTTGGAGGGATCAGTTGGCTTATCTTTCGGTGCTGAAGTTTTGGGTTCGGGCCCCGAAGAAGGTCGACTCAGTCCCTAACCGGAAGGCTTTGCTAGTTGTTTCGGTGCTGAGCCCGAAGGCGGGGCGTTGGAAACTTACTCGGTGCCGACCTTGGCCCGGAGGAGGGACCAGAGCCTTTTTAAAGGGTACTTTTTGGGACAGATGAGTATCTTTACTCACGGGACGCTGACCGGGTGTGATGTCTTCCTCGATGTCGGAGTCTTCTTCAGACACATAAATTTGTTCTTCCTCCTCTGCCTCGGCTCCATGTGCTTCGAGGATCTCTTGGTAGACATCTTCTCCATACAGGTCTGGAGCGGAGTCCTTATAGTCTTTATGTTGATACATCTCGTGACGTCGAGCCTGACGGTCACGGAGCGTCTTTTTCGATCGGAAGGATCGGCAGACTTCGCAGTTGTCTTCGTTGTGTTCAGGCGATAAACACAAATTGCACACGTCGTGAAGATCGGTGCGGGGGTACTTGGAGTGGCAACCTGGGGCAGAATTGGAATGGAGTCCATTCCATCTACTGCGAATTCGGTCGACGCGGCTAGGCCCAAGGGCTTTGCACGAGGTTTTCCGATCGAAGTTGTGAAATAGATACGATACGCGAAGGCAGGAATACACGAGCGAGAAACAATACCGTCGAGGGTAGTGGATTGCGCACCGAGGGGAACCCGAGAACGGTGTCGAACCGGAGCGCAGGAATTCACGTCCGAACCCGATGGCGGAAAAAAACAATCTAACAATGGAGTCGATGCTCATGAGCACTATCACCGAAAGGAGGAGTCACCTACCTCGTGACTGGAAAGACTTCTTCGAACAAAAAAAGTGCAAACGTCCGGGCCCAACACCAGATGGCGATCTATGCATAGCATGTGATCTACAGCTCACATGCCTCGAACAGAAGGTTTTCCTTACAGGGGAGGATTGTGATTCTACAGTAGGACACTCCCTAGTCTGTAAACAAGTCAAGCTTCACAGTGCTTGCAACGTTTCGGCCCCTAATTTAGCTTGTTTTTTGAAAGGGACTCCGGTCTGTTATTATTCCCACATTGGCTTTGCTTTCTAACGGCAGTTATCTTATTCTAAATAACCACGATTGCTGCGGCTTACAGGCCGGCATCCCGTATATAGTAACGGTTTCACAACGTGTTATTTGTTGCAGTAATGTCCTGTTTCCACCCCTTCATGGGATTGTAGATAGTTCACTTTAGCCTTTCATTCCAACTTTGAAAACAGATTTCAATAAGCTAAGCAGACTCACAGCGCTATTGTTTCAACAAGAAGTGGCTCTCACATCGGCTCGTGAGACCTTCAAATTGCAGGTGGATAGAACTGCAAGTGAGATTCAGTCACTGCTAAACACGAATCTCCCACTCCATTTTGGAGAATTAATTCACCAAATATTTAATGCGTCTGATACAGAGGGCCTTGCCCACTTTTTTAAACTTGTGGGATCCGGCCTCGTTACCTCCTTTTAGACTATTTTTGGCGTAATACCAGCTTTTATCCATTCTATTTTTTCCAGCGCCTTCCGAAGGTTTCCCCTGGTACTCCTGCTAATTTGCGGCGTACTTGTACTTCTACTGTTGCTCCACCATGGCTTCTCGATCTGTGGAGCTACCAAGCTCGGTCAAGTTGCATCTGTACCGTAATCGGATGCACCAGCTTTTTGGTTCAATGCCATTTACAGCTCTTGACATCGACTATTGGCTGACCTTCCATTATGCCTACTTTACCTGCGTGCAACCTGTGTTCCACTGCCTCCGGTGCCCTTTTCAATGGGCCCTGGATGTTTGCCTTTCCAATACATCACACGCTGCCCTGGTATGATCTGTTAATGGGTCCGTTGAAGGCCCATGACCAGGACTATTCCGTGCGTAACGCAGGTTGCCCTGATATGCTCCTAACGGCATCTGGATATGAGAAGCATGTGTGCTCGTTCAACTTACTTGATTGGATGGCATACCTTTTTACTATGGAAGGTACAGACAACATACTGGAGTTTATGGTATTCCGCTTTTCCCGTAAAATCTTTGACTCTGAAGATTCGCTGTGAATGGATATAGTTTTGTGTAGCCAGTTGGATTTTTTTAAATTTGAGAGAAAGATTTTTTTTTTTGGTCCGCAAATATTCTAATTGGGACACCACTGAGTCGCTTTGCCTCTGCTTACCTCTGACTTTTGTTTAAGCCTAGTGCTAACAACCTGTCCAAGCGGAGGGTGTCAAATGGCCTATAGGGACATTGTCGTTTTTCTCTAAGTTAGAAGAGCACGCTGCAGCCTGTCTGCTGCTTTGCGCACGTTACTACATGACTTTATTTTTGCAATAATTTCTATGGCTGTTTTCAAATGAGAACTCATCGCTGTGTTCACTCTCTGCAGGTTCCTGGGATTTAGTCTGAACATTGTGAGCAAGGTCGATAAACAATGCCCATTGTTATTTTGTTCTGGTCAGGCCTTAGCACCTAGACATAACATACCGATGCAGCTGTTTGGGACACCGTACTTTGGTCTTATCGGAATACACAACTAGGTAGCACACACTTGGAGAGGGATCTTTCCAGGGAGTAGAGCGAGACAGCACCTATGATGTAGATCTACTCTCTATAGGCTAAGGTATGGAGTCTGCTGACAAAACCCAGAGATCTTCTAATATATAATACTGCTTCTTAGCAAGGGAAGGGAGGTTAGGCTCTATTGTCTTTCCATGATATCTCCCTTCATGATTTATGGACTAGCTGCTATGCTGACTATTTGTACTATGCATTTTCCTGCTTGTTGTGGCACGTATACTGCATGTTAGGGCACGTTAGTTAAAATAAATATTTTAAACTGTTTCATGTCTGTCAGATCTTAGTGTGGACAAGTACAAGAGTGCGAGCGAAAGGGTGTGCCTTGTTACCGTGATTCCTGAGAGATCTGGGAGTGGTGTGTCCTGGGGTGTCTAATCATTTGTTTCTCCGTGAGTGAGTAGAAGAGCAAGTGAGACACTATAGCTAGTCGGTCCTGGGCTCATGGGTTCTAAGGGGGTAGGATGACTCAGTCCCTATACATCAAGGTCCTATAATCCTGCACCTAGTTCTGTTTTTGGGCAGAATGCCTGCAACACAGGGGGGTGGCTACTAGACAACAAGAAAAACCATAATAGTGGCACTAACTGATGATCATGGACACAACTTACTGAATAACACATACCGCCCGTTGTTAATTCTCAATATCGACAATAAGATAGTCCGGAATATTTTAGCAAAGAGGTTGCTCTCTATAGTGCCATAACAGAACATTTCAACATATTTTTGTACGTGGACAAAATACTAGAGTACATTAGAGAAGCAACCACTGACATGGAACTGGCGAGGAGTGCAATAGACTAATTGGTATAAAATATTGGTGATGCGAATTAGGTGGCACAAAACTTGTCTTTTTCCCCTTAAATAATTCAGTCACTAATGGGTCACCTCTGACCGACATGGTCCTGAAGCGAGAACCAGTGACATTCAGATATTTGGATGTACCGATATGCCAGAGGGCGCAACATTTTCTAGCTATATCTGGCTAATCATTTTGGGACTGGAACGGAATCCCATTCAGGCAAAACGCCCCACGGCAGTGATGGGTAGAGTTGCCCCATCTAAAATGGTGATGTTACCAAGTTTACTCTACCACGTCACAAATGTGGGCTTAAATCAGAGGGCTCCATTGTCCAGGAAACCAGATTTCCAACTAGTTGTGCTTGTGTGCGATGCCACTCCAGGGCTAACTGAGGCAGAGGTTAGTCTGGAACTGCCAGATTCTGAAATACATTGGATGGTGTCACTCCTCCAATGGGTGTTTAGATGGATATGAATTAGTGGTACCACAGAAAACACATTGTTGGGTCTGACAGTTCTTGCCAGATCACTGGTTGACAAGATGGAGGAGTGGGGGAGAAATTGAACACTAAAGCCAATTATCCTAGATTACTCAGAATGGCTTGCCATTGTTGGAACAGGGGTGTGAAGAGGACAGCAGAACCGCTCAGGCACATGTTAAGCCTGATAGAGACTGATGGGAATGAGAAGAGGCTGACCACCTTACAGTATCAAGCGCAACTGGATACGTCCAGAAATAATTTGCTGGAGTTGAGGAAGAAATGGAAAGTAATGCAAATAAGAGAGGTCACAACACAATGGAACTTAATAGTTTGGTATCCAACTGGAGTCTCTAGGAAGTCGAGATTCAAACTGTTACAACGTAATTACTTGCAGAGGACCTACTTCGCACCCACTATGATAGTTAGTGTAGGAAGCTGGCTCTTCATATATAGGACCAAAAAGAGGTACACTGTGTTAAGAGTGCAGGCAAACCCCAATTGGTTTACAGAGGCACGAATGATATCCCAAATGCTCTTTTGTGGTAGTGAGGGTGAGCAGTTCGGGATATCAGAGGGTAGTGCTAAGCATTTGATGTACCCAGAGGCAATAAATGAGAGGGACTCAAAGAACAAATCTGAGACCAATTTAGAAAAAGAAGTCATTTTTATATAAATTTTGATACCAAGAACTTAGTTATCAAGTAAGTACTTTTGTAAAATATCTATTTTAGCAGGTAAGTAAAAATGTGCCTCCTAATGCGTCTTTACAAAGCAATGCTTCCCTATGGGAGAAAAAGCATATGTTGCATACAGTTATTTGCGATCAGTTTCTGGGGTTCTCCTACGGGTAGTAGGGGGCCAAGGTCCAAAGCACCACAACAGTTAGTCATTACCTGCCCTGGGGCGTCCGGGTGCAGAGGTGCTTGTCAAGTTGATAGCTGGTCACATTATGCCGGTAGAAAGAAAGGGAGGTAGGGGGCCACCTGGAAACAGGCTGCAATGAGGGACTTGGGGGACAAGTTTGGGAGCTCCAAACAGGGGGCTTGGGCACAAGGGTCTTGGGGACAATGGGATACAGCCGGTTCGTCGGTAACCAGGCAGGGGCGCTCGGGTGCAGAGTAGAAAGGTCAGCTGGGCTCTGTGCATCCTAGAGCTGTGCTGTCAGACTCGCCAGTTGAGGGTTTAAAATCAGGACAGCTGAGCCACTCTGGAAGTGGGTCTCTGCAGTGCAGACGTCCCTCGACGGCTGCTTTGTCTCGGAGTCTTCGGTGTGCTGACTGGACGCTCATGGTCTCGGCTTTCTGCAAGGGGTCTGGTACGCCAGGAATTTATCTTATGCAGCTCCGGTTGGTCCTAGTGTCCTCTCACTTGGTGCCTCACTTGTGGGGGGGTGGGAGGGAGGGTGAGGGGGGCAAGGGGTGGAGGGGGGGAGATCTGACCTTCAGGAGTACAGGTACATCTTTCTGGGGGGCTACTAAGCTGGGCTGGCCGGGAAGAAGAAACTCTGTAGACTGGACTTTGCCTTTCAGTGATTGGGGAGTGCAGGAGAATAGCTCATCTACTGCTTCTCCTACTCCAATGCTCTTCTCCTCATCTGATATCGTTCCAGCAGGCGTTCTAGATGAGTTTCCATCTCTTCCTACTGTTGGTGGTCATACCTACTGAGGAGGGCGTTTGAATATGTGATCCTCCATTGGACAGCTGCTGAGCGCTCCATTTTTATGCCCACCATTTTGCTCTGTCTGGTGGTGGACCTACCGCTGCTGGCGGGTTAGCCCTCTTGACGGCTGTGGACACAATGATGCATTCTACAACCACGGTTCAATTGTGTAGTGTCTGTACTTTTTCTCCATGTGAAGAGTAATTGCCTTCAGGGCGACTGGCTCTCTATAAGCCTCCCTTCACTAGTCTAAAACTCCTGGTAACATCAGGAGGAATTGGCTTCTACCCTGAGAAGGCAGAAGGGTCTTGAGTGAGAAGAATGATCCCCTTTTTCATCTTCCAGTTTGATGTTGTAGGTGTTTGCTGCATGTTTCATCGCAGCTTTGTACACCAAAATTGCTTTTGGTGATAATTTCCTTAGGGGATATGCACTCCCTCTTCCGGTAACTCAGCGTCTATGTCCTGTAGACGGTTTGTCTCAAATATGCCTTCCATACACTGGCCGTCATTTAATTCTACGTCGAATAAGTTTACTTCGAGGGTCTAAGAGGGATCCTGTAACCCTTTAATGAGTGGTCAAACTCTTTTATCAAGAGGGCCTCCATCTAGGGCTCAAGATGTTTTTTTCTTTCCCACGATTTTGATCACTTTATTTTGGTGTCTGTCGGAGGCTACTTCTTTGGTCCAGGGCTTTCTCCTTCTCCTTCTCAGGGCAACTTCTCCCGCCCATGCACCCGATCGGCCTTTCGGAATCGGGCCGGTTCTGGGGGTTTGCCTCCTGTGGCATCTTTTGACTTAGATCTGAGGGTCTCTTTGTGCCATTGTTTGGCCTTTGGGGCCTTCAAAGTCGAGGAAGTCTTCTTTAATCTGCAGTCCAACCATTTTGGCTCTGTCCATAATCTCCCCTGTACCTCGTGTTTCCTGCTTTCGGTGTCCTTAGACAACGGTTCCTTCCCTTTCTCGGTACACACCATCTCGATGTCAAAGTTTTATTATGCCATTTTAGTGCCATCTGCACTGTAGGTCAACTCCATCCTAGAGGTACGTTTCTTCGTTTGCGCCATGGCGTAGTGTGCCCACCTCTGCTTCTGCCTTACTTTAAGGGTCTTTGGCTGCAGCTCAGCGCAGGTGTGGGACCCTTCCAATGTGTGGTCTCTGTCAGGCACAAGTTGCAGACTTTGCAGCTATCCTTCTGCGCCAACTTGTGGCGACATCTAGGGCAGAACCTTAACGGCACATGTTCCATACGAGTTTGAGGACCTTGTGGTCTTTGAGTTATCCTACCCAAAGTCTTCGGCGAATATCGATGTTACTCGGTGTTCGCAGGTTCTTGTTGGTGTTAGAGAGCTTTTCCTGTGTGTTTGTTGGTTTTCCCATCCAAAAAACGTCTTCTGCAATTAGTCTCCGAGCTCAAGCCACTTCATCTAGACCCACCGGCAGAAAAAAGAATCTGAAGATGGAGACCACAAAAGGGGGCTTTCAGGCGCATACGTTTGATGTCCTACAGGAGGAACACTGCGCCAAATGGTCATGACGAGGCCTACCAAAAAAATAAAAAATCCAGACCCAACTGCTAGATTTCGGAATAATGGGAAGCATGCAAATTCAGAAAGATTCACACTGCAAAACAGCCATGCAAAGTCAATAAAGAATGCACAAGGTGGAAAGCTGTTTTATCTAGGCATGGGGGTGCCCGATACCCTAGGAACTACACTGCCCCAGAAATTTCCAACAACTAGAGATCCTGGGGAACACAGGAGGGATTGACTGCATGGATCCCACCACCTTTTTCTTTTGCAGAATGTATCTCAAACATCAACTTAGGGTTACAGTAGAATTATCATGGAGGACAACTGGTGTACTTAGGCTTGGGGGTGGGGTGGTTACCAAAACCTAGGGAGTTTTACCAACCCTAAGCCTCTCAGAAAAATTGAGAACATGGGGAACCAAGGGAAATGTGGCTTCGACCATATTTCATACTAATGGTCCACTTATTTGCTAATTGCTCGTTATTTTTTTTTTTTTTTTTAAAACACTGAATATTTGGATATCTTTTTCAGCCCTCCAGGAGTAAATTACGAACTGTGAGTGCCTACCAATCCCCAAAATATGGCCAAAAAGGAAACATCTGATCTGGAAAAAAGTTCTGAAGGATTAAGCGTAAACTGGCCCACATTTCAGAAAAAAGGCAATTAATTTATGTCAGGAGCTGTAGCGAGCTTGGTTATTAAACACAGTCCCTTTACGGTATTGTGAGACTTAAACTTGCATTTCAATTAATCTACTGATACTCAAGCAAATAGCCTCGCACTTGATCTGGCTGCCAGCCAATTGGAGCAAATGGTCCAGGGGCATACAAGGTCATTTGTTGGACTCATTATTCACTAATAATCCCTTGTTATAGGTCTTGGATCCTGTACCACTTTCATGGACGGATCATTATTTGATCCCCATGATTCTTAAGATACCTGACCACTCCAAAAATGTAAGGCTATCAAAAACCGGCAATGACGCAAGTTAAATCGTGACAGCTGGAAATGCGCATTGAATACGACTTCACCCTGCCTGGATTTAAATCCTCTAATGGCTAATAACGATCTCGGAATGGCTGGTCCATTCCCTATACCAAACTATTCCCAAGAAGATCATGGCCCAAAAATCTAAAAACAAATCTGATCCATGGTATTCTCCCCACCTTAGAAAACCCTAAAAAAGCTGCACATTTTTTTTAAAAAGCATGGCGAAGAATTATGACGAGAAAAAAAAAAAACAACTATACCGAGACAAAGTAATGATATTTCACAATGAAATTCGGCAAGCTCAGGCCTCTTTTTGAAACTAGAAGGAACAGTGCTGCTAATTTACTTAGAGAGATGTTCAGAATCACAAAGTCCCTTTTGGAATCTACCACTAAGGCCCCTGCGGCTGAGCCCTCAACTGACAGATGTAATGTCTTGGCCAACTACTTAAATACCAAAATTATGAACATCAATTGTTTCAAGAGGTTAATGAAAGCGGTAATAACATTCCATCGAAGATAAATGGGTATAGACCCTCGCCTGTCCTCTCTCAATTTCCCCCCCTTTCCCTGGACGACTTTACTACTCTTTCTGGGAAAATTTAAACTGGATCTCCTCTGGACCGGGCACCTTTGAGAATTCTGGCTCTTGAGCCCGGAAATATTTTCCCTACTTTGTTAGACATGGCCAACCTCTCCCTGGAAACGGGTGAGGTGCCTCTCCCATTGAAACATGCGATCAGAGCTAACCTTAAAATAAAAAAAATAAAAAAAACAACCTCAACCCTTCCTGCTTAGATAACTTTTGCCCAATTTCTTTGCTTTCAGGTCTACGCAAAGTGGCAGAAAAATGTGAATAGATGTCTGTCAGATTTTCTGGAAACTAATTTGATGCTTCATCACAGACTTACTGGCTTCCGGCCTAACCACAGTACAGAGACCGCCCTTCTGGTGGTGGGGGGGTTGGCAAAAAAGACTGGACCAGGGGGCCACGGTGACCATTGTGCTCCTGGATCTCAGTGTGGCCTTTGATACTGTAGACCACCCTACACTTTTAGATTGGCACAACCAGACTCGCAGGAAAAGCCCTGGAATGGGCGAGCTCCTTCTTAAAGGAATGAATATTCCAGATCTTTGACAGATTGTTCCTCAGAAATTCTGCCCATTGCTTGTGGGGTCCCGCAGGGCTCCTCACTTAGCCCTAGGTTGTTCAATATATACTTACAACCACTGGCAGATATTGTAGCCCCCTTTGTGATCTCTATAGTCTCCTATGCGGATGCTGGTTTTTCCCTTGCCCCAGACTCTGATCACCTAGCATTTACTCTGTGTCCCTGCCTTGAGCAGGTAGCCAGCAGGATGAATAAGTTCTGTCTGAAGCTTAATGGAGCTAAAACCTAACTAATGATTCTTGGGAACAATTCCTCTATCCAACATGGTCTGGGTTTGCCTACTGGTGTTGGTTGTGCCCCCTCCCACCCTCCTTCCTCCCCAACCTCTAAGGCTGTTATGAAAAGCTTGAGTATGTGGCGTGAAGATACTTTCACAATGGAAGTCCAGACCACCAAAACCTTGGGCAGTTGTTTTGGAATATTGCTCAAGACCCTGCCCTTGATCCCACAGATCTCGAGACAAGGGGTGGTTCAAGCACTCATCCTATCCTGCCTGGACTATGGCAATTCACTGTACCTGGGGTCTCTGAAAGGAGTTTCCAGGAAATTGCATGTTGTGCAAAATGCAGCTGCATGCATGCTGCTTGGAATTCCCAGATCAGTCAGGCAAGGACTGAAAGACCTCCATTGGTTGCCCATCGCCCAAAGAGTAGAATTTAAATCACTGTGCATCGTCCATTGAGCTTTACAGGGTCAAGGAACACTTAACCTACACGCCAGTTCGTCACCCCCCTATTGCCCAACAGATCACTTTGATCTTCGAACCTTCATTTGGGCACCACCCCGGTTACTAAAAGAGCTAGAAGAGGTGGTCGATCCTTCAGTTTTAATGCAGCAAAGCTCTGGAATTCTCTTCCCAATGGCTATCTGAGCTATGGAGAAGGAATTACACTTTCAGAAAGCACTTAAAACCTGTCTTTTTAAATACATTTAGTTTTTAGATATCTTCCTCATTTTGTTATGGTGCGACCTCTGGGTCACCTTGCGCTTTGTAAATCTCATAGCAAAGGAGTAAAGTCTAAAGTAGGAATAAGGTAACAATCACTTTAGATATGTATAATTTACATAGATTTAGGGTTAGGAGGAAGGGCATTGAGAGAACATGAAGGCTTAGAACGGGTGGCAAGTTAAGGGAAATATAAAGGGAACAAAGTAAGGGTCATTTGAAGAATAGAGGGGCAAAGTAAAGTTATGATGCAATAAAGGAACGAAAAATAAAGTGTGCAACAGTATAGGTTACCAAGTAAAGTCATACAACCACTATAAGTCCAAGATTTGACCCCAAAAATGTTTACAGTGCGACGCTAGATGGTAGAGTTTTCTGTAACATTAGCACACTGGAAAAGATTATCCCACACAGCTCCGCTCAGGTAGACTCAGGGAATCTACTTTAGTACAATGTTTACTAACAAAGTCTAAGCCAATAAGCTAAAGTCCTTGGCCAAGAAAACGGCAAAGTTGAAACTCTGCATGGATAGGCATTACTATCCATTTCAATTACCTAGAGGTCTCATTCCCGACCTGCTGAGTTTGCAGTAAAAACATAAATCCATTCGACCTAAATTCCTGAAACAAAAAACCAAAGGTAGAACCAGGTAAAGTCAAGGGTGTCAAGAGTCTGTGTACAGATGGGGCACAGTTCTAAGGAACCAGAGGCCCTGGTTTCAATATTTCTGAAAGGGGGCAGACGTACCAGTGGGTCAGGGACAGGATGCACTTTGAAGTGTCAAGAGAGTATCACACTTTAGTGGAATGTATTTGAATTGGGAGGATGCAGTCAAGCGTTTCCTGTAGTGCAAGTAACCATGAACGACACCCAAAGGAATGAAATGATTAATCACCGGTAGTTTTTCAGCATTAATCTTTACTGGATTTACATCCTGTGCGATTTTATTGTGGTATTCTCCCTCCTAAGGAAGCTGGGCTGAAATGATTGCACAGTTACGAACAAGTGTTTTAGTACTTTTTGTCTCACGTGCACATCCTGATTAGCTTGAGCATTCACACAGTAATGTCTGCCATGCATATTTCATTTACTGAAATATTGGTGATGAATACCAAAGTTGTTTCTTTCTTCCCTGAGAAGTGTGCTCTGGGTCTTTTCTCCAAGGCCACCTCAACTGTCTTGTTACGTATGATTGGAGCATTTGCTCAAAGCATTAACTTGCAATAGTTCGTGACTGGTTTACCATTACTCGCAGTTACAAAAGAGACACAAAATTGGCTACTCTTCCTGGTAGGTCATGTTTCTAGCAAGTAAGTCATAACTGCTCTTCAACAGTCTAATGTGTGAAGAGCCCTTCTCTTTGGTTGAAGAAAAAAGGCTGACAGCTGGATGCCCTGGTTCACACAGAAATGCAAAACAACCTTTGGGAGAAACTGAGGCTTAGTCTTCATGACCACCATATCGTTATGAATCCGTATGCAAGGCTTTTCTATCATGAGTGCCTGTAACTCCCAGATCCTATGCAGCGAATGACTGCAATAAGAAAAGCGGTCTCAACTGTCAAGTATTTGTATCCTGCTTTATGCACAGGCTCAAAGGTTAGCTTTGTAAGTTGAGCCAACAGCAAGTGTGTCGATCTTAGAGGGAGAAGCTACTTCCTAAAGTTTCCCTTGTGAATGCCACTATGGCTGGCAGGTCCACTTTTAAAGACTAGTAGGAAAGATCATGATCCAAAAAGGTGCATTAGGTAGCTGACAGTAATAGCATTTTTTTTAATGGTCATTATCAGTCCTTCTCTACTACACCAGTGGATGAACCTGTTCCACTTGTCGGTGTCACACTTGTGTTGTTAGTTTTCTAGTTCCCCCTCAAGAAATCATTACATCTTCAGGGCTGGGGAGGCACCGAGTCCTTAATGTCCAAAATCTAGGTTTTCAGGAGACAGACCGGTAAGCTGAGTGCCACAAACCCGGTCTTTAGTTCCAAAATATTTGTGTGTTTCATGGCTTCCACAGAGTTCCACAGACCCTGGATTCTCGGTTTGTTTATGTGTGCTCCCTCCACCTCGTGTGGGTCTCGTCTGCAGTGATTGTCACAGAGGGAGTTGGTGGTTCGAAGGTTCTGGCTATTGTGACGTACTGTGTTTCACCATGTTTTTTCTTTTTTAACTTTCTCTGCGACAACCACTAGATCCTTCCGATTATTCTTTGCTTGTGACCATTAGCTTTGAAGCCAGTCAATGAGGGTACAACTGATGATAACCTAATTGAACAGACAGGGGTCCAGGACATAGCGATAGTTCACGAGGCAAAAAAACAAATCTGCTATACCCATCTTGCCACCAGATGTAGTTAGCACCCTCCCGGAACCCGCAAAAACCTCAGAGAATGTACATTCTGCGACAAATCCCTCCCCCGGGAAGAAGAAGCAAAGCTAAAATTGCCAAAAGTTTTTAAAAGACCACTGACTGCCAGGGTAGCCAGCAATATAATAGCGCTACCGCCGTACGCTGAAAACCCAATGGAAGTCCTCTACGCAAATGGGTCACTTCCAAGGGAGAAGTTAAGGCTATCGAATTCTGGACCAGGGGGCGGACCCAGTTTAGACTTAAAATCTATTTTAGCCCAGAGGCACATGACCCAATCGGTCTAACAAAAGGCCCTTTTCAGGAAGCCCGCAGACACTTGGCTCCTCTTCTTTAGCAACAACTGAAACCACTACTCCGAAGGGCACCCCCAACATAAAAGTCATCGCTCATATGCCTCGAGAATGGTGCAGGTCCGTATTAAGGGCGGGGGCTCCGAGGTATGTGCCAGGGGATGTGGCGAGAGGGGATCATTCTTTCATATTTTGTGGTCTTGCCCCAGGATTCAAAAGTACTGGAAGGGCGTCGCCCGTGTGATGGAGGCTGTAGTGGGTGAGCAGATCCCCCGCTGGAGCCCAGATGGCATATCCTCGGCGTCACGGGAGAGATCACGTGGCCAAAGTGGGCCAAGCTGTGGCTAGCTTTGGCAGGGGGGGTCGCCAAGAGGAACCTAGCACGCGCATGAGGGGCGACGGAGCCCCCGACAGTGGCTGCATGGCTCTACGATATGGACTGGTGTCATAATGCGGAGCAGGTGGTGTATCAAAGCCGTGGATGCCCTCGCAAATCGGAGAAAATATGGGGGCCGTGGACATTGTATAGGGGTCTGTGACGGGAGGGTTTAGAGACGCATTTCATTGGGTAGTGTGCGGCATTGCATACAATGTAATTGTGTACTGCGTGTTATAATGCCTGGTATTTTCCATGTCTTCTACATGCTATAGATATATATATATATATATATATATATATATATATACACACTTGTATTTGAAGCTTGTTTTTGACTTAAAAAGAATTTTAAAAAAAAGAGAGAGCCATCGCTCTCCTTAATCCTTCAGGCTCTGCAGGATTAGAGGCACAGGAGCTTTATGCGCAAGTCAGAGTGGATAATCTCTCAATTCAACAATAACTATAAGAGGTGACTAGCAAAGTTACAGCAGTGTGTTGTAGACACTGAGGACACCACGGCATCCACGGCCAGAAAAATTCAAACTCATGACAGTCAACTATCATTTTTGCGGAGGAAAGTTGAAGATTTGGAAAATCGGCAACGCCAGAATAACCTATGGCTGTTTGAGATACCTCAAGCATTTATTGTGCAGCTATTCCAAAAGGCATTTCCAGAGCTAGTGGACTGGGACTCTCAAGTATAGCAGGCTCAGACTACCAACCTTCTTAAACCAAGCAGATGGGGCGAACTCACGGTACCCTCGCCCAATACTTATTTTCATTGGTAACTTTCTCCTGCGACAGGCCATTCTATTAAAGCTCATCCTGCCACTCCCATAGTGGTAGAATCCAGTTCCATCTTCGTGAGGTCGGACCTGTGTTAAAACACTTATGGACAACGCATTGTGAGATATGTTCACTAGACTATGGTCTATATCTAGTTATATCATATGATAACGACATGGAATTAATGCACTTGGGTTAAATTGTTGTAAAGTTGCATTGTTATGCTATATGATGAGACACTATGCATGTATACCCGTAAGTAATGATGCAGTCCATTGGACAACAGGATTGCAGAAATTAAATAAAATTTGTTTTGGAAAAAACACTTATGGACAGGTGCTGGAAGATGTGCCAGCTCATTGATCCTCTGAAGGCAGTGGGTGCACAGGTGTTTCTACAGGAGCCAGCAAGCTTAAAGGTCATCAAGGACGGTCGCCCTCAGATCTTCCATACCGACCTTGAGGCTAAGCAGGCTTTAAAATCAACAGCAATATGAGGCTACTTAAAAGCTTAGGACAAGGGTACCTCAGACTAGTTTGGATTTTATAATAACATTAGGCTTGGGATACTGTACCAATGTCTTCTCTCTCTCAGTATGCCATTTCTCCTCTCTTTCATTATTCTCTTCCTATTCTTCATTTTTTTTTTTTACAAAATTGCTTGGCATGTGATGCACTATGGGTGTCGCAGGAGCGCTCTTGTTGGCATGTTCCCTTATTGCTGTCAATCCATCAACAGCTTAAGGGGTGGATGATTCCTTTTTCAGGACACAGGGCTGGTGGGACAGCGGGAAGGCGGGCCATTGGCACACACAGGAAGCAAGTCTTTCAGTCTATCTTCATTCTCTGATGGCTTCTGTGTGGGGGAAGGGGGGTGAGAGGGGTGTGCTCAAGGGTGGAGAGGGGCTGGGGGGGGCAAGGGGGCCAGAAAAAATGAGAAAAGTAATGAGGTACAGAATTGTGATAGGGAACGTAACCTTATATGTAACTCGCCGTCCCTTCTTCCAACCGATCTAGGGCAAAGGAGTGGTACTCAACAATTATGTCAGTGGAAATAAATAGTGCTAATTAGATGTATTTGTTGGAATATTTTGGGCTTAAACACGGCTAGTAAATGCCAGGTAGTTCGGTAGGACCTACATTGTATAGGCCCCATAGTGTACTGAGACTCATCTAGCATATAAGGACAGGGGTCTACTCAAATAGTTCAGCTATCAAACAATTGTTTGCACATCTCAGAATGTTTTGATAAGACGGGTAGCCATTTTAGCAGACAAATTGTTGGAGTACATTGTTCTAAAGGTTTCTGCGGATCGTCGAGGGAGATGGGAGATTGAGCAGCTAGAAATTGATGGCATAAAATGTGTATTGCACTGTATATGGGCCGAACGTTGATGATCCTGCTGTTACTGATGCACTAATGTTAGAGTTATTGGACTGGCAGGGCGATCTTTTAGTCATGGGGGATTTTAATTGCACTATGAATTATGGCATAGACTCCACTAACCGTGGTGCTACTCTAAAAATGGTGAAAATAAGTGCTTCAATTCTAGAGTTGGTTGAATTGCACAGTCTTAGAGATGCATGGGAGACTATCCTACATTACCAGGGTATACATATTACTCTGCTCCACATTAACAATATTCTAGGATCGATATGGCCTTTGCCAACAACAACATACTGCTATCTGCGGACATGGAAGTTTGCCCTAGGATAACCTCGGACCACAATCCTATTCAACTTTCTTTTCAACCACAGGTAGCAGACAAACTAGGGCGTCCATTTTAGTTTCCTCTGTATTTATTGACAGGGAATTTGTTTGATCTATTCAAAGAAAACGTAGCAGGATTTTTGTAGTACAATGTTGTCACTGCCTCTCCTTTTATAGTGTGGGACACAATGAAGGCCTGAATAAGAGGTACTACCCAGCAGCTGCTTGTCAAGCACTAATACAGTCAGAACTCCTTCACGCAGAGGAAATCAGACAAGGGGGCCAGAACCAAGAACCGCTTTATATTTCGCTGGTAGATAAACGCTCATCCCTAGGAAGGACGCTAAAAGAGGACGGCTCCTAGCTACAACAAGCACCCCTCTCTTCAGTACGAAAATGGGGAACAGGTTGGGAGAGTGTTGGCGCATAAGCTCACCGATAATAAAGCTAAGGGACAAGTAAAGGCTATAAAAGGGGAGGACGAATCATTACACACCCACATTCAATAGTTGAACAATTTTCCCAGCTCTATCAAAAACTCTATGCAAAACCGATTTACTTGATGAGGAAGAGTTGTCTAAATACTTAAAAGGATGCGACATGCCTTAATGAAGAAGGGGCAGCCTCGCTTCATCAAGATATCACGAACGGAGAAATTATGGATTCCCTGGCAGCACAAACGTCTGGTCAGGCAGCAGGAGAGGACTCAATACCAATCGAGTTTTATAAAGTCTTTAAGGACATTATTGTGCCATTACTGAGTGAAGTCATACATTACATAGGGGCTATTGGAGCGGTGCCTAGCTCATGGAATATGACAAACATTGTATTTTTTTTTTTTTTTAAAAGGCAAACCTCCTGAGGAGTGCGGTTCTTATCGCCCTATATACCTTATGAACACAGATGGCAAAATCTTTGCTAAAGTTTTGGCAATCCGGCTGGCACCTCTGATGCAAGGATTAGTCTCTAGACAGCAACATGGCTTTATATATCGGGTAGAGACACCATGGCCCATGTCAACACTGCAACAGTTGCTTTTAATATAGCAAGGAAGTCTGCGTTTAGTAAGGGGATGGTATTGTTGGATGTCGAAAAGGCATTCAACAGAGTTGTATGGGACTGTGTATGGGCAACACTTTCATCTTATGGTCTGGGTGCTCGATATAGTAAATGGATACATGCTTTATATAATAAACCACAAGCTAAATTGCTATACGCAAGTTTACAATCTACTCCCTTCCGGATACATCGTGGCACTCGCCAGGGGTGTCCCCTTTCCCCATTACTATTCGCATTATACATTGAGCCGCTTATACAATCACTTCACTCCAATATACACATATTGCCGATAAGATCAGGATTATGCGAGCTAAAAGTTACTGCTTACGCAGATGATATAGACGTTTTTTCCTCGGACCCGGCAACTGCAGTTGATTTGATCAAATTTGAAGCGGACAAATTTGGCACTTTCGCCGGATACAAGCTGAATGTCAAGACAGAAGTGCTTCCTAATTTTCATCCCGATAGGCTGATCCTGGGGGTGTGTTCGACTGCTACTTATTTGGGGGTCCAGATTCCCCCCGTAGGTCGAGCATGTATTGAGACTAAATAACGATCTGTTGTTGTAATCTGTTATTAAAAGTCTTAAGAGCTGGGGGCGTGGCTTGGATAGCCATCATGGCGGTCGTCTGTCAGACAAGCTCCGTCCCATCAAGCCCAAAATCCACCAAAATCAGTCTTTAACCCCCATCGGGCGGACCACAGACCAGCGGATCCGCCAGAGACAACCCAGATCCAGTAACTGGTGCAGTGGAGGCAGCACACCGAACCAAAGCACAACCCGGCCCGACCTCGCGGGCTGCGACCTGAACGCTGGGGCCTACATTGCCTCGCAGCTGCCCGGTGGGCACGAGCGCCTAACACTGAAGACGTGGCCCATCGGGACCTGGCCTGAGCGGAGGCTGAGCACTGCGCTGCCCGGCCGGAGCTCCTGTGACGAGGCCGCTAGCGGAAACAGCGGTGCGGTGAGGCGCATGCATGGCTGGAGCATCGCAGCCCTGGCGCTGCGGGGCTGTCATAAGTGGAGCCGGGCCCAGCAGAGGCCAATGAAACCTGCATGATCGTCGGCAGACCGTGCCTTACAGCACCGGCCCCATTAGCAGCGCATACGGCATCAGCCACAGCCCTCCGCCCCTTGGAGCCCAGGGCGGAGACCCAATCTCCTCCACTCGGGCCGGCAGCCGGCCGTGGTGCCGTCCCGTCTGCAGAGGCTGTGCACGGGGGCCAGGGTCTGCCCCCTCCGGATCTGTGGTGATGCTTCAGGCCGTATTTTAGCCTGGGAGTGAAGTAGACACCCCACCCTTAACTTCCCACGGCCCACTTCACCTACATCCTTAGACCACGGCCCCCTACCCTTGAGTGCCCGAGTGGGGGCCCGTTGCCTCCCTGATGTGCTGACCAGACTGTAGTGGGGTAGGCCCGCAGTGCGGGGTTGATTTCTACGACTTTGGGTACGCTGCGGAACCCCGCTCCTCCTGAGATGCGGGAGGAGCCTGGGGGCTAAATCCTGGACTGGGCCTTGGCGGCAGAGACACCTGGAACCCCGCTGGACTGGGCGATATCCGAGGACCCTTGGCCAGTGTGCCTCCCGAATGCATAACAGAGTGATTGGCAGGCCCGGAGTCTACATCAACAGGATGGCACGTGGGTGGGCACTGGGGTTCCGGCAAGTGAGGCCCCAGTAGGGGGCCAGTCCCCAGGTTGGGGAGGCGGTCAGGCTAGGCCCGGTGCGGCTTGTGGCATGGGGTGGGTTGGTTCCGTGAGGCCCAGCTGGCAGTAGCTCACCAAGACATAAACCTCAAGTTTCCCGGAGCGGTGACCAGACCCGTTGTAGGAGCCACTCGTGGTGCTGCGCAGGATAAAGCGACACCTGCCCCCGAGCTGCTCTTCTAAGCACCATGACGAAGAATAAGCCCGCCGGCCCCACCACAAAGCAGAGCACTTTGGATCTGCTTACCACCACACCTAGCGGTGTGTGTATTGCGGAGATTGTGGGCCCTGTCCTGGACAATGCTTCCCTGCTGGCCGCAATCACCCAAGCCCGTGACACACTGGATGCAAAGATCAGTGCGGTGGGCTCAGAAGTCTCATTTTTAAGACAAAACCTCAGGAAAGCCGTTGACCGCATTACTGAAGCAGAGACCAGGGTATAGTCTGTGGAAGATACCGTTGCAACTCTACAACAAAAGGTCAACAAACTTACGGTTGTGGCGCATCCAATCCATCCTGCTAGAAGACTCCTTATCCCACTGTTTCGTTGTGGAGGAGCTCATCGGGCACTGACTCGGAAGCCGCCATACCCTGAACAATCATGGTTGAGGACATTGGGAAGTTGGGGAACCATTTGCGGAAACTCTCCGGGATCCCCATTTGGGGCCCTGGGAGTCTTACTGCCGCGACAGATACTTCAGGTTTGAGGTAGTATTGGGTGGGGGAGAGGGGTGAAGATAATGGGTTTTCTTATACAAATGTTTGCACAGTTCAGGCACAGGGACACAGATACAATTGTTACTCCACATATGCCTCGCTTCTGGCATCCCCCTGACACATAGATGGCCGCGCACACCACTAACACTCACATGGGTGGACTTAACATCCTGATTTGGAATGTCCGAGGGGTCCTGGATAAAATCAAACGAGGTGCTGCCTTGAGACAGGCCAAACATCTTGAAGTAGATGTTCTACTTCTACAAGAAACATATGATGGGCAATAAAGCTCCATGCCTTGCCCGCTACGGCTATGATCAGGTATATCACTCGGGATCAGTCAGTGGGTCTCGTGGAACAACCATTCTTATACACCGTAGGGTGCCCTACAGCGCGTCCAAAACATGGTCGGACTCCGGTGGGCGCTACACCATTGTGACCGGTACATTATGCGGGGAAACACGGACGCTGGGCAGCTTCTATGCCCCACCCCCTATGGGACAAGCTTTTGTGGACTGAGTTACGAGCCTTTGGGGGGGAACTCCCAGGAGGCACATCTGTGATGGGGGGCTACTGGAACGATACTATGGCGCCTATTGACTGGTGGCGAGAGACGGCCCCGGGTCCTCACACCGGAGATTCCAAACTACATCATACAGTCTCTACCCTGGGGTGGTCAGACACATGGCGAGCGTATCAACCCACAGACTTAGGCTTCACTTATCTCTCGGTAGTACAAGGTTCACTTTCCAGATTAGACTACCCATTTCTCCCTCTTACATGTATCCACAGGGCCTCATCCGTCTACATCCTGCCTCGTGGCCTCTCAGATCACTCCCTTGTCACTTTAAAGCTACTTATAGATCCCCACGAACCCCCCTTCAGATGGCGCATGCACCCTGGCACCTGCATGACCCAGCATATCAAACCACTATCCAGCAAGAGATTACAAATTATTTTGAATCAAATGTCACCACTGCCCCCTTATGCACCACCCTGTGGGAAGCCCTCAAGCCCACAATTCGAGGGATTGATATTAGTTATCGCACAGGGGAAAAAGCATCGTCGCCTCAAACAGGTGGTGGACTTACAGAATTGCCAGAGCTACCTGAAGACCAAGGTAAGGGAGGGCAGAGACCCCGAAGCAAAATGCTGCCGCCTTCTCGCCCAACAACAACTGCAACAGTTACTGACTGATGAAGCTCACGACATCTGGTTGGCGACCCAATCCAGAATTTATCTATGGGGGGACAAATCGAGCAAGATGCTTCACCGCCTCGGTCAGGCGGCACGGTCACCTACCCCAGTGCCTGAGCTGCGGAACACTGAGGGTACCCTGTGTTCTACCCCCGGCTCCGTCACTCAGGCATTTGCAGCTCATTATTCTTCCCTCTACGCTAAAAAGAAGATCATCTCAACAGACCAAATAAGAGAATTCATAAGGGATATTCCACCCAAAGCCCTACCAGACCATATCCGAGACCAGCTAGACACACCAATCACTCTAGAAGAGCTTGGTACGGCCCTATCGGGCATACGTCCAGGCCGCACACAGGGTCCCAAAGGGTTCCCGAGTGAATTCCTACGATCTCATATGTCCCTCGTGGGCCCACATCTCTTAAATGTACTCCATGAAGCCCTGGAACAGCAGATTCTCCCACCAGATTGGCGCCATGCAGAAATTGTGATGTTCCACAAACAAGGGTGTCCTCCCGAAGAGCCCTCCTCGTACTGCCCCATTTCTCTTTTAAACTTCGAAGCTAAACTACTGAGCAAGGTACTTGCAGATCGCCTCTGTACGCACATCCAAGAGCTTGTCCATCCGGATCAGGCAGGCTTCATGCTTTATAGATCCACTAGACACAATATAAGGAGTCCACAACGCCATTGCGAAGGCCCCAGAGCTTGGACGCCCAGCAGCTCTTCTGTTGGCAGATATCGACAAGGCGTTCAATTCCCTGAGTTCGGACTCTCTTCCGAGCTCTTTATTTCGGGCAGGGCTTCTTCTCATATACACATATCACAGCCTCCGTCCGAGTGGCTGGCATACAATCGGGGCACTTCCCAATTCGCCGGGGAACAAGCCAGGCTGTCCACTTTCCCCGCTGTTATTCGCCTTGGCCATAGAACCCCTGGCAACATGGGTGAGGCGAGACCCCCTGGTGCGGGGATTCGACTGGTCAATTGAGGCATCAGACAGAATTGCACTCTATGCAGATGATGTGCTTTTCCTTACAGACCTGGGATTCTCTGGCCCAAGAATCCTACAAATTCGCTGTGTGTTCGGGGAAAAATCAGGTCTGGGCGCTAATCAATCAAAGTCAGTGTTGTTCCCAGTCTGCGGAGACCAGGGGAGAGGAACATGAGCAGCTCAATTATCCCACGCCACAGAGGGTTTCCAATACCTTGGCGTATTTATCTCACCAAGTCCGCTAGTATCTTGATCTCACAATATCCACCCATTGCTCTCCCGCATCCGAGGCGAAACGAAGGGTTGGTCTCCCTTACCTCTATCCCTGTATGGGCGGTCGGCCCTTTTTTAAAATGGTATCTCTACCACGCATACTTTACTGGATTCAGAAGTACCCCTTTGAAATCCCCCAGTCGTGGTTCCGACAGGTGAACACACTTTTTAACCACTTTCTATGGGACGGAGGGGGACACAATCGACGTACTGCAGAGGCATTGCTGCTGCCGACATTTAGGTTTACTATGCTGCTTCCCATCTCCTAAATACAAATGAGTGGTGGTACAGCTCGCAAATGGACCCGGCATTCAATGTGGAGAGACGTGCAATGGGTACTGATTCTCTCTTAGGTCTCCTTTATAGTCAGTCAACTTAGATCACCTGCCCCCAGCGTGCAAAGTAGTCGTACAAATTTGGCATCAAACGGTGAGAAGGATGGCCTGGAAAGGACGCCTGATGCAGACGACTCCATTGTGGCATGGAACCTTGCCACAGTGCCTGGTTTTCATGCATGGGACCTAATTGGGATCTTGACGCTGGGCAACATAATACAGGGAACAGTCAGTAAGACCTTCTTCCTACAGTTGCAAACGGAGTATCACCGCAACCAATTCTACAGATATTTACACCTTAGGCACGCGCGGACCCCAATGATCCGTCCTCTAGAGGGGTTGCTGGAGTTCCACCCATTGAAAGGGCGCCTGCTGATGGGACCTGGAGGCACAGGTCTTCCTTAGGGTGATGACCGAGCAGACATGTCTGCTAGCAGTGTGTCACATTCAGCACTGACTTTAGGCAGATTTGATACAGCCTCCCCCCTCCTAATAGCACCACCTTTGCCCTCTTTTTGTACTACTTCAGGTGGTGTTGCATTAACTAAAGTGTGCATCGCCTGCCCCATCTCCTCCCATTGCTGATAGCTCCACCTATTAAGCAATTCATTAGACTTGGCTATTAACCACTGTGTGGCGTGTGCTCTCCATTTTTTAGGTCGAGCCTAGCGCAGCGCACATGCGATGCACTATGGGAGGCTTCTTGTGAGGGTTCAAAACTTCTCCGTGTGGGTCGAACTCCTCCCACACATCTGATTGGCCTTTACGTGCATCTTTCAATAATGAAAGCACGCAAATGGCCAAAGGCGGGTGCATGTCCCACCTCTTCTTCAAATGTTCACTCCCATGACGTTTTGCTCTCGGGAGCGAGCAGCGGGGCACAGGCTGGCAGCTGCATTCCTCCCTAGTCGTGGATCAGGTTACTAATTAGCAGCCTGTGCTCCATGTTTAAACTCCCACTCTTCTTTATTTGTTCTTTGTAGCACGGTCCGGTTTCACTTTAGGGACCCCGGACCACGCTCGCTTAAAGTGACCGACCGACCGAATGACTCTCACCGACCGACCGAATGACTCTCACCGACCGACCGAATGACTCTCACCGACCGACCGAATGACTCTCACCGACCGACCGAATGACTCTCACCGACCGACCGAATGACTCTCACCGACCGACCGAATGACTCTCACCGACCGATCGAATGACTCTCACCGATCCGACCGAATGACTCTCACCGACCGACTAATGACTCTCACCGACCGACCGAATGACTCTCACCGACCGACCGAATGACTCTCACCGACCACATCGACTCCACCGACCGACCGAATGACTCCACCGACCGACTCTCACCGACCGACCGACGACTTCATCGACCGACTTCACCGACCGACCGACTCTCACCGACCGACCTCGACCGACCGACTCTCACCGACCGACCGACTCTCACCGACCGACCGACTTCACCGACCGACCGACTCTCACCGACCGACCGACTCTCACCGACCGACCGACTCTCACCGACTCGACCGACTCTCACCCGACCGACCGACTCTCACCCGACCGACCCGACTCTCACCGACCGACCGACTCTCACCGACCGACCGACTCTCACCGACCGACCGACTCTCACCGACCGACCGACTCTCACCGACCGACCGACTTCACCTGACCGACCGACTCTCACCGACCGACCGACTCTCACCGACCGACCGACTCTCACCGACCCGACCGACTCTCACCGACCGACCGACTCTCACCGACCGACCCGACTCTCACCGACCGACCGACTCTCACCGACCGACCGACTCTCACCGACCGACCGACTCTCACCGACCGACCGACTCTCACCCGACCGACCGACTCTCACCGACCGACCGACTCTCACCGACCGACCGACTCTCACCGACCGACCGACTCTCACCGACCGACCGACTCTCACCGACCGACCGACTCTCACCGACCGACCGACTCTCACCGACCGACCGACTCTCACCGACCGACCGACTCTCTCCGACCGACCGACTCTCTCCGACCGACCGACTCTCACCGACCGACCGACTCTCTCCGACCGACCGACTCTCTCCGACCGACCGACTCTCTCCGACCGACCGACTCTCTCCGACCGACCGACTCTCTCCGACCGACCGACTCTCTCCGACCGACTCTCTCCGACCGACTCTCTCCGACCGACTCTCTCCGACCCGACTCTCTCCGACCGACTCTCTCGACCGACCGACTCTCTCCGACCGACCGACTCTCTCACGACCGACTCTCTCCGACCCGACCCTCTCCGACCGACCGACTCACTCTCTCCGACCGACTCTCTCCGACCGACTCTCTCCGACCGACCCTCTCCGACCGACCGACTCTCTCCGACCGACCGACTCTCTCCGACCGACCGACTCTCTCCGACCGACCGACTCTCTCCGACCGACCCGACTCTCTCCGACCGACTCGACTCTCTCCGACCCGACCGACTCTCTCCGACCCGACCGACTCTCTCCGACCGACCGACTCTCTCCGACCGACCGACTCTCTCCGACCGACCGACTCTCTCCGACCGACCGACTCTCTCCGACCGACCGACTCTCTCCGACCGAATCGACTCTCTCCGACCGACCGACTCTCTCCGACCGACCGACTCTCTCCGACCGACCGACTCTCTCCGACCGACTGACTCTCTCCGACCGACCGACTCTCTCCGACCGAATGACTCTCTCCGACCGAATGACTCTCTCCGACCGAATGACTCTCTCCGACCGAATGACTCTCTCCGACCGAATGACTCTCTCCGACCGAATGACTCTCTCCGACCGAATGACTCTCTCCCGACCGAATGACTCTCTCCGACCGAATGACTCTCTCCGACCGAATGACTCTCTCCGACCGAATGACTCTCTCCGACCGAATGACTCTCTCCGACCGAATGACTCTCTCCGACCGAATGACTCTCTCCGACCGAATGACTCTCTCCGACCGAATGACTCTCTCCGACCGAATGACTCTCTCCGACCGAATGACTCTCTCCGACCGAATGACTCTCTCCGACCGAATGACTCTCTCCGACCGAATGACTCTCTCCGACCGAATGACTCTCTCCGACCGAATGACTCTCTCCGACCGAATGACTCTCTCCCGACCGAATGACTCTCTCCGACCGAATGACTCTCTCCGACCGAATGACTCTCTCCGACCGAATGACTCTCTCCGACCGAATGACTCTCTCCGACCGAATGACTCTCTCCGACCGAATGACTCTCTCCCGACCGAATGACTCTCTCCGACCGAATGACTCTCTCCGACCGAATGACTCTCTCCGACCGAATGACTCTCTCCGACCGAATGACTCTCTCCGACCGAATGACTCTCTCCGACCGAATGACTCTCTCCGACCGAATGACTCTCTCCGACCGAATGACTCTCTCCGACCGAATGACTCTCTCCGACCGAATGACTCTCTCCGACCGAATGACTCTCTCCGACCGAATGACTCTCTCCGACCGAATGACTCTCTCCGACCGAATGACTCTCTCCGACCGAATGACTCTCTCCGACCGAATGACTCTCTCCGACCGAATGACTCTCTCCGACCGAATGACTCTCTCCGACCGAATGACTCTCTCCGACCGAATGACTCTCTCCGACCGAATGACTCTCTCCGACCGAATGACTCTCTCCGACCGAATGACTCTCTCCGACCGAATGACTCTCTCCGACCGAATGACTCTTCTCCGACCGAATGACTCTCTCCGACCGAATGACTCTCTCCGACCGAATGACTCTCTCCGACCGAATGACTCTCTCCGACCCGAATGACTCTCTCCGACCGAATGACTCTCTCCGACCGAATGACTCTCTCCGACCGAATGACTCTCTCCGACCGAATGACTCTCTCCCGACCGAATGACTCTCTCCGACCGAATGACTCTCTCCGACCGAATGACTCTCTCCGACCGAATGACTCTCTCCGACCGAATGACTCTCTCCGACCGAATGACTCTCTCCGACCGAATGACTCTCTCCCGACCGAATGACTCTCTCCCGACCGAATGACTCTCTCCGACCGAATGACTCTCTCCGACCGAATGACTCTCTCCGACCGAATGACTCTCTCCGACCGAATGACTCTCTCCGACCGAATGACTCTCTCCGACCGAATGACTCTCTCCGACCCGAATGACTCTCTCCGACCGAATGACTCTCTCCGACCGAATGACTCTCTCCGACCGAATGACTCTCTCCGACCGAATGACTCTCTCCGACCGAATGACTCTCTCCCGACCGAATGACTCTCTCCGACCGAATGACTCTCTCCGACCGAATGACTCTCTCCGACCGAATGACTCTCTCCGACACCGAATGACTCTCTCCGACCGAATGACTCTCTCCGACCGAATGACTCTCTCCGACCGAATGACTCTCTCCGACCGAATGACTCTCTCCGACCGAATGACTCTCTCCGACCGAATGACTCTCTCCGACCGAATGACTCTCTCCGACCGAATGACTCTCTCCGACCGAATGACTCTCTCCGACCGAATGACTCTCTCCGACCGAATGACTCTCTCCGACCGAATGACTCTCTCCGACCGAATGACTCTCTCCGACCGAATGACTCTCTCCGACCGAATGACTCTCTCCGACCGAATGACTCTCTCCGACCGAATGACTCTCTCCGACCGAATGACTCTCTCCGACCGAATGACTCTCTCCGACCGAATGACTCTCTCCGACCGAATGACTCTCTCCGACCGAATGACTCTCTCCGACCGAATGACTCTCTCCCGACCGAATGACTCTCTCCGACCGAATGACTCTCTCCGACCGAATGACTCTCTCCGACCGAATGACTCTCTCCGACCGAATGACTCTCTCTCCGACCGAATGACTCTCTCCGACCGAATGACTCTCTCCGACCGAATGACTCTCTCCGACCGAATGACTCTCTCCGACCGAATGACTCTCTCCGACCGAATGACTCTCTCCGACCGAATGACTCTCTCCGACCGAATGACTCTCTCCGACCGAATGACTCTCTCTCCGACCGAATGACTCTCTCCGACCGAATGACTCTCTCCGACCGAATGACTCTCTCCGACCGAATGACTCTCTCCGACCGAATGACTCTCTCCGACCGAATGACTCTCTCCGACCGAATGACTCTCTCCGACCGAATGACTCTCTCCGACCGAATGACTCTCTCCGACCGAATGACTCTCTCCGACCGAATGACTCTCTCCGACCGAATGACTCTCTCCGACCGAATGACTCTCTCCGACCGAATGACTCTCTCCGACCGAATGACTCTCTCCGACCGAATGACTCTCTCCGACCGAATGACTCTCTCCCGACCGAATGACTCTCTCCCGACCGAATGACTCTCTCCGACCGAATGACTCTCTCCGACCGAATGACTCTCTCCGACCGAATGACTCTCTCCGACCGAATGACTCTCTCCGACCGAATGACTCTCTCCGACCGAATGACTCTCTCCGACCGAATGACTCTCTCCGACCGAATGACTCTCTCCGACCGAATGACTCTCTCCGACCGAATGACTCTCTCCGACCCGAATGACTCTCTCCGACCGAATGACTCTCTCCGACCGAATGACTCTCTCCCGACCGAATGACTCTCTCCGACCGAATGACTCTCTCCGACCGAATGACTCTCTCCGACCGAATGACTCTCTCCGACCGAATGACTCTCTCCGACCGAATGACTCTCTCCGACCGAATGACTCTCTCCGACCGAATGACTCTCTCCGACCGAATGACTCTCTCCGACCGAATGACTCTCTCCGACCGAATGACTCTCTCCGACCGAATGACTCTCTCCGACCGAATGACTCTCTCCGACCGAATGACTCTCTCCGACCGAATGACTCTCTCCGACCGAATGACTCTCTCCGACCGAATGACTCTCTCCGACCGAATGACTCTCTCCGACCGAATGACTCTCTCCGACCGAATGACTCTCTCCGACCGAATGACTCTCTCCGACCGAATGACTCTCTCCGACCGAATGACTCTCTCCGACCGAATGACTCTCTCCGACCGAATGACTCTCTCCGACCGAATGACTCTCTCCGACCGAATGACTCTCTCCGACCGAATGACTCTCTCCGACCGAATGACTCTCTCCGACCGAATGACTCTCTCCGACCGAATGACTCTCTCCGACCGAATGACTCTCTCCGACCGAATGACTCTCTCCCGACCGAATGACTCTCTCCGACCGAATGACTCTCTCCGACCGAATGACTCTCTCCGACCGAATGACTCTCTCCGACCGAATGACTCTCTCCGACCGAATGACTCTCTCCGACCGAATGACTCTCTCCGACCGAATGACTCTCTCCGACCGAATGACTCTCTCCCGACCGAATGACTCTCTCCGACCGAATGACTCTCTCCGACCGAATGACTCTCTCCGACCGAATGACTCTCTCCGACCGAATGACTCTCTCCGACCGAATGACTCTCTCCGACCCGAATGACTCTCTCCGACCGAATGACTCTCTCCGACCGAATGACTCTCTCCGACCGAATGACTCTCTCCGACCGAATGACTCTCTCCGACCGAATGACTCTCTCCGACCGAATGACTCTCTCCGACCGAATGACTCTCTCCGACCGAATGACTCTCTCCGACCGAATGACTCTCTCCGACCGAATGACTCTCTCCGACCGAATGACTCTCTCCGACCGAATGACTCTCTCCGACCGAATGACTCTCTCCGACCGAATGACTCTCTCCGACCGAATGACTCTCTCCGACCGAATGACTCTCTCCGACCGAATGACTCTCTCCGACCGAATGACTCTCTCCGACCGAATGACTCTCTCCGACCGAATGACTCTCTCCGACCGAATGACTCTCTCCGACCGAATGACTCTCTCCGACCGAATGACTCTCTCCGACCGAATGACTCTCTCCGACCGAATGACTCTCTCCGACCGAATGACTCTCTCCGACCGAATGACTCTCTCCGACCGAATGACTCTCTCCGACCGAATGACTCTCTCCGACCGAATGACTCTCTCCGACCGAATGACTCTCTCCGACCGAATGACTCTCTCCGACCGAATGACTCTCTCCGACCGAATGACTCTCTCCGACCGAATGACTCTCTCCGACCGAATGACTCTCTCCGACCGAATGACTCTCTCCGACCGAATGACTCTCTCCGACTGAATGACTCTCTCCGACTGAATGACTCTCTCCGACTGAATGACTCTCTCCGACTGAGTACATAATGTTTTCTTGTCATATATAAGGTAACAAAAATGCTTCCGACACATCTTTATTATAACTTTTCAGCATGCTGCAGACTTCTGTACAGCACAGCTTAAAGACATAGGCGAAGTCAATATCTCTGGCTAAACACTTAGAAGGTCTGCGAGACCTATTGGCTATGCCAATGCTTGTTTTACCTACTATCTGCACACTTTTGCTTGCCCTTTGTGGCCCTACAGAATTCAGAGTGTTGGCTCTCTTCATTGCCATGATCACATTGATGGAGCTTGCAGCTGCACTGGCCTCGGCATAAATGGATCATCAGAAGAGAGCTTGTATCTCTTCTCTACCGTGCCTGTTACTACTTTGGTACAGGCTGGTCCCTTGAAGGCTTCCTTCCCCCTCATTCAGAATGACTGGCAGCATAGTCCGGTACTGTGTTTTGTCTCTGCAATGGGAGCCAAGGTTCCAGGAGGAAACCAGATTGTCAGTTCATCTTCCAGCTGTACCCCTTAAGTGTCTGATGCTCTTAGAGAAGGAGTCAGAAAAGTTGCGATCCTGAAAAGACCCCTGTTCCAACTAATCTTCCACTTGGTATTCTTCCTCTTCCGACATTGGCTATTTGAAGTTCCAGCTCAGCCAGTTCTCTCCCTACCGGGTCATGCTTTTCTGTGCCTTTGATTGGAATCAAAATCCATTGAGGGAGCCATCGAACTCCATCTTCCTTGTCAGCAGTGTGTCAATTTCGGCATCAAGCCATCACTTCATCTTTTTAATGTGGAGCATCAGTTGCTCAGCATAGGAGTCATGCTTTCAGCATCGGAGCCTCCTTGTCCTTCCCCCCCCACTCTCGATCACCTTTGGAAGCAAAGGCCTGCTCCTAGTGTTTACCACCAATGGTGTCTTTTGGCTTTGACTAATAATTATCTTTGTGTTTTGAACTCCCTGCAATCATTAGGGTTTCGGTGTCGAGGGAGTCTTAGAGGGCTTTGACTCTGAAGGTCTCGGCTCAGCCCCACTGTGACCCTGTGGTGATACCTGGTGCCTTTATGATCACCTTCTGCTGCCTTTTTGAGGCCTCGATGATTTCCTTCACGTCTGATCCCTCCCCATTCCACCTCAGTTTCTTCCTCGATGGACAGCCCAAGATCCCGGAGAGATAGTTGTTTTGCTGTGACTGTCATGCAGTAGTGTGCTCCTTCATGTTTCATTAGGCTTCTGGGTTTTGGGATGAATCTCCGCACATGGCAAGCCCCTCTGAGCGGTGGTCTCAGGAAAGAAATTAGAGCTTTTTGTGTCCTTCTTATGGTGGCACTTTGGGCAGCATCTAAAGGGGCCATGTTCTCTCCTGGATGATGTGCATTCTCTGACCCATGAGGTCGAAGTTCCCTTGAAGAAAGAAAAAAAAATAAAGTCTGCCGGTGGTTTTAAGTTTCCATCAATGCCTACTGTTGATCCCGTTTACTTTCACCCAATGTAGATGAATTTAATGGCTCCTTCGCTTCAAACCTTGCATTTGGACCCAACATTCAAAAAATAATCTGTAGTTGCTGGCCAAGCAGAGGGTTCAAGGGTGTATGTCTGATATCTTGTGAGGAGGGAAATACCACCAAAATGGTAGCTGATGAGGTCCACACAAAAACAAGCATTGGCAAACACAATAGGTCTCACCTACATGAGAGCTATTGTCTTTGCCAATATGTTTTAGCCATGTTGTAGTGCATGGCTGATGTGAAGCATGGCTCAAACTTATAAAAACAAAATGCTATAAAAGCAATATAAAAAAGCGATAGGACGCAGGAAATTTAAAAAAAAACAAAAAGGCACAGGTACTTACAGAACTAAACACACCTCTGGCAAAACAAATGAGTGATGATTGGGTGTACTTTTGAGATCTAAATTAGTCCACCATGGATGGCAAAACAAGCACTCCAGAGGAGGGGGAATCCTTGACCAAATAGCAAGCTATGGAATTTACATCTGGACTTTCACATTTTGTTGGGATTATTTTTATAGCCCCCATGACATGTATCAAGTGTATTTTTCAACAAAATACAAATAGCTTGAGTGAAAACCTAGGGACTGGCAGTGTGCGAGGCACAAAGAAACCCACCTCTTGTGAACGCAGGGAGCGGTTGCCTAAAATACTAAACAATAGTCAGATACTTAAATTTCAGGCTGACAGGGTTGGGGTGCGATAAGTAGATAACTGATTAGTGTTGTCAATTCGTACAAGTGGCGTCTAGGATGAAAATGCCTTGTTGCAATGCCAGTTACAACAACCACTATAGCTGTGTGGAATAAGAGTCTATTGCTTTCTAAACTGAGAGACTAGGTGCTCATAATCCTGGGCTTCAACTTTAATAGAAAGCCTTAAACGTCCTCAGCTCCAACATATTTATGCACAGAGATACATCACATTGATTCAGAATGGCAGCGACTGAGCACACCAGACTGACTGCTGACGCTTACTCCTAGGAGTCTAGGGGCAGCATGCAAAGATGTTGGAAATATGTTCACACCATTCTGAAACTGGAACCCAGGATAGATGGACTGAAGGGCTTCAATTAGCATTTTCACAGGTGGTTTCAGTGGTCCACCAGAAGCAGTTGCTATCAGCACAAGTGGAGTCTGGAATGAATTGGATCGCATCCATATGCAAAAAACCTGCAGTCCCAGAAGCCTTTTGAACAACCAGACTTTAACAGGGCATAAAAACAGGGACGTCAACACATTGTAACAAAACTGCACAGTCTTGCACAGGCTAAGTTTTCATTTGGCCAGTACTTCGTGGATGCTATGGTGCTTGTTTTGCCCTGGTCTAGGGCTCTTTCATGGGACTGAACAAATGCTTCCCATCAAATGGGGGCTGGCAGCCCATCAAATGTGGATTAACTACTTTCGGCTGAACTTATATCAGATGCAAATATGTAAGCCACAATGACTGCTGCAATACTAGGCTGACGATGAAGGTGTTGGCAAACAGATCAAAAGAGGTTCCTGAACATCAGCAGCCTTTGCTCTGTAGTACACTTGCCCAGCTGGTCCATGAACCAGTTCTCTTCTTGAGGATAGACTGGGAGAAATGAGGCACAGTGGTCAACATAGCTGTACATGAGGACAGGAGCACTGGACGGCTGCAGAGAGACACCATCGGACTAGATCATTTTCTAGTGCATCACCCCATCACATGACCTTCAAGTCCTTCAGGAAAGACATTGCTTTACCATTCAGAGAAGTGCTTTCACTACAAGCCAAAAAGACTTGACATGTCTTAGTAAACCAGTACTTGGTGTACACTGAAAAGATCTAACAGGCCGATTTCTACAAATCGCTGGAACCATTTGAGAACTTGGGTTATATGCCTAGAGTTGGTATTAATGGGAGAGCAATTGTACCCACTAACACTTAGACACTCTAACATTTTCCAGCAGAGGCATCAGTCACAAAGGACAACAGCCCCAATGTCTTCACTGTGACAGCATCCCAGTACCTGGTCAGATGCAGCTCCACTTGGCCACCAGTACCAGCTTCCCGATTCCTCACTGGTGCCACGATTTGATCCTCTGGCATCAGAAAGTGCATCGTGGATGTGCGAGCTGAACTGAGACTCTGGCCTACAAATTTGCACAACAGCATCCAGGAAGAAGTCTGAGGGGAGAATGGAAAACTGCCTCAAGTTGATCCTACTACAAAGGATCAGATGAATCTAAACCATGAGGAAGGGGAAGTCGCTGGTAATGGTGTCCTGAGAAAATAGACTGCTCATAGCGAGCCAGAAGTCTGAGAGCACAACTGTTGAGCTGGGGAGAGAGGTGACAAATCCGCTTGTGCTAGTGGACCAGCAGGAATACTGGTAATGTGACACTACTTGGCAATGTGGGCATTTGATTTGATTATCTACCATTAGCAAAACTGGAGCGAGTGATATTTCGGGGTAGTAAGCGAACTTACCAGAAAGCCAACTCTGCAGGTGGTTGAAGGAAAGGAGGTGTGGGGGAGAACTTTTGGGAAAAAGGAGAAAATGCTACTTCCCAGCGTTTCTCCTTCTTAACAGGGACCTACAAAGCATGTTGAACAAGTTACTTACCTTCGGTAACGATATATCTGTAAGAAACATAGGTTAGTTATAGATTCCTTACCTTAGAAACTCCCCCAGGCGTCAGACTGGATCCGGAAAGTTTTTTGTCAGCAGTACCCCTGCGCGTCGGAAGGTGGCGTCAGTCGACTCCGCGTTCGTCGTCAGCATCGTGGTTACCTGGATGACGTCGTGGTAGCTACATAGACGCCGCCCTCGCGCGCTGACATCGGTTCTCTAAACGACTTTCCACGCCAGAAGCGCAGAGCCATGCAAGACACTGACCACTGGTGCACAAAACTAGGGCCCTGAAAGGATGACCTTAACCCTAGAAATCAGTTCGCAGAACGGGGAGGATGGGTGGGGCGGTAAGGAATCTATAACTAACCTATGTTTCTTACAGATATATCGTTATCGAAGGTAAGAAATCATCTGAAAGAAACAGTTAGTTATAGATTCCTTACCTTAGAATAGATACCTCAGCAATACCAACCCCGGAGGTGGGTCTGCGAACTAAGTTCACACCAGAAAGTCCTGGAGAACAGAACGGCCAAAGAAGCAGTCTCTCCAGCCTTGGCTGTCCAGGCAGTAGTGTTTGGTGAACGTGTGCAGCGATGCCCACGTAGCTGCCTGACAGATGTCATTTGGGGGACTCCTCGTCCCAAAGCAGTGGTAGCTGCCGTCGCCCTGGTGGAATGGGCGCGCAGTCCCACTGGAGGCTCCTTCTTTGCCAAAGAATAGCAGGCTTTGATTCACAGAACGACCCACCTGGAGATGGTCTGTTTGTGCACGACCCGACCTTTCTTAGCGCCCACGCAACCAACAAAGAGCTGGTCGTCCACCCGGAATTATTTTGTGCTATCCGAGTAGAAGGAAAGCGCACGTTTTGGATCCAGCCTCTCTTCCTCTTTTGAAGGATGCGGAGGCGGAAAGAAGGTAGGCAAAGTGATGGTTTGGCCAATGTGGAAAGAAGTAACCACCTTGGGAAGAAAGGAAGGTCTAGCTCTCAGGACGACCTTGTCCGGATGGACAGCCAGAAACGGAGGCTTGGAAGAAAGAGCTTGTAGCTCACTCATCCCGCGTGCAGAGGTGATGGCCACCAGAAAGGCAGTTTTCAAAGTAAGAAGCTTGAGAGGACAGTTATGCAGCGGCTCAAAGGGAGCGCACAGAAGATAAGTAAGCACTAAGTTCAAGTCCCACTGGGGCATTACAAAGGGAACAGGAGAAAAGAGATGAGTAATGCCCTTAAGGAATCTATTTACAACAGGGGACTTGAAAAGAGAAGGCTGATCAGGAAGCCTAGGGAAGGCAGAAATAGCCGAGAGGTAGCCTTTGAGAGTGCCCAGAGCAGAGCCCTGCTGGGCCAAAGAAAGGAGGAAGAGAACCTCAGAAAGCGGGGCGGAAAGGGGATCCACAACCTTTGCTGTGCACCATGCCACAAATTTGTTGCATCTGCAGGCGTATACCGTCTTAGCGGAGGGACGCCTGGCTGTCAAGATAACATCGCAGACTTCGGGAGGCAGGTCAAACTACGTCAACTGCCGCTGCTCAATCTCCACGCAAGGAGGTGGAGGCTGGACAGGTTTCGGGTGGAGGACCATCCCCTGCTGCTGGGACAGAAGATCCCCCTGAAGAGGCAGTCTGATCGGAGGATCGATGGCCATGTTGAGCAGCTCGGGATACCAGACTCTTCGTGCCCAATCCGGAGCCACAAGAATTACTTGGGCCTGGTCGTGCTTGATCTTCTTCAGCACTCTGGGCAAAAGTGGTATAGGCGGAAAGGCGTATAGAAAACCACAACTCCACTCGCGACGAAAAGCGTTGCCTAGCGAGTGCCGCCTTGGAAATTCCAATGCGCAGAATCGCTGACATAGCGCGTTCTCTTCGGTGGCGAATAGATCTAACCAAGGCTCTCACCACTGCTGAAAGACCTTGCACCACCTCCGAGTGAAGACGCCATTCGTGATCAATCATGCACCTGCGGCTTAGTTCGTCCGCCCTGGCGTTCAGAGAACCTGCCAGGTGTTGAACCACCAGGGATATGCCCTGATGTTCCAGCCATGTCCAGAGGCGGAGGGCCTCCTGACATAGGATCCACGACCCCACCCCGCCTTGTTTGTTGCAGTACCACATGGCGGTGGTGTTGTCCATGAACACCTGCACTACTCTTCCCCGGACAGAGGGAAGGAATGCCTTGAGTGCAAGACAAATCGCACGAAGCATCAGAAGGTTGATGTGGAGCCCGGACTCTGCCGGAGACCAGAGGCCTCTGATCTCCGCCTCCCCCATGTGGCTGCCCCATCCCAGGAGTGATGCATCGGTCACCACTGTGAACCATGGTTGAGGATGGGAGAGGAATCTGCCTTCGACCCAGTCCTGGTTCGTAAGCCACCACTGCAATTGGTGTGCAGTGCCCTCCGAGATCTGGACGCAATCGGACAGATTCCCTTGATGTTGGGCCCACTGGAACTTCAGGTCCCACTGCAGAGCCTGCATATGCCATCTAGCATGTCCCACCAGCAGGATGCAGGAGGCCATCAGACCCAGCAGCCTGAGGGTCATCCTGACCGAAAGCCGGGATAGAGGCTGAAAGATCGGAATCATAGCCCGAATATCCCAGACTCGCTGTTTGGTAGGATAAACCCGAAACTGCGTCGTGTCCAGAACCGCTCCGAAGAGGAGGAGATTCTGAGAGGGGGTCAGGTGTGACTTTGGCACGTTGGAGAACCCCAGCGAATGCAGGAGGTCGGCCGTAGTCTGGAGGTGGGAGACGACAGCCTGGGGCGAGCCCGCCTTCAACAGTCAGTCGCCGAGATAGGGGAAGACTGGAACCCCTGTTCTGCGCAGATGAGCTGCGACCACCGCCATCACTTTCGTGAACACCCAAGGGGTGCTGGTAAAGGCCAAAGGGGAGCACGGTAAACTGAAAATGCTCGTGGCCTACCGTGAACCGTAGGTAACGCCTGTGGGCCGACAGGACAGGGATGTGGAAATAGGCGTCCTGCAAGTCCAACGCTACCATCCAGTCTCCAGGGTCGAGGGCAGACCAGACCTGAGCGAGCATCAACATTTTGAACTTCTCCTTCCGGAGGAAGCGGTTGACGTTCCTGAGATCCAAGATAGGACGCAGACCTTTGTCCTTCTTGGGCACCAGAAAGTAGTGGGAATAGCAACCACGACCTACTTCTGGGGCAGGAATGCGCTCGATGGCTCCCTTGGCCAGGAGAGCTGAAACTTAATGTTGGAGAAGGGCCAGGTGATTCTCCGACATGCGATGGCACTGAGGTGGCATGGATGGAGGGGTAGTCTCGAAGGGGAGGGATTAGCCCCTTCGGACTATTTGCAAAACCCACCTGTCCGACGTGATGGTGTGCCAGTGGGGGGAGGTGATGGCGGATCCTGCCGCCCTCTGGCGTTCGGTGGCCCTGAAAGGGCTGACTAGGAGGGTTTGGAGGCTGCTGCAGAGGGGGCTGTGGTGGACTGGCCCGCGCGCTGGCCCCCAGAACCACAGCAGTGGTTCCCACGTCCCCGGCCGCGCTGGGGCTGAACAGCTTGCGCCGGCCTGTGGCTCTGGGCGGGACGTAGCGGGGCACCCCTTCCGTAGCAACGAAAGGGGCAAAAAGCAGACTGCACAGGGTGGGTGGTGGAGAGGCCCAAGGACCTGGCCGTAGCCCGAGAGTCCTTAAAGCGCTCTAGCGCGTTATCTGCCTTGTCGCCGATAAGGCAGCAGCCATCAAAGGACATGTCCATAAGTGTGGATTGGACATCCCCGGAAAAACCAGTCGAACACAACCAGGCGTAGCGTCGAAGGGCTACTGACATGAAAATCGTCCTGCCAAGTGCGTCGGCGGTATCCAGCCCACCGCAGATGGTAAACTTCGCTGCATTTCTCCCTTCAGCAACCGCTCGAGAGAACATGTCCCGGGCCTCCTCCAGGAACTGCGGCAGCACTTGCGCAACCGTGTCCCACACGGAGTGGGTGTAACAGCCCAATAGACATGCAGTGTTTACCGACCGCAGTCCCAACCTGGAGGAAGAAAACATCTTCCCAAGATGATCCAGCTTCTTGGATTCCCTGTCCGGGGGAGCGGTAGGGAATGCGCCCTTGGACGTGGAGTCTTGGACTACCAAGCTCTCAGAGGAGGGGAGTTGGGAGAGGAAAGTGGGGTCGCCCGGGTCTGGGCGGTGGCGTCGGGCAATCATCCTGTCCACAGGAGCCCCTGTGTTGGTAATTCGAGGTGGAGAGCCTCTGCCGCCCTACGCAACACCACTGCGTACGATGCTCCCTCCTCCGTAGCCACGGTAGGAGGAGACAACATGCCAAGGTCCGGTCAGGTATCCAAACCACTGGCTTCCCCCAGTTCCTCTCTCCAGTCCTGCTCATACACCAGCTGGTCTGTTAAAGGGTCTCCAGACTCCTCCCAGTCCTCCTCACCCTCCTCTGGCTGCCAATCTGGTCTCATAGAGCCAGGGTAGAACCGGAGCACAAAAGTACCCGTCGGCGTCGGATCCGGCGTCGGTTGACGCCGGTCCGACTCAGTGTCTACCTCGAGGTGGAGGCCGGTGGCGGATGTGGTGCCGGTGGAAACTGCGCCGGGGGAGGTATAACGAGGTCGACCGGCGCCAATCTGGATCTAGGCCTGGATCCAGGGGGATCCTGCGGCGCCGAAGCCACCGACGGCCCAGGGCCCCCAGCCGAGTCCGCAGGGCCCGAAGGCGCGCCGGAGGAGTCGGGCTGCCCAAAGATGGCATGCATCGCAGAAAATCTGAAGCTGGGCAGGGGTCGCAACGGGTCCCGGAAAGGGATGGAAACCCGAAGTCGACCCAGCAGGCACCGCACGCGGAGCCACGAGAGGGGCACGACCCGCATTCCTCGTCGCGTCGGCCGACGGACGGGGAGAAGTGGAAGAGCGACGATGCTTCTTTGACTTTTTTGTGCTTCGACTTACCTGACCCCCGAGTGCGAAGACTTCGACGAAGAATGGTGTTGGCTCCGCGACCGGTCCCTCAACTTCCTCCGCGACCGGGACCTTGAGCGGCGCTGAGCCGACTGCCGGGCCTAGAGTAGCTTTCGGGACCGCTCCCGCAAAGACTTCGAGGCCATGGTCCGGCAGTCTGAGCACGACTTGGGGTCGTGGTCGCGCTCCAGACAGAGGCACACGCGGTGTGGATCCGTCACCGACATGAGTAGTTACAGGAACTGCAAGCCTTAAAGCCGGGCATTCCTCGTGCACCAGGAGTCGATAGACTCAACAACAACGTCGACAAAGTCGAGAAAAAGTTCAGTCAAAAATTGACTGGGGGTACCGCTCTCTCCGGATCTGTGCTTGCTGGCGCGGAAAAAGAAAGAACTGACGTCAGCGCACGAGGGCGGTGTCTATGTAGCTACTGTAACGTCTTCCCGGCGACCACGATGTCGAACAAGGAGTGGACCGACGCCACCATCCGACGCGCAGGGGTACTGCTGACGAAAAACTGGGGGAGATTCTAAGGTAGGGAATCTATAACTAACTGTTTCTTTCAGATAGCCATAATTAACCACAGTTTCTAGGTCTGAATTGAAATTCAACAGACTACCCATACATAGAAAGACCTGTCCGCAACCTGCAGTGAGCTTTCCCGGAGTTACCAGAGCAACATCACACTTTTGCCACAGACACAAAACAGAGGGACAGAGATGTACTGTGCTTTGGCGTAACAGGCTCGCCTAGAAACAGAGACTGACTAGACTCTTCATGCAAAAAGGGTCTTGTATTCTCTGTGCCCAGGCGAGGAGGTTGGCTCACTTCAGCATTGCAGAGGAGTATCCTGAGCAGTGGCTTTGATTAGGAGGTAATTTCTGCTCCCCGACACTTCACATCTTTTCCCTGAACAAGGACAACTGAGTTTGCCTTGAAGAAGGGATTTTTGGCTGTAGACTGTCTTTGGGCTGGGTGCATTCACAGTCTTCATGGTTACAGACAAAACTGAAATAGACTGGCGAAGGTACCAATATGTATTCGGAGCCTAGGCACCCTTCTTAGTACTGCTTCTTAAAGTTATTTTTCTGGTGATTATACAAGGTCTCACTTGACAGCTTAGCTGCCAAGCCAGACCTCCAAATGGATTGGGAGATGCACAAGAGCAAGGGAAGAGTCTAGCACAAAAAGAAGCAAGCAGCCCTGTAGCAGTCAACAGCTGCCGGGCCTTAAAACATGTATGATTTCTAAATAAATAAAAATTACGCCTGACCGGGTGGAGGAGCAATGGATGAATGGAGCAGCAATGGATGAACAGAGGTGCTGGGGTGAGAGGAGAGCAATTGCATAGCCCAGTAATTGTGTGCACCTGTCACGATCACGCCAAGTACTATTTGCACATTAAAAAAAAAGTCACAAACAGATCGCAAGGGAGCAAAAGAAGAATCAAGGTATAGAGGAGGGTAAAATGGGGCCAATCAGGATGACAGCAATACATGAACTCCTAAGAAGTGTTAAAAATCACAGAAAAAAAACAACCCCAAGATGTCAGTAGTGAAAGGACAGAAGTAATCCAATAAAAACACGATTGGTTCTCCAGTGGTGGAACAAATAGAGAGGAAAGTCATCAAATAAGCAGGGAAATGAGACAAACCCCATCCAATCAAAAACAAGGGATTTGCCCAAAGCCCACTATATGTACAAATTTTAACGGTTTGTAGGAGTGGCCGAAAAATGCCACTTCAAAACTGTTGTGTTGTTCCTACTAATCCGTAGGCTCTGCGAATTGTTTGAACAACAAACTAAGGGCTTGGTGTCAAGACGGATTCCTGACACCCCCGCAGGATATGGTGGCCTATAGACCAGCTAGCTCACAGTGCCACTATAAGCCCCCCCTAACCTACCAAGGAGCGAACAGTTTCTGGCAAAAACTGAACATGACAACCCTGTTCTCTCAGGGACCGCGGTAACAGTACAGAACCTTTCGCTTAGTCACTCGTACTTACTTAATTCTCAGAGAAATATACAGAGAATACACAGTGGGACGTTTTCAATAATATTTATGGAATTAACATTATTCTTGTATAAAATAAGTGGCCTGCAATGATTAGAAGACAGAAGCAAATAAAGGAGATCACAAGCACCAAAAGAGTGAACAGTAGATACATTTCTACCATGGTGCTGAAGCAATAAATATAAGCAGGCATATAAGCAATATAGTAATCTAACATACACCTACGATGCAGACCCTTCTCTGAGTGTACCTAGAGTGGGTGTGGCGCCAAGAATCCCCCCTAGGGACGATCCACCCATATTACCTGATGGGAGAGAGTGAAGGACCCCGTCTTGGTCTCGAGTTGGACACCCCTCAGGGAATGTCAGACCTGTGCGTGGTGATTTCTCAGCATGCAGGGACCTTCTGTGTCAGCAGAAGGGCCTCCTCTACCAAACTATCAGGATGCCTATTATTTACAATAAAAAGCAGCCTTCGCAATGTGCACGCTAGATTAGTGATGTTATGGATATGTGGATGAAGATACGACTTTTGTACCTCGTGCATAGAGAGGCCTAGTACATGATGTTTAAGGCATCATGATAATGTTGTGCGAAGCTGGATGTGTAAACAACGTAGTTTCAGAGAAACTAATCCAACATTGTCGTGCATGCAAATATGTGCAAGAGTTCATATCTGAAATGTTATTTTCTAGGACAATGTAAGGAATAAGCTGCCTCGCTACATGGGCCTAACCCAGGAATATAACACCCACTCCTCATCCGAAGGGTCAATATATAAAAGCTATCTAAAAAGCCAGTATATCATATCATAAAATGGAAAAAGGTAAAAACTACTCTTAACAGTCTAAAAGCAAACTTCCCTTTAAAAAATTTATAAAAGTCTCAAAGTCATTATACTATTTGTATTTTTCTAGGCACCATGGCTTTCGGAGTGCTTAGGAACTTAGTTTATAAATCAAACCAACACTGGCCGTGCCATGACTTTCGGAGTAAATTAAAGAATTAACCTACTGTTCTGCAACAGTCCCCCAAAAAACAATCAAATGTGAACTAATTACCCAACACTGCTAAAATGCCATCATGGCAAACACTTTTACTAAGAAGAAATAAGAAAACCGAAACTGTAACAAATATATGAATGGTTAAGTTAACGCTGTGCATGGTCGGTGACCTGAAATACTAGAAGACTAGAGTCAAGTCTTAACAATGGCTGAAGGTAGTGCAAAAAGCAAGAGCAATGCTTAACATTCATCACCAAGGCAAATGAATAGGTAGTGTGCCGTTAGACCAGTGAGGCTTACCCGCGGGTTTCTGAGTTTCTAAGGACTTTCCTTTGTAAGTATCAAACAGGTTGAGCGAAGAATACTTTTTTCCATCCTTCCCCTTTGCTGTTTGCCCCAAACGATCGGACATTGCGCTGGAAGGTCATTGAGTACGGTGGTTCCTCCTGACACCCCACGAAACGTGCCTCTTCCTACAGGGAAGGGAGAAACAAAGTTTTCAATATATAATTCTATATATATTTTGGGATTATTCATCAAGCATTCACAAAAAATCCCTTCGCGTAGCTGAAATCAGCTATTTAAGACATGCAACAAAGACATTGTGTAAGGTGATACAAAGGCAAAGTTATTGCTTAAAGATTCAGTTTTTCTTTCCCTACATTTTTGGAGCTCAGAATCAGCCTGTATTTACAGAGAAAGGTCATTCTAGATGTGTGCTCCCTGTATCCTGAAAGCTCTAGTCCATCACTCCAGCACAGCCCAAATATTCTTGCATCTAGTTTTAGGGATCCCCAAAAAACAACTTACCACTGTAAGTTAGTGCCGGCTAGGATAAGTATTTTACAACCGTCTTTACTATAGTAAATACGAACAAGTTACCATCGGTAACGATATATCTGTAAGAAACATTAGTTAGTTATAGATTCCTTACCTTAGAATTACCACCAGGCGTCAGACTGGATCCGGAAAGTTTTTTTGTCAGCAGTACCTCTGCGCATCGGAAGGTGGCGTCGGTCGGCTCCGCGTCCATCGTTGGCGTCGTGGTCGCCGGGATGACGTTGCGGTAGCTACTTAGACGCCGCCCTTGCGCGCTGACGTCAAATCTGTACACGACTTTCCACGCCAGAAACGCAGAGCCGTGAAAGACACTGACCACTGGTGCACAAAACTAGGGCCCTGAAAGGATATCCTTAACCCAAGAAATCAGTTCGCAGAACGGGGAGGATGGGTGGGGCGGTAAGGAATCTATAACTAACTAATGTTTCTTACAGATATATCGTTACCGAAGGTAAGTAACTTGTTCATCTGAAAGAAACACGTTGGTTATAGATTCCTTACCTTAGAATAGATACCCCAGCAATACCAACGCCGTGGTGGGTCTGCGAACCAAGATCACACCAGAAAGTCCTGGAGAACAGAACGGCCAAAGAAGCCGTCTCTCCGGACTTGGCTGTCAAGGCAGTAGTGTTTCGTAAACATGTGCAGTGATGCCCACGTAGCTGCCTGACAGAGGTCATGTAGAGGAGCTCCCCTTCCCAAGGCAGTAGTGGTTGCCGTCGCCCTGGTGGAATGGGCGCGTAGCCCCACTGGAGGCTCCTTTATAGCCAAATAGCATGCTTTAATACACAAAAAACAACCCATCGAGAAATGGTTCGCTTGTGTACGGCCCGACATTTCTTGGCGCCCATGTAGCCAACAAAGAGTTGGTCATCCACCCGGAACGGTTTTGTGCGATCCAGATAGAAAGAAAGCGCACGTTTTGGGTACAGATGGTGGAGCCTCTGTTCCTCTTTCGAAGGATGCAGAGGCGAAAAGAAGGTGGGCAAAGTGATGGTCTGACCGATGTGAAAGGCAGTGACAACCTTAGGAAGGAAGGATGGACGGGTCCTGAGAACCACATTGTCCGGATGGACAGACAGGAAAGGAGGCTTGGAGGAAAGAGCCTGGAGCTCACTCACCCTTCTGGCAGAAGTGATGGCCACCAGGAATGCAGTCTTAAGAGTCAAGAGTCTCAAAGTACAGTTGTGAAGCTGCTCAAAGGGAGCGCACATTAAATAGGTTAACTAAGGGAATAGGAGGAAAGAGATGAGTTATGCCTTTCAAGAAGCGGCTTACAACCAGGGACTTGAAAAGGGAAGGCTGATCTGGAAGCCGAAGGAAGGCAGAGATGGCCGAAAGATAGCCCTCGACAGTGCCCACAGCAGAGCCCTGCTGGACTAGAGAAAGAAGAAACAAGAGAACCTCAGAAAGAGGGGCAGAAAGGGGATCCACAGCCTTTGCTGTGCACCATGCCACAAACTTGCTCAACCGGCAGGCATATACCGTCTTAGTGGAGGGACGCCTGGCTGTCAAGATTACATCGCAAACTTCGGGAGATAGGTCGAAAGACGTCAACTGCCGCCGCTCAATCTCCACGCAAGGAGGTGGAGGCTGGACAGGTTCGGGTGGAGGACCATCCCCTGCTGCTGTTGCGACAGAAGATCCTCCCGAAGAGGCAGTCTGATCGGAGGATCGATGGCCATGTTGAGCAGCTCGGGATACCAGACTCTTCATGCCCAATCCGGAGCCACAAGGATGACTTGGGCCCGGTCGCGCCTGAACTTCAGCACTCTGGGCAGAAGTGGTGTAGGCGGAAAGGCGTACAACACACCGCAACTCCACTCGCAACGAAAAGCATCGCCTAGCGAGTGCCACCTTGGAAATGTCAATGCGCAGAATTGCTGACATTGCGCGTTCTCTTCGGTGGCGAATAGATCTAACCAAGGCTCTCCCCACTGTTGAAAGAGACCTTGCACCACCTCCGAGTGAAGACGCCATTCGTGATCCATCATGCACCTGCGGCTGAGTTCGTCCGCCCTGGCGTTCAGGGAACCTGCCAGGCGTTGAACCACCAGGGATATGCCCTGATGTTCCAGCCATGTCCAGAGGCGGAGGGCCTCCTGACATAGGGCACACAACACCACCCCGCCCTGTTTGTTGCAGTACCACATGGCGGTGGTGTTGTCCGTGAACACCTGCACTACTCTTCCCCGGACAGAGGGAAGGAATGCCTTGAGTGCAAGAAGAATCGCCCGAAGCTCCAAGGAGGTTGATGTGGAGCCCGGACTCCGCCGGAGACCAGAGGCCTCTGATCTCCGCCTCTCCCATGTGGCCGCCCCATCCCAGAAGGGATGCGTCCGTCACCACCGTGTGCTCTGGTTGGGGAAGGGAGAGGGAACTGCCGTTGACCCAATTCTGGTTCGTGAGCCACCACTGCAACTGTCGAGCAGTGCCCTCCAAGATCTGGACGCAATTGGACAGATTCCCTTGATGATGCGCCCACTGGAACTTCAGGTCCCACTGCAGAGCCCGCATATTCCACCTGGCATGATCGACCAGCAGGAGGCCATGAGGCCCAGCAGCCTCAGGGTCATCCAGACCGAAACCCGGGATAGAGGCTGTAAGATCGGAATCATAGCCAGAATATCCCGGACTCGCTGTTTGGGAGGATAAACCCGAAACTGCGTCGTGTCCAGAACCGCTCCGATGGAAGAGGAGCTTCTGAGAGGGAATCGGGTGTGACTTCGGCACATTGATGGAGAACCCCAGAGAATGCAGGAGGTCGGCCGTAGTCTGGAGGTGGGAGACGACTGCCTGTGGCGAGCCCGCCTTCAACAACCAGTCGTCGAGATAGGGGGAAGACTGGAACCCCTGATCTGCGCAGATGAGCTGCGACCACCGCCATCACTTGCGTGAACACCCGAGGGGCGCTGGTAAGGCCAAAGGGGAGCACGATAAACTGAAAATGCTCGTGGCCTACCATGAACCGCAGGTAACGCCGGTGGGCCGGCAAGACGGGGATGTGAAAATAAGCGTCCTGCAAGTCCAACGCTACCATCCAGTCTTCAGGGTCGAGAGCAGACAGGATTCTCAGCTAGCGTCAACATCTTGAACTTCTCCTTCCAGAGGAAGCGGTTGACGTTCCTGAGATCCAAGATAGGACGCAGGCCTTTGTCCTTCTTGGGTACCAGAAAGTAGTGGGAATAGTAACCAAGACCTACTTCTGGGGCAGGAACACGCTCGATGGCTCCCTTGGCAAAGAGAGACAAAACTTCCTGTTGGAGAAGTGCCAGGTGATTCTCCGACATGCGGTGGTATTGAGGTGGCATGGCTGGAGGGGTAGGCTTGAAGGGGAGGGAGTAGCCCCTTCGGACTATTTGCAAAACCCACCTGTCCGACGTGATGGTATGCCAGTGGGGGAGGTGATGGCGAATCCTGCCGTCCACTGGCGTTTGATGGGCCTGAAAGGTCGGACTAAGAGGATTTGGAGGCTGCTGCAGAGGGGGGGGGTTGGTGGACTGGCCCGCCCGCTGGCCCCCTGAACCACGGCGTTGATGTCCCCGGCCGCGCGAAGGTTGGGAAACTTGCTGCGGCCTGTGGCTCTGGGGCGGGACGTAGTGGGGTACCCCTTCCGTAGCCACGAAAGGGGCGAAAAGCAGACTGCGCTGGGTGGCTGGAGAGGCCCAAGGACTTGGCCGCAGCCCGTGACTCCTTGAAACGCTCTAGAGCATTGTCCGCTTTGTCGCCAAAAAGGCGACGGCCATCAAAGAGCATGTCCATCAAGGTGTGCTGGACATCCCCCAAAAAGCCAGTCGTTCTCATCCAGGCGTAGCGACGAAGGGCTACAGGACTTGGAAATCGTCCTGCCTAGAGAGTCGGCGGTATCCAGCCCACAACAGATGGTAAACTTAGCCGCATCCCTCCCTGCGGTGACAGCCTGGAAGAGCACTGTCCGAGCCTCCTCCGGACACTGAGGCAGCACCTGCGCAACTGTATCCCACACAGAGTGGGAATAACGGCCCAATAGACATGCGGTGTTTACCAACCGCAGTCCCAAGCTGGCGGAAGAGAAAATTTTCTTCCCAAGATGGTCCAGCTTCTTGGATTCCCTTTCCGGTGGGGCGGTAGGGAATGCGCTCTTGGAAGTGGAGGCTTGGACCACCAAGCTCTCCGGGTGGGGTGTTGGGAGAGGAAAGTGGGGTCGCCCGGAGCCGTGCGGTGGCATCGGGCAATCATCCTATCCACGGGCGCCCCGTGTTGGGCCTGGACCACATGCCCAAAAGGAAGTTGGTAAGGGCCTCAAAAGGCAGCAGGGGCTCCGAAGAGCTCGCTGCCGGCTGAAGCACCTCTGTCAGAACGTTAGTCCTGACCGCCACCGTAGGAAGCTCTAGGTTGAGGGCCTCAGCCGCCCTACGCAACACCACTGCGTATGACGCTCCCTTCTCCGTAGCCACGGTAGGAGACGACAACATGCCAAGGTCAGGGGATGTGTCAAGACCACTGGCATCCCCCAGTTCCTCTCTCCAGTCCTGCTCAGATCCCATCTGATCAGTTAAAGGGTCACCTGACCCCTCCCAGTCCTCCTCCTCAGGTTGCCAACCTGGCCGAAAAGGGACCCCAAGAGTGAACAGGGGCACAAAAACCCCACTCGGCGCCGGATCCGGCATCGGACGACGCCGGTCCGGGTCCACATCGGGGTGGAGGCCGGGGTCGACGCCGGCCGGGGACACGACCGGCGTCGGTTGCGGCTGCGGTGCCGGAGGAAGCGGCGCCGGTGGAGGTGTAATAAGGTCAACCAGCGCCGTTCCGGATCCAGGCATGGATCCAAGGGGAGCCGGCGGCACCGTGGCCGGAGCCGACGGCGGAGAAGGCCTAGGCCCCCCAACCGAGTCCGCGGGGCCCGAAGGCGTGCCAGCGGGTTCGGGCCACCCAAAGATGACATGCATCGCCTCGTAAAACTTACGAAGTTGGGCGGGAGTCGCTCCGGGTCCCGGAAAGGGAGGGAAGCCCGGAGTAGACTCTTTGGGCACCGCCCACATCCCTCGTCGCGTCAGCCGACCGACGGGGAGAAGTCAAAGAGCGACGATGCTTCTTCGACTTCTTTTTGTGCTTCGACTTACCCGAGTGAATACTTCGATGACTTGGATGAGTGGTGATGGCTCCGCGACCGGTCCCTCGACCTCCCCCGCAACCGGGACCTCGAACGGGGCGGAGCCGACCGCCGGCGCTCAAGCAGCTTTCGGGACCGCTCCCGCAAAGCCTTCGGCGCCATCGACCGGCAGTCGGAGCACGACTTGGGGTCGTGGTCGCACTCCAAGCAAAAGAGGCACACGCGGTGCGGATCCGTAAGCGACATCAGCCGGGGACAGGAACCGCATGCCTTGAAACCGGGCATCCCTCGTGCACCAGGAGTCGTAGACTCAAAAAGGACGCCAACAAAAGTTGCTCAAAAAAAGTCAGTCAAAAAAAGTGACTTGAGGTACTGCTCTCTCCGGATCTGCGCTGGTTGGAGCGGAAAAAGAAAACTTAAGTCAGCGCGCGAGTGCGGTGTCTAAGTAGCTACTGCGACGTCATCCCGTCGACCACGACGCCAACGACAGACGCGGAGCTGACCGACGCCACCTTCAGACGTGCAGAGGTACTGCTGACGAAAAAACTTTCCGGACCCAGTCTGACGCATGGGGGTAATTCTAAGGTAAGGAATCTATAACTAACGTGTTTCTTTCAGATGGTTATTTTAAACACACCATATTTAAAAGTGTGCAGCGCACCTTTAAAAGAGGGCAGATAAACCATCCATGACGACCATCAATAAATGAATTCAGGTAAATACGCAGTCAAATTTCCTAAGTTTGAAGAGACCTCTTACTGCAGGATTCAAATTACCTGCACACACATTTTTGAGTGTGTACACACTGTTTTGAGAGGTGCGTTTATTTTTAAAGGAAGCCTAGAGATACAGAACACTCGGAATTAATGTGAAACTTCTTAATCGTATTATCCACAACAATTTTATTACCAAACAACTGGAATGGGAAAATGAGTCTATAAAATATGTAAAGAAAAACATGTTTTACTAAAAGCTGCCAGCTGAATTCACTAGATTTCTCACTATAGACATAGGTTATGAGAAATATTCATAGATTTAGCTCATAACAAACACTCATTTAAAGATCCAGCTGTGAATTATATCACAGTTTAACATTATTCAGTGTTAAAAATCTCTTCACTATCCAATCCCTCGAAGGATAAGCTCCGGATCAGATCACACTGTTCTGGGAGGTGCCGCGCTAAGAGCTGTCTGGGCCGCAGCACTGGTGCACATTAGCCGTTTTTAAAGAAAAATATAGATTTGTAATTACGGTAACAGTTGGAATATATTCAAATTTCTGCCCCTCCCTACAAGCTTACAAATCAGTATAAAAAAAAAAATTAAAGAAAGAAAAAGGAACTTTTGAAAGTTAATGAGAACCAAAAATGGGTGGAGCCTTTATCCCTTTTAATCAACACTGTACTGTATACGCATACTTGAACTCAAAATTGAGTAATAAAACTGTATCTTTCATACTTTACACACACACACACACAAATACACACACACTGTAGGAAGCTGGCTCTGTATATACTATACCAAAGTGAGGTATATTGTGCACAGAGTCCAGTGGAACCCCAAAGGTAGGCAGAGGTAAAAGTAGATAGCACCTCACTCTCTATTTGTGGTAGTGTGATCGAGCAGTAAGGCTGTATCAGAGGGTAGTGTTAAGGATTTGTTGTACACACTCAATCAGCAAATGATATCACATACTCAAAGACTTAACTTCAGACCAATTGGTTTTGTATAAAAATATTCTTTTAGTTATTTCATTTTCTACAACCAAGCAAGCCTGGCACAGGTAAGCAATAAATACTTTACAGTAGTAATGCAGTTTGTCAACAGTTTGAATCGCAATTGTATATGCACTTTGGTTTGATTAAAGTTGAGTTACTGGTAATGCAATGCTTTTGATATACTGCACATATACTTTGTATAGGCTTTTTAGTAGAATGTTAAGTAGATTACTTAACAGATGGCTTTTCATAACACAGTGCAGTACACCTGGATACTGCACTGGGACATTTCCAGTAAAACAGGTAAGTAAAAGAGTTGATTATTTAGTTACAGTTTTAAAGGTTTTCATAGATTTTCCAACTCCACACTTAGAAACTTTTCATAGAAAAACAGTCAATGTTATCCTATGGAGGAAAATAGTGTTATCGGTTAGCAGGTAAGTACTTTGTTGTGGGAGTAGGTATTCTGGGAATAGACTCAGGGGTCCCCCAGGGTCAATGATGCACGCTTGTTACACCCTTGGCAACACTAGGACGGCCGGGTGCTGAGGCCCAATGTTATCCAATGGGGGATAGGGGGCCTCCGGTTGGTGGCTGCTGATGAGCAGGCCACTGGGTTTTGGGAGCAAAGCTCCTGGATTTAAGCTCAGGGCAAATGGGGGTTTGAGCCAGCACAAAAGGTGCACCCTCAGCAGCCGGGTGCAGAGTGCTGTTTTGGCGTCGGGAGCCCTGTAGCTTTCAATGGGGAGTCTCCGGTTTGCAAACACACTGCAGGCTCGGGGACGAAGGTCTTCTGGGTGCGACCACCACTTGGAGAGGTAAATTGGGATGCTGGTGGTGTCTGAACTGGGGTGGTGGAGTGAGCTAAAGAATGATGATGGATTAAACCCAGATCAGTTGACTGGGGGTGAGTGTTTGATTGGCTCAAACGTTCCGTCCATCATCCCCTTTTGTATCGCTTTGTTCGCCCTAAGTTGGCGGGGGTATGCCCAGACGTGGGTCCCTTGCTCACTTTGCCACTGGATTCAAGCAAGCCTGGCTGATGACGGCTGGAATGCCAGAAACCGGTCCTAGGATGCTTGTTTCCGGTCCAGGGAAGACATGGCTTGGCAGTTCGTGCTGGACTGTTCCCATGAGGCACAGGGTCAGACTGATTTGCATATGGCCATGTCTGAACTGGGGTGGTGGAGTGAGCTAAAGAATGATGATGGATTAAACCCAGATCAGTTGACTGGGGGTGAGTGTTTGATTGGCTCAAACGTTCCGTCCATCATCCCCTTTGTATCGCTTTGTTCACCCTAAGTTGGCGGGGGTATGCCCAGACGTGGGTCCCTTGCTCACTTTGCCACTGGATTCAAGCAAGCCTGGCTGATGACGGCTGGAATGCCAGAAACCGGTCCTAGGATGCTTGTTTCCGGTCCAGGGAAGACATGGCTTGGCAGTTCGTGCTGGACTGTTCCCATGAGGCACAGGGTCAGACTGATTTGCATATGGCCATGTCTGAACTGGGGTGGTGGAGTGAGCTAAAGAATGATGATGGATTAAACCCAGATCAGTTGACTGGGGGTGAGTGTTTGATTGGCTCAAACGTTCCGTCCATCATCCCCTTTTGTATCGCTTTGTTCACCCTAAGTTGGCGGGGGTATGCCCAGACGTGGGTCCCTTGCTCACTTTGCCACTGGATTCAAGCAAGCCTGGCTGATGACGGCTGGAATGCCAGAAACCGATCCTAGGATGCTTGTTTCCGGTCCAGGGAAGACATGGCTTGGCAGTTCGTGCTGGACTGTTCCCATGAGGCACAGGGTCAGACTGATTTGCATATGGCCATGTCTGAACTGGGGTGGTGGAGTGAGCTAAAGAATGATGATGGATTAAACCCAGATCAGTTGACTGGGGGTGAGTGTTTGATTGGCTCAAACGTTCCGTTCATCATCCCCTTTTGTATCGCTTTGTTCGCCCTAAGTTGGCGGGGGTATGCCCAGACGTGGGTCCCTTGCTCACTTTGCCACTGGATTCAAGCAAGCCTGGCTGATGACGGCTGGAATGCCAGAAACCGGTCCTAGGATGCTTGTTTCCGGTCCAGGGAAGACATGGCTTGGCAGTTCGTGCTGGACTGTTCCCATGAGGCACAGGGTCAGACTGATTTGCATATGGCCATGTCTGAACTGGGGTGGTGGAGTGAGCTAAAGAATGATGATGGATTAAACCCAGATCAGTTGACTGGGGGTGAGTGTTTGATTGGCTCAAACGTTCCGTCCATCATCCCCTTTTGTATCGCTTGGTGGTTGGTTAGGCACCGTCGGTTGGGTCACCCAAGGATGTGGGGCGTCGGGTGTAGGGGTGCCTTTTAAGGGTCGGATCTTCTTACCAGCTCCTGGTCGCGGTTGGGGTACCTTCCGGATTAAGGCTGCAGGCGTCGGCTAGAGGGTTGAGGCAGGTCAGGGGTCGCCGGATCCCGGCTCAGGATCACCGGGGGGGGCTTACTCTTGGTGTTGGGCCACTCGAACTCGGGCCGTGGGGTGCAGACTCGCGGACTTTGGCGGACATGGAGTCTGTTGGTGAACAAATCCAGTGTTCAAGGGAGACAGTCTTTTCTTTTGAAGGCAGGGCAGGTCCTCTGGGTTCTTGAGGCTGCAGGACACACCGGAGTTTCGCTTCTGCAGGTTCGAGGTGGCGACAGGCCGGTAGGGCTGGGGCCAAGTCAGTGGGTGTCCTCCTCTGGTTAGCTTCGGCACAGCTGTTCGGTCCTTCTTTTCTTCTTCTGGTTTCTTGTCTGAGGAAGCAAGGTTCGGGGTGCCTCCTAAATGCTAGATTTAGGGGCGTTACAGGTAAGTGAAGGTTGGGACCAATGGGTCCGATCCTTGGGGTGGGTACACCCCCTATTATACCACCCTCCAGTGGGAGGGGGGCATATGCCTCACTCTGGTTGGCTGAGTCCCCCTATCTGCAAGATAGGGGGGACTGAGTTGTGCTTCACCTCGCCTCCCTAACCTGAGGGGTGGAGTTGGCAGAGGTGCACACCTCTCTTCCTCACTTGTTTTTCCCGCCAGTTCACCAGACCAAAGTGGGGGTCAGAACCAGTGGGGATCAGTTGCTGAAAGTAGCAAGTGGCCCGGGGAAGCTCACAACGGCGGCAAGCCTTTGATGCTTCCCCTTCGTGGACCCTGCGCATCCTGGGGGAGGAGGCTTGGCACTTCGTCCCAGGATGTGCATTGTTTCAGGCCCCACGAGAGCAGCTGGCTCTTGACCCAGGGGTCCAGAAACATGTCTGGTGGTGGCAGCTTAAAGCAGCCACTCAGCCTGGACACTAGTGGTAGGTCGTTTTTCAGGGGGCATCTCTAAGATGCCCTCTGACTGCATTTTTCATTAAATCCCACACTGGCATCAGTGTGGGTTTAATGTGCTGAGAAGTTGGATACCAAACTTCTCAGTTTTCAGTGCAGCCATTATGGTGCTGTGGAGTTCGTAATGACAAACTCCCAGCACCATATACTCTTAATGGCAGCAGTGCACTTACAATGTCTAAGAATGGACTTCGACACTGTAGGGGTACAGGGCTCATGCATCTGTACCAATCACCAGTGGTATAGTGCACCCAGCTGGAGGGGTGACTGATCTATGCCAGGGCAGTGGGTTGTAGGCATGGCACACAGGCTTGTGTGCCATGTCGACTCTTCACTTTGTTCTGCACCAAGACACGCAGCCTACAAAGGCAGTGTGTGAGTGTCAGGGTACAGGACCTCTAAGGGTGGCACAATAAGTGCTGCATCCCTTAGAGGCCTTCTCTGGTCACAGTGCCCTGGGTACCTGTGGTACCATTTGCCATAGAAGCCCCTTTTTTGTGTTTAGAATGGGCTCTTGGTGAAATAGGTAGTGTTCTCTTTGCTTTAGCATAACCTGTTTGGATACATTTAACTATCCCACGTGCAATACCAGATTTAGAAATTGCTTTACCCTTATGTGGTTTTGAAAATGACAAAGTTTTTGTGTTTTACGAAAGAAATTGTGTTCTATCTATATAGAACATTAATGCTCTTTTCACATCTAATGTATTTAACGCTCTTTCAGCTGCTGATTCTGCTTGAGGGAAGAATACAGGTAACTATGGATTGTGCCATGTGAAAATGCGATATCACTTTAGGTAAGAATTTAGGGTTAGTTCTTAAAACCACTCTGTGTCTATGTACTTGAAAGAATGGTTCTTCTAAAGTCAATGCTTGAATTTCTTCTACTCTTCTAAGTGAGGTAACTGCAATTAGAAAAGCGAGTTTCCATGATAGAAATTGCAATTGGCATGTACGTAATGGTTCAAATGGTAGACCCGTTAACCTTGTTAGTACAATATTTAAATTCCACATTGGCGTAGGTGGTGCTCGAGGGGGAATAACTCGTTTAAGTCATTCTAAAAAGGCTTTAATTACAGGAATTCTAAATAGAGAAGTTTGTTCTCTATTCTGAAGATATGCAGCTAGTGCTGTAAGATGCATTTTAATAGAAGTGAAAGCCAAACCTGCATTTTGTAAGTGAAGAATGTAACCTATAATGTTTTGAGGTGATTCTTGTATAGGATTAATGTCTTTTGAATGACAGTAATAAACAAAATGTTTCCACTTTGCTGCATAGCATGCTCTTGTTGTGGGTCTTCTTGCCTCTTTTAGGATATCCATACATTCTTTTGGTAAGTTTAGGTATCCAAATTCTAAGACTTCAGGAGCCAAATCGCAAGACAGATATCTGGGATTTGGATGAAAATGTTGCTCCTTTATTCTGCAGGAGAAGATCTTGTCAGTTGGGTAACATTTGATGTGGTACTACCAACATGTCCAGCAGTGTTATGTACCATGGTTGTCTGACCCATGTTGGAGCGATTAGCATCAGTGTGAGGGATGACTGTTTCGGTTTGCAAATGACAAATGGAAGCAGGGGGAGAGGTGGAAAAGCGTAAGGAAGTGTCGCTGACCAATTGATCCATAGTGCATTGCCCCTGGATTGTGGATGTTAGAATCTGGAGGCGAAGTTTTGGCATTTTGCGTTTTGTGGTGTTGCAAATAGTTCTATGTCCGGTTGTTCCCATTGTTGGAAGAATGGGTGTAGGACTTGTACATTTATTTCCCACTCGTGGAGCTGTTGGCGTGTTCTGCTTAGAAGATCCGCCAGATGATTGTTACTTGCAGAGTATGTAGCAGGAGTAGACAATGTTGTGCTGTAAAGCAAACTTCCAGATCTTTTGTGCTAAGAGACAATTGTGGAGAGTTTGTCCCTCCAAGTTTTTGCAGAGAATACATGGTTGTCATGCTGTCGGTTTTGATCAAAACTACCTTGCCTTTTAGGTGAGGAAGGAATGCTTTCATCGCCAGATGAATTGCTAAGAGTTCTAGTTGAATGATGTGTAGAAGAGACCGACTGTGTCCAGTTACCTTGTATAGTTATGTCCTATAAATGTGCTCCCCCAACCTAGCATTGATGCATCCGTTGTAATGGTTGTTTGCAGAATTGGTTATATAAAAGGCCATCCCTGTACTAGTTTATTGGAGTTCCGCCATTGCAGAGATTGGCAAACTTGACGGCTGATCAACACAAGATTGTCTAGATGGCCCTCTGCTTGAGACCATTGTTGCGCCAGGCATTGTTGTAGAGGACACATATCTAGTCTGGCATGAGGTACTATGGCTATGCGTGAGGCCATAGTTCCAGATATTTGTTCTTGAAGCCGATATAGTGGCACCAGATTTTTGAAAGTCTGAATTCTGGTTGCATTTGGGTAAGCTACTCCGGTTTGACAATTTAGGATTGCTCTCAAGTAAGGTTGTATTTGTAGTGGACTTAAGTGTGATTTCACCACATTTACTCTGAAACCTAGTTTGTGCAGTAAATTGATTGTTCTCAGAGTGCTTTGCAGACAAGCATGATGTGTTGCTTATGATAAGCCAGTCGTCTAGATATGGAAATACGTGTATATTTTGTCTTCTTCAATGGGCTGCTACTACTGTCAGGCATTTGGTAAATACTCTGGGGGCTGTGGTGACCCCGAACGGTAGCACTTTGAAATGAAAGGGCTGTCCGTTGGAGGCATATCTGAGATATTGCCTGTGTGCTGGATGAATTGGAATGTGAAAGTATGCATCCTTTAGATCCAGTGGTGTCATGAAATTTCCTTTTTGGAGAAGTGGGATTATATCCTCAAGATTGACCATATGCAAACGTTCTGATAGGATGTATTTGTTTAGAAGTCTGAGATCTAATATGGGTCTCAGAGTTCCGTTTTCTGGGGAATTAGAAAGTAAAGGGAGTAAACCCCTTTTCCCTGTTGTATTGGCACTGATTCTATTGCTCTTTTTTTTTTTTTTTTTTTTTTTTTTTTAATCGAGCTTGAATTTCTAATTTTAACAGGTTTTGATGTTGTGTAGACATTTGTGAAAACGAGGTGGTATGTTTGGAGGAGTTGAAGTGAGCTCCAGACAATAACAATGTTGGATAACATCCAACACTCATTGATCTGATGTTTACCCATTGTGGAAAGAACTGCTGTAGTCTTCCCCCGACAATTGTTATCTGATCGGGGGGAGGGGGCAATGGTAGTGGAGTCGCTGTTTGGTTGTAGGAAAGGAAGTGTTTTTGTTAACACCTCCTCTACCTCGACCCCTAATATTATTCCCTCTGTAGGATCCTCTAGAATATCTTCTTTGAGGACTTGTTTGAGTTTTGCTAAATGGGGTGGATGTGTCTGTGGAGGTTGTTTTAGATCCTCTGCGATATGTAGAGCGACGTAAAGTGCTCCTTTAAGACTGTGTTTGTTGTGTTTCCATTGACTTTGCAGTCTCTTTTTGATTTTTTTCGAGTAAAGTGTCCACTTGTGGGCCAAAAAGGAGTTCACAATCAAAAGGAAGACCTATAATATTTTGTTGCACTTCTGGTTTAAAACTAGATACCCTTAGCCATGCATATCTTCTTAGCATAAGCTGGTATTTATTCCCCTACCTGCTGTATCAGCTGCATCAAGAGCGCACCTTATGTTTGTATTTTATTTGTTTACCCTTTGCCGTAATTTGGTATGCTCGTTTTTTGTATTGTTCTGGGAGATGCTGTAAAATGTCTTCCATCTTGTCCCAGTGTGACCAGTCATACCTTGATAACAGACCTTTACAGTTAGCAATTTTCCAGTGATTAGAAGTTTCTACTGCAACCCTTTTCCCTGCTGCGTCTATACGTTTGCTCTCTTTATCTGTTGGTGGAGCATCACCAGTTGCTTGAGTTTTTACTCTTTTACTTGCTGTTGCAACTACTAAGGAATCAGGTGTAAGCCGAGTCCGAATGTAGGTAGGGTCTGATGGAGGTTTATATTTTTTGTCCACTCTTGGGAGTAATAATTCTAGATTTTAAGGGCTCTTTAAAAATGTCAGTATGTCTAAGCATATCTTTTAACATTGGTAAATATTGGGTTGATTCTTGTGTGGAGGAAAGAGTTTCAAATCAAAAGTCCTCATCCATTTCCTCAGCATGCAAAGGTACCTTAGGAAAATTAGCTGCTCTATTTATAAGGTCATACTATGTAGTGGTATCATCTGGCGGAGAGGGTTTAGAGGGATAAAGGTCTGGATTTGTGTCATCAGGCGGATGGATCTGTGTCAAATGTATCCCAATCATCTTGTGGCAGTAGTGTGTGTTCATCATGATCATCATCACCCTTCTGAGTGTATATCCTCATTGTCTGGAGACTGTTGAGGTGAAGGTGTATGCTGTATTGGAGGAAGAGTAATCCTAGGTGGACTAGTGGCTTTATCCTCCGGCTCTTTTCTTTGCAGGAATTACATGTTCTTGAGGAGGTCTAGTAAGTATTCTTCCTGTAGCTGGATGGATTACTAGAGGTTTGTTTATTGTCCAATCGCTGCTGCAATTTTTCAAAAACTGGTTGAACCTCCTCTGAAGAATTATCAACTGTCCGTTTTCTAGACTCTATTTTGTCTCCTGTATGCCAGGGCGACGAGTGTTTCGGATCCGAGGCTTTAAATTTGGAGCTAGAGTTCGAACGTTTTTTCGGATCCGAATGTTTCGGTACCGAAGGTGTGAATGCGTCTGCTTTGGATAGTTTTGGCTCCAAAGATGTTTTTGATTCGGAGGTGGATTGTTTCGGATCGATAAGCTTGGACTTTCTTTTCGGAGCTGAGCCAAGGCCAGACTTTCTATGATTAGTCATTTGGTGCCGACCATGGCCCGAAGGCAGTGGAGGCCCACCAGCAGATTTTTGTACCTTGGATGTAACTTTTTGGGGCAGTTTACTCACGGTTGGTTGCCCAGGTGTAAGGGTTTCTGCATCGGAGATAGAGCTTTGTTCTTGGGAGAAAGTACCCTCATCTGCAGCCAACTGATGTGCCTCCATTTCTGTTTCCTCCGAACAGAAAATGTCTGGTGTACCATTGATGCTGTGTCGAGACATTTACATTCTCCTTCCTTTAGTGTCTCGAAGAGGAGTCTTTGACCTGAAAGAGTTACAGACCTCGCATTTCTGTTCTTGATGATCCGGTGAGAGTCAGGAATTATACACTTTGTGTAAATCGGTATGAGGGGATTTTGAATGACAGGAAGGGCAAAATTTAAAAGGTGTCCATCTATAACCTTTAGCATTTTCTGTATAAGAAAAAACGTCAGAGAATTTCCACCCCCAAGGGTGAAGGCCGGCATGGAATCGAATCTCTTGACGATTTTAGATGTACAATGTAATGAATCTCTATCGATAACAATACCAACGGTGATAGAAAAGGATCCTATTGACGTGTCGAACGGAGCAGAGGAACACCCGACCGAACCAGACGGCAGAAAAAAACAATCTAACAATGAAGTTGATGACCATGCGCAATGCAAGCAAGAGAAGTCACTAAAACTCGTGACTCGAAGAACTTCTTCCAAGAAAAACAACTTGCACACTTTTGAGCCCAACACTAGAGGCGGACTTATGCTAAGCATGTTTCTCTAAAGCAACACATGCCAAACACACATATATATATATATATATATATATATATATATATATATATATGACGTAGATATCAAGCGTTCCTAAACCTCCAGGATGGCGAGAAGGAACAGGCGAACTCCTCTTGTGGTGGCAATGAAGGTATTATTTTATTTCTCACTGCTGCCTGCCATGACGCGTTTCGGCCAGTACAATGGCCTTGTTCACATATATATATATATATATACATATACATATACATATACTTATACATACACACACACCCCCACACATGGTAGGAAGCTGGCTCTGTATATACTATACCAAAGTGAGGTATAGTGTGCAGAGTCCAGTGGAACCCCAAAGGTAGGCAGAGGTAAAGTTAGACAACACCTCACTCTCTATTTGTGGTAGTGTGGTCGCGCAGTAAGGCTTTATCAGAGGACAGTGTTAAGCATTTGTTGTACACACTCAGTAAGCAAATGAATTCACACACTCAAAGACTGAACTTCAGACCAATTGTTTTTGTATAAAAATATTCTTTTAGTTATTATATATCCCAGAACCAAGCAAGCCTGGCACAGGTAAGTGATGAGTACTTTGCAGTAAGTATACAGTTGAAATACAGTATGGATTGTAATGGTATATGCACTTTGTTTTGACTTACAGTATTGTTTCTGAGAAATGCAATGCTTTGTAAATACAGTACATAGACTTTGTATAGGATTTTCAGTAAGATTACAGGCAAGTTACTTTTAAGATTACTTTTCTTACACAGAGTAGTATACCTGGATACTACTCTGGGACATTTCCTATAAACAGGTAAGTAAAATCGCCACACACACACACACGCACGCACGCGCCCCCACACACACGCACGCGCCCCCACACACACGCACGCGCCCCCACACGCACGCGCCCCCACACACACGCACGCGCCCCCACACGCACGCGCCCCCACACACACGCGCGCCCCCACACGCACGCGCCCACACACACACGCGCGCACACACACGCCCACACACACACGCCCACACACACACGCGCGCGCGCACACGCGCCCACGCGCGCGCGCGCACACACGCGCGCGCGCACACACACGCGCGCGCGCACACACACGCGCACACGCGCGCGCGCGCACACGCGCGCGCACACACGCGCACACACACGCGCACACACACGCGCACACACACACGCGCGCACGCGCTGGCACACACGCGCGCGCGCGCGTACGCGCGCGCCCACACACACACACACACACACACACGCGCGCCCACACACACACGCGCGCCCACACGCACACACGCGCCACACACGCGCCACACACGCACGCACACACACGCACACACACACACACGCGCGCCCACACACACGCGCGCGCGCCACACACACACGCGCGCGCCCACACACGCGCGCCACACACACACACGCACACCACACGCACGCGCGCGCCACACACACGCGCGCCCACACACGCGCGCGCACAGCACACACACACGCGCGCACACGCGCGCGCGCACACACACACGCGCGCGCACGCGCCCACACACACGCGCCCACACGCACGCGCCCACACGCACGCGCGCCCACACGCACGCGCGCCCACACACACGCGCGCCACGCACGCGCGCGCCACACACGCGCGCCACACACGCGCGCGCCACACACGCGCGCGCCACACGCGCGCGCACACACACGCACGCGCGCCACACACGCGCGCGCTCACACACGCTGCGCGCCACACATGCGCGCGCTTACACACGCGCGCGCCACACACGCGCGCGCTACACACACGCGCGCCCACACACGCGCGCGCACACACACGCGCACCACGCGCTACGCGCGCGCACACACACGCGCGCGCGCCCACACGCGCGCGCACACACACGCGCGCCACACACACGCGCGCGCGCCACACACGCACGCGCGCGCCACACGCGCGCGCCACACGCACGCGCCACACACACACACGCGCGCGCCCACACACACGCGCGCGCCCCCACACACACGCGCCCACACGCGCGCGCCGCGCCCACACACGCGCGCCCACACGCGCGCGCCCACACACGCGCGCCCACACGCGCGCCCACACACGCGCGCCCACACACGCGCGCCCACACACGCGCGCCCACACGCGCACACGCGCGCCCACACGCGCGCCCACACGCGCGCCCACACGCGCGCCCACACGCGCGCCCACACGCGCGCCCACACGCCCGCACACAAACACACGCCCGCACACAAACACACGCCCGCACACAAACACACGCCCGCACACAAACACACGCCCGCACACAAACACACGCCCGCACACAAACACACGCCCGCACACAAACACACGCCCACACACAAACACACGCCCACACACAAACACACGCCCACACACAAACACACGCCCACACACAAACACACGCCCACACACAAACACACGCCCACACACAAACACACGCCCACACACAAACACACGCCACACACACAAACACACGCCCACACACAAACACACGCCCACACACAAACACACGCCACACACAAACACACGCCCACACACAAACACACGCCCACACACAAACACACGCCCACACACAAACACACGCCCACACACAAACACACGCCACACACAAACACACGCCCACACACACACACACACGCCCACACACAAACACACGCCCACACACAAACACACGCCCACACACAAACACACGCCCACACACAAACACACGCCCACACACAAACACACGCCCACACACAAACACGCACGCACACACACACACACACACAAACACGCCACACACACACACACAAACACGCCCACACACAAACACGCCCACACACAAACACACACAAACACACGCCCACACACAAACACACGCCCACACACAAACACGCCCACACACAAACACGCCCACACACGCCCACACACAAACACACGCCCACACACAAACACACGCCCACACACAAACACACACCCAAACACACGCCCACACAAATTATGTACGCTTCTGTCTGTGTTTAAACTGCACAAGTAAAAGCCCACCAAAATAAGTAGTTGCATTCTAAAATGAACGGAGGTATGGACATAGAAATCTTCATAGAATAAAGGACTCGGAGACACTATTCTAAAAAAATGTAAGTATATATTTGATAATAAAGAACAACCTTCATGGAAAATGCAAAGTCATTGATATTGATTGTTCAAATGAATAAACACTTTTGAAAAGATTGGATGTCTAACTAGACATTATTAGAACACTGAAAGTCGGATATTACCTCATGAGGATATGATACCACCAGTTGTACTTTGGGCGCACGGCTAAGGGTTGTTTCCAGTAGCATGCACAGCCATAAAACTATCAAAAAAGTGGGTTAAAACTGGAGGCGTGCAACTGATCAGGACCACATAATCTTACCTGTAACTTATGGCTACATCTCAGACCTTAGCAGGCCTGCTCAAGGTGATAAGCGAATAGGATCTATCTTCTACCCACTTTAGTACCAGAATCACCATTCTGTCTGGAGTCAGCATTTTTTTTATTTTTTTGAATTAACAGCTCTTTTTTCTTACCCTTGAAACTGCACCCTCAAGAATGCGTTGGCTCAAGTTTCTTACCCTCAGAGCTTATATGTCCTTCGCACCCACATCTTAAAACATGCCTCCATCTTCCAAGTTAATGATCACCTGGTCCCACTCGTTAGCTATTGTCTAACTTTCCCAACCCTTTCAAAGCGTTCATGACATTCTTACATTTCACGTGTTGACCCTCATCTTCTGCACTCCGACATCTGTCATTCAATACCTACTTGCTGCTACTGCTACCATAGTCTTTAAGAAAAAAAGAACTTCTCTTAAAGCCGATCTGCTACCGAGGGCAGTCACATTAGGCGCTACCTCGCAGCTCAAACTAGTGTTGTGCTTTCTGCTTTCCCTAAAAGCCATGCACACAAGACCCACTTAACTACTGTCTCCACCAGCCTTTACCCATTCCCTTTATTGCAAAGATCATTCAGAGCTACTAACCATGTAGGATTAGTAGCCTCATTTTAAAACCGGCTAGTCATTAAGTACCTGCGTGTTATCTTAGTGTGGTAAAATGTACAACAGGTTCCGAATGTGCATAGGTCAAAAAAACGTACGTAATGTAGGCATGTATCAAAACTATGGTGGTAAAATCTGTGCATACAACAAAATATCCAATATCCATCAATCCTAGAAAGGATTCCTCAGGTTTACAGCATAAACAGTAATTGGCGACTCCCTCCTATAACAGGAACCTGAGATACTGGTGTGTAATCAACTTAATCTGGCAGGTGTCCTATATATAAAAAAATTATATTTAAAACTGAATCTCTATGGTGAGATTGTTTAACCAATTTAGGAGTCATTTTCCGTTTTAATTATCGCAAGGTTCATATCTGTTGCACACGATATGTCATCATTCAGTTTATTCCTAGACCATGGTACTTTTGCGTAAGCAATTTGCCATACCTGGTGAAATATGCTAGCCATGATGTGGATGCGTAGCACAAACCTTCAGTGAGAATCTGCTTATTACTGAAAATCGCCAGCCAGTAGTTGGTTATCCACTCCCTACCTGTGAAAACTGTTTATTACAGTTGGTGCTTTAATGACTTCCAGATAGTACAGTTTATCATCTGGATGATTAGTCAGCACCTAACTTAGCTGAATCAAAGAACATAGCAGGATAATAGCAGGTGATCCAATGACCAGAAAGTTTACCTAGCGACAGAAGGATTTTGGAAAAAAATAAAGCAACGTGATAAGTGTCATCATCCTAGCTATGGTTATTTTACACATCAAGGGCATGGGGGGAGCAGCACTAGAAAGTAATGATTTTCTTTTTTTTTTTTTTTTAGTTCCGACTGCTCCATGTTTTCTTCATACATTTGTTATACGATGACATACTTGAAGACCAAAAGGCTGTGGCGGACACTGAAGACCAAACAATGGCATGGCATTTCTTTGCTTGTTCTCAAGTGAGGGTGCCTGCAACGTGGGGCATCACGGGGAAGATGTCCCACCACCTCAAAACAGGGTGAATGAACCAACTTCACCTTGCTTGTTCATACAGAAGATGGGATTCTGCTGTCAGATATGTCCTAGATGGGAATTCCTATAATGTAGAGGAGAAAAGCCTGCAGGACAAGATGAATTGACTGCAACTCCAACACATTTATCTTTAGCTGCTGCTCTGTTGAGACTACGCGAGTGACCCCAACCCAATGAAGAGACATTCGTAACTAAAGTGGCCTGAGATTGTGGAGGGTTGAATGGACAACCCACAGCAAGTTAGGTGGGGCATATCAACCAGAGGAGGCCCGGTAGAACAGAGTGGATATGTGCACAAGAGCTGAAAGATTTTCCTGATAATGGAGCCACTGATGTCTTAGGTACCAGTGAATTGCCATCAAAAGCCAATTGAGAAAGCACCAAAAGATTATGAGGCAAAACCAGCAGAGGACATGCAAACCAGAAACTAAACTCAGAAACATTTGAATCCCATCCTAAGATTCTGCAATTCTCCGTGGGGAAAATCCTTTCTACAGGTAGCACCTATGAAGGTCAGCCTCTGCATAGAGACCAGGTGGGATTTTGGGCCTGGAGGGTAAACCTCAAGTCATTCAGTACAGCTATGGCGCACTGAAAATGCTCATAACTACAGCCAAGTACCCACCTTCACCAGCCAGTTGACTAATTACAGAAATACACAGACTACCGGACCACCCAAGTAATTCTGGCACAACAGTCAACACTCTGCCCAAATTCTAGAACTAAAAACTTGCAAAACGTTTTCTGGATCCAATCTGGCACCTGGAGGATATTTATAAGGCGAGGTATATGGTGGAAGTATTCATCATGAAACTGACAGTGCACCTGTCTTTGGGCTCAAAGGAGTTATGGGGTAGGTGTTATTCTAACCCTTGTTGAGTTGTGAATGGACATTTGAGTTGTGAATGGACAGATGAACGGAATGATCCAAAGTGGGGCGTAGGAAAAATGAAAATGTGATACAGGTAAAGATGTATAAAGGTTAGGTGTTACCAAACACCTAAAAGAGTCTCACTATAGGGAGACGAAGACGCAATTGAGTGACCAAATGATAATCGGGGAGGTGTCAAGGCTAGCTTGGCTAAATAGACTTCATGTCACTATTGTTGTGGTTCAAACGTTAAAGTACTTAGGAGAAAATTATATTTGCTATAGGGTCTATGAAAGAATGAAAGTGTCTTCAATCTCAAGTGGAACCAAGTATACGAGTAACTTCACTCGATGACTGATTGCACAGCGTAAATAAAGTATCTCACATTGTCAATAGATAAACATACAATATACAAAAAGATCAACAATGATGCATTTGTCTTTACACTGTTGTTCAAGCCTTTATTTGGCTGATCACATTTGTGGAGTTTGACTGTTGACAAAGAATTATTATCTGTACTCGATATCACAAAAATAAATAAATTTAACGAAAGCATCACATTGTCAATATCAAACTCAATTACAAAGCATCCAATATGATGGCGTTGCCTGATGCATTTCGGGATCGTCAAATCCCTTCTTCAGGGGCATCTGTAAAGAACAATAAAATGGAACACTATGATATCTGTGCTCAACATACAGGGATAACTGGTGACACACACGTGTCGGTGACAAAGAAAAAACGTGATATGCACCATAAACGTCCCGTGCAATCTCGTGGTGTTTTGATTAGGAAAATAAGCCCAAAATTCACTGACAAAAATCATACAACAGAACACAAGAACCAAATACCAGATACCCGTAAAAGTGCTCCAAGCTTTAGAAAAAACAAACCATGTGTCCACAAGGTTCACACTTCTGTGGATGAAGAAAACTCAAAACTTACTGAATATCTAAACTCGTCTAACCAACAAAATTTAGGAATGTCCTGAATAGGCAATCTGGAAAAATAGACAAGATCCCATAAGGCTCAACTGTGAGAATGGTCTCACGAGCAAACCAATTAATGTAGGCCACTGAATGTACCCCTACCACTCTATGCGCGAAAACAAGAAAATAGGCTGAAATGCATTTGGTCGCTTGTTCTTCAAAACAAGTCTCTTGTAACTTGCTGCCAACCTCGGGGTGATGTAAAGAATGTCCCTGCATCAAAATAATGTGTCGAAGTCAGTTCGCTATATCAATAAATGTTGCACACTGAAAGCAACATGAAAGTACCGAAAATTACCTCATGTGGACTTCTCCCACGTAGAATAGACGGTACAGCCCTCATACCCCGTAGAGTTAACAGAAGCTTAAACACCAAGACTGGGGAATTATTAAAATAGATACCGAACAACTTATTAGTCCTACATCCGATTCCCCGCAACGCATTCATTATCTAGAAGTTGTGGATTCGCTACCTCACGCCAACTACTCTGCGTCCTTCAACTGACGTACTCGGGTCTGTAAAACTCAAGGCGACCTGGAATCCCGCCGAGAAATAAAGCTGGAGGTCAACAATGAAAGAGGACTACAGTGTCAGTAACGATGGAGCGCCATGTTAAAGTGGGTTGTGTTCTCTATGATAACCAATGCAAGTGTATCTGGTTTAATAACGTGACCAAGATGTCACAGTGAATTACCAACATCATATCACCAAAATTTTTTAATTACCGCGTATTCCTAACCAGACAACCGCCTCCCATTACCAATGTAACTATCAATCAACATGTCAATATAAATTAAAGATTATCTCAAACCGCAACCTACCTATTCAATACTGCGAATCCAAGATATTGGGTATCCCCCCCCCCCCCCCCAAAACATATTCAGCTGCGTCTGAACAAGCAAAGAAAGGAACGAAACATGATGGGAAACCCCTATAAATCAACTAATGAATCAAGTAAACTGTGTATAGTGACTGTGATAGGCTGTACAAAACGGCTTAGCAAAAACAGAAGGCTAGCGAATAGAACACAAAGTGGAAAAGATAGAGCACAACGTGAAAAGGAAGAACCAAAAACAAGCAGCTTGTTGTGATCCTCATTTGTGAAAAGCTCATGCATACCATTGCCATGAATTTGCACATTAACAATATACATATACACCAACGTATCCAGTAGAATAATGCTTGTGCTTGACCCTAACCCCACCGAAAACCAATTACACTAGTGAGGCAACTACAAGCATAATGATGTCAACTGCAATATTATATACAAACGTGATCTACTGTGTTGCTAGGAACAACCATGCCAACAACACCATAAACATTCTTTTTAAAACAATCGCTATAGAAAACATGACATGTCCAATTTGTCATTCAAACCGCATGGAGTCATGGTATTGAACGACTCAATCCACCAAATTTCACGTTATGATAACACCTTTGAATTGTGTCAGCCTACTTTAGTCTGAACCAATTCTAGGATTGTGAATCTTAATCGAGCTATGGTGAGATGATGTTCTAGCCAATGTGTGACAAGATTAGACTTCATGCTTTTGGTCCTTATTGTGCTTTTGTGTTCTGTTATCCTAATTTTTATTTTGCGCTCAGTTTTTCCCACGTATAATAAGCCACACGGGCATTTTATACAGTAAATGGCAAACGAGGAGTTACAATCGCCCGAGTATCTGAGGTTAATCGGCTTGCCAGCAGGTGGATGATTAATAATGTTCCCTAATATCACATTATTGTAGTTGACGCAATTGTGACACTTCTGCATCCCGGATTCTTTAGTGATGGTCGCTTTGGCTGTGTTAACATTTCTTTTAGATTGTGACTCCTTGTGTGGGCAAACAATGGTTGCTGTGCAAATAATCCATTAAAATCGGGTTCTGACTGTAAGAGTTCCCATCTAGACTTGATAATCTTCTTTATCGCCACTGATTTCGTAGAAAACTTAGACACGAACACCATCCGGTCTTGTGGTGTCTTGATGTTGGGTGAAAGTAGATCGTGTCTGATGCTGTGACAAGAATTTCTACCATGCACAGACAGGGTCGATGCGGGATATCCTCTTTGTTTGAAGTTAGTAATTTGACTATAGCCACGTTCAAAGCCTCTTCCGTCGATGCGATTCTTTTAATTCTCATTAACTGAGAAAACGGTAAGTTGTGAAGCAAGCTCGGAGGATGAAAACTGGAAAATAACAACAAGTTATTCCTGTCAGTCTGTTTTTTGAACACGGTAGTTTTTAAGTTGTTAGATCCTCTTGTGCTCAGCACATCCAAAAAAGACAGCCCTGTCTTGCTTATAGTATGTCTAAATTGAATACGAGGATTCTTCCGATTCAATTCATGAATTTTCTGTTCCAATTGAATTTGTGAATTATTCCAAATTAAAAAAATATCGTCTATGAACCTGGCGTAAAAAAGTAGATTCGAATGCCATTCTATACCTGAAAAAATGTGGTCATGCTCGAATTTGGGCATAAAAGTGTTAGCGTACGCCGGTGCACCAGAAAAGCCCATTGATGTACCGCTTATTTGCAAATAAAAATGTTTCTTCCACTCTAGGTAGCTGTGTTGAAGGCAGAATTGTAACAATTCAAGAATGAAAACTTTGTTAGCTATTATCTCAGGGAGCTAAAGCAACGCCCACTCGCATGCATCCAAAACCTCTTGCAATGGTATGGAAGTGTATAAAGCTGTTACGTCGATGGAACATAACAGCCACCATTCATATTGGTTAGTATCCACATTGTTGAGTAATTGAAGAAAGTGGGTTGTGTCTTTAATGAAACTTTTCCAATTTTGCACAAATATTTGTAAAAAATGGTCAACGTACTGTCCAGATGGCTCAAAAACGGAACCACACCCAGACACAATGGGTCTGAATGGTGGGTCATTAAGGTTGTGTACTTTGGGCAACATGGCTGCCAGGCGTCCCAGGCGACATTAGACTTCGGGAGGAATGTTGAAAGCCGTCAACTGTCGCCGCTCAATCTCCATGCAAGGAGGTGGAGGCTGGACAGGTTCGGGTGGAGGACCGTCCCCTGCTGCTGCAACAGAAGATCCTCCCGAAGAGGCAGTCTGATAGGAGGATCGATGGCCATGTGTAAGAGCTCGGGATACCAGACTCTTCATGCCCAGTCCGGAGTCACAAGAATGACTTGGGCCCGGTCGTGCTTGATCTTCTTCAGCACTATATAGAAGACCGCAACTCCACTCGTGACGAAAGGCGTCGCTAAGCGAGTGCCGCCTTGGAAATTCCAACACGTAGAACTGCTGACATTGCGCGTTCTCTTCCGTGGCGAATGGATCTACCAAGGCTTTCCCCACTGCTGAAAGAGACCTTGCACCACCTCCGAGTGAAGACGCCTTTCGTGATCCATCATGCACCAGCGACTGAGTTCATCCGCCATCGCGTTCAGGGTACCCGCGAGGTGTTGAACGACCAGGGACATGCCCTGATGTTCCAGCCACTTCCAGAGACGAAGGGCCTCCTGACAGAGGGTCCACGACCCCACCCTGCACTGTTTGTTGCAATACCACATGAAGGAATGCCTTCAGTGCAAGACGAACCGCCCGTAGCTCCAGAAGGTTGATGTGGAGCCCGGACTCCGCCAGAGACCAGAGGCCTCTGATCTCCGCCTCCCCCATGTGGTGCCCCACCCCAGAAGTGATGCATCTGTCACCAATGTGAACTCTGGGTGGGGAAGGTAGAGGGATCTGCCGTTGAACCAATCCTGGTTCATTAGCCACCACTGCAATTGGTGTGCAGTGCCCTCCGAGATCTGGACGCAATCGGAAAGATTCCCCACTGGAACGGCAAGTCCCACTGCAGAGCCAGCATGTGCCACCTGGCATGATCTACCAGCAGGATGCAGGCCATGAGGTCCAGCAGCCTCAGTGTCATTTTGACCGAAACCCGGGATAGAGGCTGAAAGATCAGAATCATAGCCCGAATATCCCGGACTCACTGCTCGGGAGCATAGGCCTGAAATTGCGCTGTGTCCAGAACCGCCCCGATGAAAAGGAGCTTCTGAGAGTGAATCAGGTGTGAATTCAGCATGTTGACAGTGAACCCCAGCGAATGCAGGAGGTCCGCCGTAGTCTGCAGGTGGGAGACGACAGCCTGGGGCAAACTCACCTTCAACAGCCAGTCGTCGAGATATGGAAAGACTGGAAGCCCTGATCTGCGCAGATGAGCTGCGACCACCTCCATCACTTTCGTGAACACCAGAGGGGTGCTGGTAAGGTCAAAGGGGAGCACGGTGAACTGAAAATGCGCTTGGCCTACCGTGAACCGTAGGTAACGCCGGTGGGCAGGCAGGCAGGACGGGGATGTAAAAATAGGCGTCCTGCAAGTCCAACGCTACCATCCATTCTCCGGGGTCCAGGGCAGACAGGACCTGAGCCAACGTGAGCATTTTGAACTTCTCCTTCCGGAGGAAGCGGTTGACGTTCCTGAGATCCAAGATAGGACACTGGCCTTTGTCCTTCTTGGGTTCCAGAAAGTAGTGGGAAAAACAACCACAACCTACTTCTGAGGCAGGAACTCGCTCGATAGCTCCCTTGGGCAAGAGACCCGTAACTTCCTGGCAGAGAACGGCAAAGTGATCCTCCGACATGCGATGGAGTTGCGGTGGGATGGAGGGGTAGTCTCGAAAGGGAGGGCGTAGCCCCTTCGGACTATCTGCAAAACCCAACTGTCCGACGTGATGGTCTGCCAGTGTGGGAGGTGATGGCGGATCCTGCAGCCCACTGGCAACTGGTGGCCCTGAAATGTTAGACTAGGAGGGCTTGGAGGCTGCTGCAGAGGGGGCACTGGTGGACTGGCCCGCCCGCTGGCCCCTGGACCCACGAGCAGCTTGTGCCAGCCTGTGGCTCTGTGAGGAACGTGGCGGGGCACACCTTCCGTAGCCACGAAAGGGGCCAAAGGCAGACTGCATGGGGAGAGATGTAGTCGCGAGGCCCAAGGACCTGGCCGTAGCCCGAGAACCCTTGAAGCGCTCAAGCCTGTGGTCTGCCTTGTCGCCAAACAAGCGACGGCCATCAAAGGGCATGTCCAAAAGTGTAGATTGGACATCACCCGAGAAGCCAGTGGACCCCAGCCAGTCGTAGCATCTCAGGGCTACCGACGTTGAAATAGTCCTGCCTAGCGAGTCGGCGGTGTCCAGCCCGCAGCAAATGGCGAACTTTGCTGCATCTCTCTCCTCGACAACTGCACGGGAGAGTGAGGCACGAGCCTCCTCCGGGCACTGCGGAAGCACCTGCTCAACTGTATCCCACACAAAGTGAGTGTAACGCCCCAACAGACTTGGGGTGTTCACCGACCACAGTCCCAAGCTGGCGGAAGAAAACATCTTCTTCCCAAGGTGTTCCAGCTTCTTGGATTCCCTATCTGGGGGAGCAGTAGGGAACGAGCCTTTGGAAGTAGAGGCTTGGACAACCAAGCTCTCAGGGGTAGGATGTTGGGAGAGGAAAATGGGGGTCACCTGGAGCCGGCCGGTGGCGTCGGGCAATCATCCTATCCACAGGAGACCCTGGGCTTGGAACAAGTGGCCAGAAGGATTTCCGTGAGGGCCTCATTGAAGGGCAGCAGGGGCCCTGAAGAGGCCGCTGCCGGGTGAAGCACTTCAGTCAGGAGGTTAGTCCTATCTGCCACCGTAGGAAGCTCAAGGCCTCAGCCGCCCTACGCAACACCACAGCGTAGGAGGCTCCCTCCTCCGTAGCCACGGTAGGGGGAGAAAGCATGCCACGGTCTGGAGAAGTGTCCAGACCACTGGCCTCATCCAACTCCTCTCCCCAGTCCGGATCTTCAAGTTGGTCTGCAAGAGGGTCAACAAACTCCTCCCAGTCCTCCTCACCCTCTCCTGGCTGCCACTCAGGGCGTTAGGGAACACCAGGATAGAAAATTGGCACAAAAGTGCTGGTCGGCGCCTGCACAGGCGTCTGTCGACGCCAGTCCGGCTCCGTATCTAGGTGGAGGTGGAGGCCGGGGTAGACGCCGGCTGGGGATCCAACCGGCGTCGGTGTAGTCAATGGATTAGACGCCAGAGGAGGTGTCGTGAGGTCGACCGCCGCCGATGCGTATCCAGGCCTGGATCCTTGGGGGTCGGAGCCGCCGGCGGCAAAGGCCTGGAACCCCCAACTGAGTCCGCGGGACCCGAAGGCGCGGAGTCGGGCTGCCCAAAGATGGAGTGGAGAGCTTCGTAAGATGTACGAAGTTGGAAAGGTCGCTCTGGCTCCAGGAAAGGGGGGGGGGGGGGGAACTCAGAGTTGACCCAGCAGGCTCCGCAGGCAGAGCCGAAGGACGACGAACGTCCGCATCCCTCGTCTTGTCAGCTGACGGACAGGGAGAAGGCGAAGAGCGACGGTGCTTCTTCGCCTTCTTCTTGTGCTTCGACTTACCCGAAGACTAAGACTTCGACAAGGAAAGCTGGTGGTGGCTCCGGGACAGGTCCCGCGACCTCCCTCTCGACCGGGAACTCGAGCGGCACGAAGCCGACTGCCGGGCCTCCAGAAGCTTTCGGGACTGCTCCCGCAAAGACTTCGGGGCCATGGCCCGGCAGTCGGAGCATGACAACGGGTAGTGGTCGCGCTCCAGACACCAGAGGCACACGACATGTGGGTCTGTCACCATCATCAGCTTGTGGCAGGAGCCACAAGGCTTGAAGCCGGTCCTCCGATGTGACATTCCTATGCACCAGGAGTCAAAAGACTCAAAAAGAAGTCGACAAAAAGTCGAAAAACAGTCAAAAACTGACTAGGGTACAGCTCTCTGGATCTGCGCTGGCTGGCGCGGAAAAAGAAAACTGCTGTCGGTGCGTAGGGGCGGCGCCTAAGTAGATACCGGGATGTCATCCTGGCGATCACGACACCAACGACGAACGCGGAGTCGACCGACGCCACTAACCGACGCGAAGGGGTACTGCTGAAGAAAAATTCTCCGGATCCAGTTTGACGCCAGAGGGTAATTCTTAGGTAAGGAATCCATAACTAATATTCTCTTTCAGATCTTTTTTTTTTACAGTTCTGAAGTGTGATAAAAACAAAGGTTTTAATAAGATCATAACGGATCAAGAAACTTTACTTGGTGACGCACAAATGATAAATATTCATAGAAACCAGATTCACACATTGTTAGTGTGCAATATCGTTTTGTCAGTAAAACTGTATATTCGTGCAAAATTAGTGGCCATTTCAATGGCAACCTTGCGGTCTATAAATAACAGTGCACTACCACATGATGCTTTAGTTATGTTATATAAATTTAAAAAGCTCATGGCTACTCAAAAGTGTCCCGGCGCTGGCATAGGTGGAAACGGGCAGACCGAGGGATTTAGCTGTTAAACAGATCAAGTCTGTCTAAAAGCCGCAGATCTCGTGGGAGTATGTTCCAAGAAAGAGGTCCTAGATAAGAAAAGGATCTCCCACCGATTGAGACGATCGATGCGGGGCACCTTTGCCAGGCGCGCCAAAGAAGAACGAAGGGTACAGGCAGGGGTATAGGTACAGATTCTCTCGTTAAGATAGGATGCCCATGTCTCATGCAAGGCCTTGTACATGAGGACCATGGCTTTAAACGCCACCCTCTGTTTCACCGGAAGCCAATGCAGGGCCCTTAGATTAGGGGTCATGTGGGACCTGGGAGGAAGTCTGAGCAGCAGTCTTGCTGCGGAGTTCTGTACCACCTGTAATCTGTTGAGGAGATAGTCAGGGAGGCTCAAGTACAGTGCATTCCCATAGTCCAGTCTAGACGTAATCCGGGCCTGCACTACCTTTCTGCCTGCAGCCTCAGATAGAAGCAGAAGATTTTTTTTCAGCATGCTAAGCACGCTGAAGCACGACTTAGCAAGAGCTTGAATCTGCGGAAGGAAGGCGAGGGCGCTATCTGGTTTAATTCCGATATTCTTGACACAGTTTTGCGGGGGGCCAGAGTGCGGCAGATTGTTCGGCCAACAAGCTTCCACAGATGAGACAGCTTTGAAGGTCACAATCTCAGTTTTATCCGGGTTGCATCTCAAATGGTGCAACTCCAGTCACTGAAAAACCTTGGTAAAACAGCAAGAAATCAGCTTACCGTCTAAGTCCATTCCTTACTCGCATGTAAACAGCAGCTGCGTGTCATCTGTGTACGAGATTACCTTAGCGCCAAGAGACTCTGCGAGAGTAGCGAGGGGTGTCCGATATACATTAAACAGAGCAGGACTGAGAGCCGAACCCTACGGAACACCCACCGACAGGGGTCTGGCTTGAGCTGTATACGGTGGCAGCCAGACTTCCTGAGTCTGTCTGTCCAGAAATTATGCTAACCAGCTGAAGGCCCGGTGTCTGATCCCTATCTCATGTAGGAGCTCCAGCAACTTGAGGTGGGGTACAGTGTCAAATGCCGCTGTAAGGTCAAGCAGTATGTATATGTATGTATATATATATATATATATATATATATATACACACAGATAGATTCACCAAAGAACAAAAATATATTTCCACTACAACGTTTCAGCTTCCGCCTTCCTCAGGTAGTACAAGATGGTTTGCTCATGTCTCAAAGGAAGAACTACTGGACTCCAGAGAAAACTTCTGGATGTACCGTTTAAAATCACTGCATCCAGATGGACTGAACATTACTGATAATACAACCTGATTACTGCATATCTCAAGAGGTCTCAGGACTGCATTGATTCCACATTCCAAATGGAATCTTCACTCATGATGCTTTTTGAAAATTCAGCTGTGTCATCTGTGCAGCCACTGAGCAAACCATCTTGTACTACCTGAGGAAGGCGGAAGCTGAAACGTTGTAGTGGAAATATATTTTTGTTCTTTGGTGAATCTGTTTGAGTCACTTCTTTCTTGGATATTTTATTTCTTTGTGACTCATTGTATCCTTTGGGATCCAGATTTTTGACCTGGCTGTTATCTTGTGATCCTTCATCTTTGAGAGAGCGTGAATATATATATATATATATATATATATATATATATATATATATATATATACATCACACCAAGGAAGAGCACTCACGGGGTGATGTTAGAGTCTGTTTATTCAAGAGCAAAACAGACGCGTTTCGGCAGTTGCCTTTCTCGATGTTCCGCGAACATCGGAACATCGAGAAAGGCAACTGCCGAAACGCGTCTGTTTTGCTCTTGAATAAACAGACTCTAACACCACCCCCGTGAGTGCTCTTCCTTGGTATATTGGTGTGGGGAAGAGGAGCTTGGATATTTTTCGCGGTACACCGCCGCGATCAAAGCACCCGTCCGCGAGTGCACCTGCAACGGTGTATTGGAGCAGACATATATATATATATATATATATATATATATATAATCTACTGGCGGTCGCCAGTAGATAGTTATAGTTACAACCTATTATCCATAGGAAATCCGCGACATTCTATTTGAAATAACTCTCTTGCCGGTTGACGTATCTTCGCAAAATTTTCAAACTTTGTGGGGCGCTCCGGTCCGCTCCTACCCTGAAAGTCTCGGGGATTCGTCAAGCAGGGGCCGAGAAAAAGGGGGGTCCCAAAACGCGTTTTCCCCATGCAATTTTCCATAGGAAACTTTAGACACGGCTACAGCCCGAACTGCTGAACGGAATTACACCAAATTTGGCAAAGAGGTAGTTCTTGGTTCAGAAAGAACCCTTTTTGTTAAATGGTGTAAATCCGTTCAGTAGTTGCTGAGAAAATGAAAAGTAAAAAAGATAGATATATCTAGGGCCGCGGATCCTCCCGAGCACGAGCTTTATGTTAATTGGCTGTCAACACTCCAAATCAGGAAGTGTTGGCAGCCATTTTGTCCCTCGGTAGAACCGAGGGACAGAAACAAGTGCGCAAAGCGCACAAAGGGGGCAGGGTAGAAACACCCTGACCCCCTAGGTCTGCTCAGGGGGTCCCACAAGGACCCCCTGGGCAAAAAAAAATTTTTTTTTTTTTTTTTTTAAAAATCGGCAGGATGCGCTCAGGGAGCGCGAACCCAGCCGGAAAAAAAAAAAAATCGAAGCGCGGGATGTTAATTGGCCCCGGGTGGGCCAAGTCCCGGGGCCATGCTGGGGGGGTTAATTTTATGTGTGGGGGGCCACTAAGGGCCTCCAAGCCCCAGGGACCACCACTCCCGGGGCTTTATGTAGAATGGTGCGGGAGGGCTCTGAGCCCTCCGCAGCCCCGGGGACCACCACCTCCCGGGGCTTCTTTTTTAATTAAAAACCTGTGTGGGGGCTCCAGCCCCCACACGCCCGGAGACCACCACCTCCCGGGGCACTAAGAAAAATTACAATGGGGGTCCGTTTGGACTCCCAGAGCCCGGGACCACCACCTCCCGGGGCTGTGCACTGAATGGGAGGGGGCCGCGCGGCCCCCTCCTGGAGCCCTTGATGGCCCTGGGGACCACCACCCCCAGGGCCGGCTCCTGCAGTGTCCCGGGTGCCTACCCCGGGACACTGCTGTTTGTAATGACAGGACGGGAGCCTCGCGGCTCCCGTCCTGTCATTGCAAACTGCTTTGGATATTGGAAGAGAGCAGGAAACCTGCTCTCTCTTCCAATATCCAAAGCCGATTGCTTTCCACATGGGGAGCAGCATGTTAGCTGCTCCCCATGTGTAAAGCAATGCCGGCTCCCGTAGGACACGGGGAGCCGGCGGGACTGTGGGGGATTGGGGACCCCCACAGTCCCCAACGAGAGGAGCCAGCCCGGGGGATGGGGTCCCCGGGGCAAGTAGTGGCCCGGAAGGGGGGCCACGCGGCCCCCTCCCCCCAATTTTTTTAAAAACACGATCGGGACCGCAGGCCCCGCCCCTTCCTTCACCACTCTGCAAATGCGCCCCTGGCGCGTTTGCAGAGGGGAACAATTCCCCTTGAATACTGGGGTCCCTGGGGGCCAACTAGCCCACCAGGAACCTCCAGTATGCGCCAGGGGCTGCCTTGCAGAGAGGTGTACAGAGGCCACGCCCCTTTTTACACCTCTCTGCAACGCAGCTCTATGGCGCTTTTGGAGGTATATGGTGGGCTAGTTGCACCCCAGGGACCCTCAGGATTCAAGGGAGTTAATCCCCCGACTTAAAACGCGCCACGGGCGCGTTTGCAGTGGTGAAGGAGGGGCGGGGCTTCAGGTGACATGTGTGCAAACAGGCCCCGTGGCGCATTTTAAGATGGGGAATTAAATCCTCTTCAATCCTGAGGGTCCCTGGGGCCAACTAGCCCAACAGGTACGTCCAGAAAGCGCCACAGAGCTGCGTTGCAGAGAGGTGTAAAAGGGGTGTGGCCTCTGTACATGTCTCTGCAACGCAGCCCCTGGCGCATACTGGAGGTTCCTGGTGGGCTAGTTGGCCCGTAGGGACCCTCATGATTCAAGGGGACTTAATCCCCCAACTTAAAACGCACCACGGGGCGCGTTTGCACAGATGTCACCTCAGGCCCCACCCCCTCCCTTCACCATTGTGCAAATATTCCTCTAAAATCAGCCGAAATCCGAATTCCGATTTACTCACCTGTTATCAGGAGAGACCTCAGTGCTGCATCTTTCAGCCCAGTACTGGTCCTGAAAAGTAATTTTAACCGTACTTACCAGTAACTTGAATTTCCTTACATAGGCTAACATTGACTGGTTTCACTTGGAAATTCTTCTAAGTGTGGAGTTTTGGAACTTTAAAATATTCCTCTAAAATCAGCCGAAATACGAATTCCGATTTACTCACCTGTTATCAGGAGAGACCTCAGTGCTGCATCTTTCAGCCCAGTACTGATCCTCAAAAGTAATTTTAACCGTACTTACCGGTAACTTGAATTTCCTTCCATAGCATATCATTGACTGCTTTTTGCTGAAAAAGTTTCTAAGTGTTGATTTTTGAAACATACAAATATTCCTCTAAAATCAGCCGAAATCCGAATTCAGATTTACTCACCTGTTATCAGGAGAGACCTCAGTGCTGCATCTTTCAGCCCAGTACTGGTCCTGAAAAGTAATTTTAACCGTACTTACCAGTAACTTGAATTTCCTTGCATAGGCTAACATTGACTGGTTTCACTTGGAAATTCTTCTAAGTGTGGAGTTTTGGAACTTTAAAATATTCCTCTAAAATCAGCCGAAATACGAATTCCGATTTACTCACCTGTTATCAGGAGAGACCTCAGTGCTGCATCTTTCAGCCCAGTACTGATCCTCAAAAGTAATTTTAACCGTACTTACCAGTAACTTGAATTTCCTTCCATAGGATATCATTGCCTGCTTTTTGCTGAAAAAGTTTCTAAGTGTTGATTTTTGAAACATACAAATATTCCTCTAAAATCAGCCGAAATACGAATTCCGATTTACTCACCTGTTATAAGGAGAGACCTCAGTGCTGTATCTTTCAGCCCAGTACTGGTCCTGAAAAGTAATTTTAACCGTACTTACCAGTAACTTATATTTTCTTCCATAGGAATCCATTGTCTGGTTTTCAGCAGAAAAGTTTCAAAGTGTCGATTTTCACAAACTACAAATATTCCTTAAAAATCGCCTGTATGACTTAAACGCATTCTTTCAACTGTTTACAGGAGATGCACCAGTGCTGGATCCAGGATCCAACACTGAGTAAGAAAAAGTAACGATAACAGTTTTTACCTGCTAAGTGAATTTCCTTCCATAGGATAATATTGGTGATTCTATGAGAAAAAGTTTCTAAGTGTCAACTTTTAAAATACAATAATATTCCTTAAAAATCACGACTGTAACCAAAACGCTTTTACTCAACTGTTTACAGGAGATGTACCAGGACTGAATCTAGGATCCAGTCCTGTGGTTAGAAAAGTAATCCATAAAGTAACTAATTGCATTTAACTAGAAATTCACATTGAGCTGAATGTTGCATTGTGTTTGAAAATGTGTTGCCCATTGCAACAACTGTAACTACTGTACTTAAAAGTCTATTGCCTATGTGCAAAGTATTTAAACTAAAGTAATTCATTCTGAGAAAGTATTTTTTGTAATGTATAATGTAATTACAATGTAATTTAAAAAATAAAATATGTAAAAGAAATTGTTTCTAAAAATGTAGTAAATCAGTATGAAAAAAATTAATATAAAAATTAATACATTTAAAAATTGTCATTTAAAAAACCTTTGAAATTCACTGAAAAAACCGTAGGTTTCAGGCACGTTATAGTTACAAATTAGCATTTTAAAAACCTTTGAAATTCACTGAAAAAACCATAGGTTTTAGGGACAGTTATAGTTAGTTGGACATTGCACTCGTACAAAACCCGTGAAATTCCCCGTTATAGTTAGTTCAGCTAACTATAACTCGCGCCCCGCAATGCACTGCTGATGACGTCACATATTACATCACTCATGACATGGTCAGTGACATCACTGATGACATCACTGATGACATCTCAAATGACATCACTGATGACATCATCCACGTGATAATCTGATGCAGCTCCTCACACCCTAATATAACCTTTGATACACCCAATCTAAATTACAGAGTGCCATTCGCAAAACCATAGACACTCCAACACCAATAACTACATACCCACTCACTGATTCTTAGGTCTACACACACACATCCACTCACTCACCCGTACAGTCACTCATACTTATGGTCACTCAGTACAGGACTATCATATGCACTCTTACTCCTATATAGACACTCAAACACCGCCACTCATCCATAGAGGTACTCACACACCTAGTCAGTCATGCAAATAATTAAACACACTGCCATTTACTCACCTATACAGTTATACACACACCAGCTCACTTAATCATACAAATACTAGCACATTGTTACGCTCTTATACAATCACTGATACAAGCACACACTCATCCATACAGCCACTATCACAATCACTCACTCTCGCTTATAGCTATTTATATACTCCAACACACATATATACTGCCTTTCACATATGTAGTTACTCACACATGTACCACTGGGACATACATTCACTCACTAACACACTCTTACACACACTTACCCACCCATACAGTCTATCACAGATGCACTCTTGAAACCATCCACCCAGTGAATCACCCACACACATCTATGCACAGTCGCACACACCCCATCCACACAAACACTCAGGCACCCATACAGATACTCATAGAACCAATAAATAACCCATATAGACACTCATGTAGCTATTCGCAAATCCATGCATCCACTTACACACCAACAGACGGATACAGACATTCACACAGTTTAGTCACTAACCCATGCATTCAGTAAGATACGTTTAATCACTCACTTGTAGAGTCAGTCACGCACGTACTAAATCATCCATTCAGACACTTATACACCCACTCATTCTTCAATACGCCTTTCCCTATATATATTAAACATATTTAAACTTTACAGAAACACACAGTCACTGACCATGTCATGAGTGATGTAATATGTGACGTCATCAGCAGTGCATTGCGGGGGCGCGAGTTATAGTTAGCTGAACTAACTATAACGGGGGAATTTCACGGGTTTTGTACGAGTGCAATGTCCAACTAACTATAACTGTCCCTAAAACCTCTGGTTTTTTCAGTATATATATATATATATATATATATATATATATATATATATATATATATATATATATATATATATATATATATATATATATATATATCTATATCTATATCCTGTGGCAGCAATCCTCGGAAAAAACACCACCCTTGTCGTGAGTTGCGTCGCCTAATTGGACCTCCCAGGAATAGGTCCGTGAAATTCGCACAAAATATCCTTTAATAGACCAATAAAGACTATTTTGCACTACACATGGCGTCGCCATTCCTGGTTCTATTAAAGGATATTTTGTGCGAATATATATATATATATATATATATATATATATATATATATATATATATATATATATATCTATATATCTGCAAAAGTTAATGTCGCGCGCACTCGGAACAACACAGATACTTCAGAAATAAAGGGGATTTATTACTTCATAAACCCTCTGTGGCGCGTTTTGACCGAAATACGGTCTTGATCACACAAAGGAGTGAAACACACAGGCGTCTTGACATACACAAAAGTAAAAACCAACATAGGACTTCAAACTGTGTAGTAACATTGAAAGACAGCGGCCATTTTGTAACATGTTTAAACTGATCACTTTCCTATAAATCTTGTATTATATACACCATTAAACGCATATTACTTCCAAAGTTATCCAAACGTGCACAAACCAAACGTTATTTGTGCCTATGATGCCACCAACTAATAACACATCCCACATGTAAACTGGGCAAGGTTCAGTACAACGTAGGTACTGCACCACCAGCGACACTGGGGCGGCTGGGTGCAGAGGTCAATGAGCCCAATGTTAGTCAATGGAGACTGGGGACACCTAACAAGGTGCAGATTGCAGGTAGGTACCTGCGGTTTCAGGGCAGAGGGCCCCGGCGGTTAGGCAAGCAAGGAGGGGAGGGGGCAAGGCAGCACCAATGCTACACCACCAGTGGCATAGGGGCAGCCAGGTGCGGGGTGCAATTAGTGTCCGGCACCCAATGCAAACGTATGGAGGATCTTGGTCGCACAAAGAGGCTGCAGGTTCGAGCCAGGAGACTGGATGAAGGTGACCACCGGCTGGGCAGGTGAGTTGGGATGCAGGGCAAGGCCCGGGCACCGTCTGCTGTGCTCCCCAAAGTCGGGGGCTGAGGATGCAGTGGTGCCTTTTAGTGTCAGATTATCTTGACCTGAGCTGGTCGCGGTCAGGGGACCCTTCGTATTGAGGCTGCAGGAGACTTAGTAGGGTCCAGGAGAGGGCAGCCACCAATGGAGTCGAGGTCTGGATCGCTGGAGAGACTTCACTGGGCAGGTGAGCCACTCGGGCTGTGAGCGTCAGGTGTAGAGTGGGCAGAGGTCGCGGATCCGTTTGGATCCAGAGTCCTTGAAGTTGGCGTTTCCTGTACAGGAGTGCTGTCTGAGAGATCTGGTCTTAGTTGAAGAGTGGCAGTCTTCTGGGGGTTCTTGGAAGTCGATGGCCACAGGACAGGCACCCTCTTCTTCGCAGGGTCTTCAAGCTGGAGAAGGGTTGGTAGGGCTCGGACCAAGTCAAACGTAGTCTTCAAGCTTTGCTGCACGGCGTCTTTTTCGTCCTCCTTCGTAGGTTGCAGGAATCTGAGGATTAGTTATGGGGTGCCCCTAAATACTGAACTGAGGGGCGTTACAGGTACTGGCAGCTGGTAGCCAATGGGCTACTTGCCTTTTAGGGTGACTATATCCTTTGTAAGTCCCTTCCCTTTGGTTACGGAGCATCCCCCAACCCGACTGGGTAGAATCCTTTCATTCAAGATGGAGGATTTCTTAAGGAGGGGGGTCACCTCAGTCCAGGGCACCTTAGGGGTTGTCCTGGCAGAGATGGGGGACACCTCTCCTGACTACTAATTTTCCTGTCAAATTTGCTGCCAAAAGTGTGGCTTGGTAAGGGGGGGTGGGCATTTCCACTAGCTGGAGAGGTCCTAGCTAGAATATCAAAGGGCAGAAAGCCTTTGGGGCTCACCGCCCCGAATGCTGTTCCTGCTTGGTGGTAGGTGTGAAGCACCTCCACCCGGAGCAGCCTTTGCCCCTGACCCACGAAAGCACAAGAGCTCCCACCTCAGGGGGTCAGAAACTTGTCTGTGTGTGGCAGGCTGGTGCAGACCAGACAGCCGGACATGAGGGTATTGGTCGTTTTTCAGGGGGCATCTAAGATGCCCCCTGAGTTCATTTTACAATAAATCCAACACTGGCATCAGTGTGGGGTTATTGTGCTGGGATGTTTGATACCAGACTTCTCGGTATTCAGTAAAGCCATCATGGAGCTGCGGAGTTCATAATGACAAACTCCCAGCCAATGTACCCATGTACTCATTATGGCTTCACTGCACTTACAATGTTGAAGAATGGACTTGGACACTGTAGGGGCATATTGCATGTACAGCTACGCCCTTAGCTGTGGCACAGTGCACCATGCCTTAAGAGCTGTGAGGCCTGCTAAAGGGGTGACTTCCCTATGCCACAGGCAGTGGTTGTGTGCACTGGGGTTCTCATGCACGAGGACATTTAGTGTACTACACACTCATCATTACTAAATTCCTGTTGGTCTCCCTAGTGTCTCTAGTTGACATCATTCCAAACTAGACCACTTCACGGCATACCCCGCGGCCCAACCGGAGGCATCTGGTAAACGGGTTAACCCGGAGTACAAGAAACTCGTTAATTCCAGCCATTTCCGGATGCTCCTGTTCCTTGGCATGGCCAGAAACATTTCCACCGGATGTATTGAGGTGACAGCCCAATAGGTAGTTTTTATTAATCTCACACTACATCTCCGAGAATGCTATACTGGGGTTCTCGTGCACGAGGGCATTTAGTGTACTATACACTGAATTCCTTTTGGTCTCCCCCATTGTCTCCAGTCGACATCATTCCGAGCTAGACCACTCGAAACCGGAAGACTACCATTCCCGGCACGCCCCGCGGCCCAACAGGAAGCATTTGGTAAATGGGTTCTCTCGCCTGCGTCCGGCAAGTTTATTTCATTCCTTACCGCATAGCTGCACGGTAACAGCTTATCTGACTGTGCCTTCCCAAATCGGCATTTCTGTGTGTTTTGTAATAACTTACATTCGCAACACACAGTACTTCGGGTGTACATGTAACTTTCTGATTCTCCTTTTTCGCAAGGATCTTGCACAACCATTTCCAGCTCGCTCCTTTCTGCTAATAGGTGTACACGAAAGAGTCGGTAAACATCAGATCGCTCTAGCTTCGACTGGGCTCTTATTGTTTTACCCTTAGAAACAACTACATTGTGTTTTAGATTACCCGATGCAGACACACCAGACATGTACAGGTACATTTACCTTACACTATGTATAATCAAAATGACCTTCAGATACCTAAGGAAGAGATGTCTCCCGTTTTTAGACTGAATTTTTCACTCTTCCGCTTTCTACTATTTAGAAGGCGATCTGGTCTCCATTTTTAACCATGCTTGTTGCTACACTCTTAACCTACATATGTTATTAACGTCCCTACCTTTACCAGACAGTTGGAGACGCGCCTGCACCTGGAGAACCTCTGCTAAGGACAGCTGAGGCGCTATACCTGACTATTGCAGGTAAGTGCCCTTTCTAGACATCCCTTTATGCCATTTGCCCCGCACTCATTTGTATTTGGCCAGACATCCCTGTGCCGCGTACACCGGCTGTTCCTGTGCGGCGCACCAATCCAGTTCTTTGCGCCACTGGGAAATTGTAGGGGGGTGGGGCTCTTCCATCTAGTTGCTATGTCCCCACAGTGGTCGTGCCCAGAAATGCTTTCTCAGCCCTGGAGCATCCTATGCCTTCCAGCATCCCCAGGAGCAAAACTTGGGGCGTGAGTGGAACCTCCCAACCCAGAGCCCCATTCAATTCACCAACCACCTCCACCCAGTATTTCGATATGATCGTGCAAGACCAAGTCATGTGATAAAAGTCTGCGGGCGCCTCAAGTTTGGAGATATCCCGCTCAGTGTACCCTGGTTGGGGTGAGATATGCTCAGTGAAGGTAGCAGCCTCAGCCTGGCCAAGATAGTGATCAACCGGGGGGGCATAAGGGCGTCCCGCCAATCCTCATCCTCCATAGGGCCCAACCATCGTTCCCATTGGGCTCATAATTATCTAATGTGGTGGGGGAGTTCTTGACGAGGGATTTGTAGATCTGGGAGACCCATACCCTCCCCAGCTCTCCCATAAGGAGTTTGGCCTCTAAAGGACTAAATTCAGGAAGAGTGGTACCCCCGGGAATGCGAGTCATGATGGCGTGCCGAAGCTGTAGGTATTTATAAAAAACTGCGTGGTGTTAAGGAAGTACGTGTTAAGGAAGTACGTGTTCTGCAAATCTTGAAACGTACAGAGTTGGCCTCCCTTCCTCACATCACCAATCTGAGTGATACCAATAAGGTCCCATTTTGGAACCCCTCCAGCTTCGCCATGTCTCCTATCCATGTACCCCGCCACAAAGGTATTTGAAGTGCGAGTTTGGCCTCCCATCGGGTGTACCGTGGCGCTGAGTGCCAAGCAAGGAGGACTGCTCTGGTCACAGCATAGATAGTGTGGGGGGATTGGCGATCCGTAGAGCATTGCTTGGATCTGTGAAAACCCCAGAGTTTCCAATTCTAGTTGGTAGGCCGGGTCTGACCATCTCCCAGAGAACCAATCATTAATCACCAAGAGGCGTGCAGCCCTGTAATGGAGAAAGAGGTTGGTCATTCCCGTCCCACCGTCGTATGGAGCTTTTTGGCAGTGGGTCAGCACCAGTCACGGTCTTGAGTGCCCCCAGAGGAACGAGGTCATCATTTTATCCAGGGCATGAAACCATTGGTGAGGGAGAGATATTCTGTAATATGTAAAGGAATCGGGGGGGGGGGGGGGTGAGGAAGTATCATCATCTTGTATAAGGCAATTTTCCCTAATGGATTCAAAGGGAGAGCCTGCCATTTCTGAAGGTTGTCTTTGATCTTCTTTAGTAATGGGGCAATGTCATAACTTTATTTCTGCGGTAGGAGAGGTTGGACTGAGAGCGCGCCACTTGCAGAATGGCTTCTCTATCTTTGAAATTGAGGACGTGCGCTATGATGGGCCTATGTGGGGCACCAGGTGGTGGTTTAGGTGTGAGAACTCTGTGAGCCCGTTCCACCACAAACCATGCTGAGAGGCGATCCGCGGGCATCCATGTCTTGATTCAAGTCTCTTTGAAGGTTGCGACCTGAGCGGGCTTCGCCCCTCCGGAATACCCACAAAGCGGAGGTTATTCCGGCGGGAACGATTTTCAGCATCCTCCGCTCGACTATGGAGTTCGGCTATGTGGGATAAGAGCTTTGAAACCTGATCCTTCATTGTTGTGACCTCATCTTCAACGGTGGATAGACTGGATTCAGCCTCTGAAATCCTAGCTGTAGCGTTGCGGAGATCTTGTCTGATGAGTGCCATGTACACACGTACTTCGCCGATCTTGGTTTCTACAACACTACTTCCACTCCATAAACCTGGTTCTAGACGCAGTCGCTCCCTTACAATTGAAGAGATCCTCCACAAAAGACTCTAAACCATGGCACGACGGCAGACTCAATGAGGACAGAAGATCCCTTAGATTAATTGAACGACGTTGGAGATCATCTCCTTCTTCCGAACACCTCACACTCCTAAGAACCACGAGAAATTCCTACTACAGCAAGATCAGACGTTCAAAAGCAGTCTTTTTCAGTAATCAACTAGACCAAGCCAAGAACCGCCCCAAAAAACTATTCGAACTAATCAAATCTCAATCAAAGGATACACCTCACCCCCCCCCAAAACTAACCGAAGCTCACTACCCAGCTGCAAAGAATTTGCCTCCTTCACTATGAAGACAGAAAACTTAAAGCTGGAATTGCTCAACGACTTAATAACCCACACTGACATCCACATGGACAAAGCTTCATCCCCCCTGACCCCCCCAAGATCCCTACCTAAATGCTCACCAGAGCTCGACCTCAAAAACAACGCCTCCTGGTCCTCCTTCAACACTTACACCGAAGAAGCTATACTAAAAACATTCATGTCTCTTAATCCCTCCAACCACTTCACAGACCCCCGCCCCTCAACTACATGAAGGACTTTATTCCCCTGCTGCTGCCCCTATGGACCAAGATTATAAATACCTCTCTCCTGCAAGGAATTATCCCAGAAATCCTTAAAACTGGACAGGTATCCCCCAACCTAAAGAAACCGACGGCGGACCCTTCGGATTTAAATAATTATCACCCAATTTCCAACATTCCCACGCTGGCCAAACTCTTAGAAAAATGTGCTAACATACAGCTTAACAACCACATAGACCACTTCAACCTGCTTAACCAATGCCAATCTGGCTTCTGGGCAAGGCACAGTACGGAAACAGCCATGACCCACATAATAGAAGACACACTAAAAATCCTTGATCAGAACGAAGCCGGTTTGCTAATCTTGCTGGACCCATCTTCGGCTTTTGACACCGTCAAACATGACAACTTGCTAAAGATCCTGAAACAAAGAATGGGATTATCTGGTACTGTTCTAAACTGGTTCAGCTCCTTCCTGCAAAATAGATCCCAAAGATTCAAGGTTAACCAATCATTGTCCAAGCCCGTCCCAGTCACTTTAGGAGTACCACAAGGATCTTCCCTCTCGCCTACACTCTTCAACCTTTTTATGGAACCGCTCACCAAAATTCTCAGCTCCTCTAATGTCCACCATCACATGTACGCAGACGATACACAAATATATTTAAAAATCCACTCATTAGAGGACATCAAATCTCTCAACCTAACGCTACGGAAAATCAAAACCTGGCTGGCCGAAAACCATTTGAAACTAAACACTCTCAAAACCGAATTCCTCCTAATCGCTCCCCCTAACCAATCGATCAACATCCAAGTCTGGCTGATACACCTAACAGCCCTCAACTGCCAACCCCTCATCATCGACTCAGCGAAATCGTTGGGGGTTACTCTTGACAAAAACCTAAACATGCAGAAACACGTCAGCACCTCAACAAAAGGAGCACACTTTCAAAGGAACACCTTCAGAAGACTCAAACCCTTCCTCCCCGCAAATGACTTCAAAGTGGCAGCTCAAGCACTAGTAATTCCAAGAGTGGAATATGGGAGCGCTTCCCTTTGCGGTCTCCCTAGAGCAATGACTGCGCCCCTAAAAGCTTCAATCAACACAGCAGCTAGATTCATCACTGGCTCAAAAAGAAACGGTCACATCGCCCCTGACCTTAGAGTCCTCAACTGGCTACCATTCGAAGCCAGGATCCACCTAAAAATCGCATGTATGACATACAAGGCCATACATCACAACACTCCAAGTTACCTGGCTCAGAAACTGGTACTCTCTTGTGGCAACAGATCCTCTAGGAGCTCCAGTAACCTTCTACTGAAACCACAACGATTCGCCAAGAAGAAAACTTATAACCGGGCATTCTCGGGCATGGCGCCCAGGATTTGGAATGCACTTCCTTCAGAAACCAGACTTAACCCGTCTTTTATCTCCTTCAAAAAAGAAGTGAAATCTATTCGCTCATCTAAATTCACTTGAACTTTGTATAGAACTAATAATACAATTGTGTGCTTTCACTGAACTGTTTGTTCCCGATATACGCCTGTAAAGCGCTCCGATACCCGCAAGGGTCTTGTTCGCGCTCTATAAAACCTTCAAAATAAAATAAAAAATAAAACTGAGTCCTGTGAGGTGCATATCGTTTAAAGGATGGTAGCAAGGTCTTCCTCCGGTAAAGGGGCCTTGGGGGGGCAGTGCATTTGGTGCCCGCACTGCTTGTGGCATATTGCTCCATGCGGGTCTAGGAGGGAGGCAGTTTCGCCGCTTCGTCTTTGCCCATGGTTGGCGACGTTTTTCCCCTCTCAATCACCCTTGCGGGTCTAAGTCAGTAAAGGCCAGCAAATGTCTGCGGACACTCAGGGTTTCCTCTCACTTTATTCCTTCAGCCCCACTTCAGGGTCTTCCTCCCAGCTTACAGAAAGTGGCACTTTGCAGGGCGAGGGCAGGGTCTCATTCCTGGAGCCCTGAACCGCCACACCACCCGAATCGCTTCTTCTCCAACAGCCACTGCACCTCCCAAACTTCTGTTCTTCGCCCTGGCATGAGGGTGCCCCTCAATGTGCTTTGAGAACCGTTCTTGTTTCGTGTGGCCCAGTGGTAGGTTTATACGGTTGCACTCTGGTCCAGGTCAGAGAGCATCAATTCCTGATGTTGAGTGGGGGGTCTTGCACGGTTACGGTGTGTGGTTGGCCACCTCTATCGTTTCAGGTAGGTCTGTGTGGGGGGGAGAGGGGGGTTCCAGGGCTGTACTAAAGCCTACAGGGCTAGTGCTCCAGATGGGGGACCTCAGATGGCCCTCGATATCGCTCCAGCACAGTCACTTAGTTTCCCCTCTTATACCGCTGCGCCTGAGCACACTATTCCTGGGTTGCCCTTTAGGGGCGGGGCCACCAAACTTTTGTGCCTGGGCCCGCCCCTTCTCACTGCTGCAGGGGTCCGCCTCCGCCCCTCATTTGGTGGGGCCCCTGCTACCGTCTCTGTATTTTCCTGTGCGGATTTAGCTCCTCCGCACCGGAGACTGCTCGAGTGCCCGCTACCCCCCTGGGCTCCCATGAGATCAGCAAGGGGCATCTCTAGGCACCGCAGGACTCAGGGGATCCGCTCCACACCAGACCATAAGGGTTAGCAGACGTGGGTCCACAGCTAGAAAGAAGAATGTGGACAAGAAGCTCACCAAGCTCACACTCGGCCAGACCTCTCTGCACCAGCTGCTGCCCAGGCAGAGAGCCAGAGGTAAATCCAGACAGGGATCAGGGGCCCAGGTCCGGTGTCATTGTATTTATTGCAATGGCTCTCCAAAGAGGCAGAGGAGGAGCAGGTAAGAGCCCACACCAGCAGGCGCAGGGGAGTGCCCTTGTTCGATGCTTAACACAGTCTACCTCCCAAAGAGGCTGCCCATATGGCTATATCAGTTTCATGGGGGGGCCTGGCCAGGCACAGATGATCGCCTCCCCACCCCCACTCCTACTCCTCACCTCTGCTTTACATGAGATGGAAGGCCATGCTCCAGAATACAGTTAAGTGGCTCCTCAGGTGCTGCTCCCAAAACTCAGCACGGCAGTAATCCAAGCAGTCCACAGGCGGGACCCCCAAGCAGGCCTCAGGCAGACCCCAAAAAATCAGGTGTGCCTCCAGTCTGACGGCCATCCAATCCAGCGGTTCCTTTTCACCTATCCCGAGTCCCAACACAAGGTCAGAGGCCCTGCAGTCAGGAGCTGTCCACAACAGTGTTGGCCTAACAGTTCCTCCCAACAACAGGAGAGAGGAAGCAGAGCAAGCCGCCTCGGACTCACCCAACCAGGGAAGTCAGCAACGCCGCCGGGGTAAAGGCACGCCTGCCGACCGGTGGCCTCAGGTGTTCCTCACGCAGGTAGGATCTCCTCCAGCCCGCAGTTCTGATCTCCAATCACAGTAAGCCTCCAGCATGCGAGTATACCAGCACACAACCCCTCAACTGTGCTCGCTCACCGCTTTCATCTCAGGAGCAGTCCGCCAGGTCTCATTGCAACCCGGCCTCCGCAGCCGGGTTCGGAGTTTTAGTTTATCAAGCACCACCATCTTGGCAGTTGACAGAATCCCGGCTGCTTAGTTCCCTTTGGTGCCGATATTCACCCAAGTTTCGCCCAACAGGAAAAATGGGCTTGTATTGAGTGTCCCCGCACAATAGCAGCCGCTCACGGAAGGCAGTCCATCGCAGTGAATTAAGGCGGATGACGGAGGGGTCCGGAACACTCATAATGCGACCGCCATCTTGACGTCCCAAGCCACGACCCTGGATGCTCCTATTTTACAAGTAGAATGGGCTCTAGGAGGTATAAGGTTCTTTTGGCTTTAATATAGCATGTTTGGATACATTTAACAATCCATCTTGAAATGCCAGATTTTGAGATAGGCTTCCCTTTATGAGGAGGAGCAAAAGCAACAAAACTTTCTTTTGCGAAAATCTTTTGTTCTGACAATATAATACATTAATGCTCTTTTATCATCTAATGTATGGAGAGCTCTATCTGCTAAAGATTCTGGTTGAGGGAGAAACGGGTAGCTCAACGGATTGGTTAATATGAAAAGCTGAGACTACTTTTGGAAGGAATTTTGGATTGGTACGAAGAACCACTATTTTTTTTTAAGTTGGAAGAATGGTTCTTCCATCGTAAATACTTGAATCTCACTTACACATCTTAGTGAGGTGTTAGCAATCAAAAACGCAACCTAAATTATAGGAACAGTTATGTAAGGGTTCAAAAGGCGGACCCATAAGTCTTGGAAAGACAACATTAAGGTTCCATGCTGGTGCAGGTGGAACGTTTAGTGGTATTACTCTTTTAGGGCCTTCTATTAAAGCTTTAATTACTGTTACTTTGAATAAAGATGAGTGGTCTGTTTTGAAGTTAGGCAGCCACAGCCGCTAGGTGTAAGCGAATAGAGGTGTAGGCAAGGCCTGAACGATGAAGATGCAATAGATAAATAATTTGTTCTATAGATGCATCTAATGAGTCAATTGTTTGATTACTACAATATATAACAAACCTTTTCCACTTAGCTGCATAGCAGGCTGTAGTGGTAGGTCTTCTTGCTTCCTTAAGAATGGTCATGCAATCTGGTGGCAGATTTAAATATCCAAATTCTATGACCTCAGGAGCCAAATCGCTAGGTTGAGCTCCTTGGGGTTTGGATGTCCGATTCTGCCATGGTTATGGGTGAGAAGGTTTGCGGTGAGGCGTCATTTCTCGAGTGGAACTACTGAAAGTTCTAGTAGTGTGGTGAGCCATGGTTGACGAGCCCATGGGGGAGCCACTAGAATAAGGGTAAGAGACATCTGCCTGAGTTTCCGAACCAGAAATAGAAAAAGAGGGAAAGGTGGAAAATTCATCCATAGGGCATTGCCTTTGGATAGAGGGTGTGGGAGCCTGGATGCAAAGTTTTGGCATTTTTTGTTCTCTACTGTTGCAAAGAGATCTATTTTTGGAAAGCACCACCTGTAGAAGTATGGCAGGAGGACTTGAAGGTGGAGTTCCCACTCGTAGACTTGTTGCCATATCCTGCTGAGGTTAGCAAAGTTGTCTGTTCCTAGAAGGTGTTCGAGTAGTTGTATTTTGTAATGTATTGCCAGACGCCAAATGGTCTCAGAGAGGCGCAATAACTGTAAAGAGTGTGCAACAGCCCCCTCACCCCCGTTTCCCCCGTTTATGTACATAGTACATGGCTCTCATATTGTCCGTCCAGACTAGGACAACATTGCCTATAAAGGGAGGTAGAAATGCTTTCTGCGCTTGAACAGCTTGAAGCTCTAGGTAGTTGATGTGGAGACTCTGGTGTTTGCGGTCACAGAGTCCCTGCCATCCTGTAAGGGATGCGTCCACTGCTAGCAAAATCTGTGGGACAGGGTGACAAAGGGCCGCCCCTTTGATAAATTATGTGTTCCACCACTGCAGAGAGCAATGGGTGCGGCTGTCTACCAACACTAGATCTTGTAGTTGACCCTGTGATTGATTCCGTTGACGTGCTTAGCATTCCTGTAGAGGAAACATGTTGAATCTTGCATGAGATACTATGGCAATGCATGATGTCATCATCCCCAGTAGCTGCATGAAAGTACTGACTGTTAGATACTGATTGGTTTGGCATTGTGGTACAGTGTTTGGAAATTTTGAATCCTGGCTGCACTGGGATAGGCTAGACCTATTTGAGTGTTGAGCACTGCTCCTAGATAAGGTTGCAGCTGTGAAGATTAAAGATGGGATTTTTGGGCATGGACTGTGAATCCCAGCTGATGTAGAAGATTTATGGTAGTTTGACTGTGTTGTAGACACTTGTGGTGTGTGTTTTGTCTTTGATAAGCCAATCGTTGTGAGATGGGAAGACATTAATCTAATATCTCCTTAGATGAGCTGCTACCACAGCTAAGCATTTGGTGAATACTCTGGGTACAGTAGTGACTCAGAATGGGAGCACTTTGAATTGATAATGCTTTCCTGCTAAAACAAATCTGAGATATTTGCGATGCGCTGGGTAAACAGGGATGTGAAAACATGCATCCTTTAAGTCTACTGTTGACAAAAGTCACCTTTTTGCAGTACGGGAAGCACTTGTTAAAGCGTGGCCATTTGGAAGTGTTCTGATAGTATGTAAAGGTTTAAAGGCCTGAGATCTAAAGTTAACCGTAGAGAACCATACTTTTTGGGTATTAGGAAGTAAAGTGAATAAGCCCCTGAACCTTGATATAGAACTGGTTCTATATCTCCTGTTGTTAAAAGATCTTGTACTTCTTGTTTGAGCAATTGTTAGTGCTTCAGAGAGCCTGTGATTGAGAGGTGGGATATTGGGAGGATTGCTGGTGAGCTACAGGCAATAACCATGTTGGATAATGATTGGTAAGTGAGAAGAAACTGTTGGAAACGTCCCCAGACAGGTGTAAGATGGTCGGGAGGAATTGTTATGGAGTCACTGCTTGTTGGGAGATGGGGAGGTATGGGTTGATGTGCCTTTACCTTTAGAGATGTTGGCTCTCTATCCACCTCTGTAAAATCCTCTAAAGTGGGAGGATTGAGTTTGGGGCCTGTATGAAGATGCGGAGGCATCTGCAGATGTATTTTTTTAACCTCTCCTATAGAACAAGGGGACGAAAGGAACCTCTATTAGAGGGTGTCTGAAGCGCCCCCACTGATGTAGCCACTTTCGTATCCTTGTTCATATTTTCTAGTGCTTCATCCACTTGTGGTCTGAAAAGATGTTCTTTAACAAAAGAAGCATTTAAACTTGTTGATTGGACTTCTGGTTTAAACCCAGAGATACGCAGCCATGTGTGTCTTCTGAGGAGAATGCTGGTGTGGACTCCTCTGGCTGCAGTTGTCAGCAGCATCTAGTGCACACCTGATAGAGGAGTTGGAAATTCATTTTCCCTCCTGCACTAATTCTTATTTCTTGTGTTCCTCTGGGAGGTTTTGGATTAATTCTTCTATTTCGCCCCAGTGGGCTCAATCATACCTTGCAAGCAAATCCTGTGTGTTAGCTATACGCCAGTGATTGGCTGATTGAGCAGCCACTCTCTTGCTTGATACTAGCAAACAATTGGGTAACCCAATAGACCCTTGGAGGCTTGGGTAAATTAAAGTCTGTAATTGGTAAGAGTGCCTACAAAGGATTTTTTTAAACAAACAAAATCTTCTAGAATCAGAATAATCAATTTATGAAGCACTAATTAGTGGCTTCTAGCAAGTAAATTAACAAAATTATATTCATTCAAAACGAGTTTATCAACAGCAAGTAAAGAGAAACAGAAACAATGCAAACCGGGTGTATACTTTTGGAGTACAAATTTATGTAGAAAATTCTATTACAAACAAGCATTGGCATAGCCAATAGGTCTCGCCTTTGGGACCTTATAAGTGTTTAGTTATCCAGCACAATATCCTTGGTGCAACAACATCAACTGTTGCATGGCTAAACACTTATAAGGTCCCAAAGGCGAGACCTATTGGCTATGCCAATGCTTGTTCAGTTTACAAATGACAGATACAGCGTCCGGTGAGAGATGCCTTGAGGATGGTGTGGAGATCATGGGGCTCTTTTTTTTTTTTAAAGGGCCATTAGTGCACCAGCTGCAGTGGCATTTGTGCGAAGATTGTGAGGGGCCACCTCATCACAATTTTGTCTGTCTTAATAGCAAAAATGGAGTGGGAGATATTTTCCTTGCTAACTAACATTAAGGGATGGTCATCCTTGTGCACATGGACAAGGCCCAAGCAACACGAGGCAAAAAGAGATGGGACTTCAGCACACTGAAGATGGGAATTCGAGCACACTTAAGAAACGAGAACCATCCATTACAGCAGGCGCACACGTACGCTGTAATTACCTGACGGCGGTACGTGATGCAGTTTGTAGACTAACTTCCCGCGCAGGCGAGGAGGTGCAGCGAGTACCAGTGACGTATACGGTTAGTGGAGTCTTTGTGGGACCCCACCTGGGATGCATTTGTGGGTAGGGCAGAGGGTCTTCCTAGTGATTTGGGACATTGACAGGAAGCCAGGATAGTGGTTTGATGATGGTCGGGGCAATAAAACGTCGGAGCTGCAACAATATTCTTGAGCCCTAATCACACAGCCATTAGTTTGCGCTCATTCACAAACTCCCCCATTCCGTTAACACCCTGGAAATGGTTAAAGAATTACTGCTGACACAGGCAGGATTAAACCGGTTACCATGGTGTGAAGGGGAATGGTGCACCCCAAAAGGTGACAGGGAAGGAGTTTCTTCTTCACGAAGAAAAATATTTTGCCTGTAAAAAAAAAAAAAAACACACAAGGCAACAAAAAAAGAAAACCCAGACACAGCCGGTCACCTCCACCGGTGCAACCAACAGCACACAATCGCATTACAAAGCATAATCAGGGAACAGCGCTGTGACCCCACCCACAAGACGAAATTAAAGAACTAAACAGACACACACACATATCCAAACACAAAGAAAATAACACTCAAACTGAAAAGTAGGGGCAGATTCCCACACTTCCAAACAACTATAAGTGTTTTATCTAAAACTGTTTTAGTCTAGGAGCATCCTGCAACTATAGTAATATTCTCACTGAAATTCCGCAGAGGTTAGTTTGTCAACCTTGGAAGGATGAACGCCCGTGACGCCCCTATAAGGACAGAAACAAATCAGCAGCTAGCACTCAACCTGCAGAGTTATCTCATCATTTAAAGTGATACAGTGCCATTCTGCACGAAGCCCGGTCTCCAGGGAAGTTCCCAGTACTGTGCTTGCCTTACCTTCCTCCAGCGCGTTGTCCAGCTGTAGGTTCCTGTTGCAGTCTTCGTCCATCGCCCCATGCGTGCCCCAGCACTCCATGGCCCCCTTACACTCCGGCCCACCCCCTGTCCAGTTCGGACTCAATGGGGGACGTATTACAGGGTGAGGGGGGCTACCTTCAGTGCCAGATGGCAACGGTCGCATCTGAGAGATCTTAAGGAGGAAGGGAGGCAAAGAAGGAGGAAGGGAGGCAAAGAAGGGGAAACGGAAGGCCGAGAGGGATGTGAATGAGCTCACAAGAAAACAGAAGGAGAGAGAAACCGAGAAAGAAAGGGGTGTACAAGAACTCCAAGAGAACGGATGAAGGAAGAAGGCAGGAGTGGCGGGGAGGAAACTAAGTGAGCCATGCGAGAATTGTTGGGGGGAAAGGAGGGTTAGGAAATAAATAAAAGTAGGGGGAAGGCTGAGAGGGAAATTGGAAATAATAAAGAGGGAAACGAAGAGTCAGAGGAGAAAGTAGCGAGGAAACATGGATTGGGAAAGGGGGGGCAAGTGCCAAAACTATAACTGGGAGAAACAAATGAAACAATGGCGGTCGAAGCAAAAGAAATGAGAATGTGAAGGAGCAAGGAAAAATAAATCAGGGATAAAGTTAAATAAGAACGCAAAGACGGGGGCTAGAAAGGGGGAGCTGTAAGAAAGGATGGGGCAATGAGCAAAATACATTGGGAAGGACTGAAAAGGAGGATATAAGAGCTTAGGAAAAAGGAGCACGGGTGGAACATGAAACAAGGGTCAGGGAAAGAGGGGAAGAACAGAGGGACGAGGAATAATGATGAGGGAAGGCTGAAGGAGGGTGAGAAAAAGAGGCAGGGAAGAACGAAAGAAAACGATGATGGAAAGGGAGGAAGGGGGCAGGGAAGGGGACTAGGAGGGAGGATAGATACCAACGTGGACATGATAGCAAGCCAGATTTTAAAGTACATAAGTAGAAGGAGAGAAAGATACAGACGTGACAGCCAGGGGCAGAGATGTACAAAGCCGGGAACGATGGAAAGAAAAAGCGTTTGGGGGAAGAAGATAAACTAAAGACTAAGAGGCAATGAGGGAGATTGAGATGTAGAGTAAGTCGAGATAAAAAGAAGAAAATGTGGGAATGGACGGGTGAGTCTGTAAGTTATATGTATACGGGTCAGGAAAAATATGGATGCAGAGGTTATAGAAACGAGTGGTGCGCCAAAACGACAGAAAAGCACGTAAACAGGAACCCAGTGCGAAGATTTTTTGATAAGTAGAGTTTCTCTCTTTCTGTTGACATTAGTGGCTCTGGTTACATCTCGGACACAGGGATGCAGTTAGGCTGCCTAGAACACGTATGTGTTCAGATGGTTCTAAGGCACTGCTCTGTGTCACGTGCGACAAGCTTACAATATTTTTTTATAATTTGAAAAGAAATGTGCGACTTCTGGGACTGAATCTGTGTAACAAGCTGCAAAAACAAATCATATTTATTGTTTCTTTTAAACTGGCATTTTTATTACAAACACATGGCACGAAACGAGGGGTGAGGAGAGAAACTTCTGCGAGATGAAAGTTGAGCTAATATGTTTTGGAGGCGGCTCGGCAAAATTGCTTTGTTATTTTTGTCAAAAAATGGCACATGGGGAGCAGTCACTTCTAAACCATTTATTACTCTTAAATAGTCGGTTTTCGGAGTACCCTTTAATAGAGAGCAGGCGGCTGAGACCGCTTTTGTGTTGCTGAAGTGGGGGAAATATCAGGACGGCTAATGATTTAGCACCAGGCAGTTCGGTGCGCTGAGGCGGAAGTGCTGCAACGTTAAAGTTACGAGTTTAAATGTTAGCCATGCTAGCGGGGGTTCGCTGGACGGTCCTGTATGACGCATCAGGGGCTCCGCAAGGCTGTCTCGAGCACCCACCCTCGACAAGAATAGGAAAGGCCATGGTGGTGCCCGAGGAATAGTACAACGTCTGCACTTCTGTTCAGGCATTTGGACGCAGCTGCTTGCAGTCAGGGTCGGCCTTTAGCACGTGCAGCGGGGCACGAGTATCATTGCAAGGTTACTTCACAGACTTGTAAAACAAGGTTTCAGACAGGGGCGAGACACGCACAGAGTTTACCTTGCGGGAGCGAGCAGCGGCGCCATCTGTTTCCAAAGCGCGAGCGCGATAATTGCAAACAGATGGCGCTGCTGCTCGCTCCCGCAAGGTAAACGCCGTACATGCACAAGGGCTTTATTGGAAACAGTGCAGAACATGCACGAGTTTCCAATAAAGCCCGGAGTGATTCCAAGAGGTCACTCCAAAGCAGCGCTTGCGCGCTGCGTAGTCGAGACCTAAAAAGGGTACAGAATATAATACACAAATACAAAAGTGACAGAAACATTTTCTTCACACACGCAAATTTGCAAATGAAAATGGGTAGAATTGTCGACGTTTCGGTCTTGTTTCGTGCTAACGTCTATAAGACAATCTTCAGGACGAAATGTCATGTGGACTTGAAGACACCTATGTAAAAAGAATAATCCGGAGAATTGTGTGTGTCAATAGAGGGCTACTGTAAAAAAGAAGAAAGATATACACCCATGATAAAGAAGGAAAATAAATGTAAACTAGAACTAAATCCAGAGGAAACATAATTCCAGAAAGTGAAAAATGAAAAGGAGAAGAGTACTGTTGCCCTGAGTATTAAATAAAGTAGGGAAGCAGTCACCCGCTGAGTGCAAGAATAAATAAGTAATAAAAACTTACTGGAGCAGTAAATGGATGTAACCATATGTACAAGACATATGGATGATGATGATTCACAGAAAAGGAGTACAGAATGGCCTCCAACAATCTGTGGAGACAAAGGGTGGAGACTCGCAGTCAATGACTGTACTTCCAGAGGCCACTGGACTTAAGGATGGGGAATCTGTAACGCTCTAAAGCAATGAGAAAGAGCTGATTTATAACTGTATGACCTATAGCGCAGCAACAGCAGAAAGCTGTTAATATTCACAATGACTGATGAAGTCAACTAGTTTAATTATCAGCATGGAATAAAAGTATTCAGACAAGATTCAAATCCCCTAGAAAAGAGGAACGATAAAAAATAATAAATACCCGTAAAAGGAAAAGTTGGTTAAGAGTGGAGCCGTGGATTTGACTACTTGACTAGATGTCGGAAGAACGAGCCGACTAAGTCACCCAAATGGTCTCACGTAAGTCACATTGGCATACCTAAAGTTGTGTCGTGACGGCTTTCCAAATATTTATGCACGCCACAAAGCTGCCGTCAAAAATACAACTTACCACCCCCTTTCATTCCTAAGGGCAGTGGCGGGACGGGTACAATTTCAATCTATGAGGCAAAGTAAATACTGGATGCGTGACCTCATATAGTATTGTCAGACTTACTTAATCAGGAAGTTCTTTCGCCAAGTCGGGAGTCCGTCGTAGATCGGGTCTCAATAAGGAGAGCCAGAACCCGTAAAGCGTATTCATGCTTCCGGGTCTGATTGACGTAACCACGTGAGTGCGTGGCTGTACGCGAACAGCCGGCTGCCATCTTTTCAAGGTCACCGAAATGTCAATCAGACCCGGAAGCATGAATATGCTTTCCGGGCTCGGGCTACAAGGTCACGCATCCAGTGTGCCTAAGGAGACCCACATCGCACTACTTTTATTTACTTTGCCGGGTACTTAGAGTGGCACCGAGGGCAGAATTTAAATGGAGTCCATCCCATCAGCGTGAAGGTCTTGTCGAGAGGACGATACGTTGAACGGTCTAGGCTCGAAGGCCGCGGTTGGAGTATTGATACCAGAATAGGGAAGATTTTCAACACGCAAGAGGTAGTGAAACGTGTTCGAAACAATACGGACGAGGGTAGAGTGAATTGTGTACCGAAGGAATCCGGAAAACTGTCTCAAACTGGAGCGCAGCAATACACGTCCAAACCTGATGGCGAAAAGAAAACAATCTAACAATAGAGTTGATGCCCATGCGCAGTATCACCGAAAGGAGGAGTCATCTTACCTCATGACTCAAAGAAGGTTTCTCTGAAGAAAAACAACATGCAAACATCCGGACCCAACGCTAGATGGCAGGAATATGCAAAGTATGTGTATCTACAGTACACATGCCTCGAACATTGGGTTGTTGGTCGACAGGGGTATAAGCCCTGGTCAAGCAGAGACCACAATCCTGGTCAGCGTAATAGGCAGGCAAACCTTAAATTAGCGTGTGCTCAACACCTAGTAGCTTGGCACAGAGCAGTCAGGCTTAACTTTAAAGGATGTGTGTGAAGTGTTTCTGCAACACTTAGAACAGTAAAACTGTGAAAATACCACACCAAAAATATTCCACAACAGTTCAGAAAAATAACTCTGATTTTAATAAATAAAACAAGACCAAAACAACAAAAATGATATTAGTAAATATGGAGATATCGAATTTCAAAGATTTTAAATAAAATAGCGGCATCTGGTAGTGCGGCACCAGGACAAGGTCCCTAGTTCAGGCAGACTGCGATGAAGCGTGAGCCAGCTACAGGAATCCAGTTAGGCCCGCTGAACAAGGTACCTTCAATCCATGTGGAGCGCTGCGTTGATCCGCAAAGAGGCGCCGCGCAGCAGAGAATGCGTCGGTTCCGGGATACAATGAGAGTGGTGCGAGGTCCTGATGTGTCGGTGTCGAGGATCCTGTCAACAGGGCTTGCAATGCGAAGTCCGGTGTCAAGGATGAGAGGCGCAGCCGAGGCGATGCTTCTGTTCCGATGAGCAGTGTAGCCGAGATGCGGAGTTTCGGCATCGTTGTAGAGGCTGGTGTCAACGAGGGATGCAAGAAGCGGATGGCATGGCTCACCAAGACCAGGATAAACCACTTGCCCAAGGCTGTCTTGGGGGTCCAAAGGTCCAATGATGCCCACCCTTTCAAAGGGGTTGCCAATGACTCGTAGTGATATCAGGGGAGCTTTGTGCTTTTTCCCCCCAGACTTCCCACTGGCCTGGCAGATGAGACAGGATCTGCAGAATGCATCTGAGGTTGTCTTCATCTGGGGTCATTAAAAGTGGGCAACAAGCCTGGCAAAGATCTTCTCTTGTCCTAGAAGTCCTGCCAGTGGTATATCATGAGCCAACCCCAGTAGGAAGGTCCTGTAACACAGGGGCATGACCAGCACACGGGCTGCCCAGTACCAGGAGCCTTAGGCTCACTATATAGGAGATAACTCTCCCAGTAGACTGGGTGATTCTCCAGAGGAGTCACCTGCTGCCTGGGCTGTGGCTTGCCGCCTCAAGCCCTCTAGAGTGGGACACTCTTCCTGCATCTTGCAGAACTCCTGCCTGGTGTGCCCATCCTCAACTTGCCAGTCAGTAAGCTCAGGTAGGTCACCTAGGGCGGCAATGTCCTCCCCGGTTGGCTTGGGGGCCTCCTTCAGAGCGGCCCAGTCAGCCTCGACTGGGAACTTCAGGGGCTGGTTTTCCACGCCCCTTGCTCCCTCTCTTTCTTGGCAGCTGTCTGGGCCATTGTCCCAGGCTCCAGACGCCCTTTATGGACTGTGTGGTCAAACAGACCCAATCAGGTAATCCCAATATCTTCAAGTGTGACCCGAGTTCTACCTCCCTCAAGGTAGTGGGCTCCAGGTCGTTGCCTAATAGACAATCTTCAGGCATGACAGGGCTCACAGCTAGTTTCAGAGAACCGGAGACCATCCTCCTTCAAAGGGAACCAGAACCACCGGTAGATGGCTCTCATGATTGTCGGTGACTAGGAATTGGTGCAATGTGTTTGGGGGGGATATGCTCGGAGAACAGCAGCTGACTCTTGACAGTAGTCATACTGGCTGTGTCTGCCCATTCATGGTGACCCACTGCCTGTACTTTGAAGTATTGGCAGGCATATGGGTTTTTGGCACCATTCTCCTTATCCCTCAAGGAAACTAGTGTCACCTCTGTCTGCTCCCAAAGCTAACCAGGACTATCGCCTCCCCCAGTGCTACACTCACAAACTCAGATGTCGGCCCACCTGCGATGGGGGTAGGTGGGTGATGTCAAGTGCCCTCCTGGCATATTTGGAGTCGTCCCTGGGGTGCTTATCAAAGAACCCCTTTTTCTTGGAGTCAGACTAGGACTGGTTACCACTATTCCCTTGGGAATTATTTTGGGGGCCATTAGAGAGCTCCTTATTTTTTAGTTTGACTCCCCACTTTTTCTTTGGGTTGAAACACTGACCACCTTTGTGGGAGCCACCCCAGATACCTTTTTGGACACTCTGGTGTTAGCCTGGAGATCTGCCTCCTAAGCGAGCTTCCCAGGGTAAGGCAGTTTACTGTCAATTAGGTGCTGGTACAACTCTGTAAAACAGACACTGAGCATGTGCTCTCATGATTAAATTGCAGAACCCAACATAATCATCTAAAAGAAATAACCACATCACGCCGGATCTGAAATCTCTAAACTGGCTTCCTCTTGAGGCTAGTATTCATCTTAAAATTGCTTGCATGGCTCACAAAGCCCTTCACCTTAACACTCCTCTGTACCTCGCCCGGAAACTGGAACTCTCGGGTGGTTGCAGATCTTTGAGGAGCTCTAGCACTTTACTGCTGAAACCACAAAAATTTCAAAGAAAGAAAACCTATAACCGAGACTTCTCCGGTATTGCCCCGAGGATCTGGAACGCCCTGCCTCCAGAAATTAGACTGAATCCCTCAAAGTCCTCTTTCAAAAAAGAAGTCTAAGCACTTCTTATGCATACGTTCTGAACCTGTAATGTACCTACTCCCCCCGGAAACAATGCGCGGAGGCCCCCTCCTCACACGTCTGGTCATTTACTGTATTCATGTGGTGCTCTGCTACCGCGGTACTCTTGTTTACCCGTTTATCCTGCACTGTCAAATTGTTGTTTACCCACCTGTCTCCCTCTGTTATCCTCGTCATTATGTGAAGCGCTCTGATACCCGCTTGGGTCATGTTCGCGTTATATAAAACTTTATAAATAAAAATAAAATAAATCATTAACTTTGCTGCCCCGCACGCAACCAATCAGGTCATTGTTGGAGTAGTCAACAAAATCTACCCAGGATTGGTTTGGGAGCTTGTGGCTATCCCTGAATCTTTGGCGATACTGGTCAGGGGTCAGCTCAAGTTTAGCAAGTAAAATGGCCTTCGTGGGGGTGTACTTGGTTTTGTTCCCACCCTTGTGTCGGAAGTGTGTCCCTCCCCACAGTAGGCATGTCTTTTCAGAGACCCCCTTTGCCCCAGTGCTGCCCAGGTCCCATGTGAATCCTCAGTGCAACCTCACAGGCCGAAAACCACAACATAAGTGGGCAACAAAACCTTGGGTATGCGAACCCTTTTCTCTTCGTCAGAAACCTCAGGTATGCTGCCACCATCATTGCTAGAACACACATGTCCAGCTCTTTTAGTTTCGTCTTATGAGCCAGTAAAGACTTTTTCTCCTCGAAGGCCCTTTCGGCCTTTTTCTCCTATGCCTCCATTTTTAATTTAGCAATCTGCAGCCTGTATATATACTCTCTCTCTCTCTCTCTCTCTCTCTCTCTTTCCCACCCCCTCCCCCTTCACCCCACTGCCAATTAGGGAGAATTTAAAATTCGAATTGGCCTTAAATGTGGAATGAGTGTACACCAACTTACTGTATGGCACTACACAAAGACTAATCCAACTGCTGCTCACCAATGTTTCAAATTGGGTTGTTGGTTGACTGAGGCATTAGCCCTGGTCAAGCAGCAACGACAATCCTAGTTAAGGTAAGAGGCAGGCAACCCTTAAATTAGCCTGTGCTCATCCTCTGGTAGCTTGGCACGGACCAATCAGGCTTAAGAGGCTGTGTGTAAAGTGTTTGTGCAACACTTCAAACAGGAAAACAGTGAAAACATCACACCAAAAGGATTCCACACCAGGTTAGAAAAAACTGATTTTAATAAATGAAACGAGACCAAAACAACAAAAAATCCAATTAGAATAACTAGAGATACTGAATTTCAAAGTTTTGAAGTACAATCACACCAAGAAGCAAAAATCGCTTTTGGGATATCTGGTCGCACTGGACCGGGACACAGTCACTAGTTCAGGCAGTCCGTGATGGATCGTGTGCCAGCAACAGGGATCCAGTTACGTCCACTGAACAAAGTACCTTAAATACGGGTTGGTTGCAGAGCCTTTCGTGGATCCACAAAAGTGCGTTGTGCAGCAGAGGCAATATGTTGGTTTCGAGATGCGACAAGGCTGCGATGTGAGGTCCTGATGCGGCAGTGTCGAGGATCCTGGCAGCGGACTTGTAATGCGAAGTTCGGTGTCGAGGATGCGAGGCGCAGCAGAGGCAATGCTTCTGTTCCGATGAGCGATGAAGCTGCGATGTGGAGTTTCGGCATCATCGTCAGAGGCTGCCATCAATTAGGGATGCAAGAAGCTTGTGCGAGGAAAAGCTTTGTGCAGTGGCGGTTCCCAAGGAAAAGCGTCGGTTCCCAGATGAGGGAAGAGTTTTCTGCGCCTGGCCAAATTCACGCAGCAGCGGCGATGCAACGGTTCTACACGGGGATGCGCCACTCTGTGGAAGAGATGCACCGATCTGCTCAGGGATGCATCGTTCAGCAGAGAAGATGCATTTGTTTCGCTGGAAAGCACCTTAGGCCCACTTCCAAGGATCCAGGACTAGGGTGGCACCACTTGACAGGGTAGACTTGCAGATGGCACTGTCCAGGTGCAGGGGTTTGAAGTCTGTTATGTCCTGGAGGCTTCAGATCAGGCTGCCAGCCAGATAGCCCTTGCAAACACTCTGGGGTCTAGTGATGCAGGTCCAGTCCTTCTCACCCAGCCAAGAGGGCAGCAGATCAGCAAAGCAGACGTCCAGCAGAGGGGCAGTCATTGGAAGTAGCAGTTCTTCCTGGCAGAGTATCCACAGGTCCAGAATTGTACTGAAGTGGTTTTGTCTAAGGTCCTGTATTGAAATTGTATTTGTATAGCACTTACTACCTCGACGAGGCGTCCAAGCACTTTTCTGCAAGTAGCACGCTACTCCGGAACCCAAAAAGTATTCGTGGAGGATTAGTATAGTGAAAATTGAGTTAATTTGAGTGGTGGGCATGTGAGTCTGTTAGTTGGATTGAAAAGGATAATGGGGGGATAGAAGAGGGAAGAATCTAGATAGTGTTTGTTAGGAGATCATTGTAGTAAACTTAGTTTTGGGATGAGTCAAAGGAGAGATAGGTGAGGGAAGAATTTAGAAGGGTTGTTTGGGAGATCATAGTATTAAAATGAGGTTTGGAGCGATCCAAGGAGGGAAGAATCTAGAAAGGGCAATTTTGGAGATCAAAGTAGTAGAACGAGGTTTGGGATGAGTCGAGGTAGAGGATATATTGAGAGAGGTATAGGATGAAGTATAGGGTAGTGCATTGGTGAGAGTCAAAGGTTTTTTTAATAGGAGAAAAGTAATAAATAGATACACAAGTACATATACATATTTATATCAAGAAATGCACATCTAGATACATATAATCAAAATAAATATTTATTTACAGAAGGATATGCTGTACTTCTGTGTTTGAGTATGGTGGTAATGTAGAAAAGAGCCACCTCTCGAGTAGTACTCTGAAGATAAGATAGTTCTTTGGATCTTATGTTTCGGGGGAATAAACTCAATAGTTTGGCTGCTTGAACCGAAAAAGATGTGCCACCTAAGTTTATTTTTTCTTGTATGACGGGATGTTTTTGTGAGGTGCCAATCTGGATCAGAGGTTCCTTTGTTGAATGTATTTGATGATTTTATTCATGATGAAAAGTGGTCTTGTTCCATGTATTGCTTTGTGGGTGTTACAAAGCAGCTTGAAGGTGGATCTGCAACCGGTAACCCATGTAGGGCCCTCAAAGCTGGGGAGATGTGGGCTTGTGGCTTCTCATGTAGAAGTAGTTTGGCAGCAGAGTTCTGAATCCGTTGTAGTCTTTTCACAGTTGATAAAGATGATCCGTGGTAGAGGACATTGGTGTAATCAAGTTTAGACAGTACAAGAGAGATAGTGGCTTGGACCTTGTGTGGAAATCCCAGGGGGGGGGTGGGAGATACATCTCAAAGTTTTCATAGTAACGAAGCTCGACCTTGCTAATTTGTCCACTTGAGCATTCATTGATAGCTTGGAGTCCATGGTAATTCCAAGGTTTCTTACTTCCTTAGATATTTAAGGAGGTGGTCGTCAGGCCAGGTGCAAAGTGGGTTATAATTTTTCCAATCGCCACATGAGTATTTCCTTTTTGGAAGCATTCAATTTGAGATGGTGCCATATCATCCACTGATCAATGGCTCTGAAGCAACTGAAGATTTGTAAGTTCTCAATTTCTTTGGGGCTTTCCAGTTTGAGTATTTGTGTCATCTGCATAGTTATAGCAAGTGACCTGAAATTAATTGACGATTGCTGGTATTGACTTCAAATAGATGTTAAAAAGCATGGGTAAGATGAGAGCCTTGAGGGACCCCTGCTTTTGTGAAGTAGGGTTTGGATGAGAAAGGTAGAGAATGGATGACATTTGTTCTGTTTTGAGGTAGGATGTGATCCAGTATGCCGGCTTCGTAGAGTCTTTGAATTAGATTGTCATGGCCAACTGTGTTGAAGGCAGATGAGAGGTCCTAGAGAAGTAGTGCAGCAACTCCGTTGCAGTCTGTTTTTTAAAGTCATGCCAGATGGTGATAAGTGCAGATTCTGCGCCTCTTCCTGGACGGAATTCTGTTTGGAATCGGAAAGAATGGAGTTATTTTCAATGAACTGTGACATCTGGGCGAATGCTGCTCTTTCTATCAGTTTGCCCAGGAAAGGTCTATTTGTAATCGGTATGTGGTTGTGGGGGTCAAGCGGGTTCAGGTAAGTTTTCTTTAATAGGAGTATGTATGCCTTCTTTAGATCTTCTGGAAAGATACCCATAGTTAAGGAATTATTGATGATTCTTCTGACTGGTGTGGCAGCAGAGATAGAAGAATGTTCTTTAATATTTGTAGTGAAGAAGGGTCAGAAGGGCTGTCAGCAGACATGCTTGCTTTGACCAGATCCATAAATTCACTTTGTTATATTTGCTCGAAGGAATGGAGAGGCTGGGTTAGCCTACTCTTGGAGAGTATTTTTTAAATGGGTTGGTGCTTAGTTTTCCTTTGATTTAAATAGGAGTTCAACACGTCTGCTTTGGTTGTGTAGTGATTTACCAGTTTGTCCGTTAATTCTTGAGGAATGGGAAGAGATTTCTATGCATTTAGGTTTACGAAATTCTGTGAGAATTTTGTGAAATTCTTTATTTGCACATTTAGCATTTTTAATTCTGTTTGAATAGTACCTTTTTTTTTTTTTTTGATTTTTTGATAGCAAACATGTATAATCTGTTAAGTTTCTGAAGGTGAAGTTTGTCTTGATTGCTCTTTGTTTTGAGCCAGGAGCGTTGCATTATAGCAGGTGCATTGTAGAAAGTGTGTCATTAGAACTTGTATTAGCTGTATCAGGTTAACAATTGTGTTGCTTTTCTATATTGTATTCCTCGTCCAGCAGGCTTAAAAGGCATTTTGATGGGTCTGCCGGTGTAGGTGGTGGAGATGGTGTTTGAGAGCAAGTTGATGAGCTGTGTTGTTTTTTTAGAGTAGCCTTGTTGTGTAAAAGACATGGGGATGGGAAGTTGTGTAGAGTGGAATTGTTTATTTTGTTTGTGTCTGTTTAGGGTGGAAGGTGTACGAGTTAGGGGTGGTGGTGCAACATGTGGGTCATGTTGTAGGGCTCTAAATTGCGCAATAGATGAGCCGTTTGAATGAGAATTGTTGCATTGGTGCATTTCTGTTGGTGTGGGGGAAGAGAGAAAGGTTAGCAGTAAAGATGGTTCAGAATGTGTATTATTTGTGTAGTCAGGAGGTTGGGAGTGGGTGCATGTTTCTAGTTTGCGAGGGCAAGTATTATGCAATAGTGTGTGTGTGTGTGTTATTCTGTTGTGCTGGTATGTGTGTTATGTATTTTGTTTGTGGATTAGTGAGAGGAGATGATGTAGTGGTTTTCCGAGAAGAATTTGTATGTGAATTATTGTTGGTGAGCGGAAGTTGAATGGTAAAGGGGTGGCGATGTGTTTTGGAAAAGAGTGTTTATGTTAGATTTGATAGCTGGAAGAGGTAATGTGTGGTGGAGTGCAAGGATTGTTTTGCTGTGTGTTTTTGGTGAAAAGAAGAGTATGGTGTTGGTGGATTAAATGATGTAGGGCTGAGTAGGGGTTTGGTGGTGACAGAAAGAAGTCTATTAGGAGCATGTAGAGGGTAGAGCTGGTGCTTTGTATGAAATGGGAGTGTGTGCCTAGATGGATTAAAGTTATGTATGATGTGGCTTTGTGTTTTGTTGGCGATATGCATTTGTTAGTGGTATAGGACAGAGTGTTGTTTTGTGGGAGAGTGAAGGTGCCATTGTGTGGTAGAAGGGTGTATATGTGTGTGTTGTGGGGTTTTGTAGTGGCTTTTGAGACAATGAAATGTGGTTAGGGTTTGTTCGTAGTACATGAGTTAAGTGAATTTGCTGCGAGTGTGTTAATATATTTGTGGATGTGTTAGGGTTGGTACTGGTGAATGGAAAAAGGGCAGCATTTACGGCCCTAGGACGAACCGGTCCAGAACAGGCCCAAACAGGCAACTGTTCTTGTCCTCGATGCCCTGAGCCCTAACCTTTATTAGCCCTAGTGATCAGGTGACACCTTAGACCAATGGGAAGCCGAGCCCTAACCATTCAGAACACTAGCCTTAAGCCCTAGGACCAATAAGAGACCAGGTGTTTACAACCAATCACAGCCCTAGTACTAGCAACCAAACAGGACCCTAAACCCAAAGTCCAATAGAAAACATAGCTTCAGGAACCAATCAGAATTCCAAACCTACCAGCCAATCATAACCCTAAGCCCTAAATCAAATAGGACCCCAGATATAAGAACCAATCAGTGCACAGATGCAATGACCAATAGGAAATATATAAGGGGCATGTGACCTTAAACAGACTGGGAAGCTGCTCCCGAAGACCAGAGTCTCCTTTGAGACAGACATGCTCAATCAACACTTTGCAGGTCCAGGTTTCAACCCTGCAGGCAAGGCGCAAATCTAAGCCACTTAATATACTGCTTTTCGCACACTTAAAAAATAATCTTTCTAGCCAAAAATGATTGCCACATACACTTTCCAAACACAGTTGAAACTATAAAGCAGATGAAGTAGTCTTTTGAACTCACTCTCCGTAGTCTCCGAGGGTGTACTTTGCCTTTTTAACTTTAAAAATAAAAAAAAAATGGGGAGGAGGAGGTTGAAGTAAGGGAGAGTATGGGCTGAGGGCTTGCCCCTGCAGACCAGGCCTAAGCACAGTACACAGGAAACTAGGACACAAATTCAAACAGTCACAGGTGGAAAAAAAAAAAAACAGCAGTTTTCACAAAACAGCTTAGACCATGAAGCAGATGAAGTAGTCTTTTAAACACACTATGCTTGGCCTCTGATGTTGTACCTTGCCTTTTTAACTTTAAAAATCAAAAACACGGGGGGGAAGTGGGGGCTTGTCCTTGCAGTCCTGAGCACAGTACAGGGGAAACTAAAAACACACATTCAGTCACAGGAAAAACAGCAGTTTTCACTGTACAAATTGCAAGAAACCAAGAGTTCTATTTAAACAGTCACAAGTAGAAAAACAGCAGTTTTAAAGTTTCCGAAATTCACAGCACAAGTATGTGTTCTTACCACCTTCTTTGTGGTTTGTTCACTGGGCTGTTTAGAGCACAGGGAGGATGGGGTTACAAGATGGAGGTGCCTGTCTTGGGGTTCTTACATCTGGTGGTGCCTTTAAGGTGGGTGAGTGGGGGCGCACGGCAAGATGTCCGCACCCGAGTGAGGCTCTGCCCGGCGGCGCCGTAATCCGACCATAATCCGACCTACAGACAGACTATCCTGCGAGGTGACGGAGAGTGCCTGACTGGCGAGGGGCTCCCGAACCTGATACCACGCCTGGGTCGGCCCGAGACGGGTGGACAAGCAATAAATCGGTGGCGGTGGAGACGGCCGCGAAAAATCTCAAGATGGCGGCGCCCGGGGTGCTCTGAGGCCCGGAGCTCCGATCGGCGACCTGTGCGACTGCCGAGGCGGGGGACCAGCGGTGCTGGGCTTAGCTGGTGGCGGGGCCCCATACTGCCGCCGCTGAGGACCACGGGAGGCTGCGGACTCGAATACCGGCGGCAGCGGAGATCGCGGCGGGCACTGGGCTCCCCGGAGCCGAGGGTGGTGAGTAGGGCGCGGCCTGCTGCGGGCCGGCGACTGTGGAGGCGGGTGCGGGCCCGCCGGCGTATCGCGCTCTGCGGGCTGCTGCGAGGCTCTGGGGTGGTACTGGTGGCCCCAACTCCACCTGTGGGACTGCTCTCTGGACATTGCGAGAGGGGGAAAAATTACTGGACGCAGGCCCCAGTGCTGGGGGGAGCTGCGGGGGACACGGCCAACACCTACCTCCTTTAGATCCTGCTGAGGATGCGTAGACTGTACTGACCCACGCGGACTACATCTTGGCTGCAGCCCCAGGGGGAAACGCACCAGAACCGATTGCACCGGGAGTGCATTTAGCGGTGGGTGCCGCAGCGCCGCACAAGCTAACACAACCGAGCTGGGAAGTTGAACAGCGACCGGAGAGCGGCGGCACTGGCATGACGGCGATGGACCGTTCAAGGCGCTATTAATAGGTGGAGGGGCGACTGGTGCGGTGGCCTTTGAATCTGCGCGGCGGAACCGGCGGTGCCCCTGCCGTCCGTGATCATCCAGGGCTGGTCACACTTGGAGGGCGGCCCGGGGGGCCGTGGGCCAGCTAGCGAGGGCGGACCTGCCGTGAGACAACACTCCACCCACCTGTGGACTTTGGTGTAGGCCTCTGCCCGGCTCCTGCTGGGGACCAATTTTGCACTAGACTCCTCGAGCACCCCCGTGCTAAGTTATACTACGAGGCGCCATGGGTAAAACGGACAAAACGCAACCCCGTCTTACGTTTGAGGCGCGTAAATTCGCCAAGGTGTCACAGAAGGCCGCCTCGGACTCTGAGGCAGATGTGACAGAGGGGGCTCCCTCGGGCCTTGAAACCACGCTCTTGGCAATGCAACGAAGCCTCCAATCGATAGAGGGCACAATGGCAGCAGTTAATAACCGGCAGTTAATAACACATGTCATCCCAGTTGGAGAAGCAGAGTGCCTGCATGGGGGAAGTGGAGCAGAGAGTCTCGGCCGCTGAGGACGGACTGAGTGACGTCGCGGGGAAAGCCCTAAATATGGAAAAGGTCCTATCAGTTATCCAGGCCAAGAACGAGGACTTGGAGGCCCGCTCACGGCGTAACAACATTCGCCTTATTGGCCTGCCGGAGTCCACCAATGTGGGCCGGATGGAGACATTCATGGAAACGTTGCTTTCGGACATATTTGGCAGGGAACAGCTCTCCCCCATGTTCATCGTGGAGCGGGCGCACCGCTCGCTGGCTGCTCGCCCGGGGCTCCCCCGCGGCCCATTATTGCACGAGTCCTAAATTACAGGGACCGCGATGTGATACTGCGCCTGGCACGTGAGAAGGGCAACATTGACTATCAAGGGAATCGGCTCTCCTTCTTCCCAGACTTCACGGTGGCAGTCCAGGCGGCAAGACGGGAGTTTGCCGATGTAAAAAAGTTCCTCAGGTCCGAGGAGGTCCCATATGCTATGCTCTACCCGGCCCGCTTGAAGATAGGACCTGATGGGGACTCTCAGATCTTTAATAACCCTAAGGCGGCTCTCGAACATGCCAAACGTCTCAAGCGACGACGACGCGATACTAATCAGCAGTCGGACACGGAGGAACACTAAGCTCTAGGGGTGCATTTCTGGTCATATTGGGGTGTTGAGCTCGTTCAGTTGATTTATAGGAGCTATTAGTTGAACATGTCCATCTTGCCATGGAGTATTCCCCTGTCTGGGTAGCCGCTGCCTGGGCTTACGGCATTATCTATGTTACTCTTGCGGACTTGGCTTTTGTGTACTGGTGTCTGTAGGTACGGATCCACTCCCTGCGCAGCCACCTCCTACTAGTTGGGAGGGCAGTTGCACTCTAGCACCCCACATGGGTACACCCCAACTGAGGTTTTCACCTTCGTTTGATGGGATGGGGGGGGGGGGGTGGTAGGGACGGCTTTAGCAAGTTGGGGATGCTGAAGTGGGTGGGGGGGGGGGAACTGAGGGGGGGCACCCTCTGGCACGGTATGTTGTGTATTATATTGTTTGTTATTTCACTTCTTACTTGCACTAGACCTTCCAGGATTTTGAAATATTTCATTGTTCTGTTGGCTTACCATCCACTGACCAGATGAGTGGCAATTTGCGGCTTTTAACTTGGAATGTCCGAGGGCTTAACTCTCCAAAAAAGATCAGGGCAGTGTTTGCTTACTTAGAAAGAATGACTATCCACATCGCCTTCTTACAAGAGACTCATTTAACGAATGTATCCGATAAAAAGGTGGGGATGAGATGGGCTGGACACCGGGTGGCTTCTTCCTATTCTAGTTATGCCCGAGGGGTGCTGATCTTGATAAAAAAGGGGATACACTTTCAGGTTCTCCGATCTAAGACAGACGACCAGGGGAGAGTGGCAATAGTGCATGGGTTGTTGGATGGGACGAGTGTCCTCTTTGTGAATGTGTATGGGCCGAATGTTGATGACCCGGCTTTCTTTGCGGATGTTTGGCGTCGCATCTCTGGGTTCCCAGATGCGGAAATTATATGGGGGGGGGATTTTAATGTATGCCTGGATATGGATGCGGACCGTATGGGTAGCGAGGGGGCACGACCTAAACAGGCAGCGGAGGCTCTGCGTGGTATAATGGAGGCTGGATGCTTGAGGGATGTCTGGCGACTACAACACCCTGGCACGCGGGAGAGTACGTTTGTGTCGGCGGTACACGGGACCTGGTCCCGCTTGGACCTCTGGCTGGTCACTGAAGCTGCATGCACTTGGGCGACAGGGGTGCGTCACCTGGCTCGGACACTGTCTGATCACTCTCCGGTGCTTATAGATCTGTGTGTGCTGACCTACGGGAGACCACCTTTCCAGTGGCGACTACAGCCATCTTCCCTGACTGACCCGGTATTCAGGGCCGCGGTAGGAGAGGCGATCCGCAATTTCTTCCGGGAGAATGCGGGCTCTGTGGATAGCGCCGGGACTATGTGGGAGGCCTTCAAGGTTACTATCAGGGGAGTCTGCATGGGGGCACAGGCCGGGGTGCTGCGCGATCTGCGGCGCAGGATCCAGACACTGGCGGACGAGATCTCTAAGCTAGAAAGGGCATACGATGCGAATCCAATACCCGACACTCTGTCCAAGATTCGCGCCTTAGTCACGGAACATAATGACACCGCGGACCAGGAAATAAAACACAAGTCTAGGCGCAGCACTGCTAGATACTACGGTGAGGTGGGGTCGGCCTAGTCGCTCGCTGGCTCGGAAGCTGACCGCACCTCAGAGCCAACCATACATCACTGAGATGCAGGACGTGGCGGGCGTGGCCCGCTTCGGCACGGCAGCCATTAGCAAGACCATACTCTACTATTATACCGCCCTTTATAGTAACAAAGATACGGCTCAGGCGGCAGACGTCGACGCGTACTTGGGGGATGTGGCGTTGGGCTGGCTGGCCCCAGGTCATCGGGATCATCTTACCCAGCCCTTTGACGAGGAGGATGTGAAGGTGGCCATTATGTCCCTCCCCACAGGCAAGGCTGCCGGGTTGGACGGGCTCCCGAGCGAATTTTATAAGGCATTCGCTGATGAGTTGGCCCCTAGACTTCTTGAAGTCTATGCGGAAGCCTACGATACGGGCCATCTCCCACCTTCGTTGCGGGAGGCTCTCCTGGTCATGCTCCTGAAACCCGACAAAGAACCCAACCGCTGTGATTCTTATAGACCCCTCTCAATGCTTAATATTGACACCAAGATACTAGCAAAAATGATCGCTCTGCGTCTGCAGCCGCTGGTTCCCCTACTGGTGCTCCCGGACCAGTCAGGCTTTGTACCCGCGAGATCTACGGTGCTTAATCTGCGTACTGTCTTCGCTACCTTACACTATTTTGATGCCGACTTCCAGGCCGTGGCAGTGTTGCTTGACGCCACGAAAGCGTTAGACTCCCTCTCCTGGGTATACATGTTTTCCGTCCTCACCAGAATGGGTGTCCCTCCCTTCTTTTTGCAGTGGATCAGGGTTCTCTACTCTGCCCCGGCGGCTAGGGTTCGCGTGAACGGCTGGGTGTCCTCGGAGTTCTCCATCGGAAGAGGCACGAGGCAGGGGTGCCCCCTGTCACCGATGCTTTTCGCCCTGGCGCTGGAGCCTCTGGCATGCAAACTGCGCCAGCTCCATGCCTCTGCGGCGTTGCGTTTCAGGCTGCGACCACTGGTTGTCTCGCTATATGCGGACGATATGCTGCTGTATGTCCGTGAGCCTGCGACATATCTCCCGGCCTTGCTGCGAGAATATGTCCGGTTCGAGGGCTTCTCTGGCCTGGGGATAAACTGGGCCAAGTCGTCGGTCTTTCCCGACGGCAGGGACCTGCGAGTTTGAAATGGACTTTCCTTTGACCTGGACTCAAGAACCAGTCAAATATCTTGGGATCCGGCGCAGGTAATCTCTATGAACTATGGGCGTACAATCTCTCAACTTACTGAGCGAGCGGCGCGGTGGGCCAGTCTGCCGCTTTCACTGGCGGACCGTATAGCAGTCATTAAAATGGTTATATTGCCTAAACTACTATATTTATTTGTGAATATCCCTATCCGCCTGAATGTTTCTCTCTTTAAGTCTTTGCAGACGGCCCTGTTGTCGTTTGTCTGGGGGGGCAAGAGGCCTCGCTGTAGCTGGGACACCTTGGTTCAACCCTTCGACCGCGGTGGTTTTGAAGCTCCCGATATGCGCCTTTACTACCTCTGTGCTCAAGCGCAGTTTGCGCATTATTGGTTCTATCCGCAGCGTCTCCTGCCCCATACTGCGATAGAGGCGGATGCGATTCTCCCGCTCCCATTAGTGGCTGCGGCTCTCTCGGGTGGGACTGGGGGTCCCCGGACGGAGATCAACCCGGTCCAGTGTACGGCTTGGGCTTGGCGGGCGTTGGCGCGTCGTGCGACACTAAAATACCTGTACGCCCCCAAGTTGCCGATAGCGGCGCACCCCGGCATATCTGCACTGCAGGAGCGCCTGGCGCGGACCACGTTGCAAGCAGTCGGGATCACCCAGATGGGGGACTTCTACAATCAGGGCCGATTCCGTTCGTTGCGGGACGTGCAGGCGAACCGGCCTCACGATATTATGCTGGGTTTCACGTACGTGCGGGTTCGTCAGGCCGTCCGGGATGTTTACCCTGGTTTCCCCGAGGAGCCCCAGACGCTGCAGGCACTGCAGGCAGTGCTCGCGGGTGCGACCCGTCAGGGGCTGATTACTAAACTCTATAATTCATCTCTTCGTGAGCGGGAGGCGGTGGCACATCCGTCCTTTGCTAGATGGAACACGGCCCTGGGGGGGAGCCTGTCGGAGGATCACTGGTACTATTGCTGCAAACTGACTGGGCGACTGACGGCCAACTGTAACCTGCGTATTATACATTTTAAATTTCTGCACCAGCTTTATTATACCCCTGTACAATTGCGAAGATTTGGATTGCGAGATGATGACCGCTGTGTGCGCTGTGGACAAGCAGACGCGGACTTTTTACATCTGTCATGGGTGTGTCCAGGGATAGCGGCCTATTGGGCTCGGGTGACGGCTGTGCTCACGGATATTGTATTGGAGAGAGTGCAATGTATGCCTGAGATGTGTCTGTTGGGCAATGTGGCATCCCTGAAGCCGTGCAATAGAAGACTGGTTGCAGTGGCCACACTTATGGCTATGCGGGCTGTGGCGTAGTGCTGGGGTGCAAAGGGATTGCCCACGGTTCGTAAGTGGCTTAGGGATCTATCCTACTGCAGGGAGCAATTAGAAATCTATGCGGAGGAGCTGCCCGAGTCGTCCCGCCCCAGGGATATTTGGGTCCCGCTCACTCTATATCTAGCGAGTCACCCTGACTTCTAAACTGATCTATCCTTTGAGACTCGTGAACGGAGGTGTCCTGCCTCATTAATCCCCGGACTTCTGTCTTATCCTTATTGATGAGTCTAGTGAAAGCCAAACTGCTTTCGATCTATTCGTCATGTCGTTACTGTGCCAGAGGGGGAGGGAGGTTGGGGGGGGGGGGGGGGGTTTCGCCTTGTTCCTATTATATGCTTGGTTAATATTATTGTCTTTTCTCCATCTGGATGCTGTGGGAGGTAATATACTGCAAATATTTATCCGACTGTTCCTTCCTCCGCGACGCGGCCGGCCCTAAGTGGTTGTGGGCGGCTTGCTGGGTATCCGTTCTATTTTTCTTCTGTAATGCACAGTCGCGCACTCCACGGCCGGCCCCTTTGGGGGATGTAGGCATAGTGCTGCATTCTGCAATGCTTCCCTGTTTACCTTCAATAAAGGTTTTCACAAAAAAAAAAAAAAAAAAAAGTGGGTGAGACTTCAAGGACATGCCGCTGAAGTGCACAGAGGTCCTCCCTTACTGTCCTGGCTGCAGACTTACTACAGGTGGTATGCAGCCTTTATGTGGAGACAGGACACAGCCTATTCAGGTGTAAGTGAGTCTGGGAACCTCTCCTCTCCTGCCGTCCTGCCAGGATGGGCCATCAAGCCACATCAAAGTTTCCATTGTGTGCGTGTCTAGGGGGAATACACAAAGCTCAGCTGTCACCCACCCCAGACATGTGATTATAGGCAGGCAGCAGGCACCAAATGTCAACTTTCTAAAAGTGGCATACTCAGAATTGTAATTTCAAATAAGACTTCACCGTAAGTTAGGGTTTTAAATTAGGATTCCAGAGACCCCAAACTTGAATCACATCTTCCCATTTGGAAATTACGCGCTTATAAAATGTAATAAGGTAATCCCAATGTTGTCCTATGGGAGATATAGGCCTTTAAGTAGTGAAAAACGACAATTTTTCATAATCAGGACATGTAAAACGATAGAGTACATGTCCTGCCTTTTAAATACAGTGCACCCTGCCCTCTGGGTTGTCCAGGGCCTACCTTAGGGGTGACTTGTATGTATAAAAAGGGATGGTATGGGCCTGAAAAAAAGGTTTAGTTTGCCAGGTCAACATGGCAGTGTAAACTGCACACACAGGCTTTGCAATGGCAGGCCCGAGACATGATTAAAGGGCTACTTAGAAGGGTGCACAATTAGTGCTGCAGACGCACTAGTAGCATTTAATTTATAGGCCCTGGGTACAGGTAGTATTACTTTACTGGGGACTTATAAGTAAATTAACCCTTTGGGTGCTCATGACGGAATGGTTCCCCAACCTCCCGAGGCCTGTTAGGGGTTTTCATTGTAATGACGATTACGCGCATGGCGCGCTGTGATTACAATGAAAACTAAACTGAAACTTAGTTACAGTTTCAGTGTATGTGGGGCTATCTCAGCCCCCGATCACCGAAACACATGGGAGAGGTATCGTTGGAAAGGGGAGAATCTCCCCTTTCCAATGGTACCCTTCCCTAGTGGATCCCTGCTTGGGGATCACCCCAAGAGGACAATCCCCAAGCAGGGATCCACCCACTAGCACCAGAGAGGGGTGAGCGGCCCCTTCGGCAAGGGCCTTTGCTCCCCCCATAGATTTTTCCACAGACAGTCTTTCTGCCCCCCCCTCCCCCCCGGGGAGGAGATGGGGGCAGTTATGTTATTGAATATTTCTAGAGCACATGTTCACCGGAAGGTCTCTTGGCGCTGGGTACTGATATGTCATAAAACCCTTGTTAGTGGTAAGCCTGTGTAAACAGCCAAGTCTTCAGGAGTTGCCTAAATTTAATATAGTTAGAGGACTGCCTAATCTCCAAGGGAAGTGTGTTCCATGCTCAAGGGACTGTGACAGAGAACCTGCGACCTCCAATCCTGTGTTTCTTATAAGTGGGGGTAACCAGGTAGTAGAGGGAGCTGGATCTCAGTTCTCTTGTCGGACATTATTTTACGATCCGAGCTTTCATGAAGGCTGGGCAGCTCATATGTAACTTCACAAAAAAATGGCCAAAGGCCTGAAGGGTGGAGAGGATCTTCCACAGTATTGGAAGGGGAACACAACGGAGGGGATACGTGCTCCCAACTCAGTATCAACAATTCAAAAAAGTATCCCACCTAATAGAGCTATCGGCTAGGCACAGTCCTCTAGTCAGGAAGTCTCATCTACTATTGTTAGCATGAATGGGAGCAATTCCTTTTTGTATGGTAACCCTCACACACTCTAGTAGTGTCATGCTTCATCATCGGGTTCACCCCGACTCCTAAAGGTCAGGGTGGGCTCGATCATATTCCAGGAGCACTTTAGAGAAAAGGTCAGGGGGGTTAAAGATTAAAAATCCTCCTGGTACTCCAGGTATCCCTTTAATATGGAGTGACGGGGGCTATTAAAACAAAATGGCAGGTTTTCAAGGATATAATGGTCCTACGACCCTACAAACATTGCCAACATGTTCAGCCAGTGAAAGGCCCCTGCGGGTCCACGACTTTCATCAGGGCAAACAGAGAAAATTCCCTCCCTGGATGCAATATAAAAATATAGTTTGTGTGGAGCAGAAGACTGTTCCCCGGGTGAGGGCTGCCCAGAATGGGCATACAAAAGCCCTCACCCCCCAAAAAAATTCCCCCAGTCTTTCTGCCCCACTTGGGGGCATATCGGGGAAAACGCCCCCCCACACACACACCCCGGTTCTCCCCCAGGGCGCCAGAAAACCCACTAGGCACGGACTTGTTTTTAGCAATGTGCCTACCTGTGGATTTTGGGCCTTAGCACAGCCGGCACATAGGGAAACCTAGCAAACCTGTACATTTTTGAAAACTAGACACCAAGGGAAATCCAGGATGGGGTGACTTGTGTGCCTCTCACCAGGTTCTGTTACCCAGAATCCCTTGCAAACCTCAAAGTTTGTAACAAAACAAAAAAAAAAAAAACATTTTCCTCACACTTGTGATGGAAAGTTCTGGGATCTGCGTGGATTCACAAAATTCCACCCACTACGCATTCTCCAAAGTCTTCCGATAAAAATGGTACCTCACTTGTGTGGGTAGGTATAGTGGCTGCAACAGTTAATGGCCCAAATAATACTGTGGAGTCTTCAAAATTACCCATCATAAAACTACCTGGTTTTGCAGGGGGGGGGGCCTGGTTTTTTGGCCCGGGGCTCGCGGCCATCTTGGGAAACCTACCAAACCCACACATTTCTGAAAAGTAGACACCCTGGGGAGTCTAGTGAGGTATGGCTTGCGTGGATCCCCCAACGTTTTCCTACCCAGAATCCCCTGCAAACCTTAAATTTAGTTGAAAAAAAGCACTTTCTCCACACATTTTTGTGTGGGTTCACTGTGCTGGCACAAATGTCCTACCACGTAGCGTTCCCCTTGGTCTACCGGGTAAAATGATACCTCACTTGTGTGGCTGCCCAATGCAGAATACGCCAAAAACGTTTTGTTTTAAAAAAATGTAGCGCTTAGAATTTGCGGTGCTCTACTTTTAATCACTATGGTTTTGGCTCTTCCCAGTCACAGGCCTTTGGCCCACCCACACAAGTGAGGTATCATTTTACTCGGGAGAACAAGGGGAACGCTGGGTGGTAGGACGAGGTTTGCAGGGGATTCTGGGTAAGGAATCGTTAGGGGATCCACACAAGCCATACCTCACTGGACTCCCCAGGGTGTCTAGTTTTCAGAAATGTGTGGGTTTGGTAGGTTTCCTAGATGGCCACGAGCCCAGGGCCAAAACCCAGGTGCGGCCCCCCTCCCCTGCAAAACCAGGTCATTTTATGATAGGTAATTTTGAAGTCTCCATAATACGTTTTGGATCCTTGCCTGTTGCGGGTACTTGACCCACCCACACGAGTGAGATACCAATTTTATCGGGAGACCTAGGGGAACGCTGGGTGGTGGGAAATTTGTGTCAGCCCGGTGATCCTACAACTTTCCCACACAGAAATCTGAGAAAAATTTGATTTTTTCATCAAAATGAGGTTTGCAGGGGATTCTGGGTAGGGAAACATTGGGGGATCCAGGCAAGCCATACCTTCCTGGACTCCCCCGGGTCTCTAGTTTTCAGAAATGTGTGGGTTTGGTAGGTTTCCCTAGATGGCCGCCAAGCCCGGGAACAAAAACTCATGTGACCCCCCCTTGCAAAACCAGGTAATTTACGGACACATAGGGGCCCATCTGCGTGTTTGGTCCCTGGCTTGTGTGGATCCCCCAAAGTTTTCCTACCCAGAATCCCCTGCAAACCTCAAATGTAGCTGAAAAACACATTTTCCACATATTTTTGTGTGGAATCACCGTGCCGGCACAATTGTCCTACCCCACAGCGTTCCCCTCAGTCTCCCGAGTAAAATGATGCCTCGCTTGTGTGGGTGGGGCAAGGGCCTGTGACTGGGAAGAGCCAAAAACATAGGGATTAAGGGTATAGCACTGCGAATTTTAAGCGCTCATTTTTTTTTTTTAAATACGTTTTTAGCCAATTCTGCATTGGACACCCACACGTGAGGTACCATTTTTCTCAGACGACTTTGGGGAATGCGGGGTGGGTGGAATTTTGTGGATCCACGCAGATTCCGCAGCTTTCCACATCAGAAATGTGAGGAAAATGTGGGTTTTTTGACCAGGTTTGAGGTTTGCAAGGGATTCTGGGTAACAGAACCTGGTGAGAGCCAGACCAGTCACCACATCCTGGATTCCCCTGGGTGTCTATTTTTCAAAAAAGTATAGGTTTGCTAGGTTTCCCAAGGTGCCGGCAGAGCTAGGGTTCAAAATCTACAGCTAGGCACTTTGCAAAAAAAGGGTCAGTTTTCACTGTGAAAATGCGGTGTGTCCACGTTGCGTTTTGGGCCGTTTCCTGTCGCGGGCACTGGGCCTACCCACACAAGTGAGGCACCATTTTTCTCGGAAGACTTTGGGGAATGCGGGGTGGGTGGAATTTTGTGGATCCACGCAGATTCCAGAACTTTCCACCACAGAAATTTGAGGAAAATGTTTTTTTTTTTTTTTTTACAAAGCTTGAGGTTTGCAAGGGATTCTGGGTAACAGAACCTGGTGAGAGCCAGACCAGTCACCACATCCTGGATTCCCCTGGGTGTGTAGTTTTCAAAAATGTACAGGTTTGCTAGGTTTCCCTAGGTGCCGGCAGAGCTAGTATTCAAAATCTACAGCTAGGCACTTTGCAAAAAAAGGGTCAGTTTTCACTAAAAATGAAGTGTGTCCACGTTGCGTTTTGAGCAGTTTCCTTTCGCGGGCACTAGGCCTACCCACACAAGTGAGGTACCATTTTTATCGGGAGACTTAGGGCAACACAGAATTGTAGAGCAACTGTTATTACCTATTGATTTTCGATGCATTTCTGCCTTCCAAATGAAAGACAATGTGTAAAAATAAGTCACTTTGAAAAATGTCCTATAATTCTCATACTAGTATGGGTACTCAATTTCGGAAATGTGCAAATATCTACCGTTTCTAAACTCTATATTTTGTTCCAATTTCAGAAATACATAGGTGTCTTTCATCCCGGTTTTTCACTGTATATATTTTCCCAAATGAATTGCTATATACCCGGTACATATAAAAAACCATTGCAAGACGCTGCTCAGTTATTGGCTCTGGGTTCGTCGGGTTCTTGGTGAACCTATAAGTCCTATAAATCCCCTAACCAGAACGGTCCAGCGGATGTAACGGTATATTGTTTTCAAACATCTGTCATAAAGAGAAGAGGTTACAGGTGAGAACGTTGGCACAAATGGCTGTTTTTTTCAACTCATTTTGAATTTTTCCTATTTTCAACTGTTAGTTTCTATAAAGAAACCTTGAAGGATCTACACAAACGATCCCTTGCTGAATTCAGAATGTTGTCTACTTTTCTAAAATGTATAGCTTTCCAGGATCCATTATTGCTTTCATACCCATTTCTACCATTAACTTGAAGAAGGTTGAAAGCACAAAAAATAGCAAAAATAGGCTATGTCCCAGTCAAATGCCCAAACTGTAAAAAAATGTTTGTTTTCTGACAAAAGTCTCCAAGTCCCTGAAAGCTGGGAAAATGGTGATTTCAGCCCCACAAACCCTTTGTTGATACCATTTGCAGGGAAAAAAACCAGACGCTTTCATTTGCAGCACTTTTTTTCATTTCCCTCCCCCCCAAAAAACAAATTTAGTTGTATTTTGGCTAATTTCTGGGTCCCCTCCAGGGGAATCCACAAACCCTGGGTACCTTTAAAATCCCTGTGATGTTAGAAGAAAAGGACGCAAATTTGGCGTGGATACCTTATGTGGTCAAAATGTTACAGGGGCCTATGCGCGAACTACCCCAAATAGCCAAAAAAAGGCTTAGCACGGGGGGGGGGGGTGGGAGGAAAGGCCTAGCAGGAAGGGGTTAAATAGGTCAATTGGGGATGAAGCAATATTACCATGTTTAGGGGTCAGATGACAAGCACTTTAGCACTGATTAGCAGTGGTAAAGTACACAGAGCCCAAACACCAGCAAAAATGAGGTCAGACAAAGTGGAGGAGGAAGGCAAAAAGCTGGGGGGAAGGCCACCCCAATAAGGCTGCCAGGTCTAACACCTTGAAAGAAACTGAGTTTACCAAGAGCAGGAAGGACTGTAACAGGCTTACGTTTTCCGTCAGAGTGTATTGTAGCTCAGCAACTTGCCCAGTTACTAGAAGAAACCAACTGCCTCCTTCCCCGGCAGTTTGGTTTCCATCTTGGTCATGGTTCAGAGATTGCTTTGGCAATTGCGGTTGATGGGATGAAAACATGCTCAGGTCAGGGTGATTCTGCCACCCTGCTCATGCTTAGTCGGTCAGCAGCTTTCAATATGGTAGATCATGAAATTTTACCAGTGGAGTGCGACTGGCACTAAAGACTTCGTGCTAGTCTATTTCTCAACCTTACCCATTTCTTCTATGTACTTACCATAACACAGTAATTAGATCATTTGTCTGCCTTGTAATTTCTTATGTTAAGTACAATTCATTGTACGCTCAACCATCAACAGTGGCGGCTGGTTACATTTGAAAGTGGTAGGCGTAAAGTTCTAGATGCGTGACCTGTGGCAAGTGCTTGAAGTGACTCACTTGCATAGTTTGTATATCGAGTGGTAAGCAAGTTAAAGCAAGTAATGTTTATTACGCACGCTGAGTTTTACGCTGCCAGGCTACTGTGGCAACTAAATGAGACGTACAGTGCCTTGTAGGGTGCCCTACTGCCTTTTAATGTTTATTTCTTGCTCTCTCATTGTGTCCAGTCCGACAAATCACAAAAACTTGTATTTCCTCACTAGATTTCATTTGTAAAGGTATATCAATAAGGTACTCAGCACTGTTCTCAAAGTCTGACTAAGTAGCTACCTATGTCATTATGATATGAATTCTCTTTGTAATAGCTACACTTTCACAATTGCTTTATTAACCTTTGAGAAAGAACAAATATGCTTGAAAATGCACCATTTGCCCTCTTTTTTTTCAAAATTTACTTGGGTGAGAACTCCCCGACCCTCCCCTATGACGGCCGAACGTGCTCAATATGATCATACTAAATTCATATTGGTACTAGGTATTGACGTAACTATATAGAGAAATATACAGTTACAATAACTGATGGTTTACTCCTATGTGCTTGAATCCAACAGCCCATGTGTACCGAGGTCTCTGCACTATATATCAGTTGCTGCTACAAAGTAAAGTACTATGCTAATGTACTAATAAAGATTTTTATTCCGTTGTGGTTATTAAATACATGCTCGAAGAACATAAAGGCCACTTACAGAATTGCTGTGTCGGCTTTCTGCAGCAGCAATAAATAATAGTTTGCATTTTTAGGTCTCGCCTGAGCCAGCGCATGCGCTGCCTGGCCGAGACATTTAGTAAGTGGGCTTTTAAAAGTCCGACCACACGCTTTTGCTGGCCTCAAGCTTGCGGTTACGCGAGCGGGCACGCGCACAGGCGCCATCTGGCTTTCCGTCATGGCTCATTAAGCACATCGCTCTTTGCACCCTTACAGCGCGCGATCACTTTCACGGCCGCGTCACTTTCACGGCCGCGCAGCCAATGCTGGTTTCCTGGGTGATGTAAACATTTTGAATTTTTGGCTGGATAAGTCACTGGGGAACTTGTGTGTTTACATTTTTCTCCAGCTAGCATTCTTCATAGAGTCAAAGATTTTTTAATGCATTCTGCCACGTTAGGCACTTCTCTATAATTTAGCGTGATTTTATTAACGATCTACATTGGCACTGGAATACTCTCTGTGGTTAATTGACGCTTGAGATACTGGGAGACTTCCAATGGACGTCAGCCTGTCCTGAGCGACAGAAAAGAAAGACCAGGTAAGGCACCAGAGCTTAAATGGAATCTAAAATATGCAAAACATCGGAACCAAATTTTTTCCCAGTGCAAAGCTCTAAAAGGAGACTGTCAGATCGACAATAATTTGTGCATAAGATAAGACAAGTTGCATTTCTGGCAACTGTGCCGTCAATCTCGAACGAAGCCCGCCTGACGTTTTTATTTTACTATTCCCAGATGAGAATGCAGTTGTGTCCAGGCACTAAGCCAGGGCACGTAAAAAACCAATGCCATTGGAAATATATGAGGTCTTTAAAAACCATCCAAGCCCTTGCCAAGATGGCAGCAATATTAAATAAACATAAAGGCCGTCAAGCAGACAATGGCCAGGTGCAGCCTGGTACATGTTTATCTCTGCTATATTGCATTATGATGGTGACTCATTGGCGCGGATCCAAGTGTACACTTTACTCGTACTATCTGAGGCCCATCCCCTTGGAAATAAATACCGCCTCTAGCCACGCCCTGTGATGTCACATTTTCTATTACTACTTGGCAAACGGGATCAACTTAAGATACACTCCGCAGCAAATCATTTCTTTTTAGAATGTGTGTCCGAATATCTGCAGCTTGTTGAATTCGGGCCGAAGCCCGCAGCTTCAATAATGAACTTTGTTCACCCAAATCCAGAAACAAATTATGCAAGGTGATGTTCTGTTCACATACCTCCTGGCATCCAACAGTCCCATCATCTTGCATCTCCTAAGCCTTCCTAGCATTTCGACACGCGCCACCAAACTTTCCAAAGTACAACAGCACTCCAAAAAGTCTAATCTGTTTGTGATAGGCCAGCGTTCCTTTAAAATATATATATATCTCAGTTCCACAAACCCGACTCTAAATAACGACTCTGAAAGGGTTTTAACAGCAGTGGAACTGATCTCCAACTATTCAGATAAAAAACATTGCCATAGTGGTTGTTAAATAAGAGTATATCCGTTTGTTTCTGCACTTGAGCGTCAAACTACACACCTCTTTGTTCATTTTAGAGGCTAAAAGTGGTATTATAGAGTGGTCTAAAAAAGTTTATGTATGCGCAAAGGTTTTACTTGTAACAAGATTAATATTTTAACCACGTGGCAAGCAATAAAGTTTACTTTAACGTCTAACAGTACTTCATAGCAGACAGCAAATCGCCCTAGGCAAAGCCAAGCAAAGTTTTCTTGCCATCTACAAAGTCTACATTAGCCCATGTAGAGGTGGGAGTAACCCAACCAGGGCTTTTTCAATGCTGAAATGCTAGCCGTAACTATAGCTAACCATTAGAGTATCAGTATTTGTCCAATCACTGCTCTCACAAAAGTTCTGCACTTGCAGTCTCAATAGGCCCTCACAGCATCAATACAAACCCCTTCATTGCTCTCCTAGTAACTCTGCACCGTTACTTATAGTTATGGCAACTGAACTCAAATCTGATGCTATTTCTGGTGAACCAAATACAGAATTTCAACTACATCAAGCAGCCACAGGTGTTAAGCGGTTAGGTTACCAGCTTTTAGATCCAAAGGTGAGACAGACAAGGACCAACCCCAAGAGCCAGCATGACCTGCTCATCCATAGATAGCTACTGCCCATCTGGACAGCCCAACTTGTGTTGATTTACTGACAAATATACGATGGTCACTTTTGTGAAATCAGTGTGGCTTCTGCAGAGAGAAGAGTTTTATGAGTGCAAGACCGTGTGAACACTATGGATGAACTACCACTGAAAGTATCGGACTTCAGGAGCTCTACGCAGCCATTAGCGAGTTTGCAAGAAATACTCCAAAGCTGTTTAACAAAAGCCTGCGGCAACGATGGAAAAATGACAGTACTAGTAAGCCTCAATTTACTTATACAGTTTTTTCTTTCTTGCTAAGCTTATAAAACATTTGCAATATCTCTGTAAATGCTCGTTCCTTTGAAGAGCCTTTTACTTTCTCTCTGAAAGCGAGTAGCTGAGAGGAGGTCAACAGTTGGGGGGAATGTACCCTCAGGGTCGCCCTTGTATCTTAGGTGAAGATGCTCATGTTCACAGTGGGATTAAGGGGTTGCAGTCTGTAGAACCTTGTAGCACTTGCCCTGCACTAACAGTGTGCATGTCCTTCTTTGCCCACCCAAAAATTACGCAACATCCGCACAGAGGCTTCCTCAGAATGGGGAACTGCACAGTCTCTTGGAACTATTTTGTTCTGCACATGTAGAGCAATGTGCATGTTATTTAGAATAGCAAACAAGATGATGGACGGAGAGCTGAAACTTTTCAACCACTCACCCCCAGTCACAGATTTGGGTTTAATCCTTCGCTTTTTTGCTCACTATGCCACCCCAGGTTGGACCCAGCCATATGCAAATCAGTCTTGACCCCGTGCCTCATCGGAACACTTCAGCCCAAACTGCCAGGCCAGGTCCTCCCTAAACCGGAAACAAGCATCCTGGGACCGGTTTCGGGGTTTCATCCGTCAGGCTAGCTTGAATCCAGTAGCACAGTCATAAATGGACCCACATCTGGGTATACCCTTGGCCACTCAGGGCAAACAGAATAGGCTGTGCTGTTCAAAACATTGCATAAATAAGCAGTCAATTAGCATGTGGGTAGTGAAGAATTATGAAATATACTGCATTTGTTTTTTACTTCACTGCAGGCCTGGCCTTGACTATACAGTTTTATGGATATTTTTAGGTCGAGCCTGGGCAGCGCATGCGCTGCTCTGTGAGGTATGACGTGAAGCTCCACCCACTCTGCTCATTTTTCATTGGCTTGTGTCAATGTCCACTGTAAACTGTGGCTTTTCATTGGTCAATAGGCTCATTAGTCCCTTTTTAGTACCGCCTAGTCTCATTTTGAAACCTCCCATGAGGACACCCCCCGTTACGTGTTTTGTTACTCAGTAGGCTTTAATTACAGCCTCCGAGCACTATTTTATTTTTAAATAGCTTTGTCCTGCCTGCTGTTTTAGGCAGGACATGCTCTCCAACACTTTTTAAAATCTTTATAGCACAGGCGCTGAACGCATTTGCAATGCAACAGGTCTCGCATTTGCGAGAGTTTATGCTCTTGGCATTGTAAATGACAATGTCTTTATTTAGCTGTTTTTAAAACACATAAATAAAAGGTATTGTCATTTACAATGCCAATAGCTCAAACTCTTGTAAATGCGAGACCTATTGCATTGCAAATGCTTGTTTATTTATTGCTCTTTATATCACACTTAATTCATTTTGAATAAATTATACAATGAGGTAAACCCTACCGGAAAAAGATCCGTAAAGAAACAGGACATGCTAATTTGATGTAGCAAACACCCAAATCTGTATGTTATTCCCCATTTTCAGAGCAAAACTCTGGACAGATGGAAATGAACGCACCCGATAAATTCCTAATACCCCCTCGAATGGAATAATTACACATCCTACCCCAGGACGCCCATAATTAGGCCCTGACATGCAATGTGAAAGCCGCACTCTGTGGCATTGTCCAGCCGTCGTGATATTTTAACACACACCATGTACTTGTTGGTCTTAATGTGGCCCTCATCTCTCAAACCATCAGTAAGCGCAACCATGAGGCCTGAGGTAAGTAAGAGCTCCCTTTCGCCCAGGTCAGACACTACCACTATCGCCACATAGCTCCATATTTTTTGGGAACCTGTTTCCAGTCCTCTGCTTTCATTTCACAACCTAATGCATTATGGGAGTTGTAGTCATGGGTTGATTCCATTGTATCACTTAAGCAGACAGCACTGGGTAGCAGAGAACAAAACCCACAGAGCAGTAAAAATGGGCTCACTGGTGGGTGAAAACGCTAGTCTCTCTGGAAAGACACTTACGAGACTAACTAGGCAGGTGTGCCCTAAATTACAGAGCCGACTGGGCCTATGCAATCTCCGGAGGCACTGACAGTACCACTAACCCCAGCAGAAAAATGGTACACCATAGGAGAACGTGTGAGGCAAGTAAGAGTGCAAGGGTCTTGTTATGGATGTTGAAAGATTAAGCAGTGTGTACCTTAAGAGTTATGCGCGCATAATTTAAATTAACACTGCGTTCCAGTACACAAGCACTCACTTGCGCATTCCCAGACACTGACAGCAAGGCGTGACTGGAGAACCTGGTCTGAGATGTGGACAGGGAGCCTGAGAGACTGCTGAAGAGGTGACTCCAGGAGATCCAGGCAAGCTGCATGCGGGTGTACATGGAGTGCTGCAAAAGACACACAATTGATGGACGGAATGCAGAACAAATCAAAACATTCACCCCCAGTCAAGAGATCTGGGTTAAATCCATCATTCTTTTGCTCACCATGCCACCCCAGTTTAGACCTGGCCATAAACAAATCAGTCTTGACCCTGTGCCTCATGGGAACAGTCCAGCCCGAACTGCCAAGCCAGGTCCTCCCTGGACCGGAAACAAGCATCCTAGGACGGGGCATGGAGCCCACAAGGGTAGAGTGTGAGCCAGGCAGATTCCTACTGGGGGCGCTTGGGGATCCAAGCAAGGTGCCACCAGGGGTGCATGGAGAGCCAGACAGGACGCCCCTGGGTGTGCAGGGGGAGCCAGGCAGGGTAGCAACAACTAACCTGGGTTGCGCTTCGTTGAGTGGATCATTTCGGCACTTGAAATACAGGCGCTCCCCTCTTCTCCTAAACATCAGGTAGCACGTTTAGTATATCATGGGCCTAAGCGGGGGTGGGCCGATAAGCAGCGGAGCCATGTACAGTTCCAGGAAGGAGTCGCAATCTGAACAGGCCCCAACACTTCCGACCCCTAGGCCAATCATGATGATTTTCTCATGCTGGTAATAGTATTACCAACATGAGAGAAGCGCTGTGATTGGTACGAGCGGACTGCTTTTCTGCTCACACAGAAACTGGGAGCCGGTCTCTGCTCCACCCAGCTGTGCAACATAGGTAGGGTTGGAGGCTGCTAAGTGCACATGACAGTTTGGCTGTTCTATGGCAGCCGGCAAAACCGTCATACCACCACCATCATACCACCACCACCGTCATACCACCACCGTCATACCACCACCACCACCACCGTCATACCACCACCACCACCACCACCACCACCGTCATACCACCACCACCACCGTCATACCACCACCACCACCACCGTCATACCACCACCACCACCACCGTCATACCACCACCACCGTCATACCACCACCACCACCGTCATACCACCACCACCGTCATACCACCACCACCGTCATACCACCACCACCACCGTCATACCACCACCACCACCGTCATACCACCACCACCACCGTCATACCACCACCACCACCGTCATACCACCACCACCACCACCGTCATACCACCACCACCGTCATACCACCACCACCCTCATACCACCACCACCGTCATACCTCCTCCTCCCTCCTCCCTCCTCCCCCCTCCTCCCTCCCTCCCCCCTCCTCCGCCCTCCTTCCTGCTCCTCCCCCCTCCTCCTCCTCCTCCCCCCTCCTCCTCCTCCTCCCCCCTCCTCCTCCCCCCTCCTCCTCCCTGCTGCAGCTGTCAATCGGGAATTGCCTGGCCCGCTCTCCGTACTCAGATCAGTCGGTTCGCTGGCAGCCAGCCCAGGACGAAAAATAAAATAATTGTTTTATTATCATTTTCTTTTTTATGCTTCAATTTGCAGTGGGGCGACACTCCTCAGTCCTAGCGGAGGAGCCGCCACTGACCATCAACTCAGCCCCATGCTCCCAATCAACTGTTAGGCTGTAATCCTGCCCATCAGAATTACAATTGTGGATGTCACAAAATTTACTCGCGCTCAATTCCAACAAGAATGAGATTTTACTGAGGATAAACATCAACAAGCACTGGCGCAAAGCTATCTGGCGCTACATTTGGGAGAAGCTTCCCAAAGGTGAAAACCTTAGGAGTCTTGATGCACCAAGATCTTTCAGTGAAAAAACAGTGGTCTCCTCAACATATTTCCAATGCCTCAGTCTCTTCCGGAGACTGTTATAACATCTTACCTACCCCCTGCCCCCAATTTCAGGTACTCCTCATTCAACAGCCAAAATAGCAAAGTTACAGTTGGCATTCCGGATGAGAAACAAAAACATTAAGCATTTCCAAGAAACCAAAAAAACAAAACAGACAAATGAATCAAAATGACACAATAGACTAGAATGGACTTTCAACTCACTCTTTACTCTCTACAGCTAGTAAAAACATGTGCGTACCAAAAGCCAATTTCAAGGGTTATCAATTCTGTTTCTAAACGTGATTAAGGTGGCTCCCGGAATTTACCACCCTTCAACAGAGAACTCATTATAATACTAATGCCCCCCCCTTTAAAAAGTCATCTTGTGACCCTCCCTTTCCCCCTCACATTAGATCCAAAACACTGTATTAATATAGGCAACTCTTCTGTATTTCTAGGTCTTCATATCATCGACACCTCTTGAACATCCCCCCACAGCGGAGATTTGAGGGCTTGCACCATCTGCATTTCCCATCAGTGCCTATATATCTGTACACATGACTTGCAAAATGGAAAACAATAATGCCACAGAAATAATTTAACGAAACACATTCACAAAAACGACCTATTGATTACATTAAGTATAGACATGTGTCTTCCAACAATTAGGTGTTTTTTTACGGTCACATGCATATTCTGCGCTTAGTATAATCAAGGGAGAGTGCTACTAGTCAGGAATATAACTGTACAGATGATCAAAAGATTTTAGAGTAAAGAGCTCTGCAATGATTTTTGATGAATATGTCTTAGAGTGCAATTTTCCCTCTGGAGGTGCTCTATTTTTTATGGAATCCCACAGACCATCTGGAAACCGTTTTAATCAGAGTACTTTCAAAAAAATGGTCAGGTTGATAACATGCAATAGAAATAAAATTAAATACCCTTGCTATATGCTGTGGATGCCAATTAAGTTCATAAAGTCATTTTGCCTCTGTGCAAACATTAATCATATTGGTTCAAAGTCGTATGTGTTCACTGTTTGTCAATCCAGATCCCCTCCCCTCAATAGTTACAAACATTCTTCTGCAGCAATTCATGCAGGTGGCCAAGATCGCAATAGCATTGGCCCCAGAAACGTGAACAGCCATCCAGCCTTAAAAGTAAAGTGTTAGACCTCTGGCTCCTATGCTTGCTTTTTAAAAGCAACATCTTTGAGAATGTGCTCTTTGCTAGGAGCTTAATTTCCAAATTACTGACATTACAGTGTGTTAGTCTTTAGATAGATAGTACAGATAGCCCAATGGAAACTAATGGCTCTGAGATAAAAGGTACAGAAAGAAGGGGACAGGGTAACACAAATAGTCCATGCAGCCGTATTTTTATGTCACAGCCTACCAGACAGCGCAGCTGTGTGGTATACAAAAGACATCTTGTGGAGTTTCAGAAAGTTGCCCTGGAAATGCATTCAGCTCGTGCTTACCATTGGCTTTGTAGTTTGTAACTCATTTTTTCTGGCTTTTCATTTGCTAGCTTTATTTGCTTTAGGCAGTCCAGCTTGAGTTCGTACCTCCTCAAAGAACTGTTGTGTTCCCTGTATTCTTCCACAAACTCTTTTTCTGTCAACAGGCCTTTAAATCTTGTTCTTATCACGTCACGTTTGCTGGGCAAAGACAGAGGTCAAATGCCAGGCGCGGTCTTGTAGTCTAGGCTGGGGCGGAGATGACTGATAACCATGGCAACCAGTCACCTCTCACTGACCCTCAGCCCAGCTTACAATGCCAGGGGCACACAGCAGAGAAGCCTCTCTGGCTGAGTGCAAGCTAACGCGCCTCGAGCAATTCGCCCAGAGAGGAGCTTCGGAGGTGGATGCACCGGTTATATTTCATATACGGACCCCATATAGGTACGGGTAACATCATGACCCTTCACCTACATTCTGTCCTATATTACATACATAACGGATTTGAGGGACTGACCTTTTACCTAGTTACAATACTATACAAAGTACGTAGGGTTTTTCCCTGAACACTGGTCTCAAATTATGCATGAGGATTCTTAGTTTCTCGGAATCACAGAAGGACCATCATCTACTGCATAATAACTATGTATAAAGTTCATTCTCAACGTCATCCTAAGTCCGACACTGGCACAGGAAGGTAGAACCCCCTGGGGATTCCTTAGGGTATATAAACATCACATCTTGCGGAGATAGGCAGAGGAGATCACGACTTCCATGCCGACACACTGACGCGAGACGCTGAGGTTCCTGCATGCAGACACTCCAGCTCGAAGTGGTCTGAACATCCCGCACGGGGTGTCCAACTCGAGACCAGAACGGGGTCCCGCAGTCTCACATCAGGTACTGGGGTTGGCTTTATCCTAGAGGGATTCTTGGCTCTACACCTACTCACATGCTAGGTACACTTAGGTGCATCTAGTTAGGGTTGCATCGTAGGAGTACGCATTTTACTGCCATGTACTTTATATACTTACCTGTGGTTATGATTTTAGCAAAATGGTAGAAACCTACCATCTGTTTACTTTTAGTGCTGCTGCTCATTTATATTTGCTACTGTCTACTGGTGATTTCAGTGCACTTATTTTACGCTAGAATAACGACTGTTCAATAAATACTTATTGAAAAACGTCCCAACCGTTTATTCTGTGTATCTCTCTGAGAAAACGTGAGCACGAGTGACTGAGCGAAAAGGAAGTTACTGTTTCCACGGTCCTGAGGGATCAGGGTTGTCATGTTCGATAGTTGCCAAGAACTATTCTCTCCTTGGTAAGGGAAGGTTATAGTGGCATTGCGAGCTAGCTGGTAAACAGGCCAACATACCCGGTGGGGGTGTCTGGACACCAGTCCCGCAGTGTATGTTGTCTAAACGCGCAGATCCTATATAGGTCTTATAGGAACTACACCTTTTATGATCAGCAACACCATACGCCAGGGTGGCAAACACTAGCAACACAGTGTGTATGTATATGTATATATGTATATATGTATATATGTATATGTGTATATGTGTATATGTGTATATGTGTATATATGTATATGTGTATATATGTATATGTGTATATGTGTATATGTGTATATGTGTATATGTGTATATGTGTATATGTGTATATGTGTATATGTGTGTGTGTGTGTATATATATATATATATATATATATATATATATATATATATATATATATATATATATTTTTTTTTTTTTTTTTTTTTAAACACAGGACAACAAGGTATACCCGCCTAATTTACAGTTCTACGTTGTTAATGTATAATGGCTTCAAACTCAAGGCTATAATTAGAGATGGCCTCTTTTTGAATGTCTGGGCCCATCCTTCCGGCTGTCCAGATATCAGATCAGTGGCATCAAATGCTCCTTTATCAAAGGGGTATTCTTCACAGCACGGCCCATCCCGCAGTCTGAAGAGTAAACTTAATTGCAGCAAACTGGCCTCTTGAGGTGCTAATGGCGCGTTCTGTTATGCGCAAAGTTGTATTTGCATGTTCATTGCTGGAGTCCTGCATATGGTTGCCTTCTTGAGTCTCCTCTCATCGCAAATATGGTTTAAAATCCCTGCTGATGGAAAGGAAATACTTTATCTATAGGATGGAGGAAGAAAATAGTTTTAATGTTTTATTCTCCCCTCAAACACGATATGAAGAATGCTTCCATCTTAGTAAGGAAATTGTTTTGTTTCATATTAATATGCAATCACGATTAGATCACGTGCACTATTCAACACGGGGATTCATTTATAAGACTCTTCTGTACATTCATTATTATTATGAAGGAATACAACAGCAGTGTCAGCCATGGTTCACCCATCTATAAATTGTACACTCTTTAGTTTGAGCAGTAAATGGAACCTGTGTTGCGGCTGAGCTGTTTACATGTTTTAGCATTGTGAGCTATCTCCACAGCTTTTAACTGTCACACTCGGAGCTTTTAAAATAAACGGCAAATCCCACTTTAAGAATGATCCAAGAGGTGGGCAGTTTTGCCCAATTAACCCTTTATAGGGATAAAGCCACCGTTTCACGGTTTACTCTTTAAACATCTTATTCAGGCCTTTAAAGACGTTTCATTAATAGAAGAAATGTTTTTGTCTAATATAGAAACAAGTGCTTTAAGTCGAACATTGTGCTTACAGTCATTGTTGCTCTATCTGACCTGCTACTCGTTTTATTGACCTGGGTAAAGTGAACTGGATAGGAACCTGTTAACTGCTGGTCAGTCGATCTCAGCAATGTGTTTAGCACCATTGCGCTGGAATAGATAGTTTCAATGTTAAGAAACAAACAAACACTGGCAAAGCCAAAAAGTCACATCTTTTCAGACTATTACATCTGCAATTGCCGTTTCTTCATGCTGTACAGCATGTGCATAGCCGACTTTGACAATAATTTTGTGTCATGCTGTATAGCAGCGTGGCTAAAAATAATTAAAAAAAAGGGACTAATGCATCCAGTGCTACTGCAATTAAAATAAAAGTGCATTAGCACTGGCTGAATTATATCGTTTTTTAAAATTGTCAGCCACCTTGCAAAGCATTCGCAATGTTGTACAGCATGGCTACAGAACATTGCAAAAGCCAATAGCTCTCATAGGCCAGACCTATTGGCTTTGCCAATGCTTGCTAGTAACTGGTAGTTGGGAAGCAGGTCAGTCTTCACCTCTTGGGGGTGTTCACACTTGCTGGGCTCTGTCCAGTGTTTTCTTCTCCATCTTACCTGGTGGGTGGCCACTAACCTTATACCCTCCCTCCTACTGCCCTCATGGAGGAATACTATGAGGATGAGGAGGACGTCCAATACTTCCTGGTCACAGATGATTTCTGTGATGCGGTGGACGCCTCTATAGTCCGGGCAGTCTCTGAAGCAGTGGCCCCTCCTGAGAAGCGACTCATTGAGTTGGCACAGCAATGCCTGCCTCACCTCCCTCAGCGGGAAGACCTACCCGGGCCATCAGCCCCTAAACCTCAGGAGGTGCCATTTCAACTCCTCCCCCCCACCCGAGAACCTCTGCAAGCGTGCCCACCCAGAGGGAGTGAATTTGGATGCCTTTGACAGGCTTAAGCAGGCGTTCCTGGAAACTAGCCTGCCTCCCCCCAACCATCCGACTATTCCCCCCCGGGTTCGAGCGGAGAGTCTGACCACCAGCGGCCCTGGCAGCCTTTTCCCTCTCGGCCCCTCAGAGACCCCCCCCGGTAAGGCCCGTCGTACCTGCAAGATCCGGACGAGCTCCTGCACCCCCACTCCTCGGGGTGGGTTCCTTGCGACAAGGTGGCAAAGTATGTGGCCAGCAGACTGCACAAGCCTTTGGACCAAGAGGTCCAGTCCAGTATGACAGCGGACTGTCCACGACCCTCATTGGAGGGTAAGGTGGCGGTCACGCCAGAGATCGATGCCCGGATGATGACCTTTTTGACCAAATATATTAAGGATCCCAAGAAAAGCATCAACCGGTCTTGGCAGGCTTGCCAAGACAAGCTCTTAGATGTCACAGGCCCCTTAGTCAAAATATTCGACATGGCAGAGGACGTTAAAGCCTCTGGAGTCCTAATACAACCAGATATCCTCTCCAGTTGGGCCCAGAGAGCAATAATATTTTTGGGCAATGCCAATTGCGCCATTTCACGGAAAGGCGGAGGTCCCTGCTCATTAAGTTGGACCCCAAATTGGGTGAGCTAGCCACCTCGGAGACAGGACAAGTAGCTCAGGGAGGACTCTTTGGCGATCCTTTTGTCAAGGAGCTTAGTAAATTAGTTTCCACTTTTAATTCCTTGGACAAGGCCCAGTCTACTGTTAAGCGCATTTTCAACGTGTGTTTTTTCCTCGGGTGCCGGCCGCGGTAGGGGGCGCTTGGCTGGCCGCTCCTCTCAAGACGCCTCCGGCAGAGGCCAACAATCTCAGAGGGGGCAGGGACAAGACTCCACACGCTTAGGCGGTTTCTACCCGACCAGAGGGTGAGGCCACCAAAGAGGACAGCACAATGGCCCCCGTGGGGGCGGCAGCAATACATCCGACTGGGAGTTCCTTAATTCCCTCATGTTATTGCTGGGGGGGGGGGCATTTAGAGTTCTATGGGTCGCCAGTCCAACTGGCGCCACCCAGGAGACTACAGTTCTCGGGCCAGGAAGCCCGGCTTATTCAGCGGGAGGTAGAGGATTTGTTGGAAAAAGGTGCGATTTTGCCGGTCCTTCCCTCATCCAGCAGGATTTTTGAGCAACCCGTTTCTGGAGCAGAAGCAGGATTGGGGGGGGGGTCATTGACTAGTGATAAATCTTTGGGAATTCAATGAGTGGCTGGTTTACTGCCACTTCAAGATGGAGGGAATCCATCTGCTGCGGGACCTCCTCCGCCCCAGCGATTGGATGGTCAGGTTGGATCTCAAAGAAACGTACCCGACTATTTCGATTTTTCCCCCACACCCCCGCCCCCCCCCGATTCCTTCAGTTCCAAAGGGGGGAGGAAACTTTCGAGTTCACTTCTCTTCGGTCTATCTTCCACACCTTGGTGCTTCACCAAGGTCCTGCACCCCGTAGTAGAACATCTCAGAGCGCAGGGAATACGGATGATAGTTTACCTGGACGATATGCTGTTCATGAACCAGTGTCCACAGGCCCTCTTCCGACAACTGCGATCTGCGGTGCTCCTTCTCCAATCTCTGGGGTTCGTAATCAACCAGGCCAAGTCCAGCCTCTCGCCCTCTCAATCAATCACATTCCTAGGATTTGTCATCAACTCAAAGGCCTTGCTGAGTCTTCCCTCTAGGAAGATAGCGAAGATTTGACACGAGGTGCGACAATTGCTAAGGAAACCTCAAACTTCCTTGCGCAGTATTGCCAGAGTGGTCGGCCTCTTGTCGGCTTCGATTCAGGCCATATTCCCAGGCCCTTTTCATTTTCGGGCCCTGCAGAGACTCAAAGTCTCCCATTTACGGAGGGGTCTCGCGTACGCTCAACAAGTGCCATTGTCGGAGGAGGCCAAGGTGGAACTCAGTTGGTGGCTGTCCCACATGGAGGCATGAAACGGGTAAGCCTTCTTCCGGTCTTAACTGGATCTAGTGATAGAGTCTGATGCCAGCGGCCTCGGTTGGGGGGCACGCTGTGGAGAATTCACCTACGGAGGCAGATTGTCCGCCACAGAATGATCTCTGCATATCAACTGCCTGAAACTGATGGCAGGTCCCTTCGCGGTCCGATGTTGGACCTCCGGTTGACCTCCTCAAAATGGACAACGTGGCAGCGGTCCGCTACATCAACCATCTGGAAGGCACGGGCTCCGAGGCCTTGGCGGACTTGGCCAAGAACGTCTGGGAGTACCGTCTCGAACACCAAGCTTTTGTGACGGTGGAGCATCTCCCGGGATGGACAACCAAGTGGCAGATTGGCACTGACGTTACCTACGAGATGCCAGTCTGTGGAAACTGTTTCCCCCGGTGTTTCAGGCATCTCGACTAGATCGTCAACTACCCAGATACTTCAGTTGGAGACCGGATCTGGGGGCGTCGGCCACGGATGCCTTTCGCCAGGAATGGGCGTCGGAACAGGGGTATGCCTTTCCCCCCTTCGCCATGACCATGAGGTTGACAACTCCGGTTCGCAGGCAGAAAGCAGACTTGGTTGTGATCACCCCAGTGTGGAAGGCGCAAGTGTGGTTTCCAGTTCTGATGGAACTTTCCTGGGCTTCTCCAATCCCTCTAACCCAGCTGCCTCATCTCCTGAGCGACCCAGCAGGCAATCCTCACCCACTAGTGTCGACCGGCTCCCTCCCTCTCATGGCGTGGAGGATTACCGGACTCGATGGCAAGTCCCTGGCCTTTCGAAAAATGCTGCAGATCTCCTCTCTTGAGCGTGGTCAGACGGAACCATCAAGAGATATTGTTCAGCCTGGTCTCGCTGGATGGGTTGGTGTCTGCAACGAGATCTGGATCCCGTGAGGGCAGATGTTGTCCATATCTTGAATTTTTTGGCATCTCTAGCCTTTGAGGGCATGGCTTATTGCTCGGTCAATACCTTTCCCTCAGCCATCTCAGCAGGTCATGCTAATGTGGCAAACCTTCTGGTGGGAAAACACCAGCTGGTCAGGAAACTCCTACATGGTATTCGGTTATCTCTTCCACCGGAACCTCGGTATTCGGTCCTCTGGGACGTAAACAAGGTGCTGAACTTGTCAGATTGGCTGAGTAACAAGTATCTTTCACGCAAGCAATTATCAGCGAAGCTAGCGATGTTACTCTGCTTGATATCCTGTAGACGAGTGTGCGGGCCCTGGATATCACGGGTTGCTCCTTCACCCCTGAGGGGGGTCACTTTCCATGTTTCACGCCAAACTAAGTGTCCGTCCCGGGCGATATCCTATCTGGCCTTCCCGGAGGTGCCCAAGTTGTGTGCAGTGCAATGTATTAAGGTTTATTAATCCATGACGGAAGAATTAGGTCCTCACTTGGAATAACAGTTGCTAATTGCTTCAAGGAAACCTTTTAGAGCAGTGACATCCCCGACCACTGCCAGATGGGTTCGGTGGCTGATGTCAGAGGCTGGCATCGACACCAAAGTCTTTGGCCCGCACTCGGCAAGGGGCGCAATGGCTTCAAAAACTCATTTTGGGAGCTTGCTTGGAGGACATTCTGAATGTAGCAAACTGGTAGTCAGATTCAACCTTCGAAAGGTTTTATTTTAAACCAGTCTCCTCCATTGCGGCTCTAGTAGTATACAAGCTTTGAACTTGCCTAATCCTTGCCTCCAGGTCCTGACAGAATGAAAAATTTCCTAGCTTTCGTAATGGAAAGTTTCAATTCTATTAAGGACTCAGAGGCGAGGATTAGCCCACCCTGACATGAAGCAAGACCCACCCGGGTTATTGGATCGACATCTGGATGCAAGTAATTGATTTTTAGTTTGGCTTTCTATAATGACTACTATTACCGGTCTTGGTGCTTGGAAGTTTTCTTAAATCTTCCCCGGAAGTCATAAGTCTCTCTATTTTCAGGATCGGAGTCTGCGAAGCCAGAATAAAGATCTACCACTGTCAGCATGGTCGCAGGAAGAAAGAGGGATTCCGACGAGAGAGAAGAGCAGTTCATGGGCCTGATGGCTCCTGATTGGTGAATCCTGTTTTGTCGTCGTACTTCATGGTTCCCTGTGGTTCTTGGGAAATTAAGTCCTGTTTCAAATGTTTATGTTCTAAAATGGCTGCTTTGGGAAATAAAGAAGAAAGTAAGGCCTAATCCTCGCCTCAGAGTCCTTAATAGAATTGAAACTTTCTGTTACGAAAGCTAGGAAATACCCATACATGCATTTCTGAAGTTTAGGGTCTAGAAGCGATGAGGGTTTGGAGCTTCATGCAAACCTATCAATTATATGAGCTCAACTCTTACATTTCTGTTGCTCCCATTAACAAGCAGTGAAAGAGATGTTCTACTCTGAAGTATTTTACATTTATTGTAGCTGGGGATCTTTTTCGCAATCTATTTCGCAAGTGCAAACGACCTTGCATGGTTCCGCATTAGAGTAACTGATAAAATACATCACCCGTTTCCCAGTTCTTCCTACATCCTGCAGAGGCATTGCTTACTATCTATCCTGTGTCGCCAGTGCAGGAGTAGAGTAACCCCTCCCTACGTTATAGGCTAGAATATGTGAAAAGGGTATAACAATTACTACAGTGATTACAGCAGTTGTAAGAGGAATGCTAAAAGACTTTGCTTCGACTTCAGACTAATGGCATAAAGGTATACATGGCTCAGCAGAATATATTCTGCTATGGTCAACTTGCAAAGCCTGTAACAGGCAGGATTTAGACTAATCACTTTGACATACGTGAAAAAATATTCTTGGAATGTATCTAGTGTTCACCCTTTTATTCTTTTTCTTCTGAGCTGCCAATTATGGTGATAATTCTTAAATTATGCACAGAAGAACAACATAATATACATTACTTGATCATTAAAACCCAATACTCGTGTGTTCACGGATTGCAGTAAAATAGAAGTCGCCTGGAATTGTTGCAGCCTCGTGCGCTTAGTGTTTTCACTTTATGGAATCCAATGTTGCCAATTAAATAATGCTGCACTGCTGTCAGGCAGGACCTCTATTAGAAGTACACTGCCCATTGTTTAACAGAGTGCCGGTATTTTATACCGGCTTGCCCCAGCTGAGTATGCACAAATCAATCAATCAATCAATCAATCACAGAATTTGTAGAGCGCACTACTTACCCGCGAGGGTCTCAAGGCGCTAGGGAAGGGGGGGGGGGGGTGCTGCTACTGGTCGAACAGCCAGGTCTTGAGTAGCCTCCTGAAGGTCAGCAGGTCTTGGGTCTGTCGTAGGCTTAGTGGAAGGGTGTTCCAGGTCTTGGCGGCGAGGTGTGAGAAGGATCTGCCGCCGGTGGTTGTTCTTCGAATGCGAGGGACGGTGGCGAGGGAGAGGTCGGCGGAGCGGAGCTGGCGGTTGGGGAAGTAGAAGAAGAGTCGTCTGTTGAGGTAGGCTGGGCCAGTTTTGTGGAGTGCCTTGTGTGCGTGGATGAGGAGTTTGAAGGTGATCCTCCTGTCGACGGGGAGCCAGTGGGGGGTGATGTGGCTGTGGCGTGGTACGTAGAGGATCAGGCGTGCGGAGGCGTTTTGTATGCGTTGCAGTCACTTGATGAGCTTGGCCGGGGCTCCCGCGTAGAGGGCGTTCCCATAGTCAAGTCTGCTACTGACGAGGGCCTGGGTGACTGTTCTTCTTGTGTCTGTCGGGATCCACCTGTAGATCTTGCGAAGCATGCGGAGGGTGTTGAAGCAGGAGGAGGAGACTGCGTTGACTTGCTTGGCCATGGAGAGCGTTGAGTCGAGGATGACTCCCAGGTTGCGTGCGTGGTCGGTGGGTGTCGGGGCTGCTCCCAGCGTCGTTGGCCACCAGGAGTCGTCCCAGGCTGAGGGGTTGGAGCCGAGGATGAGGACCTCCGTTTTGTCCGTGTTCAGCTTTAGTCGGCTGATCTTCATCCAATCGGCGACGGCCTTCATTCCTTCATGGAGATTGGCTTTGGCGGCGAGGGGTCCTTGGTGAGGGAGAGGATCAGTTGAGTGTCGTCGGCGTAGGAGATAATGTTGAGGTCGTGCTGTCTGGCGATGCGTGCGAGCGGGGCCATGTAGATGTTGAACAGTGTTGGGCTGAGGGACGATCCCTGGGGTACGCCGCAGATGATCTCGGAGGCTTCGGATCGGAAAGGTGGGAGGCGGACTCTCTGGGTTCTGCCGTCGAGGAAGGAGGTGGTCCATTCCAGGGCCTTGTCTCGGATCCCTGCGTCGTGGAGGCGTGCGCGTAGAGTGCGGTGGCAGACAGTGTCGAAGGCGGCGGAGAGGTCCAGCAGGATGAGGGCTGCGGTCTCACCATTGTCCAGTAGGATCCTGATGTCGTCGGTGGCGGCGATGAGGGCAGTCTCAGTGCTGTGGTTGCTGCGGAACCCTGATTGGGATGGGTCCAGGATGCTGTTTTCTTCGAGGTATCGGGTTAGCTGTTTGTTGACGATCTTCTCGATGACCTTGGCTGGGAACGGAAGCAGAGAGATGGGCCGGAAGTTCTTGAGGTCTCTCGGGTCCGCCTTGGGTTTTTTGAGTAGGGCGTTGATCTCTGCGTGTTTCCAGCTCTCTGGGAAGGTCGCGGTCTCGAAGGAGAGATTGATGATGTTGCACAGGTGGGGTGCGATGGAGCTGCTGGCTTTGTTGAAGATGTGGTGCGGGAAAGGGTCTGACGGGGAGCCGGAGTGTATCGTGCTCATGGTCTTGATGGTGTCCTCGATGTTCACGCTGGCCCAGGCTGGCAGGGGGTCGTGGTCGATGGTGTGTGGCGGGTCTGGTGCATCGATCTTAGTTGGGGCTGTCTGGGTGTTGAAGCTGTCGTGGATGTCGGCGATCTTGCGGTGAAAGAAGGTGGCGTGGGAATCGCACAGGGGTTGCGACGGCGGGATGTCGTTGGTATTGGAGCTGGGATTGGAGAGTTCCTTCACGATGTTGAAAAGCTCCTTGCTGTTGTGTGCGTTGTTGTCGAGGCTGTCTTTGAAGGAGATTCTCTTGGCGGACCTGATGAGGTGGTGGTGGTTACGGATGGCGTCTTTGTGGGCTGTGTGGCTGTCCGGTGTCTTATCACTGTGCCATTTCTTCTCTAGTTTCCGGCAGGTACGCTTGGAAGCTAGGAGTTCCGAGGTGAACCAGCTGGCTCTTTTGGTGGTGTCGCTGTAGGTGAGCTTTTTCAGCGGGGCGAGGGTGTTGGCACAGTCGTCCATCCATCGTCTGAGGTTGCAGGCAGCGTCGTCGGTGTTGGATGGGTCGGGGGAGGGCTGAGAGCGAGGGTTGCCCGGAGTTTGTCTTCGGTGACTTTGCTCCAGCAGCGGCGTGGGATCTGTTGGGTGCGGTGGTGTGTGGTGGGTTTCTGGAAGGTGAAATGGATGCAGTGGTGGTCGGTCCACAGGAGTTCCGTGGTGTGGCTGAAGGAGACGTGGGAGCTTGAGGAGAAGATGGGGTCAAGCGTGTGGCCGGCAGAGTGGGTCGGTGTTGTGACGAGCTGGCTCAGGCCGAGGTTGGCGAGGCTGTCGATCAGGGTGGTGGAGTTGCTGTCGTTGTTGTTCTCCAGGTGAAAGTTCAGGTCTCCGAGGAGGATGTAGTCGGTAGAGGTCAGGGCGTGCTGATGAAGTCGGCGATGGAGTCGCTGAACTGGGGTCGGGGCCCAGGGGGTCTGTAGACAAGGGTGCCTCTAAGGGTGGTGTTGGGGTCCGTGTGGATCTGGAAGTGCATGTGTTCGGCGGTGCTGAGAGTGTCGTCGGTGCTGGTCGAGACCCTGATGGTGTTCTTGTGGACGATGGCGATTCCTCCTCCTACTGCGTTGATGCGGTCTCTGCGGGTGATCTTATAGCAGTCTGGGATGGCTATGGCGATGTCGGGGGCGGAGGAGTCGTTCATCCAGGTCTCAGTCAGGAAGGCGACGTCTGGTGATGTGTCGAGCAGGTCCCAGAGCTCGACGGCGTGTTTGCGTGCGGAGCGGGTGTTCAGTAGGATGCACCGGAGGTGGTTGAGGTCCTTCTTGGCGGGCGCCTCGGTGGCTCTGAGGCTGGTGTAGCTGCAGTTCCGGCAGGTGAAGGGACCATGGGTGCGTTTCGGGGCGGCCTTGAAGCAGTTGTGTGTCCGTCCGGGGTTGAGAGCGTGGAGTGTGGTGGCATCGTATCGGCGTCGGTCCTCGAGGCTGGAGCGGGGGGCGCGCGGCCCAGGGGTTCTGGCGCTGGGCGCGGTCCAGTCGCGGACGGGCGCAGACGGGCTTGCCTTCGGCGCGCCAGCGGCGCGCCCGCTGCGCACGTCCGCTGCGCGGCCGCACAGCGGCCGCCATATATGGGGAGGTGGGAGGGAGGAGCAGCTGGGAGGCAGGGGCAGCGAATGGGCAGTCAGGGGGGCGGGGCCGCAGGGGACGCAGCGGCGGGAATGGAGAGAGGCAGCGAGGGGCACAGAAGGCAAAATGGACAGCAAAAACAGAAGAAATACGGGCACAGTACAGTGGGGCAGCGGGGGCACAGAAGGCAAAATGGACAGCAAAAACAGAAGAAATACGGGCACAGTACAGTGGGGCAGCGGGGGCACAGAAGGCAAAATGGACAGCAAAAACAGAAGAAATACGGGCACAGTACAGTGGGGCAGCGGGGGCACAGAAGGCAAAATGGACAGCAAAAACAGAAGAAATACAGGCACAGTACAGTGGGGCAGCGGGGGCACAGAAGGCAAAATGGACAGCAAAAAACAGAAGAAAACACGGGCACCGAGGCCACAAGCGGAGGGGCGAGCTTACCAGCAGCAGCAGCGGGCAGACAGCACAGGCGGAGCTGTGTGGTGGGGGAGCGACCTACCTGGTAAGGTCAAGGGTCAAATGCGACGTGCAGCGGATTTCTTGAAATAAGTAAAAGCTAAGTCTCCATTTCTTATATAATTAATGCAGGTTTTCATTTTGGCACGTATACGGCAAACACTAAACAGACCTCTTTCATATGACATCTTGTTGGTTTTTGTAAGCTAGGTCTTCTGAGGTGTAGCTGCTTTAAGGAAACAGTAAGCGAGATGTGGGTATATAAGAATCCATTGACAATCTAGGTGCAATGGTTTCTTTGGGAAGACACTCAGGGGTGAAATTAGGCCGTTTGGATGAGTTGGAAGTCGACAATTCTGAGGCACCTTCTGATTGATGTTTAAAAACATGCATCTGAGACACCAGCAAATCCTCTTTGTAAAAGGTGCAACAACAGGGTTATCATTAAGAATTTTCTCTGTTCAGGAAATGTTTAAAAGCGGTGTCCGTAATTCTATGTCAGGACCAGAGGCGAGGATTATGCTTTACTTTTTTCGCTTTTATTCAACAGCAGCTTATTTTTAAAGAACATTTCTTCAAGCTTCACACAAAGCGAAGGAAAAAACTAACAGTCCCAGGGAATGACATCATAACAGCCAATGGGAGTCCAACTGTAGTCCATCTTATAACCAATCAGGATCCACATATGTATGTAATAGTCCTTTCTTTGCTCTGATTCCCCTCTTTCTTCGTTGCTCCCTGCCCCAGTCAACTGCTTTTTCCATTACTTCCCTTATGAGGCTTTGCGAGTATTGACATTTGTTATTTAATATATTGCAGCTTGTTGTTTGCCGATTTCTGCTAAATGTAGGTTTTTCCTTGTGAATTAATCGACTGGATCGCTTGAGCGTTGCTCGCTCCTTCGCGATCGTGACTGTTGGTGCTGCGCCGCGGTGCGGTCCTCCGCCCGCTAGGGGGCGCGCGACTCCGGTGGTCCTCGGCTCCTGACACGCGCGATTCCTGTCAGTTTCAACTGTCGGTTTCAAGCGCGTACAGAGCAGAGACCGCCTGGAGCCTTTTGTTGCCTGGGAGACTGACGCCCTTCAATGGGTCGGTATTGACATTTGCCTGAACGCCTTGACAATCAAGGTCTGTATTTTCGATCAACCCGACGGGGCAGTTTTGATAATTATTCATGACCGCGAGGGTCTAATGAGGAACACGAGTCCCCAGGCTATAATCCCCCAATTAAATTAGCACCAGGGGAGCAGTGTTCCTGGGGAATTCCCAGATTGTGCAGCTTTGCCCACCTCGCTTAATACACTGAAACTCCGTGCTGTAAGCTTCAGCCAGTGGCGGAGTAAAACTCTACCAGAGTGGGGGAAAAAAAATTTAAAACATTATCAGGGTGTGTGGAGTTCTCTTTTTCCCTACAATTATTATGGAACCCACAGAAGAAGGTTATGGGGACCCCTTGGATAGTATCCCATGGGACAACGACTTCTACGGCAGGGTAGATGCTTCCATTTACCGCGCAGTAGATGAAGCCGTAGCCCCCATGGAAGAGCGCCTAGCTTAACTAATAGCGCGTGAGTGCGCAAAAAGAAGCCAGCAAAGCCCTAGCACAAGTAACCCAGGCCTACCCCACCAGAACCAGTTCCCTCTGACATTACCCCAGCTAAACGTCCTAGAGAGGAAGGAGTGGATATGGACACTTTTGAGCGCCTGAGGCAAGCCTTTATGGCCAAAACCGTGCCAGCCGTTCTACCAGTAGAACCAGAACCTCAAACAAGGGACCCCTCTCCACCACCCCCGAATTTTCAGGACGACGATCCCTCGGATGAGGAAGCAAGCTCATCCAGATCTTGGTGCCCGTCCCCCACCCACACTGAGGTACCTGTTGAAGCCACTCAGTCAGACATGTTGGACCCCGACCAAATCCTGCACCCCCGTTCAGCAGAGTGGGTTCCGTGTGAGAAGGTGGCACAATATGTGGCTAACCGACTGCGTAAATCGCTTGAAAAAGAAGCGTGCAGCTGCCCTAAAGCAGAGTGTCCCAGGCCTTCGCTAGACGGGAAGGTGGCTCCGACACCTGACATTGATCCAAAGATGGCCATGTTCCTGGCAAAGTTCGTCAAAGACCCGAAAAAAGGAATAGACCGGTCTTGGCGAGCTTGTCAGGATAAGCTTCTGGATGCTGTGTGGCCCATGACAAAGATCCTCGACATGGCGGAGGACGCCAAGGCTTCGGGCGCCTTAATTTCCCCGGAAGCACTCTCTGGGTGGGCGCAGAGGGCGATTATCTTTTTAGGTAATGCCAACTGTGCACTGTCCACAGAGCGTAGAAGGTCACTGCTTATCAAGGTGGATCCGAAACTTGGAGACCTAGCTGCGTCAGAGGCGGGTGCAGTAGCTCAAGGGGCATTATTTGGAGAATCTTTCATCAAGGAGTTGGGAAAATTTGTAAACACATTTACCTCCCTTGATAAAGCCCAGACCTCCATCAAAAAGGTTTTCTCCCCTCGGGTTTTTCAAGGGGCCGGGCGTGGCAGGGGCCGCTTGTCCGGCCGGGATATCTCCCAACCCTACTCCAGAGGCCAAGGCTCCAGGCGCGGTAACTGCTACCAGGCTCAAACGCGCTTCGCCAACTTCTATCCTACCAGAGGACAGCGCTTCTGCGGAAGAGGCCAGAGAGTACGATCCAACAATAATGCCGGTGAGTGTACAACATTCTTCCGGGGTCCTGGTGGGAGGACAGTTAGCTGGCTTCGTCAGAGAATGGCGAGAGTTAACGTCAGATGCATGGGTTTTGCAAACCATACAAGGTTTTCAGATAGAGTTTTATGGAACCCCTTGTCAAGAGTCCAGACCACGCCCAATTCAATTCTCTTCAGAAGAGATGAATCTCATAGATGTGGAGATACAGGACTTACTAGCCAAACGCGCTATCCAGCGCACAACCATTCATCCCGAGGTTTTGTCAGCAACATCTTCCTAGTGGACAAGACCGACGACGGGTGATAAATCTAAAGGAATTCAACAAATAGCTAGTATATTGCCATTTCAAAATGGAAGGTATTCACCTCCTTCGAGATGTCTTACGGCCCTCCGATTGGATGGCTCGGCTAGACCTCAAGGATGCGTATCTAGTGGTACCGATTTTTACGCCACATCGGCGCTTCCTGCAGTTCCTGTGGCGTCATCAGGCGTTCGAGTTGGAGTCTTCCCTTCGGATTATCCTCAGCTCCCTGGTGCTTCACCAAGGTTCTCAGACCGGCGGTGGAACATCTTCGGGCGAGAGGCATCCGCCTTATCGTTTATTTAGACGACATTCTGCTCATGGCTCAATCTCCCACTCAACTGTTATGCCACCTGCGAACCGCAGTGAACCTCTTAGAGAGTTTGGTGTTTGTGATAAACAAAAAGAAGTCCCTTCTGGTTCCGACCCAGTCAGCAACATTCTTGGGGTTAACAATCAACTCCGTCAACGCCATTCTCAGTCTACCGTCTTGGAAAATGACAAAAATAAGACACGAGCTACGCCGCACATTGGCCAAACCTCGTACCTCACTGCGACAGATTGCTCGCCTTGTAGGCCTCCTACCGTCTTCAATCCAGGCCATATTTCCAGGGCCCTTGCACTACTGGGCCATGCAACGCCTCAAAGCAACTCATCTCCGGAAGGGTTTCACGTATTCCCAGATGGTAGAGCTCACACACGAAGTGAGGGACGAAATTTCTTGGTGGCTCTCCCACATGGAAGCATGGAACGGAAGAGCAATCTTCGGCTCAGCCCCGGACCTTATCATAGAATCGGACGCCAGCAGGTCCGGTTGGGGCGCTCGCTGCGGCGATTTTTCCACAGGGGGAATCATGGTCTCCTCAAGAACAATCGTTGCACATCAACTGCTTAGAACTCCTAGCGGGCTCCTTTGCGGTTCGATGTTGGACAAAAGACAGAGTGCAATCTTGCGTGTTACTCAAGATGGACAATGTATCGGCCGTCAGGTACATCAATCATCTCGGAGGTACACGCTCCAAGGTCCTCTCAGATCTCGCGACTGGTTTTTGGCAATACTGCCTGGAGCATCAGATCTCTGTAACAGCGGAATATCTCCCAGGTCAGGAAAATCAAGTGCCACCTGAGGGACTCCAGCTCATGGAAACTGGACACAAAGGTGTTTGCGAGCATACAAGCGAAATGGGGTCCGTTCTCGGTAGACCTTTTTGCATCCCGTCTGAATCACCAGCTGCCCCGGTTCTTCAGCTGGAGGCCGGATCCGCTGGCGACCGCAACGGATGCCTTTTTACAGGATTGGGCTCAGGAACAGGGGTACGCATTCCCTCCATTCGCCATGATTACCAGGACAACGGCTCAGATCAGGCGACAGCGAGCAGAGGTGGTTTTGATCACCCCGATTTGGAGGTCTCAAGTGTGGTTTCCGGTTCTTCTTAAACTTTCATGGGATTCTCCAATCCAACTCCCCCAGTTTCATCATCTCCTTCTCAACCCGGACAAAGCTCCCTACCAGCTAGTCCTCAGCGGCGTTCTCACACTAATGGCGTGGAGGATTACAGGGGACGATGGGCGGCCCCAGGACTTTCGAGCTCGGCTCAGAACCTCCTTGACAAAGCCTGGGCGGACAGCACGGTCAAGCGGTACAAGTCAGCGTGGACCAGATGGACACGGTGTCTGCGACGGGGTTTCGATCCCTTGGGCGTTAAGGCAGTCCAGATAGCCAATTTCTTAGCAGAACTAGCAATGGAAGGACTAGCCTACAGGTCCATCAATACTTTACGCTCAGCAATATCGGCTGGACATAATCCGGTAGACTACTTAGAGGAATCAGACTCTCCTCACCGCCGTCACCGAGATACTCGGTGCTTTGGGATGTAAATAGAGTTTTGAATCGGTTTCTTTCCTGGCAACCAAATAGGTTTTTGTCACGTAAAGAGTTGTCGGCAAAATTAGCAATTTTGCTATGTTTAATCTCCTGCAGGAGGGTTTCCGACGTGCGTGCCTTGGATATAACCGGCAGAATTTTTTCACCCTCTGGGTTAACTTTCACAGTGTCTAGAAGGACTAAGACTAATTCTAGGGTTATAGAATACCCAGCTTTTCCTGACTCCCCAAAACTTTGTGTGGTCCAATGCCTCAAAGAATATGAACTGTCTGAAGAATACTAACTCTCGTGTAGGAAAGTTTCAATTCTATTAAGGACGCGGAGGAGAGGATTATCCCTCCCGGTGAGAAGTCACTCTTCGCCAAAGAAGCCCGCCCTAAGAAGTAAGGCGTTTTAGAGATACCTTACGAATCTAAAGTAAGCAAATGTAAATGACGATTCTGTACCTTGTTGAGACATGATTATTGTTCCCAGAGTACCTCTGATCCGTCTCTTGTGTTCTCAGGTTCGGATGGATCCAAATCGGACCAGTAGGAACATTACTGTGGCATGACTCGTGCGAAGAAAGAGGGGGATCAGAGCAAAGAAAGGACTATTACATACATATGTGGATCCTGATTGGTTATAAGATGGACTACAGTTGGACTCCCATTGGCTGTGTTATGATGTCATTCCCAGGGACTCCTGGGACTGTTAGTTTTTTCCTTCGCTTTGTGTGAAGCTTGAAGAAATGTTCTTTAAAAAAATAAGCTGCTGTTGAATAAAGCGAAGAAAGTACAGCATAATCCTCGCCTCCTTAATAGAATTGAAACTTTCCTACACGAGAGTTAGGAACAATTTCGATTGTGCACAACAAATCCTCCTCGTTTTCCTGGAATCAGGAAAAATATTTCATAAAGCTGTAAATACTGCTTTCTAAACACCCACACTTTAAACTGCAAATTTCTGAAGTTGGGGATAACGGGTTTCCTCGAGATGTTTACGAGTGGGGTGGGTGGGGCAGAGGAGGGAGAGATGGATGATTGAGTATCTTCCCCTTCAAAAAAAGAGTAAACAGGCTACATCATCAGCAACTACACTTTCAGCACAGTTAACAAAAACTAAATAATAATTAAAAAAAAAAAAAAAAATCACAAAAGCTTTCTCCTGGGGAAGGGTGGGCACAAACATTGAACTTTACTCAAGGCTTCGAAACTTTTTAAAAAATTACATGGGAAAATTGACACCATCGAAAGGAGATTAATGACTGAAATTAAATCAGTTAAATGTGATGTTACTCGGCTAGCAAAATTGATCACAGACCTATTGCCCTCCGAAAAAATTCCTAGTGGAACAACTAGTAAAGCCCCAGATAAGAAGATCACTGCAGGGCATTGCTCACTTGCGACAACTAACAACACCCATTCGTCGACCCTATCTCAAGCGAAAGAGTATCTTGCCATACAACCCAGCCGTCCGACTTGCCTAATATTAATGTAGCGGTAATGACATTTGATGGCAATAACTGTGGGACTGAACTTACTACAAACTGTAGGTCAACAAAGGCCTGTAAGGACTCCTTACATCTACCTCCCCAGGCTACACCCTATGTAATGGTCTTAAAAAATTTCCGAAGCCTGCAGATAAGGTTAGAGAGTCATGGGGGGTTTTGAAGGATAAGGTTGTACACTGGCTCACTAAAAATACTAATTGTAGTACGAATCTCCTTTTCCAAAATATATTCATGATGAGATGAGTAAATTGGGTCGGTAACATGACGAAGTGTTGTCAAGGGGACTGTATTATTGTAACCTTTCGCTGCACTGAGGTTGTAAGGGCACTAATTGGCGAACTTTCCAGTAAGTATGTAAGGCCATTGAACCATCTAAATGACACTATCATTGCAGGCCCATTAGGATATTTCCATAAACCCGCAAATGAACAATCACTGACAGTGAAAGACCCGCCTCTACAGGCCTGTATACAACCCTACCCTTGTCCAATAGATTTTTAGAAAGAAAAAAAAAAAAGAAGTTGTATTGAGCTTGATTGACTGGCAGAGGTATAGCAATCGGCTGGCACTAATCAAGTGACTTTATTTTCCAGCAAGCCAACCATTAATAATCAGAACCTAAGCCGACATTTATCATACGAAATTCTGACTATTACATCATGGAATGTGGTCGGGATAAGAAATAAGTTAAAGGATAAAAAATGGCTTAATGTGATTAAAAATTGTTCACCAATTCTTTTACAAGAAACTCGGCATACTGAACCTTTTTATATTGATGGTTTTAAAATGGGTTCTACTTTAGCTATCCCCTCTCAAACTGGAAGAGCTAAAGGAGGCCTGTCAGCACTGGTTTCAGTTGCATCACGGCTGATTTGAAAGAAAGCTTACACTAATTCACAGTTTTTATATTTTTTCACCACAGAAAAACAGTGTATATCAATGATTAATTTTTATAACAATATATTTGATAGCTCTAGACAGGGTAATCGCGTCTTTGGAGGAGAAACTAGATACATTTTTAAAGGACATAAGGGGAGACTATTTGCTTATTTGGGTTTTTTTAATAGTGAGAATGTAAAGTTTTGAAAGTGTAACACTGGCCATGGGGATGAATATGGTGATCCTTATTCCCATTTTCCACATAATTTATATGACGATATGATCAACAGTGTAATGTATAAGCATAACCTTGAACTTATAGAGCAAATAGGAAAAAAACGTCCAGCGACTATACAAACCTATGAAGGAACTAGATACTCCTCGGCCATTGATTATGTTTTAATATCAGGAAATGGTAGAGGCTTAGTTGAAAAACCCGTTTAGTGACCACCACCCTCTTTTCTTCGATGCACCAGGAAAAGGTGTGCCTAGCCGCTGATACAAAAACCCAAGGAGAAAATGGTATTTCCATAAAATGGTCAGGTGTGAACCCCTCCCTGTTTATGGATAATATAGTACAAAAAAAGACAGGAAGATATCAATATTTGTCTGGAGGGAGCTTCCACAAACTTACATATCATTATGGCATTCCACAACATTGCGTCTGCAATTTAGGGAGACTTAAAAATAAAAAACAAGAAGCATGTTCACCAAAACTCCAGATGGTTTGACCAACAGTGTTCTAAATTAAATCAAGACCTAAAAGAAGCATTAAAAGCAGGGGTGTGGAATTCAATAAAATATCTACTTGGCCATGGGGCGGGGTGCTTCATAAATCTACTTGTCCTGTAACAAAATCCACTTGTCCCTTTTGGGTCGTGTAATGCGGCGACAAATTATGGCAGCAATCTAAGAGCTCTAAAATAGCCTCTGCGATTATGCCAGGGCTCCTTCCATAGTAGGGTTTGAATACTAGCAATTCCTTAATAACTTGCATGTTTTAAGGGTTTTCACCAACTCTTCTCTAATATTTTCCCATACTGAGTAAGGTTGAAAATTTACTCCGGACAATGGCAGACATAAAAGTTCTACCAGGGTTGGGAAAAAAAAGTGGTTGGAGGGAAAGTGAACTTGCAAACACTCAGATTTTCGCTTGAGCAAATCTACACCTGGATATTTGCTCATGCTGAAATGCAGTTCACAAATCTTTTTTAGGAGTATTATTTCTTGGCCTACTTGTGTAAAGTCTTGTGAATTCACACAAGTCGTATATCTGCACTTAATGCAAGGATATGGCTGCACTTTTGAGACTTTATTTAAGAATTGGGCCCTTAATTAGGTCTGGCGTTAACCATGACTGTTTGTGTTTATTAAAATTCTGTCTGTCTCTCTCTCTGTCTATCGGCTAGCTTCACTTTAAGTGACCGCATTATGTTCTTTCACAAGGAGCATATCGACACACAGTTGTTTTGGCAGTGCCAGGAACACTGTATCAATGTGTGCTTTTGAGACCAACATGTTTTTGCTTTTGCCAATGTTTGTTATAATAGTGAGGGCCCGGCAGCTTCCACAACAATAAGATTTTACAAAAACCATGCCAAAACAAGTCACACATTGACAAAACTAAAAGGCTGACCAACAATTTCAGACCTACTGGCTTTACCAATGCTTGTTTATATTTATGTTGCCCATAATTTTATTATAACTGGTTACACTGATTTATCCATTATAGATATTTTTGGGAAATACTAGCATACTTTAACACATTTTACTAAATGATGCTGCAAAGAAATGGTACTTAAAATTTTACAGTAGTTTAACGAAATGTTTCTTTTTTGTGAACATTTTATTTTGAAAGCAAAGAATCAATCTTGCTTTCAAGGTTCTGCAAATATTTGCATCTATTCAGAGAGCATTCTGGGAGCAGTATACATAGCCTCATATTGCTTAACATTGAAAACTTGTGTAGACGTTTTTATACTGGAACCACTGTTAGTAGTGCAGTCTGAGCTTAGAACATTTAATTAGAGCGCTCACCCTAATAATAAAGGCTTGGCATTAATGGACCATAAATACAAGATTGAACAGCATTAACACATGGACACAAATATTACCTTAACTGCAGGCAATGCCTTTCCCTGATCTATAATGTGGTAATGTAAACTGGCAGCCAAAAGGTTTGTGCTGTAGGGGTTGGGCCTACTTGTCCCAAGGACAAAATACACAAGAAAACTTGTTGCCCTTGACCCCAAACAATATGTCCAGGGCGCCGGCTATAGGAATTCCACCTAGGGAAAAAGGGTGGGAAATCTTACGGAAATCCAATAAGCAAACATTAAATAAAAGGAAAGTAGAAATAAGGGAATTAGCATGGGAAAAGTTGGTCCAGGCAGTAGAGACACGGGATACAACCTTATTTTGGAAGACATTAAATCATACCTTTTTTTAAAGAATAGTCTGCCACCAAGATCGAGAGCTTAGTACAACCCTCAGATTGGCTAATACATTTTAAACAAATATTTAATTTCAATAAAAAGGATCCCCCAATCCCTGATAACAGAAATTTTATAGTTATTGATACTCCCAATGTGAACCCTATTACTTTAGACGAAATCAAAACTGCCTTAGCCAGAAGTGCGATTGGGAAGGCGCCCTGCCCCGATGGGGTACCCATTGAGATCTTCAAGTCCGATATAGCTTTCTGGTCCCCAATTTTATTAAGTCTGCAATGCAACTGCTGGAGGTTTATTGCCTACAACCTGGGTGGAGTGTAATAGTCCCAATCTTCAAGAAGGGAGACAGAGGGGACGCAAAATGCTACCGCTCTATATCCCTACCTGATTCAACATCAAAATTGATGGGAAGAATTCTCTCAGAGAGACTAGAAAATTGGGTAAGTGACAACAAAGCCCTTACAGAAACCCAGTACAGATTCAGAAGGGATATAGGGACCATCGAGCAGTGCGTCAACCTCGAATTGTTGATTGGGAAATATAAACTTGCTAAAGAGGGTCAACTACACCTCTGTTTTGTAGATCTAACAAGTGCATTTGATCTAGTCAATCATGCAAAACTATGGCAGACCTTAATAGGGATGGGTGCCCCAACTGATATCATTTACCCATCACAAATTTATGCCTCAAGAGTTCGTTATGGTCCCAAAGGTGAATGCACCCCAGTTTTAGAGTTACCCGTGGCGTAAGGCAAGGATGTGTCCTTGCGCCACTTTTATTTTCCCTTTATATTAATAATGTTGATAAAAGCTTACAAAACTTGAATGCCGATGCCCCTTGATTTGGTAACCGTGTCACACCAGTCCTTTTGTATGCGGATGACGCAGTTCTGTTATCCACAACAGCAAACGGGCTCCAATGCTTAATTGAATCCTTTGCTCAATTTATGAATGAAAAAGATTTAACACTCAATCTAAAAAAACTTTTACAATGACTTGCGGAAAAGGGAAAACAAAAAGTAGAAACCATCATCTTGAAGGTGTGCCAATTGCAAAAATACCCTCTTTTTAGGTCTCGCGCCTAGCGTTGCAGTGCGTAGCACTGCTCGCGCAGCGCGAGACCTCTTGAATGGGCTTCAGAACGCTACCCACACGCTCGTGCGTGTGGTTTTGCTTTGTGAAGCCCACATTGGCTGTAGCGTGCTTTTTTTTTTTTTTAAATACTGGCACGCAATTGGGCGAAGGCGGGCGCATGTCCCGCCTTCGCTCCTCCCATTCCCACTGGTGGCTAGCACGCGCAGCAGCACGCGTTCGCCTCGCTGCCGCGCTCCCTCCCCCCACTCCTCTGTGGTGCGCGCGCATCACTGTTTTTTAAGCAAGGGATTGACGGGTACGCCGATTTAAAATTACGATTGTATTTACTTGATCGCACCACGTCAAAAAGTTCAGCCAGTTTTGTCGGCTCGTGGATCCGATGCATATGGCGCTGAAGGGGTCTTGTCAGAGTCGCGCTCACTGCTCTTGGAATACAGGCGCCTACTCCCCCGGCTCCAAACAGGGAATCCCCAGGGCACATCCTGAAAGGTGAAGAGAAAACTAAAGCAGCGCGCGCCCCTTGGACGCGGAAGTGGTGCGCGCAGCTCTGAGGTGACAGTCAGCTGAAAGACGGCAGCCTGTAGCACTTCCGCGTGCGGGGTGCGCAGGGTGCCTGAGCACCTTTGTTCGGTGTGGAGCGGGTCTCAGGTGAAGCGGGCCGGGCGCTGCGAGGGTCAGGGTTATGGCGCAGTTTACCAACTTCCTGAGGAACAGCTTCAGGCGCAGGTCCAGTGCGGGCAGAGGTGAGCGAGTACGGCAGGTGCCGGGGTTGGGCGAACTGGGACAGAGGATTTCCACTGCCCCCTAAAGTAAACATTGTCCCTTCGGTCTTTCATATCCGTGTTGTCCCTTGACCATTGTAATTGGAGTGTATATGTCGCGCTAAGCTTTTATACCGTAATAGCATTTATACAGCGCCCTTCCGCCCGCTGTAAAGCCAAAAGCGCTCATGTTGTACTGTGACCTCTGTCAAGTTTGCCAACTCTGAGCGCTTCTACTATTGGAATGTGCCCAGCTTCTCAACTATCATATTATGTACTGTCCACTTAAGGTGCGTGCTATTTTATCATGTTATATTCTTCTCCACTCAGTTGTGTTACCAAATGACTCGGTGTCACCGGGATACATCCTTTCATTTCACTATGGTTTCTTTTATGTGTTTTTCCTCACTTGTCTTGAACTAGGACTGCAAAGCCCAAAGTGCACTTGATTATTAAATGAAAACCCAGGCCAGAAAACAAGGTTTTGGAGTGGCATAGATTTCGTTTACCCACTTTTGATACTAGACTAAATTTTGCCGAACTAAAGTTATTGGAATGCATGCCACGTAGCCAGCCTTAAAATGACACCTGTTTTTCAAAAGTGCAATAGGTACGTCTGTGATCACTGTAACGCCTTAAAAGATCTTCTTCAAGGGGGTGACGCTTTGCAGGTAGGATCTGCAGGGGCTACGTTTGATTGTATTACTGTGGCATCTTCCTGGAGCTCGAAGAGGTGTTATCCGTAGTTTGATAATAAACTACAACTTGAAGCCAAGCTTTGTCCATGCTACTGCTTCTCTACAATTACATTGGACTTGTATTGGTTTCCTGTCTTTCTTGCAAATAATTATGTTTGTATGTGTTTCTCACAGAGAGCGCACAAGGTGTTATTTTTGAAAATCTAATAAAACAATGAATCACAAAAATAAGATTTTCAATGTTGAAACATTTTGGTATTATCCGCTTTTCCAGGTTCATTACTTTTCATGGCATGCCATGTATATTACAATGACGAGCCACAAACAACGAAACATGTTTGGGAACATCTTGAACAGTTGTCTCTTCCCATCTGGCTTATGGGAGCACGACGCTTAAGCTAATAATTGTTTGGGGGGAGAGGTGGTGCTCGTCGACTGATTTGTTATAGGTTCAAAATGGTTATATCATGGGTGACATTTTCAGCCTGTACTTTTTTTTTTAGCAAACATCCCTGGGCATGCTGAAACTTGTAGGCTACAGTCAGTTATTGCTGCAGTGCTGAATCCTGATCCATGTGCACAGTGCAGATCAGTTGCTGTTCTGATGGTGTAGGTACCAATGCCAGGTACATAGAATCCACATGTTTAGCTGTCATGCTCCACGTGTGCCTCAGAGAGCGAGGATTTTTCTTGAGGCAATTTTAGTGGCAGAGAGCGATTGTTTTTCTTAACAACGTAAATATTCTTGCCACTTGTCCAGACTTGTAAGGGCATTTCTCAGACAAAGCACGACTAGTTATGCACGTGCGTAGTCTCCCCTCCCCACCAAAAATGGGGAGCCCCTGGGGACGCACTTTGTACTTATAGTCCTTGCTTAGGAGAAGCAAGGCTGGCAGTAAAAGAGGCGCAGTTACTGCTAGCCTTGCTTCTCGTAAGCAACGACTATTAGTACAAAGTGCATGTTTACGCTTCGCTTGTTTTAAAAGTCGCTGCTTGTTTGGTTTACTTTTGGCCAGTCACTCTCCAACAGAGCATTTTGGCACTCCGACACCAACTGCTCCCTCCATCCTCCCTTAGTAGGTAACAGACATTGCCATTTACAATGCCAATAGCTCTAACTTAAAAAAATGCGAGACCTACTGCATTTCCAATGCTTGTTTATACGTGGGCCTTCTTTTTACATGGGAAGGACTTTGGGGTGCACACATTGTATAAATTTCAATTTACAAAGATCAATCAATTGAAGCCATCTTCAGATTCTCTAAAAAAAAATGGGGACTAAACCAATTAGGGAAATCTTGACCCTATATAAGAGTAAGTGCCTAACAGGAACCGGTTACGGTGCAGCACTATGGGGGATGGCAAATTATACATTATTACAGACACAGGAAAATATATTTTTAAGGAGACTCTTAGCAGTTCCAAATTCAACCCCTTCATATGTAGTCCACAAGGAACTGTCAGTCCCCTATATCAGTGATTATATTAGTACAGCAGCCCTTATGCTTTGGCATGGGATCTGGAGCAAGGATGGCACTAAATTTACCCAGGCAATTATAATGGACTGCCTTGCCCTTGACCACTGTAAAAAGATACCTTGGTTGCAGTATATCCATAAACTTTTAATGGAGTGTAAGGTAAATGTCGATTTTAAAGACCCTATAAACATTCAAAATTATAGCATAGGGACCTAAAATTGAGGCTTGCAGGAACTAGAGAAACTTTGAGAGACATAGCAGCAAGCTCAAAACAGGTAACTAAGACATATTGTAAAAGGACCTTTTACGCTGGGAACGCAACAATATTTACTGTGGGTAACAAATTCACAACACAGGTTTTACCTTACAAGGTTGCAGTTTGGTATCCTTAATCACTTGATTGCATTTCCCACTATGGGCAAATGGAACCGAAACCTCCCAAATTGCCCTTGTGATGGAAAGTCACCGCAGTAGACATTGCACTTTATCCTTTTCTTTAATTTTTATAGAGATATTATAAAGCACGTTTTACGATCTTTATTTATTAATAGCAAATTGTAATTTTATAAACCTGCTTTTAATTATATCCGTAGTCTAGAAAACAAAAAAGTTTGCAATGCAGTAGTTGTTTTTATACAAATGGCGATCAAAAGAAGATAATTCGCACCTTGAGGCCCTAACGTACGAAAAAATATAGGATTTTAGTATAGACCGATGCACTTTGAAAAAAATTAATCTATATGTCAATAAAAAAAAAAAAATTTTTATTTTTTTTAAATCAGTTCATTTATCATTATCTACAAAAGGTCTTAGCAATTCTTCTTATTGATCTCCTCAAGACACCCATGTCATTTTGAATTGTAATTCCTTGTGTATTGTATAATCAATTATTATGCTAATAAAATTATGAATACTTTTCCTAACCTTCTATACAGGTGTATGTTATCTAATGGAATCGACTATATAATTTTCTTAATGTGCTGTTTTTAGAATGCTTTTATGGTTGTATTTCTAAAACCGAAAAAGCTGAATTTGATTGGATTGATTCTTTACAAAAAAAAAAAAAAAAAAAGAGGGCCAAGGGAGTACCCCAACTTCACTATCCGTAGCACCTTTCGGTCCAATGTGATCTTCTACCAATTTTGATAAAAAGAAGCATCCACCAAGCCTTGACTGGTGTATTACTGTACTATTTTATTTAATCAATGCTTTATAGAGGTTTCAGCAACGGCTTGTTATTTCATTGAGAAGGGCAAAGGCAATGGACAATATTCTTAAAAATCACCAGTTGTCCTGCAGGGCACCATTGGAAACATTCGAATAGGTTTCATTTGGCTGTAGTCTGCTGCTATGATTTCTGAATTTTGGCTAGGATTCTTTCTACCTGAACTGGGGGCCGACCACATCTGGTCTGGTCCGGTTAGTGAGGAGCTTAGGCAAATTAATTGAGGAAAAGGCCTTTACTGGGAGAGGAGGTGGCGGGTGTCCTTTCGCTTGAAACAACCGTCAGAACGACTTGCCAGAAACCACCACTAGCCCAACACATTCCAAACAGCATACATAAACTCTGATTTGTCCCAGAATACCAATACACCAAAGAGGCATCCTGTGCTTTCAATGGGATGAAGGGAGGGAGGTCTTAAAATGTGGTTATGACTGATCAGAATTGAAAACGTTCAATTCTAAGCAAGCATTGGCAAAGTTAATAGGTCTTGCTTTTTTTTTTTTTTTTTTTAACTTTGTCATGCTGCACAGCAGTCGTGCTACTGACAAAGCCAATAGCTCTCTTGTATGTGAGAACTATTAGCTATGCTAATGCGCGTTAATGTTCCTTAGATAGATTTCAATAAACCAAGTTTAGGAAGCTTAGGGGGAAACTGGTAATCAACTGGGGAAAAACAAACCATTAGTTTATCAATAAATAGCAAAAAGAAGTCCCGAAGGAGTGTTTTGCCTGGAGGAAACATCCAAGGCCCTGAAACAAAACTCTTTTGAATGGCAAGAGACATAAGCATAGGAAGCTTAGCAGATAACTAGAGTCTGTCATCATTACAAGTACTAAACAGTTGGAAAACCAAAATCGACATCCCACATGAAGCATATTTAGGACAAGGAGGATTAGCTAAACACATTTATTTTGAAACCCTGCAAACAGTGTTGATGGTACAATAAGATGAGCTTAAAACATGTACTATGAAGATGTAACTAACTGACATGTGGTTGGTACACAATTGGAGATACCAGCAAGATCCGTGAACCTTGATGGTCGCAGGAGCCCAGGAACATCGAGTTAGATAGCTTCTGACAGAGGGCATAGGAGATACCAATATGACCCAAAACTTTTCGAACCATCAGCTGAAGAACTCCAGACTGAATCACTGGCTTGAGTAACAGAAAGCGGAGTGAAGGTAAGAGGACTAACATTTGTATTGACCGTTCCAAACATTCTGGCATCAGGACTTTGAAATTCCAGAAGGGAATCACCTGGACCATTCCCAATAATGATCTGCAACAGGCAGAGACATATTAGGAAAGGAGAAAATCATAATGCAAACCCGGAGACCAAGTCTAGAGAAATGAGTCCGCTGCAAGAGCAAAAGGATCCAGTATCCCACTTTAGGAACTAAAACGTTGGTCAAACATGAATCAAATTAAGTCTATGGAAAACAAATCCCACAATGAATGCAGTTGCCAGAAATTTAGTTTGTGACTCAATTGCGTACCCTTGCTTTGACTAAAATTTTGAAGAGTACAAAAATCCCCGAATTGTTTTGCTAAAGCCTCCAACACATATCTCCCAAGTGATTAATACAACAGACTGCTGTGAGGTTGTCCATTCTCAAAAGAATTAAACATTGTCCAGCTCTATGCGAAAGATCGGACTGCAAAGGAGCCTGTAAGATGGTCCAAACACTTTATATACATTGTGGACTCCAACATTGACCATACGCTGCCAGTTAATAACTAGAGCCCCAACACACCCCTCATTCTTACAAACTTGTGTCTGACTCGCCAAGTGTAGATCTGCGATGGAAATGAAGATCGATTTGCTGTTTCACACTTGAAAATGGTCTAATCACCACAAAGTCTTCTATTTGTTTATATATCCAGAGGGATCACATTTGAATAAGACATACTATTTTGGAGAGGACAGATCTTCAGTCTGAGGTGCCATGTAGTAGAGGGTATAATGGAAAACAGCTTGAATGGAAGAGGAAAGGCGGCTGACAATCCTGCCAAGATGCCACAGAGATCAATGAATCAAGGTAAGAAATTAAGAGTGTTTGGATAAGTGATAGTTTTTGAGTCTGGAAGTTGAAAAGTAGAGGCAACTGAATCCACTAGAAATACAAGAAATTCCATTTTATGAGTACTAAGAAGAATGGATTTGCCAGAAGGAGAACTATGATCCCAAGTTGAGAGTAACAAGACACATTCCTGAGGCACTAAAACATCATCAAAATAAATTAAGAGAAAATCCAGCGATATCAGGAATTTAATCACTGGTATTAGTAATTTCATAGAGCACCAAGACACTAAAGACCAAAATGAAGAGACGTGAATTGAAAGATAGATCCTGGCCATTGGAATTAGAGGAAAGGTCAATGGCCTCTAGACAAACCATAACAGAAAGAACATTATCTTTTAAATTTAGCCGGATCATCCAATCTGCAGTTGTTTCCAGTCTGAAATAAAGGACAAACAAATTGAACGTCCTGAGGGTGATTGAGTGTCATTTTCTTCCGACTAGAAAAACACTGCGTAAGTGAAATGTTCCACAGCACTTTTTTCAAGTACAGGTAAAATGTCCTCGTCTGCTAGGGGTCAATCTGTTTGAGAAAGATTAAATGAAAGAAAGTCTGAATTAGAGTTTCAAAAAAAAGATACGCACACCCTAAAATTGTGTCTCGAATGCAAGGATATATGGTTATCTTTCTCCAGTTGGTAACAAACAACATCCTGCCCCCTGTGATGAAAAGAATTGGAGAGAGATTTAATGTTAAGTAGTGGTAGTAGCCACATATGCCTCAATTGCCATTGAACTGGGACTAGTAGTCCTGGGGGTATTCACTCGTTGAACAACTCCTACCTCTTTTGGTCAAGGAAAAAATATGCTGTCTAGATACTCTTTGGAGAGAGGATTATGCCTTTTCTATCAAGTCAAAAGCAGGGACATGCTTGAACAGATCTATTTTTATCCAACTAAGTTTAACTGATTTTCAGGTAATAACCCAACAGACGGTGCCTGACAGTTATTAATCAACATACAACAGCATTTGCAGCCTACTTATTCCCCTACACCACATCCTCCCCTCCCCCCAATAACCCTCCTCCAGGTACAATGCCTAAAGTGGCCCCATTACCACAGTAAATGTGGCAACAACCTCTTAGCCACCACTTTCATAAAGATTTTGGCTGGAATTCAGGGGGGCTATTGTTCTGTAAGCCCAACATTTATCCGCAGGTTTACCAAACTTATGAATAAGAGTACTATATATGGCCGCCATCGAGGGCGTTACAGAGAGTGCAGGAAAGAGTTAAACAGTGATACCAGACGAGAACAATTCGGATTTAAACGGTGTACAAAATCTATTAGTTAGGCCGTCTGGTACCAGTGAGCTATCTGGATGTAAAATCAGAGATCACCATCTAAACTTCTAACTTGATTGGTTCTTTTAGACGATTTGCTGTGGTCAGTTTTTTAAAAGGAATCCCTTTCAGACCTCTATTATAACTGAGTTATCACAATAGATCCTGGCGTAGTAGTCTCTAATTTCAAATTAATATTCTTGCTGAGAATGAGCCTCCGAGCCCGATGAGAGTTGGAATTTTAGCATTTGCTATTTGTTGCCTTAGCCTTCTTGTCAGCAGCGAGCCAGTTGTATTGGCTTGTTTAAAGAATCTTTGTCGTAAGTGTGCTAGAACCTTTTCTAATTTCTCTGCGGCCAAAAGATGAACTTGGCCTTTCAGTGAGGTCATCCTTCACAAGGGATTCAGTGAATCTGCGAGCCTATATGCACAGTTGCAGCTTTCAGCTCTGCTTCTAGTGAATCCCTGAAGGACTTTCTTATTAAAAGCTGTTTCACCCTATCCAATATACAACTGCATTCATTCAAAGATCGCCCTAAAGGCATCCCAGAGAATATTCAGGGAGACCTCGCCATAATCATTCTCAAGAAAGTATTGTATGAACGTGCCCCTCTTGTCTTGTACACACACTGCCGATCTTTAAGCAGGGCTTTAACAAACTTCCATTTGAAGTTCCCACTGCAATCTTGATCCCCTCCTCAAACCAACAGTGCATGATCGGAGACTGCTATTGTACTATCTGTAATCAAGTGCTGCGTCTACTAAGTGTTGAGTTCCCCAGATTAGATCAATTTGTGAATAGGACCTGTGCACATATGAGAAGAGAAGAAAGTAAATTAATTCTCACCCTGATTTGTATCTCTCCACAGATCTATTAGACCCATATATGCTAACCCTTGTTTCAGCCCCTAGTAAATTACCTCTTGGGTGTACCTATTGTGTGGGTGTCTTTCCAAAAATGCATCTAGCGGGATATTAAAATCTTCCACCCACATAAGATTATCTGGGTCCCAATTTCAAATTTTAGCTAGAAGCTTAAATAGCTACTGCTCGTCCTTTGTTAGTGATGTAGACATTAAGCATATTGAAGGTGGATCCCTGAAATATCTACCCTCCATATATAAAGACCTTCTACAGTGTTGCGGTTTACCTAGACTATTTCCATGTAACTTTAATTATGAGGTAGACATTAGGCAGTAGTATTTGATTTTAATGATGTACCCAGGGCCTTTCCAGAGATGTAATGGTTAGAGCCATAGTCAGAACGCAGAGTCTTTCCTTAAAACCATTTCAAATTGTCAAGCTTACACTTGTAGCTCCCTCATTCGCTCCCCCTTTTCCCTCATTCCCTCCTTTAACCTTCTCATGGTGAAGAAAGGAACAGATACATCCCCCACGAGGTGATGTGTCGTAGCAGCCTGCCATCTTCCCCAGGGGCTCCCTCAGCTCTCAGCCACATTACCCAGCACATCTACAGGAACACAGCCAAAACTAAAAAACAACAGTACCAGTTACCCCTGCAATGCAATTTCCCTCTTCCCAGACAACACCCTGTAGATTCCTTTGTTACATATACCACATATGTGAGCTCCTCTTGAAGGAGTTCAGGAGACTGAAACCTTATGTGTCTCAACCAGGCCTTAAATTAGGAGTATGTCATGTTTGTTGCTTCAATAGCAAATTAAGTATGTTAAGATAGCTCAAGGGTCTGCTTTAAGATACTAATTATTTCTTTGCCATTTTGAATGTTTTCCCACATGGTGCTTTTGCTTTCTCCAACTTCTATTAGTTTCCAGGGTCCGCTTGTCGCTTCCCTCATCAGCAACCGTGGGCTCTTTGTCAACTTAAGTGTTGGGCTGTCCTCCTCAGCATGTAACTACCAAGTAGAGTCCCTCCACGCTAAATGGACTATATTTCCACTGTTCTTTATAGTTTGGAAACAGAGTTTTCTTAAAATAACACTCACCCACCAAGATGTCCCATGGCGGCATGCTTTATCATAGCGTTCTTCCCATCCCACTGCGGGACAGGGAGTGCTGCGACCGACGAAGACGTGGAAGCACTTTTAGTTAAATACTATAAAGAAATGGGTGGTATGAGTGTAGAAGGGTCTAATCGAGGGTTAAAAAATACCTGGCCAAGTAGGAACAAATATTTTATTCAATCCTCTTGCTGGTATCGTTAAAAACGGGGAAGTGAGAGGCACACGTTTGTGTGTGTGTGTGTGTGTGTATATCTCAAGGTCAACATGTTTCTAGTCATTACCCTAAGGCTTTTCGTCGGGACCATAACAATGATCCCTAGTACCACTCCTGGTAGTGACACCAAATAAATGTTAAGGTAAGATATACATACAGTACAATACCCAATCTGTAGTTCTTCAGATTTCTTCAAAGCTACTCCTTTGCTGATGCGAAATTGCCAGCCCGCGGCTCGGTCGGTGTCACTGGAGTGTGGAGCCCGACCTGTACTTGACAGACGGCGTGGCGTTGGCGTCCATGTGCTAGGAAAGAACTAGTGCGCTCACCTCTACAAAATGGCCGCCTGCAACGGCACCACTTCCTGGTTACTCGGGCTCGCAGGGGTACGAGTTCGAGCAACCTGCTGGCTCCCCAGCAGATGGAACTCTAGAAGAGAGGCTCAGAAGGTTTGAAAGATTACGATATTTTAAAAAATGCGAAATTCTAGTTGGTAAAAAAAAAAAAATGCAAGGTTCTTTCCTCCGAATTCTCAAATAAATGTAAGGCACAATCACTCAATTATATTAAATAGGTCTCAGTGAAGAAAAGGCATATTCACTCGATTATGTTAAATAGGTCCATTTGATTAATATTAGGTATATTCAATCGATTGAGAGCGAAATGGGAAAACATCAGGAAATGAGTGGGGAGGACTACACTCATAAGGGGATATTTAACTACAATAACGCGAGGTGTCAAATAGTCCACACTAACCAGATTGTATAGTGTGGTAGTGGAATAGAAAAGTGATATCTACAAGCTCCCGGAAGGCGCAGAGGAAAAACTATCTTACGAGCACATATGCTGGTTTCTAAACAAAGCACGGGGATAGTATTCCATCGTGCTTCTCGCTGGTAGACCCTAAAAGGATGTTTCAACTACCATTTCCCGAGCTGTCTCTTAACCCACAAACTGGATTGTAGTGTCCGGTTGTAAGATGGGAAGGTAGCAGATAGACAAATATGTAAGGAAAAATATGCTAGTTTTTTTACTAGAACACGGGGATGGTATTCAGATGGGCTTCTCGTTAAAAGACCCCAGACAAAATGTCATTCAGTGTAGGTACATTCAGGAGAAATGGCTCCAAGGTATGCTCTCGTTCAGTCCATTAGTATGGGTTTTCAATATGAAAACCCAACAACATTGTTACTTTTCGTATAGTTGCGAGACATTGGAGATTAGTTCAAGAACGGTCCAGTGAAGATCCTGCATTGTGTCTTTCTCCATGTAGTGTGCAGACATTTTTGTAGTGGCACTGTCGCATCTCAAATTGCTGCGATGTTCGCAGATTCGTGTCAATCATGTGTTTAGTCATCCCAATGTAGTGGAGATGACATGGACAGGTGATCATGTATATAACCAGGCATGAATTACAGTTTGTGAACTGTCTTTGCCCTCAAGTAGTATTGTTGCTGAATGTTAACTCTTTGGTTGTGATGGTCAGACAGCAGACATTGCAATTGCCGCATGGGTGGTGGCCCAGGAGAGGAATCTCTGGGATGTTCCCGAGTTGTCCCTACTACATGGTCTGGTGTGGACTATCATGTCTCTCAGGCTTCTCCCACGTTTATGTGAAAACATCGGTTTTGGGAAGTTCAGGGATCCACTGCTCAGGATGCACCAATGCTTGTGTCTATTTTGCTCACTTGGTTGGATGCTGTATTGTAGATGGTGATAGAGATCGGTCTTTCTTACCTTGATTTGGGCGGTCTCAAATCCAGAAAGCCCACACATTGTCTCGCCACAATTGGTCATCCAGGTCTGTGTATTTTTCCCCAGAGTGCTTTGAGTCAGTCTTCCACTTTGATCTGAGACTTCTGCTTTTTTCTTCCCGAACTCCTGACTCATGGTTGCCACTCTGCCCCCTGCGTCCCTCCTACCCCCACCCCCTGGAAACTAAGTGCAGGTTTGTCAGCAATGCCACACACCACCCGCTCATATCTAGATCTGCCTGCAGTCTCTGCGCTACCAACTGGTGCAATGTTTCGGCTGGTTATGCCACTGAACTACCCAATGCTACTGAAATATGTTGGAACACTCTGCTGGTAATTCCAGCCGCAGATCTGCCATTGCCGACATTTTGCATAGAGCACTGCATCAGGGGCCAAGAATGAATGATGTGTATATTGTCTGTTAGTTCCAATTTAATGAAAGTGAACTGGCAAAAAGTCATAGTGGCAATTTTCCTATGTATAACCTTTTTACCTTACCTTTGTCAATGAGTGCCAGAGTGATTCACTTCCTTGAATTTGAAGATATATGATGATGGCTGATTATAACTACTCTGAGGGAGAAGAAAAAGCTTGGCTCAACTGTGGTCCAACACTACAGGGACGATATTCATGCCCAAATTTTTACAAGGCAATGAAAACTTTTTAACCATGACCTTCGCAAGCAGCTTGAGAGCCTTTACACACAAGCACTGAAAGTCAATAGGTTTCGCCTGTGCGCGACCAATTGGCAGTGTCAATGATTTTTAAAGATGTTGCACAGCAGCATGGGCGGCTGTTCAACATGGCTTAAATTAAATGAAAGCAAAGCGCTATGGCGTGGCCAACGTTGGCCGCGCCATAGCAGGGCTCGAAACATCCACTCGCCAGCTCACATTTGCGAACCAGATTTAATTAGGACGAGCTATTTTAGGTCCTACTCACCCTTTCTGGCGAGTAGGAAGACAAACTGACTTTTGACCTCTGTCTCTGAAAGCAGAGCAAATGTGACAAGATAGCAAGATTTAAAGGCATCTTTATTGCTCATAAAGTGAATGAGCAACAAAAATGCCTTTAAATCTTGTTCACATGTCACATTTGCTCGGCTTTCAGAGAGAGGTCAAGTGCATTACAGTTAGGTTGAGTGGATTTTTTAAGTTACAAGTCCTGCAATTTTAGTAACAATTTGTTTTATTTTTCGAGCCCTACATAGAGCTTTGCTTTTTCTTACTTTACGTCATGCTGCGCAGCAGCCCACACTGCTGTGTAATATGCCTTAAAACACCGTGGGGCGGGTGGGGGGGTAGTCAGGTGGGATGGCAACAACAAGATGGAGGATGGTAAACAAAGAATGTGCAGTGGGAGGGAGTGGGGTGAGTTAAGAAGAACAATGGTGGGTGGGATGTTTAAAAATAATGTACAACTGGAGGTGGGCAGGTTAAAAAGATCAGACGGTGTGAAGTGGGCGGGAGGATTGACACTATGGAGGGTGACCCTACGGAGAAAAGGGAAGGGGAAGTTTGACACCGCGGAGGGCAGGGGTGAAAGAGAGGGGCTGCAGAGGCATTCACTCTTAGAGTGCATGCTGAAAAGTAAAAAGGAAGGACACTGGCCACGTGAAGCTGTACTTGGTCCATGCTCCATGGCAAGATGAAGACTGAATCCCAGGAGGAAGCTGGAGGCAAGGAGGAGGACCTGACCAATAGGAAGCAAGGAAACGACAGTGACGTAGGAGCCAACTAACAGTAAGTAATGGGCGGGCTCTAAACCGCTTTTAAAGAGGCAAGCGCTGTGCATGGAAACCTAAAAATGCCATTAAGTGGCCCCATGGAATCCAAATATTTGCCCAGGCTCTACCAATCTTTTTCTTGGGATCCTTCCATTATTTTGTCAAAAATCTTTCAAGTCTTGGCTCAATAGAAGGAACAAGCACAGAATCTGGAATATGCAACCTAGGGCTCCAAGACTTCAGTATGTTTCTTACAATTATATCCAAATGAGAGTGAATTCTGGGCACTCTGCCACATGAGGTAATGGAGACAACTCAGGAGACAAAATAATTGTTCTCCAGTCAAAACAAAAAATTTGTTTGGGAACCTTCAATTTTATTATTGTTAACAAAATTTGAAATTCTTCAATTCTTTTTTGGTTTGAGACCAAACCATAAGAAGTCAGCCATTAGCATCATCACGGTCAGTATCTGAGCTTGGATAGTGAGCTACTGGCTGCTGCAATACTAAAAAAAGCAAGGAAGTAAGACATAACGGGAGCCTTCGGTCTCGACAATAAAAAGCTTATGCATGGTGATGACACTGCCACAATAAAAGCTGAACAGGCATAGTGAGAGTTATAGAGGTCTCACTTGAGGGCAGACCAAACAACTCCAGATTGAGGTGGTAATCACTTTCCTGCATAACCAGCAGCTAAAATAAGTCAAACTCACTGCTTGGAGGGGGTAGGTGTTCTTCTGCTCTTGTTCAGCAGAATACTTGGATCTGGAAGACCCAGACTCACGAGGTTTTAAATGGATTATAAATTCATTGTATTAACAAAGAATCATCACACACCTGCCATCAACAACGAAACCTCAATATTAACACCTCCAACAAAAAAAATATATAAAACCAAAACAGACAAGCAATAGCAAATCGTTTTTTCACTCAAACCGTAGCCAGAGTCAAACTATTTACCTTCTCTCACATTAAAGGAACTCCATTTCCCTTTACAAAACTTGCCACTGCTCATGGTTATATTCAGCACCAATAACTGAATTACTGCAGTACAATTTACATGGTTTCTTATACACTGATGACAAATATACTTAATTCACTTGCACAAACGCTTACAACATGTAGACAGTACACTTGCAATGCTTGCTTAGCCAGGTTATAAATCGCAAGGGCATAAATCGGATATTGAGCAATTGTTCTATTTTGTTGTGTTTTTGCTGTGACTTCATGAGACATGCAGCTGTACAAACCCTGGCTTTTGCGCTTAGGCCAAGGAGGATAAAAGTTCATGAACTGTTTATTTTTGCTAGCTTCCCCTCTATTTTCAAGAACTGAAGGAACAGGTAGATAAGAAACACACCAGATGTAGAAAAAAAACCTGTCCTCAGCACTGAGTGAATGTAATCATGCTTTCATAAGATTTGTTACATTTCCTAAGTTAAGTTTAAACCAAACGCTATTATGTGCATACGTCTGACTCCACTATTTTAATATAGGTCAATGAGGTTAAAACAGTATTTTAAAACATTGCGTTAGCTGCATCTGGCAGAGCATACTTGGGAGCAGACTGCTTTGCATCTCTCAAGCTGAAATAAATATATCTCCACAACTGTGTTTGATTGCGGTCTCTCATTAACAGACAACTGTGCCCGATGTGTGCGTTCACAAAATTAAACTTCAGAATACACAAAGCATGCTTTTTTAATGTGATGATTCTAGGATACGAGTTACACAGTGAACAAACCTAATTCAAACTGGGGTCCTTGAGAAAATGTATGACACCCCCCCTCAAATAAAAAAAGCTTTAAAGGGATTACCACACAATACAAAAAGGGCGAGTTCCTTATGTAAATTGATAACACCAATATTTACCAAAATAGACTTGAAGTTGAGCAAAAGACACTTGCAACAGCACATTTATCAAAGAGAGATAATACACCTAATTTGATGAATCGCTCATCATACACCTGCATTTTCTTTTTTTGCACATGCACACACAATAAACAAACACCACTCACTGCCTGTAAACCACATTTATACACAGCAGCAGAGGAGTGGTTCACTCAAATAGAGAAAAATCTCACTGCTGTGCATAGTGTAATCATTAAAGAATTAACCACTGTTTAATTTCTTTCCTTGATCGCAGTAGCAGCCACACATGTTTTGGAAGCTACAACCAAAGCAAGCAGTAACAAAAGCCTGTGCATTACACACGCACTGAGTGTAATGGGCTGAGTCAGACCAATTTAGGAGGTACAATTGGGGTATGATCGCACAATAAGAAACAATTCTTACGATACCAAAGGAAATACCCAAAACCTCAGCTCTGAGACAGTAACAGAATGCCAAGAGGTTTTTTTTTTTTTTTTTATACGCTGACCAGCGCAGCTTGCTACAGGCAAGTAACAGCAGTATTCCGCAGTGCGTGCAGCGTAGTTTTGAAGATTCAAGATGTACAAATCAAGCACATCCATGTGAAACCCCTTAGGTTATTCAATCACACAACTGAATGCCCTCCTAATAACCTTGGTAAAAAGAGATAATTCAGTTCCAGCATTGACTGTATGGAGTTCGTCATTTTGTGTACCAAAATAAAAATTTGATTCAAAATACTGGACAACCAGTGGTAACACAGACTCTCAGAGAGAGAGATGATAAAAGCTTAACAGATTTGAGCTCAGATAGCTGCCTCCAATAAAGGCTTCCATTGGTAGAGGTCTTGCATACGGTGGCACACGAGAGTGAGGGTGAACACTCAAAAGGCAATTCTGCCACTGATGAGGGTGCAAGATCTTCTATTCGGGTATGCATTTAAGCATAAATGCAAATCACAAACTAAGATCAACCCAGACATACACTTGGCAGTCCGTTCATCACACAAAACAGCCCTACTACCTGGCTTCCATGAGAGTTAAAACTACTTGCTGGGACAAATTGGGCTCCTTACAGTCAGTATTCCCAATGTTGGAGATTGCAGTATTGTAGGAAGCTGGCTCTGTATATACTATGCCAAAATGAGGTACAGAGTCCAGTGGAACCCCAAAGGTAGGCAGAGGTAAAAGTAGATAGCACCTTACGTAAGTAAGGCTTTATGAGAGGGTAGTGTTAAGCATTTGTAGTACACGCTCAGGGCAAAGGGGGATCCGAGTTAGCACCCAAAGTACACCTGCAGCAGCGCAGGGGCGGCTGGGTGCAGGGTGCTGTTTTGGGGTCGGTGCCCTATTGATTTCAATGGGGATTCTCCGGTTGCAACAAAGACTGCAGGCTCGGGGACAAAGTTCTTCTGGAGGTGACCGCCGGTTGGAGAGGTAAGTTGGGATGCCTGGGGATGCTGGGACACCGTCGGTTGGGCCATTAAGGCCATGGGACTTCGGGTGCAGGGGTGTCTTTAGGCGTTGGGCTTTCTTACCTGCTTCGGTCGAGGGGGGGGGGCCAGGAGGGGGGAATCCTCCAGAAAGAGGCTGCAGGCTTCGCTTGGAGATTCAAGGCAGGTCAGAGATCACCAGATCTCAGGTCAGGATAGCCGGGGAGACCTCCTTGTGGTGTTGGGCCACTCTAACTCGGGCCGTAGGCGTCGGGTGCAGCCTCGCGGATTTGACCGGAGCCAGAGTCTGTGGGTGAGCAAATCTGGTGCTCACGGGAGATAAAGTCTTTCTTGTGAAAGGCAGGGCAGGTCCTTCGGGTTCTTGAGGCAGCTGGCTGCAGGACACACCGGGATTTCGCTGGAGCAGGTTCGAGGTGGGGACAGGCCAGTTGGGCTGTGGCCAAGTCAGTGGGCGTCCTCCTCTTCTTAGTTTCAGCACGGCTCTTCGGTCCTTCTTCGCTTCTTCTTGGTCGGTTCTTGTCTGAGGAGGCAAGGTTCAGGGGTGCCCCTAAATACTAGATTATGGGGCGCCCCTAAATACTAGATTATGGGGCGTTACAGGTAAGTAAAGGTTGGGACCAATGGGTCCCTTCCTTGTGGTGGGTACACCCCCTATTATGCCACCCTGCAGTGGGAGGAGGGCATATGCCTCACCCTGGTTGGCTGGGCCCCCCCATCTGCAAGATGGCAGGGTCCGAGTTGTGCTCGACCTCGCCTGCCCCACCTAAGGGGTGGGGTTGGCAAATGTGGGCACACCTCCCTTCCTCACTTGGTTTTCATGCCGATTCTCCCGCCCAAAGTGGGGGTCAGAACCGGTGGGGGACAGTTGCTGGAAGCAGCAAAGGTCTGGGAAGCTCACAAAGACGGCAAGCCTTTGAAGCTTCCCCTTCGTGGACCCTGCCCATCCTGGGTGAGGAGGCTTGGCACCTCGTACCAGGATGTGCATTGTTTCAGAACCCCGAGAGCCGCAGGCTCTCGACCCAGGGGTCCAGAAACATGTCTGTTGGTGGCAGCTGGCGAGCAGCCACTCAGCCTGGACACTAGTGTTTTACAGGGGGCATCTCTAAGATGCCCTCTGTGTGCATTTTTCATTAAATCCCACACTGGCATCAGTATGGGTTTAATGTGCTGAGAAGTTTGATACCAAACTTCTCAGTTTTCAGTAAAGCCATTATGGTACTGTGGAGTTCGTAATGACAAACTCAAAGCACCATATACTCTTAATGGCATTACTGCACTTACAATGTCCAAGAATTGGCTTAGACACTGTAGGGGTACAGGGTTCATGCACCTTTACCCTCACCACTGGTATAGTGCACCCAGCAAGACGGTTGGCTGACCTATGCCAGGGCAGTGGGTTGCAGGCATAGCACACAGGGATGTGTGCCATGTCGACTCTTCACTTTGTTCTGCACTAAAACACGCAGCCTGCAATGGCAGGGTATGTGTGTAAAGGGCGGCAAAATAAGTGCTGCAGCCCTTAGAGGCCTTCACTGGCCACAGTGCCCTTGGTACCTGTGGTACCATTTACAAGGGACTGACTGACCTGTGGCCAAAGAGTGCCAATTCGGTTTTGTTTTCAATGCAGTTTAGGGAAAGAACATAGGCACTTGGTACCTGTTTGGCAGGAACCCAGGGCACACTCAGTCAAGGTACATCAGCAGTTTAGCAAACAGTGGGGGCAACCATGCAAAAAGAGGGCACTTTCTTACAAGCATACCAATGCAAGTCTAACTGATTGAACTTAACTAAAACTGCTCCTGTAGGCACAGCCTCTTCACGTGCTTGATTGTCTACTATGTTAAATATTCCGCAAGAGCATTACTGGTGGCCTTTAATGTCTAGACAAATGAAACAGTATGTTTGGCATGGCAAAATCTTAAAAGTATTCTACAATTATGAGAACACTGCAGACTGTTAGAAAAAGCAACGCATCCCTTCCAAATCGAATAACAGTAACGAGTCAGTCCACTTCTGCCAGTAGATAAATCTAAATATAACTAGAGAGTCTGTTAATTCATGCACACATTTATGTGGGTGTGGTCACAGCGTCAGGTCATGGCTTTCACAGTTGAAAAATATTTCTTAAGTTTAGCAGTAACAGGTGGAGTTTATATATTTCGTTCAACCAAAGAGACCGCTTACTTTATTATAGTATAGCATTAGCAGAGGCACTTGCCGACGTTAGAGCAAATTTCCAGTTCTCGCACCTCTTTCAATTCAAATAATGTAGTCAAGAGCGTGAACAGTATTTTAAAACAAGTCTGGACTGCAAGGGTTGTAGATAATGGTGCATCTTGGCTCAAACCGCTGTGAGTGCACAGAGAACTTCGAATAATATGCCAAGAAATATTTTGATGAACCATACTCATATGGTGTCGAAGTGTAAATAATAGAACACATGAACAGTCACGTGTTGATCTGCTAAAGAATTCGCAGTTCAGCCAGGTCACTCTAAATCAGACTACAACACCAGTGCTGCATCCTGTTACCGGCTTGCTATTATAAATTGGTCAACTAGTGGCAGAGGGACTGACATTGAGGTAAGACTTCAGCCGTATCTATTGAGACAGTGTGGCACTACTGGCAACAATAAGTTATTTGAACATTGCTAACCAGGAGAAAAAGAACATTAATTTGGTCCATGGATACAATAAAGCTGCATCATGTGGCCCATTGAGCTGAGCAGACCAAAGCAACTTCCAAAGTTACTCGACTGTGCAACTGTCAACATAGTTTCAGAACATATCCAAGTTGGAAACTCTTAAGAAATCTAAAGAGCAACCAGGTCCACAGATCAACTAGCATTAGGCACTGAAAAGAATGATAATGAAATAACATTGCCAACACCACCACCTTCATTCTCAAAGGGTGAATTTGCTACGTTCAAGTATTCGTGCCTCACAACATTCAGGTTCAAACTTATAAGTATGTGAGACTTTTCTTGGAATGAAATACTAATTGAAAGTTAAATTAATGAATTAAAAGTTATACTAGAAATCTTCACATGGAAATTTTCAGCGCAACATGGAGGAATACATAAGACTACCTTGGACTTATGTCTGGTCAGGGTTGACACTGATTTCACTCAAGGCTTGGCTCATCAGGTCTTTATTTCTAGGCAAAAAGTGATTTACGCATTTTATTTTCTATAATATACTGAAAGGGTTTGTACAGTTTGGAATAAAACAATACCAATAAAACCTATCTGGGGTACTGAGGGTTGGCAAATGAGGGCCAGATACATTATATGTTGCAGGTTTTTTTTCCTCAGAATATTTAGTATTTTTAAATGATACAATTCAACAGACTATGTACTCTGGATTTGCCAATATTAAAGAACTATTAATGCCATCAATAACTAAACAAGATCCTCATTTTCCAAACTTGAATTGAAAAAGAGCAATAAATAATTACCTGGAATTGTTGATTGATAACAGCATATTAAAAATATATCTTTATAAACATGGAAAACCAGAGTTTGGAATTGGTAAACAAATTAACCTTATCAAAGATTTGCTAAGAGCATAGCTGAATCACTAGCAAATAGTGTGGCTCTTGGGTATAATTGAATACATGCCGACACTTGCAGCAAGGTTAAGAATTGTCAATGCCGGTCAATGATTATTCACTAGACACTATAGCAAAGCATATAGATAATACATTACAATGTGAATGCTTACGTTTTTCTAATACCAATTAATGCTTTACAATTTGAAAGTTGACTCATAGGGAAAAACAGATGTCATGGCATAGATAGCTGGGGGGTTTTGTGAAAGATGCTTGTAAAAGGAGCATCCTTTGTTCTTAATTAAAAAACACTGATTCAGCCCTTTGGAAACACCACACGTGTAAACAGATATTATATAGTAAATGCAACACAAATTCAAATAGTGTTTGCAAACAAGGTTTCACATAAACCAGAAATTACAGAAATATTTATCACAATCAAAAATGGTTCACATATAGTAAGATTCACAAGAAATTGATAATTGCTCTGGGGCGGTTACTCCTATGCAGTGAAGTGAAAAGGGTGAGAGGACATGCCTACTGTCATCTATTAGCGATACTTTGTCCAGCTAGCCAGGCATTCGCTAGGATCATCTAAAATGACTACAAGACTGGGTGGGGTTGAAAAAAATGTGTACAGTTATCAATATAATGGCCTTATTAAGCTGAAATGCGCACACAGCACCATACCTATATCTACATTTTTCCTGAAAATGCAGAAGTTAAATGAGAGTGGAACCTTGATCAAAGACAACTGCCATACTAACAAGTGCCTAATTCAAAGAGGTAAGACCAGGTTGTTAGTTGCCTTTTAGTTTAATTTATTTATTTTTATATTAGTGCCACATGGTAACCTTATGTAGTCTAATGGTCTACCACCAAGTCACTCCCTGTAAGGCTCCAATGACAATTAAACTAATTAGAACTGTATTTTGACATAAATAGTTTTATTGTAAATCAAAACAGAAGTTAAATTATGTATACTGAAGACACCATTAAACGATTCATACGGAAGGAATAAGGTAATGACCTAGAATATAACTACCTCGGTCTCATAATGAACTGTAAGCTAAAAAAACTTTGAATGCTTTCTAAGGAAGCAATGGCGGAAACTATTATGGGGTGGTCGTTCAGGTTTAATCAAAAAATTGGGAGAGTAATAACTTGACCACTGTTGAAGGTATATACTGCCAATATCATTCCTGGTTTATCCTGTGCTTCTGACAGGGCAGTATCTAATCAGTCTTGGCTGGACAAACATGAGGTAACTAGGACCCGAAAGGCTATGGGCTAGTGGAACTCTTTACCAGTTCAAACAATCAGATTAGAATTGGGATTGTGCTTTGCATGGTCAGTGTTGTTCAGGAGTCTATTTGTCTTTTCAAAAAAATAAATAGGATAAAGACCAATATTCTGAGGGCCCTAATGGTAAAAGACTTTGAATGGAATCCTTATTTACAACATCAAACACACTGGGCCGAATAAGTTACTTGGTGATTTACTGCTTGATACCAAACTCTTCCTTTAAAGGAGTGATCAAGAAATTGATTTTACACTTGGCTTGATCTGACAATACTGTTTAGATGAAAACTAAGAAGTCTTCTGCAAGACTTTCAGCAAAGGATAGGCTACCGCAATCAAATATTTTACCTTGGAAGCAGAGTTGTAAAGACTTTATGGTGTTTTGTTTTAATCAGTTACTTCTAACGGATACTGGAGAGACCTGTTATGGGTTGTTGGCTCCTCAAAGACTGTGCTGGCTCTGCTCTAATTATTTCAAGACCAGGAGGATGTAATCTTGACATGCCATCTAGATGAATGGACAGTCTTATTGGATACATAAAATAACTGCACATTTATAATAAAGTAGAAGCTGTAGACCTTTTACAGCTAGCACAACATAAAGAAGTGACTTGCAATGTATCAAAATGCTTTTGTTCTGAAGTACTTAAACTTTCAAAATATTTATAGCGCTACATTTAGCGCTGGGCCGCCCTGTTGCTGGGGCACCCATGCGCTTTACAAATATTCTTACATAAGATAAGATTTATAGAAACCCATTTAAGATTTCAGATTAACCAAATGAATGATTATAAAAGTTGAAAAAAGCACTTGTAGAACATAAATGAGACCCAACATGTTTTCTACAATAACTGGATACTCGAGATAAAGTCTCCCAGGAGACACCCTTCTGCCAAAATACAAGCACAACCAAGATTCTACAATAGCAAACATAAAAATTAAGCATTCCTGTTTTTTTTAAACAAGACCCAAGCAGCCATTCCAACATCTTAGCAGTTGAATTCATAATTCTTCTTCAGTCATAGACATCAGGATTACATAACTCTGGAGAGGAGGGGTACAAATCTCTCCAAGTGCATACAATTTCTAACAAGTCACACCATACAAACAGGAAACAGAATAAAAGCCACCACCCCCAAAACTCCCCCTTGTTCCACATTTCGTTTTTATTCTTCATTCTTCGTGGACAATATCAGAGGAACAAATTTGTCAGCCCAGCCAACACATTTCATCCTATGATTAGAACTTCATTAGGGCTGTAAAAACATATACAAAAATTCATTTACAAATAAAAACATCTACCCTTGTATATACATATCCCAATACTACAAAATAGCAAGTGACAAAGAAACCAAAAGGACTTAATGTTCTTTATTACTTAAACTATACACCTTTCAATCCAGCACCATCATAAATTCACATTTCACAATCATATGCAGAATTTGATACGAAAGCAATCATATACAGAATTCCCACTCAAAAGGAGGACCCACTAGGAATTCCCAATTTCCAATCACAATAGTACAACAGTTATCATATTTCACACGATTAATTAGGCACCTTCTCATTTTATCCATAATTAACATGTTCAAATGCAGGCCAGGTTACTTATGATCATTTCATTAAGCTTCAAAGTGCTGCAACAGTTGCAAGGTGTTCTCTCTCATTCCAAACCCGATTATATAAAAAATTCTCCTACAACAGGAGATTTAAAAGTATTCAAATGTCCTTGTCTATTAAATCACAGGTTTTATCTTTAATCCTCAATATAATTGTGTTGCACTATAACACCCAGTAATATCCATCTGAAACAACCAAAAGGATACCCTAATATTTACGGTCTCTCCCTCAAAGACCCTTAACACTGAACTCTCGAACACCAAATAAAATCATTCCTATGCATATCACAAAGTAGATTAGTCATAACGAAAAAACCCTGCTATGTTGCATATCATATCTGTATCTGAGTTCTATCAGCAAAGTGCTTCACTCCCAAACACCAGTATAAACTGTTTCCAAACAACACGTTCTATCTCCAAACATGATCATTACACAGAATACACCATGTTGCTCATCATATTATACCAATAATTGACAGAAACAATCCCTTGCGTTTCACAAATTAGCATTCCACCCCTCTCATGGTATAACAAATGCATCAATAAACCACAAAGTTCCTGTGGTTCCCACCATCACTGTTACCATGGATCTTGAACGTACGGAAATACTAGCTTACCTCTAAATCTGTGGCTTATTCATCACTAGAATACACAATACTACTAGTTATGTCATACTTGCAATGACCAGAGACAGTTTCATGCATATCACAAACTCTCTTACTACCTCTTACATGGTACAACCAATACACTAATAATTCAGAGCGTTCCTGTGGTTACCGCCACCAAAGTTGCCATGAACCTTAAATAATGCCACGGGTCAAGAAATACTGGCTTGCCTTCAAATCCGAAATCACTCCATAAACTTCACTATCCCAACCGGCAGTTTGCACATGTGTGGGATGTGAGGTTTTTGGGACAGTAGAACCTCTGGGAGTGAGCATTTCAATTTTTTTAGACGATTTGGGTCTGTGTGGTGGCTTGAGACCATTTTTTCTTTCTTTTGTGGTTATCACTTATGGGAATTATTTGTCAGTGTCCACAGTTCCTCAGACCTCAATATCTGATGTGCAGATGATTCTGATAACAAGGTTAAGAATCTTTTTGCAGATTGTCCTCCAACTGGCAGTCAGGAATGGTGTGGTGGTACAGCATGGACCAGGATACTGTTTTGCATGGAAAAGTCAAACAAATGGACTGGCAGGTAACTCATCTAAATTATTATACAAAATTCTACAGTCTCAGAATTATATGACTCTTGTCAACTTCTTAAAGGATAAAATATTGCAGATATACCAGAACTTGAATATCCCCGTTGAAGAAAATGGCAGCAACACAAACTAGGACTCCCTCTGTCTCGTCAGAGGGTAATCCTACTTTAAATAAGTTTAAACCTTTTTCGCTAGAGGATGCCCAGAGGACCTTGGAAATTGTGAAATCCGGCTCCCCACTGGACCTTTGTCCTCCTCAGATTATGGCCCTACTCTAACCATATTGCCCCGCTATTCAGACACTGTTTAATCTAACAGTTTTAACAGGCACTATACTATCCCCTCCAATTGTAAATCTGCGCAAGTCCTACCCATTTATAAAAAAAAAAGCTCATTTGGATCATAATAATATATCCAAGTATTGTCCTATATCCTTACTACCCGCTACTGGGAAAGCTTTTAGAAGGCTTAATCAATAAACAATTAACAGACCACCTTGAGGAGAATCAGATTCTGGACCAGACGCATTCTGGGTTTAGGCCTAGTCATAGTACAGAATCGGCACTTTTGGCTGTAACAGATACTCTAAGACTCTCTCTCGATGCGGGGGTTCCATCTATGTTAGTGCTGCTGGACTGGTCCACAGCTTTTAATACAGTATCTCACACTCAAGGCTGTTACAGAGGCATCAAGAAATAGATATCAATGGGACAGCTTTTAATTGGATCCAAAACATTTTTGGAGATGGAACCCAAACCGTTGTTTTTGGCCTTTTTACATCCCGCAAGATTCAGCTTGATATGGGTGTACCACAGGGCTCGTGTTTAAGCCCTACACTGATATATATATATATATAGCCCCCTTGCTAAGATTGTAGAGCCATTTGCTTCGAAATTATATCTTAGGCTGATGGCACTCAGCTGATCGTTACTTTTGATAAAGATATGGCTAAAACTAAAGATTGTTTTGCAAAGGGAATGTTAGCCATTTCAAGTTGGAGCTCAGCCAACTGCTTACAGCTGAATGTCGATAAGACAGATTATGCTGTTTGGCAAGGCAACAACTCTTTGGTGTGATGAGTGGTGGCCGTCTCAATTGGGCGCAGTTCCAATTCCCAGACAGACTGTGAAATATCTTGGAGTAAAAATAGACCAAGCACTATCTATAAAAGAGCAGATTCTGGCTACCACTGGTCTCTGCTTTGATACTATGTGCCTACTACGAAGAGCCTTTCCTTATTTTCCTATCTCCGCTAGAAGAAGGTTAGTCCAGGTCCTAGTAGTTAGTAGACTGGACTATGGTAACGCTTTACTGGCCACAGCACATGAGATGCTTATAGCAAAATTACAAGTAGTGCAAAACACTGCGGCCAGGCTTGTTCTTAACCTTCCGTCAGGGACTCCTTCGGACCCCATTGTTGAAGGCCTTACACTGGCTACGAGTAAGGCAGAGAAGCATTTTTAAAATCAGTTGCTTTACCTATAACGCTTTAAGGGGTAAACGCCCTAGATATCTTCAGCAGAAACAAATGCCATTTACCTACCAGAAGCCTCTGGTCTTCGAATAAAGCCTTGTTGAGTGTACCCCATATCCGTTTGACTAGATGCAGAGCCTTTTCTTATTTGGCTCCGCTCTACTGGAACTTTCCTCTTGACGTTTATTTTATTTTTTTAGGGTTTTATATAGCTCGAACTCGACCCAAAGATATCAGGTATCCGAGCGCTTTACATGAGCACCATTTTCGTTACAGGTGGACACATTCATTTTTTGTTAGGCACGGGGAGATTAAGTGCTTTGCCCAGAATCACAAATTGTTGAGCGTCCCTGCCGAGACTGGAACCTGGTTCCCCAGCTTCGAGAGAGACCGCTCTAGCCATAATGCTACATCCTCTCCTACATCCCCTACCCTATGTCCTCTCATCTCTGTACTATTATAAATTCATGAAACTGCTGATTACTTCCTTATTTTAATTGAATTCTCTTGCTTGTAGCTTGCTTCTGAAGGCAGTGCTGAGATGCCCTTTGGTGAATTGTGCACTATATTAAATTTAATTAACATAACACATTTTTTTTTAAACAAGCTCCAATATTTAGATACAAAATGTAAATCGATCACAAAAGAACAGCCCTGAGAGTGCAGGTGTGGGGGGAGAGGGGCGGCGTCAGGGAGCAGTGTTGTTCCCAGTTAGCAATGTAGGTTAAGTTCATTTTCACTTGGGAAACCTCAGGTGGGAAAAAGGAACAACAAGAAAATCAGGTCTTGCAATACTTATGTCTCACACACGATGCGAGAGAAATGTGTGCAACCAATCTGCACACTCATATGGCTACTGAGAGTCGACAATTGGTATCCTGTCACTTTCATAAGATACACAACTGTTTAAAGATCACTTGTTGGTCAACCCAGGCAAGCCAGAGATGACCCGATGGGTCCATCTTCTGAATCCTTTTCTCCTGACGAGCCTGAGATCCCATCAATCATTCTTTCTTGATTATACCGGGCACAGACCAACGTTTTTAATCATGTTACACTTTATACCCTTCTGTCATCTCCTATCCTGCAGTCTCTTGCAGCCCCACTTTGTCTATTAACCTTATTTCATTTGCTAACTTTATGTGCAGTATAAAATGTATCCAATTTCTGAGACTGTGTGAATGTTTACAACCCTAATTTTCCATTACAGGCTTTTGAAAGAAAAAGAGAAAAAAAGGAAAGAAAATAAATTGGGTGCCTAAATTCTAGCATCCCCCCCCTTCCAGACTTGAGATGCAATTAAAGCAAAAAGTACATAGCTCTTTAGTGACTACAAAGAAACTACTAGAGTGCCTGCTACCTAAATACACAAAACAATTGCAGTGAGTTTGATCTTGCTGCCACCACCACAGACCCTGCTATTGAGTACTGCAGGCACCTAACAGGTTGACTGTGTGTCATGGTCTGCATTCATGCTTGGTGCTGAAATCTAAGACACTCGTGTCAGCATATCGCAGCCATTATATGTCAGGAGGTAAGCAACAGATATCCGTAACACAATCACCTATAGGAGGGGCAACCCAGTTGTCCAAAGACCAGGAGCATCGGCTGGGCACTAAGAAACTTGGTCCAACAGTATCAATATTTGAATGCAGTGAGAATTACCAGTATGCAATTAATTATTAAAGTTGTCAGTCCATCAAATTATTTGCTTTAGGTTCGGGTGTCTTCTCGTTAGAATCACAAAGTGCTGGACACCTACTGAAGTGCACGCATTGGAGGAAAATTATCTCCTGGGAGGGGGGGCATCCTCTTCCATCAAAGGCTAACATGCCTACCGAACGGAAGGAGTAATTGGAGCAATTATATTGCACAAAGCAACAGGAATATTCCTGCCAAACTAGCAAGCTATCCCAGCGCGGATGTGTAGTTACGTCTGCTGCTGCAACATCACTCCCAAGAGAGCCACTGCGCAGGTACTCAAACATATCAAAAGGTAAAAGCCGCTATGGCATACACAACTTACAAAAACCGCAGCGTTATCTGCAAGGCCTACCAGTACACACATGCAAACAAGGCTGCAAAAGCAAAAACTCCATGCACAAACGACAGCCATTACTCTACGTCAAGCTGGATGTAGCAGCCATTTTTGGAAGGCCAAGTAGTCTGAAACTAAGTAGTAAGATGACGTTCATTGCCTCCATTTCTCCTAGAACATTCATTCATGGCATCTGAAAAGCTACCCGAAAGAAATAAAAGGGGACAACCTGATTATATACTGCAACTGTCTGAAAGTTAGAAGAGTTCCTGCATTACATGCCACCAGAAGCATCCACCAAACAAGATGATGGACGGAGAGCTGAAACTTTTCAACTACTCACCACCAGTAAAGGGATCTGGGTTTAATCCATTGTTTTTTTGCTCACTATGCCACCCCAGATTGACAACCTCAACTACACCGTCCATACCTCCGCTAACAATCACACCAACATCCAGACTAAAAAGTCAATGTAGAATCCAGCACACCATAGAGCACACAAAACCTTACCACTGGCAAGTTCCTTATAAAGTTTTATAAAAAGTTAATTATGTGCAGTGTGCACGTACTACATTGTCGATCGTGATTGTCACTAATGAGCGGCAAGCTCTATTAAGTGCAGTTAAAAATTGCAAAGTCCTTTTTTACGATCTATCCCTAGGCACTCAAACACTTTCTTTGTTGACAAAATAAACTAATTAAATGACAAGCCTACCACCGCCCCTGATCTATGACCTAGTTACCATCCTAAAAACCCTCAAATGAAACCCCCTATGACAGAACACTCTTCTAGTCAAACTGTTCACTCGGACTGCGCTGCCACCAGTGACCACCAAGTCATGCCCATCAGTCTATGGCATGATGGGCATCACTATCGCGGTCCGTAGCTAGTTCACCTCCTCTCCATGAGAAAACATTTGTGTAGATGGACACTGCTAAATCCATCTACTACATATCACTATCTATGCCTCAACGACTCAACTAGATGGAACCTCTGGATGCCCTACACGCTGAGCAATACACCAAGACACTGCCAGACTCCAAGGCATCATCAGCTATTTACAAGCCCTATTCATAGCAAGTTTTCCCCGCGCCTAGAATCTACCATCACGCACATAAAGGGGACCTTACATATATGTCATTTCTAGCCAGGGCACTTTTGATCCATCCTCTCAAATCTCCACCGGTGCAGCCTCCCAGCAGGCATCAAGATCAAACCTCTCTGCATCAACTGATAATCCACGCGCACCAATACAGCAAACTACCCAGAGGCAAAAAAGATGTCACAAACACTTCCTCAGGGGCTTAAACGCAGTGTCTGGGGTATAACCGGGGGCCACACATGACCGTGGAGGGGTGGGGCGATTTGGGATCAGGGTTGGGGCTAATATGAGGCAGGACATGGCATGGTGAGGATTTTGGTGGACAAATTCTACCACGATGAGTAAAACCATGAGAGGCATTCACAAAGCACTTCACGGCACAATCAGCACAGAGGACTAGCTACAGGAGGTCTGAGGATGCTATGAACATTTTCTAAGCAACCACCTGAGGAGACGAGGACTGACCTGGGCCCAGAGGCATTTGTAAGTTAATGAATTTAAAAAAAATTAAGTAAACCTCTTTGTGGGGCTGGAAAGGAAAGCCAGTAACCTGCATGCATTTTAAAAAGCCCTTTCTGCGCTGCAAGCTAGTAACGTCACTGAGCAACAAGTGGGAAAGAGGCCGCATGTGAACAGGCAAAACACAAATTCTCAGATTGCTCCTTTGATGCTTTTTTTCCCACTGAAAATGCAACCCCGAGAAATGGTAAGGCAGCACAATGGCTGCGGTCTCTGTCTGCTGTTTTCCAAACAGAGGGCGCATGGAAAGGTCTGGCCGCAAGTGCCCTGCGGGCCGTACTTTGAGTACCACGGCTCTAGAACAATCTTACACTTCAGAGACTTCACCAATAACTCTACTATACACCCTATCTGTATCCCTCCACCCTCCAAGATATATGCTGCTTTATATGTTTTTTTAATCTGTACTCCTAATATCTACCTTCACCTTTGGTGAACTAGACCTCTACATGTTTGTCCATCAGACCTCTCATGTACTCTAGTGCCACTAAGTTTTGGAACACAGGTTTATAAATAAACCCAATACAATTAAAATAAACAATTCAAATGCACACCTATTTGGCTTGCAAGGTCACTACATTTATATGGAGCAGAGAAATGAACGCACCGAAATCTGCATCTATATAATGTTCTAGGCAACGCAGAGTTTGAATTCAAATGTTTAACTTCTTCCATTATATTAGCAGCACTTGGTATGAAAAGAGTTCTTTTTACTACATGCCGATTTATACTGTCTATGTAGATAGTATGTTCCTGGTCTGCTTTATATATAAACTCATTAGGCTTAGAATGCAAGCAGAAACAGAGGATGGCATTTTGAGTCCTTCATTGAGGATGTGGATGCTAAATTCACAAACAGATTACGGTTGTTATTGAACACTGCACTGGAAACCTACTACACAAGTAACCTCAACTCTAGCACTGGACTGAAAGCTAAAAAACAATGCTTAATCCCAAGCAAACACTAGTTAAATGGTCAATAAAGGTTCTTTCCAGATACAGGACAAAAATAAACAACAGCAAGGCCAATTTTATATACAACATGGGAATAGATAGACCAAAACATGTGAAGAGGAAGGCACTTGCTAAAAATGAGCGAATCACATCTCGCCCTTGAATTTCCTAAATTTGACATATAACCAAGAATTCCCCATCTTGCTACAAAACGGAATACTTTCCCCTAAGATATCCTATCCATCACTGATCACCTTGAGTAAAACTTTAAAGACTTCTCATAATTTTTAATGACGATAAACAATGAAGACTTCATAATTTCACTTTATAGGTTTCTTCTACTCCCTGTAGAAGTACTTATTGTTAACCTTTTACACATCGTGTGCATTACATTTTGGTGGGGCCCCTCTCTAAACTGGTTTTAAATTAATATCAGCTTCAACGAAAAATCAATGGACACAGTCAAACTTACTTGAGGTGTTCCACCTTATTGTCAAGTTGCTACCCAAGTGAAATACAAAAACCACTATTGTGGACTATTTGGAATAGCGGTTCTAGGCAGGTTGAAACAGAACCAAGGGGGAGAAAATAATATAAGGAGGGTTTTCTAGTAACATGTTTTGTGCCAAAACTCTCCTATGATCTCTCATTTCTTTGACTACCTGATGGCCATCCAAACAGCAACCTCATATCTGTTCCATAACATTTGCCATTTCAAACTCAGGATCTTCCATTTTTTTCTCGAATCACAGAAAGAGGGAAAAAGTCACTGTTTTGACACTGTTAAAATACCCCTTAAAATCTGGAAGCATAAAAAATAACTTGGCTTAAATGAATGAATCCTCATCTGTACACCAGAAGGACTACATTTGGTGCGACACCAGAAGGAATACATTTCGTGTGACACCATCTGGCTTGGACCAGCATGAAACTAACGCCCCAGTGTCATCAAAAGTTCCTAAATTAGAACGACAGTCCGAAAGGCAAATTGTGACAATGGGATCAACTATACAAGGAGATAACATGGACAAAGTAGAATATGCAGCAGTAAAAAAGGGGGTCAACCTAAAAGTAGCAGTGTAACAGATGTCAGGTGAGAAAGCAACTATGAAAAAGAGGTCAATTGGACAGCTGGACAAGCCGTGGTACAAGGTGATTAACCAGAAAGCCAATGGTATCAGGGTGTCCAGTTTCTACCTCATGTGCTGAAGTCGACAAACGGGCAGCATATGTTGACCTTCTCAACAGGAACCACATGAAAGTAAGTGAAGAAAAATTGAAAGGCTAGCTATGAACATTGTGTGTATCAATTTTGATCCCATCGCTACTCAATGCGGACAGATCTTTTTTGTTGCACAGAATATTGAGACAAGTGTCATACAATACCATCGTCAAATTAGGCAATTCTGCTTGCTTTGCAATTACAAAAAAAAAATCATAGGTCCGTAACTTTAAACGCATAGAATATGTGACAAAGCAAACACCCCAACCCTTGAGTATGCCATAATTTTAGTCTCATCAACAGATCAATGACACCAATACGTGGGATCATAATTACTGAAACTACAGTTAAGAACAAAAGCTTGGGAATTTTAGAACTTACAACAAATTATTGTTCTTAAAAGAAAGGATACTTTTTAAGCTTAATAGTACTAACTTTCAATACTGGATACAGAATAAAGTCTCCATCCTTTAAAAATACAAAAAAGGCAGCACCTGGTATAACAAGGACTGCAGAACAGCTAAATGTAACTTAATGCATGCAATAAAAAGTAAAAATCAGACGTCTATAAGAGGAGTCAGGCAAGCATATAAAACATCACTAGCAGTGGCTCGGAGAAAGTGGGACGAGCAAAACTGGCAGGACCTACAGCAGTAAAGAACAGCGATTGTAACATTTTCTAGCATCTAGTGGCCAATGGGAACCAAAACACAGAACAGAGTTAAAAATTACATCAACCGAAGGTCTGGTTTAACCACTTCACTGAGCTAAGCAAACACACTAGGGAGACCAATAGTAACGGAGTATACCAGGGAATGTGCCTCATAATGTGGACCAGCTTGCGATAGAACGCTAAGCTACACTTCGTGCAATAAAAAGCTTAATTCCAGGAGAAGCGCTGGGCCATGACAGAATATCCGGAGACATTTACTTAAGGGACTCGGACAGGTGGTAAATTTACATAAACGTAAAAACTAACGCTACACTGGGGGGCGCAGCTATACCAAGTACCTGGTATGGTGCGGAAATAATCCCTATACACAAGGAAGGGATTTGGGGTAATCCATCCAACTACAGGCCAATTAGACTGATCGACAGCCTAAAAAGTCTTATGCTGCCAGTTCCTTGATAAATTACACCAATGCAACACTCTCTACCTTGCAAGCAGGCTTTAGGAGAAACAGCACAGTTGACCAGTTCTTCTGATTCTGTACTTTATACTAGAAAACTTAAATAAGGGCCACCTGTAGGTTGCTTTTGAGGATCTGAAATCTGCATTTGATTTAGTACCATGCAAAAAAACTCTAGTTTGCTCTGGTGGGAATGGGGGTTCCTTGTAGTATACTCTCAATATTAATTTGTTAGCACAATGGGAATTATGCTCAGGTGCCCTGGGGCAAACCAGGGTGAACTGACAGAAAACCTCCCGGTCAAAAGTGGAGTGCGACAGGGATGCATCCTAGGCTCCTATTTTCCTTGCATTTAAATAATCTAGTTGCACACCTGGATGCTTGTGAAAATGGCTCCCCAATATTTGCAGGTAGTAAAGTTCCTGTATTACACTTTGCAAACGACATTCTGCAGATTTCAAAAACCCAATGATGGCTACAACCTTTGATCAACCACTCTGGAGTTCTGCACTGAGTGCAGGTTGGAAGTACATTCATCAAAAACAAATTATTAAGCCGCATAAATCATATAGTGGGAAGATATTCATGGGTGGAGAAAACCTTGAAGGGGTACACCATTTTGAATACTTGGGTATAAAACTAAACAGTAAGAATGAGTTGGGCTAAAACATAATAGCAAGAGTCGCCTAAAACTCCAACAGAACAGCTCTGGTATTTGTAAATTTTTAAAACCGCAACCAGATCAGTGTCCTATGCCCTCCACATTTAAATGTCAGAGCCCTAGGAGGTTCATTTAATGGAGCTGAATAGAACTTCTCAGTTAGGTGATCTTACCACAATCCAGAATAAATGTTTGCGCGCCTTGATCAATCTCCCTCAGAGTACTCCACCGCTTTTCGCGCCTTTTGAACAGGAGTATGAAGAATTTGAAATCTCAGGCCAATCCGAGACCCAGGTCATACTGGCGGAGGCTGTGGTACACTCCTGAATTACAGCCATATCACATAGCTTGGGGAGAGATCATCTCCCTTGATAGGCAAAGTAAAATCCCCTGGATAAGAAGTTAACAATCAATGCTTGTATCACTTGGTTTTCAAAAACAGCGAAGTGAAAGGATGGGATCAGAATGGTTATCTAAAAATCAGATGAAGGAAACATGCTGGAAATTTGTGTCGGAAAAACAGTTAAACAATTCCCGACTCAGGACTAGCTGCTGCCTTCTTCGATATCAAATGTATTGTCAGTCAGTCAAAAAAAAAACCTTTATTTCGGCTGTACAGCCATAAAAGCACAGTTGATTAAAACATTCATAATATACAAGAAGTTATGGTAGAAAGGAATTTATACAATCAGGAAAAAGTGCAGAGTATCCTTGAAACCCGTATATGGCAATGTACTACAAGTTTGTACAATGTATTCTGACCCCTACGGCCACTCATCGCTCGATGTTTAACAACCTACAGTATTACTCAAGTCCAGAGAACTATCATCACAATTTTAAAAACAATAAAAAGCGTTTAAAAACGTTACAATAAATAAGTTTTGTATTTAAAAGGTGTGGAGTAAAACTGTTAGAATAGCTGACAAGTTTTCAAATAGGGAGATGTACAGTTTTAAGTTAGCAGCATAGTCAATGGATAAGCACACTTAGATACTTCCTGAGCTCTTTTTTTTTTTTTTTTTTTATAATGCCTCTACGTATACACCACATCGCAAACAAAAATTTAGAAGTGGCAAAAACAAATAATGGGTGTGTCTCGTATTTTAGTAGCCTATAGGCCTCTGTGTGGTCTCTAATCCCCACATTTCTACACAACTGGAGGACCCACTTAGATCTTGACCTTCTATACGCAGGACAGAAGAGGAGAACATGAAGTTCTGTCTCTTCAGTTGACGTGCACCCAGGGCAATCCAGTTTGGTGGCACCCTTCCATTGGTTTGTAAAAGCTCGGAGCGGGAGCACACCGTATCTGAATTGAAAATATAATTTCTTTGCAAGAAATGGCTGGATGTTATCCAGGGCTGGCTCTAGCTTGTGTTGCTGTTTGACGTCCAGAAACCTGGAGGTCAAACTGCATGAGTTAATGCTCTGGGATAATTGTACAAATGTATTGGATCTGATGACAACACTAATCCAAAACAGAAAAGACGCACCTGCCTGTGGGACAAAAATAAAGTCAACTGAGCGATTCCAGATCTTGTGCACAAGCGTGTTAATTATTGTAGTGCTTATGATACTTGAACGCAGATCAAAGCAGTAAATGTCAACATCTCATAAAGCACCAACAGGAGAGCGTAAACAACCACAAAAAAACAGCTGTTGCCACAAGGGCACATTGAGATTCTACCAACACACAACTAAAATAAAGGTTGATCCAAGAAACAAAAACGTACACTCAGTCCTCAACCTCAGTGACACGTAGCTGAAGCACCTGTTGTACCAAGTGTCCATAACTGTGCTCATTTAGAGTTCTAGAAGTAGCAGAAATGTGTTGTATTTCTACAGGTGGACAGTGGGATGTAACCACTTCAATCCAGTGGCTGTACAAGGGGATAGTCACTCCACAGAAAGCTTACCTCCAAGTAAAGTTTATGCTGTACCAAACTATGTTCACAGACCATGGCAGTACTGTATATTAAACTACACATCAACACCAATAGCCACATATGGATGAACGACAAAAGCAGAGTGCAGCTATGACCACAAACGTATAAGTGTTCTGCTTACTAAGGTGCATACTTGCAATTTATTGGAGGCAATACTGCTCATTATACAATACCCTCATCTCACAGCCTCCAACGCCCATCTGTTAGTAAAAAATCCAATGGCAATTGTATGGTTATGCAAGCTAATGACCTACTGGTTAAAACATACTTCCAACAAAGGTGGCTATATCAGTCACAATCAAACTATGAATCCACACAAGATCACACTGCATATGAAAAATAGAAAGAAAATAGCTTGTCAGCGAAAGTGCATCTAGCTACAGAATGGCATGTTTATTTGAAGTCTACAAGCATGCATCCAATAAGATGGATATGCACATCGCTTTTATTCACCTGCTGCTAACTGAAAGCATACACATCGATTAAAAGTCACAGAAAGGGATGAGAAAGCATTCCAACAAAAACCCACTAGAAGGGGCGCCGGTTTACAAATTGCAGTAATTTAGTTGGACGCCATATCTAAGGATTTGTTACACCCCCAGAGAGTTCGGGTGTGATCTAAAAAATCTGTCTCTGATCACCAATCCATTTACCAACCGAATAATTTATTAACAAGGGTAGGGAAAAAAATGATAAAGGACTGAATAAACCAAGCTCACAACTACATAAACTAACCATGCAACACAAACGTTTGTAACGTTAAATTGGGTCAACTCGGAGGGTTATTCCATTACTAATTTGAATATCTGAATAAAAAACATTTCCGGGTTTAGAGACTGCGGCTTTAACAAACTCGAAGATGTCAAATATATATTAAAATGAAAATCAACTGATACATGTATACTGCTAAGCATTACAATAAACTTTAAACGAGAATATATAATAGCACCATCTTTCATTAACGAGCAAAAAGAAAGAAGCTTCGCATACAGTGGAGAAAAATACAGACTAGAGTATATTAATCCAGTTTACACACCAAAAAATATAGTAAAAGAACTAATAATAGATACGTGTTGTGATGTCGGCACACAATCCTCAAGCTTCAACTGGCGAGGCAACCAACCCATTTCAAACACTGTTCCATACTTTCAAATTCAACATAAAGAAGACGAGGTAGGAGACTTATGACAAGGTGCTGCTTTGGGGGAAAACCTCGGGTGCAGTTAGCAAATGAAAACAAAACGTCAAGCGAAACCTAGTGCCTTCAATGAGAGGCAGGCCTCGTGCATGTAAACAATCCACCTCACTGTTCATGGCAGAAGGAAGTCAGTGTTTACCTTTTCATGCGGCTCAACCTTCTGTGTGTGTGTTTTTTTAAGGCTATACGGCATCATGTAGCCCAACACTGACACCCACCGCGCATCTTCACATCCCAATATTCTCTATTCACGTCTGTAAATACAGTTTCTTTCAGCACCCAGGAGAGTAACTAATATAATTTGGGAATGATGCACAGTTGAAAAATATACCAATCGCTTTAAAAGGCACAACAGATAGGAATTGACCGGTAGTGGACTACAGCTATAATATGTTGTTGAATGGTAGGGGCGGGCAGGAAATTCTATTTGTAAGAGACCAGCATAATAAACGTAATGTATGCTCTTCATTTTACATGGAAATAGTTTAAAGATCTGATGTGTTGACTCTCTAGTACGATGGAGCTGAATAGGCATTTACAAGGACTATATGATGATGTATGCCATTGCACATTACTGGGTGGGTGGCTTTTACACTACAGCCAGGCAACTTGTATATGAAACATTATTTATTCATCGGCTCAATTTTTTAAAATTGAACTTTTCTTCTTCCCATGGAGAGATGGGGCTTAACTGGACTGTAAAACAATTAAATCGGATGTCACCGAGACTGGCCACTCAGGCGACAGCTGGTGCATATTTCCAAAGGAAGAAATGCCACGTTTAGGTCACTTCAAAATGTAACAATTTGGGTACATTGTATTTGTAAACTTAGCAGGAAAGATGGACGACGTATATACCTTTCCATGTACTGCAGTTTTAACAAAAGGATTACACTAATGCCAAAATTCTAAATGCCACAGAAGTAAAGAGCTTAAATAAGCATTACAGTGATAAACAGTAAACGTGTATTTTAAAAAGAAGCTTGTGCTGCGCAGACCTTCATTTCTTAAATTTAATGGATCCTTCTCGTATGTGTTAAGATGCAAAAATACAGCAGGTTGATGAAAGAAGCAGCCTGTGCAAAAAAAAAAAAAACTGTGTTCAAGCCCAACACTCATCTGCAGGAGTGTTTTTATGCGCATATGTATGTAGCATCTCCACTCATTGACCAGACATGCGAATCCGATTAGTCATTAATATAAAACATGTTAAGCTGTTTAATATATAGACAGCAGTGCTATCCGCATATCTAGTTTACAGGAAGCGTGGCTGACACACCGTAAATGCTAAATAAGCGCTACAGCTGCATATTGCGCTATAATGCTTTTCTAAAAGATAACTTTAAAGCCATTTTATTGTGCACATATATTAACGTGCAGACGGGGCACAAAGGTAAAAACCTGTATACTGGGCGTCAAATGGAACTCTGTACATGTATTTAATCAGTCTGAAGTCGTTAAAGAGCCAATAGGTGCTATGGGGAGAGGAACAGTCGGTGTTGTTATTCGAACGAAAAACAAAATGGCGACAGAAGATCCCCCCCGCATCCCCTCCCCCTCTAGAATGTAAAACTGTCCAGATAGCGGCTTTCTTCTACCGCGCCAGACTTTTACACGTACCTGGGCCCGTCCAGCCGAGGGAGAGGCTTCCGGGGACACTGTCCCGGGGCGGGGAGGCCTTTCAGGGACAGAGGATGAAGGCGGATTGTCAAAGCTGACGCTATTTTTTTTCCTCCCCGTTCTCCCCCCCCTTAAACTCTTCCCTGTCTCTTGAGTAGTCTCTCTTCACTGTTGCTCACCCTCTCCGTCTTTCCCAACGGCAATACAGGGAACAGCGCCGCGCGACGGCACGTAATGCAAACAGCTGAGTGCGATGGCACGCATAATTAGCGTAATACGGTCGCGAGACTGGTGCGTGGCAGGGAGGAGAAGGCGTGGCGTGGAGGAATATTAGCATAATTAAATAGAAAAAGAAGGACCTGCGGGATATATAACCCGGGTGCCATCTTGTATTGGTTGTGATGGTTGTTTAACCTAAAGGGATTAGGAGGAAGTTGGTGTAGGTAAAGCCGTGCTGATGTTTTACCAGGACATCATCATCGCCATAGTGAAATGGGCTTTCCTTAATTACCTTTCAAGAATAACGGGGAGGGGAGGGGGGGGTCAGATAGTGCCCATATTTTAATAGCAGTCTGTGATCAAAGGATTCATTTGGGGCAGGGGTAAAGTGCGCGTCCGTGCTACCAATAGGATGAGTTGGTTTTTAGAACCAAAGACCGGACAGTTAAAGCATACATGCCAATAGACCCGATTCAGGCGGGAGACTACCGATTTTTCAAGCCAAAAATGGCTTTATTTAAGCTGTCTCCCGCCTGAAATTGCATTTTCTACAATAGAAGTCAATGGGGAATTTTCATTCTCCCGATTGTTTATTTTAAATCTCCCACGTCCCTGTCCTAAAATGTTGGCATGTATGGTTAAAGATCTACACGTAGCGTTTTAAGTAGCTTCCATGAATACAGCCCATGGCGTATATTTACTTATTCAAACTGCCAAACCTAGAATAGTTTAATGAAAATTAACTTTTGCCCCAAGTATATTGAAACGCAAGGTTGAAAAGTTGCCCTGAGGTCGCCGCTCGAGGATAAACTAGGAATAGCTTTTAATTTGGTGGCCTTTATCACTTTGCTTTTATGGTCTGGCTTGAGAATGCAGCTGTCACCAGACAATTATGTGAGCATAACTAAGAGAGGGGCATTGGTACCACCCACATGTTGGTCGCAACGAGTACATGTTTTGATTGGGCAGAGGTTATTAGCTGCCACAAAAAAGTGCTTGCCTTCCACACAGCTATAATTGTAATTATATAGCGATAACGACCACTGATAAGGCGTCAAAGTGATCATTTTGTTTAATTATACAGCTGGCTGAGGTTGAACTTTCGTGGATATACACGACATTGTAATGTGTTATGTCCTGAGAAACAAATTCAGGCATCGTAGAGAACGAGTTGAATTTATTTCAAAGACATAAGTAATGGGACCCCATCCAACAACTGCCACCCAGAGCCACAGCCTCTTCAGCCCCCAATGATCAATCACATTCCAAGCCCCTAACAACATCATAAACAATCTAGAATATCACGCACCTCCCTCGACACACTATTCAATATTTACACAAAGAAATCAAGATAAAGAGATTACAAAAGTGGAGAATACGTCAACAACATGTGACATACCAACAACCCAGCAAGAGATAGATAATAAAATACAAAAAAACAATTCTAGAAAAAATTATCCTAAGCACTGTCACATACCTAATACATTGACTCTTCTTCAAATGTTCCGTTTGAGATCTTGGTACCTTTATATCGAACTCAGACTGCGCAGGATGATACCTAGCCACCCTACCCAGCTCTAAATCCTATGATCATAAGTCTTAACAGAATTTTTTAACACATTATTACTTTCAGAGGCTGACTAAACTTTGAAATATTAGTTCCAGCTTTCCTTGTAGACTTGATCTTCACCCAATCCCGACTTGCACATCAATCACCTTAACTGCCTTACGTTCAGCATGATATTCTTTCCTCTTTACCAACTTAGCTCTTTCTCTCTTTCTCCGTTCATCTACCTTTTCAAAACTACTATTCCCTTTATAAGTTTTTCAGGTACCCAGAGGGGACACACAACACTATTGGTCGTTCTCCTAAACAACAAAACTGGTGTGACACTAGTTGTAAAATGCAGCATCAGCCTATTCTCTACCTTTCTTCTTCAATTCAACTCTCCAATCAGCGGAACCACCCAGCTGGTGGGTCGGTCGCCGGGGGCACAGAGGCTCGGCCAAGTACAGAGGGGCGAACGGCCGCTGGCCTGGGAGGCAGCCGCAACACGTTGGAGGCGAGGCAGGCCGCAGCCGCAGTACCTTGGCCGCGTCAAGTGGAGTGGCAATCTGCCACCGGAGAGTGAAGCAGCGAGTTCGTCCAGCAGAGGTGGTGTTGGGGCTGGGTGCTGGCATAGGGGTCCCTGCCCGAAGTCGGGCCAGGAGGCCGCTGAATGGAGTGCCCCTTCCCCGGAAGTTGCATGGGGGACTGCTCGGCCACTTTGCCCTGAGACCTACAACAGTCGCGGGCAGGAGTGAGGTGTAGCTGTGAGGACTGCAGCCTAGGCCTGAAGTCCCCCGCCATAGGGCAGGTGATGGGCTGTGTTCCAGGTTGCTGTTGGTGCCTGGCTAGGTCGGGGGCCCATATTTGGAGACCTTGGAGGCCATCCCTGGCTCCGGCGGCCTGAACGAGACAAGAGAAGAGGGTCAACAAGACTAGAGGCCCCCCCAGATACTGAGATAGGGGTAGAGCCACTCAACTCCCCAGCCTTCCGGGAGGTGTTTGGACCTCCCTCTGCCAGCTGCATGTGCCGTCCATGGGAGAGCAGGGCAGGCGGACTGGAGTAGGGCCCCGTGCTCCTGCCTGGGGAGGAGGACAGGAAGCCTCATGATGAGACAGCGCAAGGTTGAATACCCCCAGCCGCTCATGCCGCCAGTGAAAAAAGGAGATGAAGATGGCAGGCGGCCTGAGGAGTGGCAGACTCTTCCTTGCATCCTTTGGCCTTGTGTTCCCTGGACTCTCATTCCCAAACCTGGCAGAGAGGGCCCTCAGTGAGGAGTCAGTGATGGGCGAGGCACGCCCTGACATGACAGTGATCCTACAGGAAATCAGGGCCTTTCAGGTGGCAATTGAGAAAAAATAGGAGAGGTTGGGACTAATGTGGTGCTCCTGAGACAGACTTGTGCAACGCGGTCGAAAGAGTGTCAGAGGTGGAGAGCTGTGTGTCCATACTTGAGGACGAGATATCCACCCTCCATGCAGAAGTAAAACAGCTCACAACCTCTACCAGGATCCTGGAATTTAGAGCAGAAGATGCTGAGAACAGGTCCTGACAAAACAACCTACGGTTCGTGGGGTTCCTGGAGACTTACTCGTTAGGGGTCTTCCTGGAGGAATGGCACAAGATGTGGGTGCCTAATGGGAACTCTCTCAGTAGTTTGGCATTGAAAGAGCGCATCGATCTCTTGCGCCGAGGCCTCCCCTGGGGGCCTCCCCACGACCTTTGATTGCTCGAATTTTCAACTTCCAGGATCGAGATGGAATCTTAAGAGAAGCACGAAAAAAAGGAGAACTATTATGTCCATCCTCCAGGATAATGATCTTCCCGAACTATACCAGACAAGTCCAGACCCAATGTAAATCCTTTGAGGGGGTAAAACGGTAACTGCGGGAGATGAACTTATCCTACATGCTCCTTTTCCCCCCGAAACTTAGAGTGATGTACAGTAACATATCCTTTTGCTTTGACGCCCTTGAAGAAGCTTGGGAGTGGGCTGCCAAAAAAAGAGAATTTACCAGAGACAAACCCCTGCAACAACCTGCGCGGGGAGACCATGATAACATACCTGAGAGCGTCAGGGAACACGCTGGTAGGCGCAGACATTCTACACAGAAAGTTCCTTGACGTACAAGGGACTCCTTGGAATCCTCAGATACTGGACTGGGCTGGACAGGAGCAGAGCGAGATGGTTCGCAGACAATGGCCTGGCCTGGAATGGAATGGGGGAGGGACCAGGAGTTCCTTGAGGCCAGAGGGAGAGGGGGACCAGTGACCGGCGAGGGACGTCAGCTACTATGACATTTTCCCCACTGTGGGCACGGAGGGTCCCTCACAGGGACGGCGGCCGCAGGAAGAGGCGGAAAACTACAACAGTATCAGTATCCTTCATCAGAAGGGGGCTCTGAGCCACCCCTTTCCCTAGTTTTTCAGTTTATCATTTGTTGTGGGGGTTTAGGTTAGCAGAAGAACAGTAGTGTAGTAAAAGGGTTCTTTGGGGGGGGTAATGGGTTGGCCTCAGAGCTTTCTGAAATTCGGGTGGTGTGTAGTTTTGAACTCATCTGCAAGAAAAGTGGGGAGGGGGCACCAGTTGGGGAAGTTTATTTCATGTTACAGTCTCATCGAAGTTTGCACACTAGATCAACACACTACACTGCTTCACAACACATCTCTGCGCACCTTTTTGGCTTTAATGCAATTTACCTGTGATGATGGCGACACCTGATGTAGTGGCAAAAACAAGAGTATACAGTTCCTAGAGGGAGGAGGAGGGGAGGTAAGGGAGGACAGGGTGACAGGTGTCCACAAAGGGATGTGATGGAGATGGAGTGGCTCCTTTTAGGAACAAGGGCCCTCACACACCCCGGGAGGTGTCATGCTTCATCATCAGGCAGCTCCTTATTGGGCCGGCGCTGCAATGCCCAATGGGCCGGAGAGGGGGCTCTTTGCCCGGAGGTCTTTTCTTTTTGCCGATGTGAAGTCTAAGGGGTAGAGGGGCATATGTGTAAAGAGTAGAGATGGGAAAGAGTGAGTGTGAGTTAAAAATAGCTATAGGGATCCCACAGGATTCCTTTATTGACTGGGTCCCTATGCTAAAATAAAAACAAAAGACTGTAGAGTCGTTGCTAAAGAGGGGTAATTACAACCTCTCGAGCTCTAGATTGTGTGTGTACAGTGAGGGGGGTCAACATGTTTCATACCTCTTATTGTCCAGAGGATCTTGGCATTTCATCAGGACCAGGGGATCCTCGTCTACTCTAGTAGGGACGGTGTAGGTATATGTCTGTAAGATGCCGTCCCCTATGGTTTGGACTTGTGTGGTAGTCCACCTGTAATGAAATATAAAATACCTTCTAGAATCACCTGGGGGGAAAACAAGCATAAACAAGCATAAACAGCCACAGTAACATGTAATAGGGAGGTCAGGTATCCTGTATTAGGTAAAGCACTGTTGCAGAACATTCTAAAAAACAGTGGTCAATAGTATCAGAGACAAAACAAGTGTGCAAAATCGATTCGTGAAAAATAGATCCACATAGGTACAGGGAGATCCATTCATTAATCAATCATGCAGATAGTTTGTCAATATCTAAATGGCAGTACCGCTGCTGAATGTGCCCTTTAACAGGCGCTGTCCGAAGGGGGGCGGTGGATGGTGTGCCCCCGCGGCAGTGTCCCAATTCATGTGTCTCTTTAACCCCAACCACTGATGTAGACCATGCCCAATACTCTCCTGGGATATTAATGGGCTTCTTAATGAAATCAAGAGAGGGGTGATGGCGCAGTATGTACGTCAACAGGCGCCAGACTTGGTACTGCTCCAGGAAACTCAACTCCTTAGATTGTAATGTAGGTGCCCCCAGAGAGGTCCATATGTATTGCTGGCGCATGCAGGCTTCACCAGGGGATCCAGAGGGGTGGCGATTTTCATGAGAAAGAACCTCCATTTCAGTTGACATGGAAATGGGAGGATCCGGCGGGCTGCTACGTAGGCGTCCAATGCTCTTGGGGTCGTCAATCTATATTGATTCTGAATGTCTATGCCCCCCACCAGATTGCAGCACAAGGTACATGAGGCGATAGGCCCCATCTCCTGCAATCTACTGCCACAAGGCACATCATAGCGGAAGACTTCAATGACATCCTGGATGGGGACTGGGACAGATCTGTACCACCCCACCCCCAAAATAACTGCCAGACCGGCCATGGAATTTGCCCAATTCGCCCACGCCCTGAGGTTGATGGACCTGTGGAGACTGAAGCACCCCATAGATAGGCAATACTCTTATTTCTCAGGGCTCACAAGTCCTTCTCCCGACTAGATTATGTGTTTGTACCTGCAACCGAAACAAAGGCAGTGCAGGAGGCAGAATACCTAGCCAGGGGAATATCGGATCATTCTCCACTCAAGCTTACCCTAGGAGGTGGAGGGAGGGGGCGTGGAGGTGGTGAGAGGTGGTGAGTTGCTGTATGCAGCATTAGTAGGGGAACTGAGGGCAAAGTCCCAGCTGTATTTTGCAGAGAACTTTGAGGTGGCCACATCCCCAGTTATACTCTCGGTGGCATTTATAACGGTCCTGAGAGACAGGGCCCTAAGCCGAATAGCCCAAGGAGGGCCCAGAAGGTAGGGGATTTGGAGAAGGAGATTGCAGACAAGGAGGCTTGATATTTAACGACCAGAGAGGAGGAGGATTCGAGGCTCCTAGAATTATGGAAAGAGGAATACAAGGTGGTGACTAAAGAGGCTGCTAGAAATCACTACATAATGCAGCAGAATAGACTGCATGAGGTGGGGGATAAGTCGGGCCGCTTATTGGGATGGCTCAGCTAGAGATAGCAAGACTCGAGATAGGTAGGTGAAATCTGGACAGAAGAGGGGAGATTATTAGAACGGACAGTGGTATAGAGGAGGAATTCGCCCGTAAGTTTTATGAGAGGAGACAGTCTGTTGACAAGCAGGGGATAATTGACTTCCTGACTGAATGAATGAATGACCAGAATTTAATATAGCGCACAGCTACTCAACAAGAGTGTTCCGGCGCTGAGGGAGCAAATGGCAGTGCTCTGAAGCTCGACTATTTCTTGGAAAGCCAAGTTTTAAGATGTTTCTTAAAAGTTACTAGGTCAGTAGGGGCTCTCAGCGTAGCAGGAAGTCTGTTCCACGCCTGGGTGACCAGAAACCCGAAAGACCTGCCCCCCCATGCGTGCCAAGCATACTTTAGGAATGCCAACGAGAACGGAAAAAGAAGATCTTAAGGTTAGCACTGGGGGCGTGGCCAAGATGGCGACCGGAGCGGACGCTGCCTAAAGAGCTCCGCAGCCCTCCCGTGTATTATCCTAAAAAATCCTACCCATCTGAGCCCGATCTTCACAACAACGGCACCTCCCGATGCTAGGGAGGGCGGTGACCGTGAATTACAAGGCTTTAAGGCGGAATCGTCGTGCTATGCTGCGATTGGTCGCAGCCTGAGCTTGCGCTGCTTTGGCGGGGGCGAGCGGAGAGGGGCCTGGGACCATTGCGGCGACCTGCGGCAAAGGCGCTGAGGCGGCAGCCGGCCCGCCTTGCTCGCCACTGCATCACATAAGTTTATCGGCGGGCCTCCCCTTGGCCCTGGAGCTCACCTGCCTGGAGTGCAGGGATAACGCGGTGAGTGGGCCTGGCTGGTATGCGGAGACGGGACCAGAGGGCGCCCCAGAGCAGAGCCATCACAGGGAAGAGCCATCGCCCTGATCCTCATCGGAATGTGGATATGGCCTCCTGCCGGAGGAGGGGAGCGAGGAGACGACAGGCCCTGTTGAATCGGCGTCGGCGATCCATCGAAGTGGCCCTGCTGCAGTATGGGAGCGTGATTGCAGAGGGGAGCTGGCCTGGGGCTGCCCTCGGCCCCCCTGAGTGATTGGACCGATGGGAGTGGAGCGGTGAGGCATTTTCTTTTCTCCTGCCTGAACCTAGCGGAGGGGGGACGTGGTGTCTATTCCCCCCCATTTACCCGTGGAGGACTGCGCGGGAGCAATCTGCCATAGTGCGGGAACATCCATGCATGGCGTACTGCACCTGAACTCAGCATAGAGGTGAGGAGCGTGGGCCTTGAGGAGGGGGAGAGACGGCTCCCTGGGACGCCTGTAAGGCAGACAGAGGTCCGGTGGACCGGAGGAGGACAAAGAAAAAGGGGAACAACAGAGACTGTGCAACTGATGTTGGGCCCTCGTCCTGGGGGGATTCTATCCTTGGGGAAGTCCCCCCCAGTGGGTGAAATTCTTGGGGGACTCCCCCCCTTCCTGCTTGACTCTCTTCTCGTCCCCCCCCCCGGTGGATCGGCGGGGCCCCCCGCCCACATTTGCCTGCAACCTGCTGCAGCAGCAACGCCAACAATTGGGGCAACTAAGCGCCCACTGAGACCCACAGACAGCCTGCATTGTCCTGCAGTTGCCGGCTGAGGCACGACTCCTGGTTTTTCACGCTGGTTGCAGAGAGAGGTCGACGTGTGGCCCACTTGCGGCCGGGTGGACTCCTGTATAATGGGCAAGGATCGGCTCCAGAGGGCGGCTCAGCAGACGAAGATGGATCAATACACGACCCAGGGGGGCCTCCAAAATCGGATCCTCTGGATGCGGTGCCGGCGAGGAATGACGCAGTGCAGCCGGAGCACAAGGGGGCCAAAATTCTGGCAGCCATTGAGGCCTCTGGTGCGGCTGTCCAGGCGAAGGGAGATGCGGTTTCCTTGGATGTCGGGCTGCTGCTTGCTGACCTCCATGCGGTTGCGGACCGTTCACTGGCCACAGAGCGGTTAATGAGCTGAAAGAAGAGGTCACCACAAAACGGCGACCATGGAGTGCCACGCCAAGGACGCTGAGGGGCGATCCTGCAGATGTAATCTGCGCTTTGTGGGATTTCCTGAGGGGGTTGAGGGGAAAGAGCTGAAACTTTTCTTGGAAAAATGGATCAAAGAGGCTCTCCCCATGGCCGAACTCTCCTTGATCTTTATTGTGGAACAGGCGCACCAGGCGCTTATTTCGCCACCGCCGCCGGGTGCCCAGCCCAGGACCTTAATCGCAAAAATTTTTAATTTCAGAGATAGAGACTGTATCCTTAAGGCGGCCAGACAAGATGGAGATCCTGCCCTCGGGAATCAGAAGATCCGAACTTTTCCAGATTACACCGTCAGATTCAGCAGCAGAGAACGTCTTTTCTTGGGGTGAACAAAAGCTACGTGACATGAACCTCCAATATATGCTCCTTTATTCAGCGAAGCTAAAAGTTCTCCATGTGGATCGGGCTCACTTCTTCACAACCCCGGAGGTAGTCTGGGATTGGTTGGAGATCTATGGAGACGAGAGGACATTACGAGGAGGACGTACAGTGGGGAGACCTTTCACTAACTTTTGAGGCCATCGAGAAGATCGTCAACAAACAGCTAACCCGATACCTCGAAGAAAACAGCATCCTGGACCCATCCCAATCGGGGTTCCGCAGCAACCACAGCACTGAGACTGCCCTCATCGCCGCCACCGACGACATCAGGATCCTGCTGGACAACGGTGAGACCGCAGCCCTCATCCTGCTGGACCTCTCCGCCGCCTTCGACACTGTCTGCCACCGCACTCTACGCGCACGCCTCCACGACGCAGGGATCCGAGACAAGGCCCTGGAATGGGCCACCTCCTTCCTCGCCGGCAGAACCCAGAGAGTCCGCCTCCCACCATTCCGATCCGAAGCCTCCGAGATCATCTGCGGCGTACCCCAGGGATCGTCCCTCAGCCCAACACAGTTCAACATCTACATGGCCCCGCTCGCACGCATCGCCAGACAGCACGACCTCAACATAATCTCCTACGCCGACAACACTAAACTGATCCTCTCCCTCACCAAGGACCCCCTCGCCGCCAAATCCAACCTCCATGAAGGAATGAAGGCCGTCGCCGATTGGATGAAGATCAGCCGACTAAAACTGAACACGGAGAAGACAGAGGTCCTCATCCTCGGCTCCAACCCCTCAGCCTGGGACGACTCCTGGTGGCCAACGACGCTGGGAGCAGCCCCGACACCCACCGACCACGCACGCAACCTGGGAGTCATCCTCGACTCAACGCTCTCCATGCCAAGCAAGTCAACGCAGTCTCATCCTCCTGCTTCAACACCCTCCGCATGCTTCGCAAGATCTACAGGTGGATCCCGACAGACACAAGAAGAACAGTCACCCAGGCCCTTGTCAGCAGCAGACTTGACTATGGGAACGCCCTCTACGCGGGAGCCCCGGCCAAGCTCATCAAGCGACTGCAACGCATACAAAACGCCTCCGCACGCCTGATCCTCGATGTGCCACGCCACAGCCACATCACCCCCACCTGAGGAACCTGCACTGGCTCCCCGTCGACAGGAGAATCTCCTTCAAACTCCTCATCCACGCACACAAGGCACTCCACAAGACTGGCCCAGCCTACCTCAACAGACGACTCCTCTTCTACGTCCCCAACCGCCAACTCCGCTCCGCCGACCTCTCCCTCGCCACCGTCCCTCGCATTCGAAGAACCACCACCGGCGGCAGATCCTTCTCCCACCTCGCCGCCAAGACCTGGAACACCCTTCCACTAAGCCTACGACAGACCCAAGACCTGCTGACCTTCAGGAGGCTACTGAAGACCTGGTTGTTCGACCAGTAGCAGCACCTCCCCCCCTTTTTTTTTCCCCAGCGCCTTGAGACCCTCGCGGGTAAGTAGTGCGCTTTACAAATTCTGTGATTGATTGATTGATTGAGGCGGAAAGAGCAATAGCCGGAGGGGAAAGCCCAAAAAATCTTCCAGATCAACACAGAGGATGGTGGTACATGGAGATGGATCCCTGGATTTGGAGCGAACAGACTCTGGCAGTGAGGGCAGGAAGTCTCCCAGGATAGACCAAGAGACGCAGCATGCCGAAAGGGAGGCCGCCAGAGCGCTGGTGGAGGTGGTGACAGCCACAGGTTTGGACATGAGTACGAGTGATGTAGTTGAGGATACTCCACAACTGGCAGGCACCTGAGAGGTTTGCAACAGGTGGCAACGGTGGCGAGAGGTCAGACTCAACGAAGGGGTTGCAGAGACTGTGTCATAGACTGTATCCTCATTGCAGAATGATGCACTAGCATGGTGGTGCTCACCTCCTCTACTCTGTAGATGGAAGAACAGACTCGGATGGGCACAGTAGCTGAACGGGCAGACAGTGCCTCCTCTTCTTTCAACATCTTATCAGATCTTTCTATACTGCTGTTTCCTACTTTGTTCTCCTCTTTCTATTTCTTTCTCATCTTATTCCTTTACGTGGAGTATCGTGCCTTTTGGTTGGTATCAGGTTTGAGGGTATGTGTGGGCGGGGATGATAGTGGTATGTGTGGGAGACTGTGATGACTGGGGTTGGGGTGAGCGCAGTTGATGGACACTCTGTGAGTCTAGGAAGAGCGCTATTCCCCTGACCTGACAGATGAGACATATCGGATGACTGCTTGTGTAATGAATGTGGGTAGAACGAGAGGTATGGAATGCGTGAGGAGTGCATGTGTGTTATTGTTTTTGTTATGTACTTTTCACGATGGAACAGATAAGGTTTGCCTGTTAATAATGTTTAAGAGGAGGGAGGGGGTGTTGGGATTGGGGATCACATGGGGATGCACGTTTGTTTAACACAGAGTCTACCCGCGGAGAGGGTTGTTCAAACTGTTCAGGTTACACGACTCCCTGGCAGCGATGACGACAATGAATGGGTTGCGTACACAATGGATTGGGCTGGCAGCTACTGGTGGATATGGGACAGTACAAAATCCTTACATGGAATGTGAGAGGGTTAAACTAGTTTGTGAAGCGTGATAGAGTACAAACATATCTGCGGCGACAGGGCACCCAGGTGGCTATGTTACAGGAGACACACCTCCTAGAAGCTGAGACACAGAAACTCCACAAAAAATGTAGGGGGCAGCTGTTCACATCCACTTTCTCTACTTATGCCAGGGTGTGGCCATATAAATAGCTCCACAGGTCCCGTTCAAATTACGTAAATACGAGGCGGACGTGGAAGGTAGATATGTGATAGTGCATGGGGACTTCGATGGTGTAGAGGTGCGCCTGGTAAATGTTTATGCCCCGAATACCGATGATGGCTAATTTTTTAATAATATGGAGAGTCTGCTTCTCCCAAACATTGGGATAAAATTAATCTGGGCTGGCGATTTTAATTGTGTACTGGATGGGGCACTGGACAGGCGCCCACCGAAACAACACACTAAACCGAACATGACGATTGCCCTGAGGGAAGTGATGGGTAGGCTTCAATGCGTGGACGTCTGGCGTGAAACACACCTAGAGGAACGGACTTACACCTGCTACACGCCAGCCCGCGAGGTGTACAGCAGACTCGATCGCTTCTTGCTTTCCCGAGAGGTGTGTGGTGCTGTGGGGAGAATTGAGGTGCTGGGCCGTTTTTTGTCGGACCATGCTCCGGTATTACTGGAATGGGCACCTGAGAGGCGCAGGACGAGAGTCCCGCTGTGGCGACTGCAGCCGGCTACACTACGTGATGCAGTGTTTAGAGAGGAACTCAGGGAGTTCATAGTAGGTTATTTCGCAACAAACAGGTCGACCACCGAGACTAGGAGCACAGAATGGGATGCATTCAAAGTAGTTACTAGGGGGGACTGTCTGTCTAGAGTGAGAGGCACCAGAAAGCAACCACAGCTGGAGTTATCAGAAGAAGAGGATGAACTGACTAAGCTCCAGCGTGAGAATCGAGAGACAGGGCGGCACCGGGATTCGCTCCTGCAGGCACAGCGCTGAGTCATGGAGGTCAGGGATAGATTGGATTGCCTAGTCCGTAGGGAATATCGCCAATTATTACATAGGGAGGGCAATAGATCTGGAAGGCTGTTGGCGTGGTTATTGAAGCGAGAACACCCACCTCCACTGATATTGACGCTCCGCAGCCCTGATGGAGCTATGACCACCACACAGGTCGGTGCTATTTAACCATTTAGCTGACATTTATCGTGAAACCTCGGGGAGGGAGATATTAAATGAGGGGGAGTACCTTCCGGCTGTCCCACTCCCGCGACTCACGGACGAACAAAGGGAGGAGTTGGAGACAGCACCCCTACTAGAGGAGCTGCAGGAGGCTCTACGGGGTATGGCTCGCTGTAAATCACAGGGCCCGGATGGAATTCCTGTCAAATTCTATCAGACATATGCAGATGTTTTGCTCCCACGCCTATTGGACACTTTACAGGAGGCCAAAAAGGCTGGATGTCTGCCACCAACTATGAGAGAGGCGCAGAATATTATGCTCCCCAAACCCGGCAGAAACTTAGAAGATCTGGCTGCATATAGGCCTCTACCCATGCTGGGAGTAGATGCTAAATTGTTGGCTAAAATCTTGGCCATGAGATTACGAAGAGTCATGACCTCCCTGGTTCACGAGGATCAGTGTGGGTTTATACCGGAGAGGGGAACGCACATGAATCTACGGCGATTGTCGCACGTCCTGCACTCGGTGGCTGACAGCAAACTCAGGGCGACAGTGGTCGCCCTGGATATCGAAAAAGCCTTTGACACGCTGTGGTGTGAATATCTCTAGAAGGTGTTGAGAAGAATGGGGTTCAACAGTGGATATGTCTCATGGATTAAATTGCTTTATCACCAACCGAGAGCCAGAGTGCGGAATGGGGGACTGGTGTCAGAGAGTATACGGATCGAGAGGGGTACACCGCAGGGATGCCCGCTGTCCCCGCTACTCTTCGCATTAGCGATAGAACCCTTGGCAGTAAAATTGCGGAGGGATATGGCGCCATGGGATATAATGGTAGATGGCCGTACGCATGGTCTCCATGTATGCGGACGAATCGCTTCTCTACATATGGGAACCAGAAGAGGCAATCCCGGTGGCACTGGAAATATTAACCTCATTTGGGGAGGCCTCCGGCCTTCGAATTAATTGTCAGAAAACAATATTATTCCCGTTCGCAGCCCTAGCGCGGACGACTCCCCAGGACCTTCCTGAGATGGGATTGGACTGGGAATGTGATCACTTTCGATATCTGGGCATCCAGGTGGCCCATCGACCTGAGAGCCAGTTTGAGCTCAACATGGAAAGAGTTCTCACGGGATTGCGGGCATCGATACAATTTTAGAACAAACTGCCACTGTTGGTTATGGGGAGGGTGGCAGTATCGAAAATGGTGCTGCTGCCCCGCTGCCTCTATGTCCTGTAGAACGCCTTCTGCAGAATCCAATAGCCCACATTTGATACATTAAATGGACCCCTGGTCTCGCTAGTGTGGGCGGGAGGCCGGAGTAGAGCTATGCTGGGGACCCTTTATTTGAAAGGTTTTATATAGCGCTGGCTCGACCCGGAGGTATCAGAGTGCTTTACATGAGTAAATAAAATTATAGGAAAAAGAACGGTTGTACAATAGCAAAAACATTAAGAACGGGAAGATTAAAACAAATTAATTAACAAAAGGGCACACGAGAAATATACATGAGAAGGCAATCAGGGAAAGCAATTATTACACAGTAACAAGAAGTTAAGGTAAAGTTCAGCTTAGAGTGAAGGGGGTGGTAGAAATTCTGGGCGGGACTGCGGGAGAGGAGAGATTAGATAAAAATAGGGGGGAGAGAACCAAATAGAGGAAGAGGAGGTGGGATAGACAGAGAGAGGTTTTTGGGTGAGCTGGGTAAGGGTGGGAGATGGAGGAGAGGGGAAAAAGGGGGGTAGGGAGAGAGTAAACAAGGTGAAATATAGAAAAGAGGGAGGCAGAGGTGTGAGATAGGAGTGAAGGGAAGGAGAACCAGAATGGGGGAAACAGAGTGTAGGGTCAAAGGCGCGCTTATGGACCCCAGTACTTGCTGAGAAGGTGAAGTTTGAGGTCTTTTTTAAAGCTGAGGTAGTAGGGGTTACATCGCAGGTCCTTGGGGAGAGTATTCCAGATGATCGGGGCATTTCCGGAGAAGGAGCGTGATTGTGTGGGGGGACGAGGAGGAGTGCGTTAGTGCTTCTCAACGGTCTGGATCAGCCTGCTTTTTTGAGTTTGTTTGTGAGGTACAACGGGGTTTTTTGGTGGAGAGCTTTGTGCGTAATGCATGCTGTCTTGTAGGAGGATCTACCTTCAATGGGTAGCCAATTAAGGGCTTTAAGGGCTGGGGAGATGTGGTCAAAACGTTTACAGTCAGTGATTAGCCTGGCCGCTAGGTTGAGCACTGATCTGAGGGGGGCTAGGTGTACTTTAGGGGTTCCTGTGAGGATGGCGTTACCATAGTCAATTTTTGAGAGGACTAGTGATTGGACAACCCATTTGAAGTCGTCAGCTGGAATGAAGGGTTTAATTTTCTTGAGGTGACGGAGAGTGAAGAGAGCTCCTCTTTAGCTGAGTTTTTTATGTGGCCGTTAAGAGTTAGGTTTTTGTCAATGGTGATACCAAGAGATTTCACTGAATTAGATAAGGAGAGAGAACAATTGAGGGCATTGAGGTCAGAGATTCAAGATTCGATGGGGAGCCGGTTGTTTTTTGGAGAGAAGAGAATGATTTCAGTTTTTTTAGGGTTAAGTTTGAGATGATTGGAGTAGAACCAGGATTGGATCTTACTCAGGGTATTGTTTAGATGAAGAACATCAGAGTGGGATCTAATCTTATAGTAAAGTTGGGTGTCATCAGCATAGAGGTGATAGTTGATTCCAGCTTGTTTCAAAATGAGGGTGAGGGGTTCCATAAAGAGGTTAAAGAGAGAGGGGGAGAGAATAGAGCCCTGAGGGACACCTAGGGAGACAGGTGAAGGGTTTGAGAGGCAGTCATTGATTTTGATTTGTTGTGTTCTGTGTTGGAGATAAGAGGCGATTTATTTGAAGACAATACCGTTGAGGCCAAAGCGAGTTTTGAGCGAGTTAAGTAGGGAATAGTGGTTAACTGTATCAAAGGCAGCAGAGAAGTCGAGGAGAATAAGTAGGCAGGATTCACCGTTGTCAAGGGAACAATGGATGTCATCCACTATATTAAGCATGGCGGTTTCGGTGCTGCAGCCTTTTCTGAAGCCGGATTGCAGGGAGTCAAGTAAATTAAAATTGCTAATGTGTTTATCCAATTGAAGTAGAGCACATTTTTCAAGGGCCTTGGAAAGAAGGGGGAGGTTAGAGATAGGGTGGAGATTGTTCGGGTCATTAGGGTCAGCAGTGAGGTTTTTAAGAATGGGAGTGATTTGTCCGAGTTGGAGGGAGTCAGGGACACATCCTGTGGCAAGGGAGGTGTTGATGATAGAAGTCCAGAAAGGGGCAATGATGTGGTTTAAATCTTGGACAAGGTTAGAGGGGAGAGGGTCTTTGGTGTGTGAGGTCGGCTTTAGTTTGGCAATGATGTTAAAGACTTCGAGCTCAGTCACGGGGTGGAAATTATGCCAGGATGCGTTGTTTTTCAGCTGTAAGTTGGGAAGGCTGGAATCAGGAGGGGTTTTAACATGTCGGTGAGGGGAAGAATCAGGGGGTAGAGTCAACAAGGGAGGAAAGTCTAAGGTAACGTCAACGGCAAATAAGGGGCTGGGTGGGACCTGAGTTAGATGGAAGAATTGATCTATTTTGGCAATTTTATCAGAGAAGAAGTTAGCAATTTCCTCACATCTGTTTGTTGAGGCCGTCAGCTTTAGGGGGGGATGAAGATGTTTGTTTTCTAACAATGTTAAACAGTTCTCTGGGTCTATTTTTGGCACGGTCCAGTTGTGCTCGGAAGAAGGTTGCCTTTTCATTGAAAATGTGTTTCTTGTAAGTAGATCTCGCGGCTCGGAGGAGGGCGAGATGGGAGGGAGAGGGGTGTTGTCTCCATGTTCTTTCCGTCAGTCTAAGTGAGCGTCTTTTGTTGTTGAGATCTGAGTTGAACCAAGATTTGGAGGGAATATTTCTTTGTTTTTTAGTTTCGGAGGGGCTAGTTGGTCTAAGACATCAGTGACGGTCTTATTGTAAAGCTCCGTGAGCTCATTGGCATTTTGGGAGATAGGGGCAAGAAGAAGTTGTGCTTGGAGTTTAGACTCTAGTTCACCAGGGGGGATTTGGTTAAGATTTCTGGTCCATTTCATGGGTTTGAAATTTTTAGAGGGGGGGAGAAGGGGAGTGGTTGCAATCTTAAACAAAATGAGGTAATGGTCAGACCAGTCGATGGGGATGATGTTGGAAAGGGAGGCCAAGTCATTGTTGGAAATGATGGCGTCGAGAGTGGCCCCTTTGGTATGAGTAGGAGAGTGACATAGTTGAGTAAGGTCAATTATCTCTAGAAGATTCATGATGTGGCTGACTGTGGGATCATCAACATTGTTCCAGTGGATGTTGAAATCTCCTAGGAAGGTTTTTCGAGTTAGAAAGTGAGGATTGTGTAAGAAGGTCGGATAGTTCTTCAACGAAGAGAAGAGGAGGATCACCAGGAGGGAGGTAGATGTTATGTAATAGAATTGGGGAAAAGCCCTGCACAGTGAGTGCAGCGCCAAGGTATTCAAATGTCAAATGGTCTGGGTTCTTTACAAGAGTGAGTTGAAGTTCATTTTTATGGATAATAGCTAATCCACCCCCTTTTCTGTCGGGTCTGTCCATCCTAATGATAGAGTAACCAGGGGGGGTGAGTAAGTCAAGGATGGCCGTCGAGTGGTCATTAAGCCAGGTTTCAGTGAGGAAGGCGATGTCGATAGCTTCACTGAGGATGGTTTCTGATATTTCTGTCGCATGTCGGACAGCCGAGCGGCAGTTAACAAGCATGCAGGAGAGGGGATTAGGGTTGTCTTTGGTGGGAGAGCAGGAGTGGCTTGTGGTAAGCTGAGCTGGGGGTCTGGGGGAGATGGGAGAAGAGGGGATTCGGCTAGTACCCAAAATCACTGGAATGCTGGAGTAAGGGAGGGGAGGATCAGTAGTCAAGGGTTTAGGAAGGTAGGAGTTGCATAAGTCAGTAAGGTCAGAAGTGGAGAGGTAGTTTGCAGCGTGGAGGGGCCTATGAGTACGGCTGCGAAGGGGTGTGGTTCTCCCGCGGTTATTTTGGGCGATGTTTTGGAAGCAAGAACAGAGGGAATCAGTATGATTGAGGAAGGTCCTGGAGTTAAGGGCGTTGAAGTCCTCTCTAAGTCTAGTAAGTTCCGTCTTCACAGTTGAGAGATTACGTTCAATGTTAGATAGAGTCTGGGCAATAAGATTGAGGGGGAACTCAGGTGAAGAGGAGGGGGGGGATAGAGTGGATTCCTTGTTGGTCGGGGGAAAATGTCTGATGTGGAGAGGGGGGGATGCCGGGAGGGGGAGTCAGAGGAGTGTTCAGGTTGTTGGACGTGGAGAAGGACGGGTCATTCCCTAGGGTCAGGGCATGAGGAAGGAGATGATAAGAGGGGGTGAGGGATGTAGGGGGAAGTTACATCGGTTTGAGGGGAGAGAGTGCAGTTCAGAGAGGGAGATATTGGCGCAGGGGGGTACAAGCGGACATTCTAGGTGTGGGGGCAGGGAAGTAGGAGAGAGGTTAGAGGTAGCGAGAGGGGTTTGAGAAGGTCGGTTGTTAGAGAGAGAGTGAGTTTGGATGACGGTGTGAGCAGTTGAGATGTCTAGGGGGGTCAACATCGGGGGAGGGAGAAAACATAAGGGTGTCAGACAATTGGGATGATGAAGGGTTAGGAACTTGTTTGGATAGTTGGTCGGCCAGGGTACTGAAATGGAGCTCAAAGATGTTGAGGTGGTATTCAGAGGCTTGAATGAGGATATTACCAGTTTTGAATATGGAAATGTCAATTTCGCCGAGAAAAGCTGGGGAGGGGGAAGTAGATAATTTGAATCCATATGGGATTTTACTTGATATAGTGACAGTAAGTTGGAGAAGCAAAATGTTTTTCCATTTGGAGGGGCGTTTTGAGTAAAAAATGTAGTTTGTTTTTACAGGAGAGGAGAGGCTGTGGTAGGAATCAACGATTTAAGTTTCCGGGTGACGGTTCAATAACTTATGTTTAAAAATTTTCTTGGCGTTTTTGGAAAGATTGGAAGGGTATAAGATGTTCCATGAGTTGGGGCCATGTCTGGAGAGGGCAGAGTCCGGGGGTCTGAGGAAGGGATTGGTGGGGGACATGTTAGGTCGTTAGATGAGGACTGGGGGGAAAGAGAAGGAGGGGGAAAAGGAAAGAAATAAGACTAAGGTGAGTGAGAAACCTGGTGGAAAAATCGTAAGAGAGAGTGGAGTGTCAGTGCTCAGGGGGAAAAGAGGAGGGTTAGTCAAAGTAAACATAGATTAAGAGAAATTACTATGAGAGAACATCGAAATTGTGAAACCTAGATATATTCAGACGCTAGTTGGGGCGGTGGTAAAGCAGAGGGGGAAAGGATGGCAGAAATAAGAGGGGGGTGGATACTGTGGAGAAAGAAAAGCTTAGGGTGAGAGGAGAGATAATGTGAGGTGGAAAGAGGGGGTAAAGTGTCAATAAGTTAGATAGTAGAGAGCATCAAAATAAGAGAACAACAAAATAGCACAACAAGAGTAACTTAAAAGATTTCTTCCATGACGGCACAAGGAACTGTGCCACAAGGTAAAATGTTAGTAGCGGGACTACGTCATGTACAGCCGGGGCGCCACCGCAGGTGAGGGAGAAACAAGTCTAGGGGAGAAGCCGGATGCAGCGCCTTAAGATTAAGAAATCCGAAGGTAGGTTCAAACACGGTGATGGTGTCCTGCGGATTGAGAAACAGAGGCTGCAGGGTAGTTCATGCGTTCGATCGCCGTTGCACGGAGAGATTCAGTGGGAGGCATATTGAGAGGGCAACAAAAACGGCAGGCCGTGTCGGCAGCAGGTTGCACAGTGGCACGGTGTGGATCCGAGTTCCGGTAATCGCTAGGTAGATCGGAGCACGAGGGATGACCTAAGCAGCTTGATATGGCTGCAGTTAACCAACATACTGGGAGGGGAACCAGGTGAAATACAGAGGGAATGAGACTTTTTCGGTGAGAAGTTGGGACACTAGGGAATCGGGCAAGGCAGCTGGTAATGCAGAGCCTGGGCAGGAGCCCGGTAATTCCGGGGTCCAGATGAGGTTGGAACTGGCGAGGACCAGCACGGGGCAAACACACGTTGAACAGATTCTGGGCAGAAAGTCATCTGTGGCATGGACCCAGAAACACGGGGTCCGGCAGCAGCTGGGACCGAGGGCAGAGACACAGCCCTAATCCAAGAAGTACAGGCTGTGAGTAAAAGTAGTCAGGGGACGGACCTGGGTTTCGGGGTCCAGAAGTAGCGGAAAAGAGGATGGCCCCAATATTGTACGAGCGAATGTTAGGTTGAGGACTGACTGGGGGTCAGGTCCTGATCGTCAAGGGGACGTCGGTCAGGCAAACATAGCAGGGTGATCGTCGTGCGTGGAGATAAGGTAATCACTCACCGTGGCCAGCGAGGTCAAGGGTTGTGTGGCAGCAGGACGAAGCTCCAGTTCTAGGACTCAGTGCAGTCGTTCAGGGTGGGAAACATGAGTGGCCTCACACACGGTCGCAACTGCGCTCGACTGTGTCATCATTGACGATCGTGCGTGATGACAGAAAAACCACTCATTATGGCCATCGAGGTCGCGGACTGCGCTGCGGCAGGGTTCAGTTCAGGCCCTAGATCACCTGCGGCTGCTCAGGTGGAAAACACGAAGGCCACAAACAAGGCTGGGGCAGCGCTCCACTGTGGTCTCACTGAGAGTCGGGCGTGGAGACAAGAGACCATTCACCGTGTCCAGCGAGGTCGGGGGATGCGCGGCGGCAGGGCATCTCTCTAGATCTAGATCTGTAGCGATAGCTCAGGGGGAAGAAAACAAAAAAGGCCTCAGACACAGCCAAAGTCAGCCCGCGGACCAGCGTGGCAGGGGCTGCGTTGTTCGATTGGATGGTCGACGGGCGGGAGAGATCGAATCACTCACCCTGGCCTTACTGCGATGCTGCGATATTCGTTGGATGGTCGACGGGCGGGAGAGATCGAATCACTCACCTTGGCCTCACTGGGGGGGACCAGTTGTTCGCCATCTTGTGTGGCGAGTTAAGGCGGATCGTCGCCATCTTGAGGAGCCAAATTGAGAAGGATCGCCGCTCGAAACGACGAGTCAGCCCACGGACCAGCGGGGCTGGGGGCTGCGATGTGGCAGGGTACAGGTCCCGGTGCTCATTCGGATTGATCAAGAGGAATTGGAGGAGGCTCGTCGATCGAGCAGAAACGAGGCAGCCAGTGGACCAGAGAGGACTAGTGCGCGGGCTGCTCGGTGGATGGGCGCTGATCCGGCCCCAGAGCTCCGGAGGCGGATTTGAGTTGACGGGGGCCCCAAACAGCAAGCCAACAAGCACTAGCAGCCCCCACCAGAGGGGGAACAGGGCAAAAACACCACTTAGGGTCCCTTCAGCGTCTGCATTTTTGAGGAAGAGGAGACGGGTTGAAGCACGTCCACCCTAGAGGAAAACTCGTCAGCAATGGAGCGGCGTGTCTGACGGTGGAAAAGCCCCGAATCAATGAGTCTGGGGGTGGTGGAGTCGTATCACGTCCTACTCGGTGGGCTTGATCCTGGCGAGGAGCGGCGAAGTAGGCGAGGTGAAGGAGCGACGGGTCCTTGGTGATCGTCTCTGGAGGTAAGCCACGTTGCAATAGCAGGTCCGATGCTAAGGGAGGTAGATGCGTGTAGATTGGAGGTGGATGGTCGGGTAAACAGGGTATATATACCGATTTGGTAATCCCAAACCCGGGAGCTCCAGGGAAGAGCTCCTACTCGGCGGCCATCTTGCTTCCAAGGTCCTTTAGCTGGATATGGCCGCGGGGGGCCTTGGATTGCCCGACCTCAGATTATACCATATAGCAGGACTGCTGCAATACTCAGCGCAGTGGTGCATGAAGGACTGTAAGGTGGAGACAGAATTATTGGGGAGCTGGAAGGATGGAATGCAGCTGAAGAGGTTTCTTATGATGGGCGCAAGGGTTCCCAAGGACTGCCCTCATATAATACAACAGGTGACAGAGGCTTGGGAGCAGGCAGTCGTGCTGGTTCTCCACAGGGCACCGTATGCCAGCGCACTGCCACTCCGGTTGCTGCGGGGATTCCAGAGCATTTAGGCAACCATGGATATTTCGAAATGGTTTGAGGGAGGATGTGAAACGGTGGGAGATCTATACCAAAATGGAAACTTTCTGACCTTTGACGAGGCACAAGACTGGTTCCAGATACCAGCTGGGCACTTTTTGCAATATGCAAACATCTCACACACGGTTCTGAGATGTGGACTACGTTTCCGGAGGAACCGCGGGAGTCGCGCGAGTTGACGACGCTGCTGGACCCGGGCTCCAGTAGGGGCCTTATCTCTCATATATACACAAGGCACCGAAGGAAGACTGTGGGGCTAACCTATCGGTAATCAGGGGGAAATGGGATGAGAACTTACCTATTCTGTTGACCAATGGAGAGTGGAAAAAAGCTGTGGCACAGGTGGCCGAAGTAACAAGTAACGCTAGGTTTAAGCTCACCCAGTTCCATTATCTGCATCGCACTTACTTAACTCCTCAGAGTCGTGTACGGTTTACCCCAGGGTTAATCCCTTCTTGCCCACAATGCGGCACAGACCCCGCCACATTCTTACATATGACCTGGAGCCGCATGCGCTTACAAATGTATTGGACTCGGGCGGTACAATGCCTCTGCACAGCAACAGCGGTGCGAATAGAAACCTCCATAAAACAATGTATACTAGGCGTACTCCCAACGCCGAAGAAAGGGACACGGATACGGCATAAGTTTGCCATGCTGGGTCTGGTCCTGGCTAAAAGAGGGATTGCGATTCATCGAATCCATCCGGCGCCCCCCAAGTTAGATAAATGGAAGAATGATGTATGTGAGTGGGGAGTGGCAGAGGACTGCTGTAAGAGTGGATGAGAATGCTGAGAGTGATTTGATAGAATGGGGACAAATGCTAACAGAAATATCCGCAACGATAGCACAAAGTGATAACAAAACTGTAACTACAATGCCATCCACTCACAATTTACCGGTATCCAACGCAGAAACACTCCAATAGCCCTCTCACATAAGCTTAACACTAGGTCCGCCAATTGCCTGATTGCCCACATAATGAACAGTGATGTTGCCGTTTGCTGCCAGGTGGGGGGGATTGGGGGTATTTTTCACTTTAATTTGCTGTTTTGTTTTTTGCTTATGTTCCAGTTATTATTAAACTCAAAGCACACTCCAGCACATAGTAATCCACCACGCGAGTGGTGATGGTAATGTAAAGTCATGTAATCAATTACAACAAAAGGATTGTAATAATGTAATACATATGAGACAAATGCTTGTGTTGTGCTCTGATGCAGTGCTTTCAATAAAAACAAGTTAAAAAAAAAAGGTTTACACTGGAATGTAGCGATTTATGCGCTTGTTGAGGTAGCTGGCTCCTGTGCCATGAAGGGCTTTGAAAAATATCACTATGGCTTTGAACTTGATCCTTTCCTTCATTCGCAGCCAGTGTAGGGTCTTAAGGATGGGTGCCATATGAGATCTGGGTTTGGGTCTAAGGATCGCCCATGCCTCGGCATTTTGCACCACTTGTAGACGCTGGGTGAGGTAGCCGGGGAGGCCCAGGTACAAACTATTTGCGTAATCCAGTCTTGACGTTACCAAGGCTTGGACCACTATCTTCCTGATATCTAATGGCAAAAGTGGAAGATTTTTTTTTAGCATACGTAGTATACCAAAACAAGAGCCGATCAATGCTTGAACCTGGTACTTCATGGAGAGGGCACTATCCACGAGGATGCCCAGATTTTTTACCGTTGTTTGGGCTGAAGGGGGGAGGGGGGGATAACTCCCCCGGCCACCATACTCTCCAGTTACTCACTCCAGGCTGTCCGAAAAAGACAACCTCAGATTTATCTAGATTGCATTTCAACTGGTTCAGTTTGAGTCAGTTGAACACCTTATTAAGGCAGGATCTAATATTGTCTCCATCAAAGTCGGCTCCTCTTTAACAGGTGAAAATGAACTGTGTATCATCTGCGTATGATATAATCTTGGCACCGTAATCCTTACCTAAGGGTGCAAGAGGGGCCATATATAGATTGAAGAGGATAGGGCTGAGAATTAAGCCCTGGGGTACTCCTACATTCATGCTAAGCATAGGGGATGAAAAAGGAGGTGTCCAGATTTCCTGAGATCTGTCTTTCAAGAAGGAAGTCATCCAGGACAGGACCGACCCACCCAGGCCCAAGTTCCTCAATCTATCCAGAAGTCTCTCATGAGGGACTGTATCGAAAGCTGCCGATAGGTCAAGTAATATCAGTACGGCCCTCCCTCCCTGATCAAGTTTTACTTTTATGTGCTCTGTCACTTCTAACTGGGCCGATTCTGTGCTATAATTTGCCCTAAAGCCAGATTGGGACATATGCAGCAGATTATGACTTTCTGCATGCTCAGAAATAATTCTGTTAACATGTCTCTCTAACACTTCAGAGAGGGACGGGAGGAGGGAGATAGGTCTATAGTTAACTGGATCATTCTGATCAGCAGATGGTTTCTTTAGGAGTGGTGTGATTTTTGCCTGCTTACAGATATGTGGCACTTTGCCGGTAGAGAGGGACAGATTCAGCACCTTATTAATTGTAGAATTAATGGTAGGGGCTAGAGAGGCTAATAATTTTGCTGGGCAAGAATCTATTGGTGAGCCGGACTTTAGGCCTTTGAGGTAAGTGACTCTCCCAATTGTATGTCAGGGAATTCTAATAATACAGGAGGTTGCAGAGGACCGGACTTTTCATTCAGACGCTGATATAAGACCTGGTCCTCCTCTGTAACTTTATTGAAAGATTGTTGGATTGTAGTAATCTTGTTCTGGAGAGACAAAGCCACCTGAGCTGCACCTACCGGTGTTGACAGGGAATGACAGGGCCACGCTGGAGGAGGAGCTCACATCGTAGGAGCTCAAAGAGGCAGGAATGTCCAATGGGAAATCGCCGGGGCCTAATGGTTTCCTGCCCAAATTTTATAAACGACACTCGGTGATCACTTGTCCCCATATGCTCAAGATGCTTAAAGGGGCCTTCACAGAGGAGACACTTCCTCCAGACCTATACCACGCCACTATAGTGGTAATACAAAAACGGGCAAACTGAAACACTTATGTAGTGCCTATCAGCCCATCTCGCTCCTCAGTATAGAGGTGAAGGTGCTCGCCAAAATACTGGCCAACTGCTTGGTGGGTGTAATCTCCAAGCTAGTGCACGCTGATCAATTGGGCTTTAGGTCGAAAAGAGCTACCCATCACAGTCTACAGAGACTGTATAGCTGGCTGGGAGCAGTGGGGCACACAAAGGAGCCACTAGCTATTTTGTCCCTGGATGCTGAAAAAGTGTTTGATTCTGTAGACTGGGTGTACGTTCACCAGACACTGCAGGCCTTTGGATTTGGCCCCAACTTCTGTAAATGGGTGGTGCTTCTCTATAAAGTGCCTACAGTGGAGGTAAGAGTCAATGGGTTAGTGTTGGCCCCCTTCTCTTTGGGCCATGGTACAAGGCAGGGATGCCCGCTTTCACCTCTCCCCTTCTCATTGTGCATAGAGCCCTTGGCCTGCTGGGTGTGGGAGAGGGCGGATGTGACTGGGTTTCCAGAGGTTATGGGTCAGGGGGAAATACATTTGCTATATAAAGATGATATCTTGTTATACCCTTTGGACCCATGGACACCCATCCCGGTGGCCCTTGCGGTGTTTCATGTCTTTGAGAGGTACTCCAAGTATAATTGGGGAAATCTATACTATAACTAGGGCTTCTGCTTCCATGGTATTTATTTTTTTAACATTTCCGTCTGTATTTATCCATATTAATTTTTTAGCCATCTTGTTGGTATTTATCCATATTTATTTTGTGTTTCAAGAATAAATGTAGCTGTAAAATGGTATATTTCTGCGTTTATATAACTCTTCGACGTGCACTCAAACATGGATGCCTGTCACGTTTTAGCAAACTAAGCAGCCACGTATAACAAAAGACTACACTCACAGGTACATATTAGCATGATATTACAAATATATGTTAACATATGCCTGTATTTAAAGCAATCTCATCCTGTATTTTAACCCTCCATGCTGTCTGCTGCTTAGCTCTTGCCTAGAATTCATGAAAGACAGCATGGAGAGTTTCTCACAAAAAGCACAATTTTTCAGTATTTTTCCGCTTTTGAAAATAAATACAGACAGGAAACACATTGTTTTCTGTCTGTATTTATCTGTAAAAATCAGTAAAAGCTATAGAGAGAGGCACCTTCTCCTCTGTCACAGCCACCATCATGGTCATACCCAAAACACACCCTCCCTCGCCCTCATGTACTCAATACCGTCCAATCTCACTTATTAATACGGAGATTAAAATCTTTGCAACCGTCCTCGCTGCCCGCATGAAGCAGGTGCTCCACACCTTCATACACCCTGACCAATGTGGCTTCATGCCACGCCGCAGCACACAGCACTGTCTTAGGCGCTTACAAGTAGCCCTCGCCCACCGTGATTGCCTTTCACCATACCTGGCCCTAGTGCTGCTCGATTTTGAAAAGGCTTTTGATATGGTCAATTGGCGTTACCTTGGGGACGTATTGGAAAAGGCAGGCTTTGGGCCCTCCTATCAAAGAATGGTAAAGGTCCTCTAGTCTACTCCGTCAGCCATCTTCAAAATGGTCACACTCCCTTAGTTTGTTTTTTAAAACCTGTACATATTGAAATCGAGAAAGCGTTTAACTGTGTATTCTTTAAAATAGTATTTCATTAATTTACCGAATCACGTTGTATTTCCTCAGGTTTCTGACCTTTGGGACATAGCTGCAATCTAATTGACTAAAGGGGGGAACCAATCAGAAGCCTTGTCAGGAGCCGGCATACCTTGGTGCTTGGCTCTAAGTCTATTTAATGTTGAGCACAGCGCGGACGTGCTGATAACTCTGCTCTAGCAGCACCTGCTTTAAAATTGATAGACTTGCAGTTTGTTTTTTAAAACCTGTACATGCTGAAATTGAAATTAAGAAAGCGTTTAACTGTGTATTCTTTAAAATAGTATTCCATTGATTTACCAAATCGCGCTGTATTTACTTGGGTTTCTGACCTCAGGGGCATGGCTGCAATCTGATTGGCTAAAGGGGGGAACCAATCCGTAGCCTTGTCAGGAGCCGGCACACCTCGGTGCTTGGCCCCATGGCTATTTAATGTTAAGCACAGTGCGGACGCGCAAAAGCAAGTCCGTCTGCGCCCATCCATGTCCAGGCGGGGCTAGCCACCATGCCCAAATCATAGTCTATTCTTCGGAAGAGTTACGAGACTTCAGTTCAGTAAGTCAAAACATATCCCCTTCCCTCACTATGAAACTATGCAATTTAGATCTATTATACACCCACAATACTACCTCGACCAGTCACCATTCCGAAAAACCCTTACCACCATTCAGACTTAACAGTCCTACCACACAATCCACAAACCAAACTCCACCCAACTCCTGTTGACCTACTTAAATACACGATCCCTGGTTAAACACCAGACAGAAATATTTTACTTATTAGTAAGGCTCCCTGTTTTCCGTTTTTACGGATTTTTACAGGTAAATACAGACAGAAAAGAATATATTTTCTGTCTGCGTTTATTTTTTAATGTGGAAAAATACAGAAAATGGTGCTTCTTTAAGTGGACCTCTGTGCTGTCTTTCATGAATTATAGCCCAAAAGCTGAACAGCTGACAGCATGGGAAAAGAAAAAACAGGATTACATTTCTTTAAATAACGGCATATGTGACCATACATTTGTGGTATAATGCTAATATTTATTAGTGGATGTATTTTTATGTAATATTTGGCAGCCTAAATAGCTAAAACATGACAGACATCAAAGTATGAGTGCGCGTCGATCAGTTAAGTAAATATGGAAATGTACAGTTTTACAACTTCATTTTTACGCAAAACACAAAATAAATATGGATAAATACAGATAAAATGGCAAAAAAATAAATATGGATAAATACAGACGGAAATGTTAAAAAAATAAACACCATAAAACCGGGAGCCCTACTTATTAGATACTGAAGCACCAGATTTGCTGTTACTAACTGAGACCTGGCTCACAGATGACTCATACCCTGACATCTCATCTGCCCTTCCGTCCGGCTATTTACAAACCAACAGAGTAGCAGGGAAGGTGGGTGGTGGCGTTGCGGCAATAATCAAGAAACATCTTAAATTCACTAAACTGACCACTAAATTTAGAGAACTTGGTAATCAACTTGAATCTCCCTCCTCGTCCTTGACATGTGTTCTCTTGTATAGACCTCCTAACTATATGCAAAACTTCCCTCACAACCTGGCAGAGTCAATCTCACCCTTAATAATCGACCAAGTCAATGTACTGTTAATCGGTGATTTAAACTATTGGGCCAATGAGGAAAAAGGAGGAAAGCAAGCTGACACCCTCAGATATTTGAACTTAGAACAGCAGGTACATCAGCCCACGCATACTAAAGGCCATACCCTGGATCAAATTTGGACTACCAAATTTCTTTTGAGGAATTTAAGGATTGTTCCCTGTGTATGGTTTGATCATTTTCTGATCTCATTTTCATTATCAGATCTCTCTACTCACCAATCCATGACCTGTCCTGGCATTTTATCCAGGAATTGGTCTCAAACTGACCTTATGTCCTTCTTTAACCATTTGGAAACATCCTTGCCATTACCCCAGGAAGATATTGTTGACTATGAGGAAGCAATCACAGAATGGCTCATAGAGGCCAGCAGTACTCATGCCCCCTTCCCTAAAATTAAACGGACAAGACGCCATGATGCCAATAAATGGTTTTCAGAAGAACTAAAAACAGCTAAACTAGAATTTCGGCGCTCTGAACGAAAGTGGTGCAACAATTACTCCCCTGATCTCAAAAACATATCAACTTTTTTTTTTAACACATTTTTTATTAGTCAGTATTATTTGCAGTCAAATGTTACAATACAAATGCAGACTTTTATCATATAGCTTACTGAGATTCACTATTGTCAAGTGGTGTTACATACATTTACATTCGATTTTTCCTATGTTGTACATCTTATAGTTATCAAATGACATCTATACATTTTTAAGAAAACTTTTGGTCCCTCCCGCTAAACTCCCTCCCACTATATATCCCTCCCAAAAACTTCCCTCAACTTTGCCGCTGTGAACTCTTCTGTCCTATTCTACAGTATCACTAGCCAGGGCAATAGTCCTGGCATTGGGGAGAGGGGGTGGAGGAGAGGCGGGGAGGAGGGGAGAGGAACACAGAAATAAGAAAGGGGGTAGAGGGGGAATGTGAATGGGGGAAGGCACAGGCACATATTTGTAATTCGAGGTATAATTATGAATCAAGCATGTCAGGTAGGGCCGCTTGGTGTACCTTAACTGCCTACGGCCTCCTCAACTTCTTCTGATCTGAACTGTTCTAACAGTTGAGCCCAGTCTAAGGAGATTGGCTTCTTCTTCAGTCCTCTATACTCCTCACGCTGCAGCGCCTCCCTTTCAGCCTTGGCCGATTTAAGTACTTCATCCCTCCATCTACCTTCGCACTGGGCTGTCCGGGATTTCCAACGCTGTGTGACTAGTCCTTTAGCAAGCATCAAGGCCAGCCCCGCAAATCGGCGTAGCAGGGTTGCCTTCTTTGGAAGGGGAATGGGGCCCAAAAGACAGGCTTCTATAGTGGCCCATGGGGAGCAAGCGGAAAGCCGGGTGAGACCCTGGGTGACCGTAGACCAAAACACCCTCAGGGAGGGGCAAGCCCATATCATATGAATAAAATCAGCATCCGACCGAGAACATCTCGGACAATCCGCGGAGGCCGTAGGGTACATTTTGTATATTGCTAATGGCGTGAGATAGGCCCTATGTAATATCATCAGCTGTATTGTTTTTAATCGTAAATTACGGGAAACCCGCTTAGGGTGCTCTAGCGCCATAGCCCATTCTCTGTCATTCAATTCCCTGGTCAACGTTGCTTCCCACTTGAGAGGAAGGCCCTGCAGGGGAGTACACAGATGCTCTCTCACACCGCGGTATAACCACCTAACCAGATGGCTCCCATGACCCATGAGGTGAATAGCCTGCAATAATTGAAAGGTAAGGGGTTCTTTTTGGTCCACCAACCAATGCCTCCGGATAAAGTGTATAATAGCCGCATGCGTTAAGAATAAGGTGTCCGGGACTGTGTTATTACGTACAAAGTCGGCATGGGGCATCAAGTTGCCTTCCAGGAATAAGTCCCCAACAGTTACCGTACCAGCCTGTATCCAGCTCCGCAGTCTAGCATTTGACAACATTCCGCGCCCGGTAGGCAGGCCACAGAGTGGAATATTCAGGGCATAAGGAGTAGGTATTTTGGCATATTTTAACGCCAACTTCCAGTAATGTAATGCAATTTGTAGGAGGAAGGGTGGATCCCTCACCCTGGTGACCCCGGGGCATAACAAGGCCTGCAGCGTTCCCAGCTGCAGTTGCTCAGGGGAGTAACCTATTTTAAATATAATGAGACCGGCCAACCAGTACGCCAACCATTGTAGCTGCCCGACAATGCAGTATGCCTTTAAATCAGGGGCCCCCATACCTCCCGCAGAACTCGGCAACTGCATTTTGGCCAAAGCAAGTCTGTGCCGGCCTGTCCCCCAAAGCAAAGACGCCAATAATGTGCCTAGTGTTTTAAAGATCCAAGCCGGGACGGCAACCGGGAGACTTACAAAGTGATATAGGAGTCTGGGCAGCATGACCATTTTAGACACTGCCAGCCGGCCTGCTGTCGTCAACGGCAATGTAGTCCAGAAAGCCACCTGAGAGCGGAGAGAGTTTATGGTCCTAATCAGATTCCCATCTATATTGTCAGCGCTGGTCCTATAAATGTATATACCCAAGTACTTGAAAGTAGTGGGTTCTGATCTCAACTGTAATGTGCCAAATTGCAGACTGGGCCTGTTAAAGCTATAATAAAAGGAACATGCCATGGACTTTGAGGAGTTAAGACACAAGCCAGATACTTCACCAAACTGTGCGAATAAGGTGGCTATGGGTTGCATGTCCACTTTTAGATCTTTAAAATATAATAACATGTCATCTGCATAAAGTGATACAGAGTGGATTGTCTTGCCTATCAGGATACCATATGGGGCCATAGTGTGACGTAAATGTTGTGCTAGGGGTTCTAATGCTAGTACAAACAGGAGGGGCGATAGGGGACACCCCTGACGTGTCCCACGAAATTTTTGATATGCTGGAGAGATGGTGGCGCCCGTTTTAGCACGAGCTGTAGGATTTTTATAAAGCAATTTCACCCATTGGCAGTACTCCGGAGGTAATCCGAACTTGGCCAATACGGCCAGCATATATGACCAACTCAGGGCATCGAACGCTTGGCGCACATCTAATGATAAACAACCTGCCTTCGGAGCTAGTGTGGAGGCTGCGTGCATCAGGGCATGGAGACGGCGTATATTGAGGGAGGTATTGCGTTTGGGTATGAACCCACATTGGTCTGAATGTATCAGTTTTGGGGAGGAGGGGAAGCAATCTAGATGCTAAGAGTTTGCTGAGTATTTTATATTCAGTATTAAGAATTGACAAGGGTCTATAGGACGTAAGTTCAGTCGGGACCTCGTCTGGTTTCAATAAGGAGGTCACTATTGCCTCCCTGGTCGTGGGTGGTAGAGTGCCCTCTGTAAGTAAAGTGGTATAAAGTTGCAGTAATTTTGGGACTAGTGCTGCTGCGTAAGTGGAATAGAATTCAATGGGGAGCCCATCGGAACCCGGGGTCTTATTACGGGCCAATGCGTTTATTGTATTGTATTGTAATTGCATTTGTATAGCGCTTACTACCCCTGACGAGGCGTCGAAGCCCTTTTTCGGCGAGTAGTACACTACTCCGGGACCCATAGAGGATTAGTGTTGAATTAGTATAGTGAAACATGCAAGTAAATTTTAAGTGGTGGATATGTTAGTCAGTTATTTGGATTCGGAAGGATAGCAGAAGGATAGAAGAGGAAAGAAGGTTTGTATTTATATAGCGCTTCCAACCCCTGATGGGGTGTTGAATTGCTTTTTTTTTTGGCAAGTAGCACGCTACTCCGGAAACCCATAAAGGATTAGTGGTGAATTAGTATGGTGAAATATGAAAGTAATTTGAGGGGTGGATATTAGTCAGTTATTTGGAGTGAGAAGGATAGCGGAGGGATAGAAGGGAAAGAAAGGTTTGCATTCATATAGCGCCTGTTACCCCTGATGGGGTGTTGAAGCGCTTTTCTGGCGAGTAGCAGGCTACTCTGGAACCCATAAAGGATTAGTGTTGAAAATTAGTATAGTGAAATATGAAGTAATTTGAGTGGTGGATATGTTAGTCAGTTATTTGGATTGAGAAGGGTTGGGGATCTCTGCTAGAGTGAGTGGGGCAGCCAACTCCTTAGCCTGCGAATCGGTAGTAGTAGGGAGGTCTATAGCTCTAAGAAAGAGAGCGGTTGCATCCATGTATAGACTAGTGTAAAATTCCTAAAACGTCCTATTGATATCAACTTGGGAAGTGACCAGGGTGTGGTGGGGATCATGGATCGCCAGGATTGGTGTGGGAGATGTTTGTGGTTTAATCAGTCGCGCCAGTAATGTGCTGGCCCTATCTGATTCCGCGTGTGTGCGTAGAGTATAAGCGTTCGAGTCAATCGTTCTTAGTCGTTCTAAGAGCTCAGCATATTTTATCGTGGCCTCTTGCAGGTCGACTACTCCCTGCGTGTTTGTCCTGGCTGCTATTTCCAGTGATTGTAAATTATTTTCCAAGTCCGTTATGTCTCTGGACACTTAACGCCTGACCCCCACCAAGGATCCCATGGAGACTCCCCGCATCGTCACCTTAAAAGCCTCCCATTCCAGCGATCTAGTCGTGGCAGTACCCTCATTCTCAGTAAAGTATGTGGTAATAGCTGACGCTAATGTAGTACGAAACACCTAATCTTCCAAGTATAAGGGCTGCAGTCGCCACGTTGGGACAGGCGTGGGAACCCGGCCCCAACTTAACGTCAATTCTATGGGATTATGGTCAGATATGGTTTTACCCAGATAAGTACTCTGTTTGATCATCGTTGGGAATAAGTCTGGCGTACAAAGGAAGTGATCCAAACGGGTGTGTAATTTGTGCGGGTGGGAATAAAAGGAGTATTCTCGCATATTAACGTGTTGTGATCTCCAAACATCAAGGAGTCCCCAACCCTGTGCCCAACGAGTCCAAGTGGCAGCCTGAGTGACAGCGGTAGTGGTCATCAATGGAGGGTGGGAACGGTCCAGATGCACATCGAATACTGCATTAAAATCTCCCCCCAACACCCAAGGGTAAGACGCCCAGTCTGAAAGAGCCTGCGACACTCTGGACAAGAAAGCCTCTTGGTCTACATTGGGAGCATAGATGGAAACCAGTACCACTTGTGTGCCATCCAGGTCCCCACGCAGAAGCACGTATCTGCCTTGCTCATCAATTCTACTCTCAGTAAGGGAAAAGGGGACCCCAGCCCGCACCCAGATCGAGGCCCCCCGTGAGAAGGCAGAATATGCCGTTGAATAAAACTGGTCTCTCCAGCGTCTCTGTTATTTACTAGTTTCCGATGGTATTAAATGTGTCTGCTGAAGGTAGACTATTTGGGCTTTACGGCGATGTAACTGGGCAGCTATTCTATGTCGTTTGTAAATTGCCCCCATCCCCCGAACGTTCCAGGAAATAATAGTGTAAGTTTTAACCACCGACATCATTTAAAAAAAAAAAAAGGGTATAGTAGCAAGTGCTTTCCCACCACGGAAGGACTGGTGCTGATAGGTGGACGGATAGTATGAAAGGCCGTGGTGGAACGGTGGGCCTCTTGTCTACCCTCCATAATCAGCTGGCGAGGTGGAGTACTGGACCCCATGCTCTGTGTCATAAGACCCTTTCGTCGCCTCCGAGGGCCTTGTTGTGATTTCGGCTGTGAAGTCTCTGGGCGTTTGGTGTACATTGTGTCTGGGAAGTTCCTGTCCAGCCAGTCCCAAGCACTATACGGCGTGTCGAAAAATAACGAGTGCTGATTATGAATGACCTTCAGTTTCACTGGGAAAAGCAATGCAAACGTGAGGCCCGCTGCACGGACCGGAGCCTTGACCTCCATAAACGAGAAGCGTTTACGCTGGACCGCCAGCATATAGTCTGGGAATATGGAGATTCTGGCATTGTCGATCTGTAGTGAACCATTCTCCCTCGCAGCTTGTAGCACTTGATCGCGATCCCTATAATTCAAGATCCTGGCCAATATCGGGCGGGGATTTGCTCCAGGAATAGGACGACGAGGGGGAACTCGATGGGCTCTTTCAACAGTAAAGTGCGCGGAGAGGCCTGTAGGAGCTACACTTGTTTTCAGCCATTCTTCCACGTAAAGCGTTGGATTAGGCCCCTCCGTGCCCTCCGGGAGACCCACGATACGGAGGTTGTTGCGCCGAGCCCGGCCCTCTGCATCGTCCGCTCGGGCCTGTAAGGATTCGACTTGATGGCGCGAGTGTTTCAACTGCTCGTCATGGTCTTTCAACTGGGGCACCACTGCATCAAGTGCTTGTTCTGCGGTCTTGACTTTGTCTGCTAGTTTTCTGTGGTCATCTTTGAGTAGATTAAGGTCCACCGAGATCGTGCTCAATTGGTTTTCGAGTGCAGATCTAGAATCACGGATTTCTTGCAGGATCATGTCCAGTTTATCAACTGGGGGAGCAGATGTGGCCCCGTCGTCTGCCTGCCCAGAGCGTCCAGTCAAGGTCTCCGAGGGGGGAGAGCGGGATCCGGCCCTGCTAGATCTTGATGTTGTTCTGTTCTTCCCTCTACCCATAGCTACTGATGGCTGGACTGGTTGCGGGACTCTCCAGGCAGGGGTGCAACAGGCCTCAGGACAATCAGCCTCGCAGCAGCTGCCCCAGTGCGACACTGTCCATCGTAGGGGTCCGTCTTCTGTAATCCGGACAATCGTGCCAGAATACGGGATGCCACTCGAGGGTACACACCGTGTCAGCGATCCCACACCGCGCAGCCACCTCAAGAACGATCAGTATCCCAGCTTCAATCTCCCAGGCGCAGGCCTGCCACGCAAACGGAACTCATACAGGACGGGGCCCGGGCTACACACACCCTGTATGCTCCCTCCAGGGCAGGCCAGCAAGCACGCAGTCGTCGATCACCTACTGTGTTTCGGGCAGGGGTCCAGTCAGGCCTGCCACGCAATCGGATCTCACACAGGCCGGGGCCCGGACAACACACACCCTGTAGGCTCCCTCCAGTACAGGCCAGCAAGCACGCAGTCGGCGGTCACTTACTGCGTTTTGGACAGGGGTCCAGTCAGGGCGATGTGGGGCTACAGGCGTGCAGGCCGCATCCGTGCCCAATGAGAAGTCCAGCTCTGCAGAAAAAGAAAAGGTGGAGGAGGCAATCCGGGTCCAAACCCCCCAACACAGCAGCCTGGGAGACCAATAATGTTATGGCCAAATCGGAGAGGCCAACGATGTTACCTCCAGCAGGGAACCACGAGTCAGTGCAGGGCAATGAGTTGCCCCCGGGAGGCAGCCTCGTACGTTTTCTGTGCCCAATCGGGGGGGGTGGGAAAGGAGAGCGAGAGATGCCGCCACAGTCGCTTCAGAAATCCCCAACACCCGCAGCAAAAAAGGGGGGGGTGGCGCTACATGCTCTCCAGTGTCGCAGGGGTAAACACGTACCCAGCAGTTGTCGCGGATCCCGGTGAGACGACGCGGAGCTCCCCCGGTCTCCGGGTACGCTTCAGCATTCACAGGCCCAGATCCAGGATCTCACGTGTAGCCCCACACCGTCTCCGAATATTGCTGTCTCGGACCGCTTTCAGGAGAGCTCCCGGCGTCCGAAGCCACTCCCACCTCACGGGCCCTTCACACCGCTAAAACTTCCATGGGCCAGTACAAGGGTCGCAGTCTGCCACAGCCCCCGGCAGTAGCCTTTTCCTCAGCCCTACAACTTTTGCGGAGCCACGATGCCGCAGCCAGTCGAGTGCGAAGGGCAAATGACGGATAATTTTGGCGGATTAGGTGCCCCGGGCCCAGAGCTCGTCGCCTATGCAACCACCATCCTGAGCTGCAAGCCACGCACCCAAAAACATATCAACTTAAAGAGTATAAACACTTCATCAAGCAAGCTAAAGCTATTTTTTTAATGAATAAGATCTTGATTGCCCCCAACAAAGCCAGAGGGATCTTTAAAATTGTCCCTGAACTCTCAAACCAAGACAGAATCACTCTACCCATCACGCCCTCTCAAAACCTTTGTGATTCTCTCAATTCCTTCTTTATCAATAAGATTGATACCATCAAAAAGAGTATCCCTTTTAGTCCCCTGCGCAATACTCTGTCTACTGATGATAGAAATACAAGTAATCTTTTATCTTTCCCCGAGATCAATAAAGAGGACTTAATGGACATATTGACAAAAGTTAAATCAGGGTCGCCCAATGATACCTGTCCTCCAAGTATTTTAAAATAGGTATTGACTCATTTCCCAGACTTGGCGTTAGCTCTTCTTAATCTGTCTCTCAACCAAGGCATAGTCCCTAGTTCCTTTAAAAAGGCAGTCGTAGTCCCCTTACAAAAGAAAGCAGGTGAGGACCCCCTCAATCTGCAAAATTATCAGCCAATTTCTCTCCTCCCCTATTTGGCAAAATTGCTTTAGGCACATGTAGCTCTGCTTCTTTATAGAGGCCTCACATTTCCTTGATCCCTGCAAAGCGGGCTTTCTCCCAGCCCACTCAACAGAGGCAGTGATCCTCTCAGTAGTAGATGATATTCAAGAGGAAGTAGATAAAGGCAACACTCAAATTTGTAATTATGCTGATGACATGCAACTCCTCTTCAAGATTGACAGCACTCCAAATTCCAAGCTGCATTTCCAAGACACCATGCTGTTCATCCGGAATTGGATGAACAGCAACCACTTGAAACTAAACTCTGACAAAATAGAGAGAGTAGTCAGTAAAAATAAGCCCGACCTTTGAAGTCCTTCCTTCTGGCCCAATGAGTTTGTGTAGGAAGCTGGCTCTGTATATACTATACCAAAGTAAGGTATAGTGTGCACAGAGTCCAGTGGAACCCCAAAGGTAGGCAGAGGAAAAAGTAGATAATACCTTACTCTCTATTTGTGGTAGTGTGGGCGAGCAGTAAGGCTTTATCAGAGAGTAGTGTAAGCATTTATTGTAAACACTTAGGCAAGAAATGATGTCACACACTCAAAGACTGAACTCAGACCAATTTGTTTGTATAAAAAATATTATTTAGTTATTTTATTTCTAGAACCAAGCAAGGCCTGGTGCAGGTAAGTGAAATAATACTTTGTAAGATTTATGCAGTGAATTACAGTTGAATGCAGGTTCAAATGCAGTTGGTTGATTTACAGGTAAGTCAGCAGTTCAAAATTACTTTTCAGTTACTTTATAGATTACTGTGCATGTTACTTCTTGGATTACTTTTTACGTTACTTTTGCTAATCAGTGTGAGATGCCTAGATATCACACTGAGACATTTCCTAGACAAAAAAGTAAGTAAGTAACTTTTTACACATATGCAGTTTTCAAGGTTTCATACAACCCAACTCCACACTTAGAAGAATTTTCAAAGAATGAATGAATAATCAACTTGTAGAGCGCGAACAATGCCAAAAGGTGTCAAGGCTGTGATAGCGGAAGCCAGGTCAGGGGAAGGTAGATATCAATACTTTGAAAGATTAAAGGGCAAAAAGCCAGGTCTTTAATGATTTATGAAAGAGGGGATGTGACTCTAGACAAGAGATTGATATAGGTAGAGTGTTCCAGAGTTTGGATGCGGCCACAGCAAAGGCTCTTCCGCCCCACTTTGCCATTCTGAACCTGGGTACCACCAAACAGTTCTTGTTTGCAGAACGCAGCTGTCTGGCAGGGACATAGTGCTGGGACAGGTGTTTTATGCCTTCTGGGCCTAGGTTAAAAGGTGCCTTATGAACAATACATAGGGCCTTAAACAAAATTCGCTTTTCGGCAGAAACCTATGCAATTTGTGAATGGCAGGGTAGATCGAACGAAATTTCGGAAGATCTAAAATCAATCTCGCTGCAGCATTCTGGACAAGCTACAACTTATGAATGGATCCCTTGTTAATGTCCAGATAAAGGGCATTGCAATGATCCAATCTGGAGAGGATCAGGGCAACCGCTGCGTGTTTCCACGATGGAAGAGATTAAGAAGGAAAGATCTTCCTCAGGGTCCTAATAACCCAAAAACAGAATGATACCGTTCTGTTCACCTGAGGGTCGAAAGAAAGCTTGTTGTCAATTATGACCCCAAGATTCTTTGCCGAAGCAACAGGGTGAGGGCATGATCCAAGCATTTCTGGCCAGCATGAGTGGTTCCATATATTTTGTTGGTGGCCGAAGACCAGAACCTCGGTTTTGTCCCCATTAAGTTGGAGAAAGTTGTTTGCCATCCAGGAGGCAACAGGCTGCATGAAGCTGGTAAAATTAGCTGCTGCAGCGTCAAAAGTTTTTGTAATGGACACAATTATTTGTGTGTCGTCAGAAAAGCAGTCAATGCAATCCTATGGGAGGAAATTAAGTTATCGGTTTACAGGAAGTACTTGTTTGTGGGAGTTGGGTTTCTGGGGTTACAACCAGGGTTCCACCAGGGTCGAGGATGCACGCTTTGAACACCCTCAGTGGCACTGGGGTGGCCGGGTGCAGAGTGCTGAAGCCCAATGTTATCCAATGGCGGAAAGGAGGCCTCCGGTTGGTGGCTGCTCACGAGCAGGCCACAAGGTTTTGGGAGAAAAGCTCCTGGTGTTACGCTCTGGACAAAGGGGGATCCGAGTTAGAACATGAGGTGCACCCACAGCGGCACAGGGGCGGCCGGTTGCAGGGTGCTGTTTTGGCGTTGGGTGCCCTGTTGTTTTCAATGGGAATTGCCGGTTTTGGAGTTTGGCTGCAGGCTCGGTCCGGGAAGACTTCCAGGAGGAACCAACAGCTGGGCAGGTAAGTTGGTGGGCTCAGGGACGTAGGTGCACCTCGGGTTCTTTTCTCCAGGGCGCAGGGCGGCTGGATGCAGGGGTGCCTTTTGCAGTCAGATTTCACCTTAACGGGCCTTTCGCGGTTGGGGGGTTCTCCGTGCAGAGGCTGCAGGCGACGTTGGGGTGTCCTGGAGGGGTCAACCCACAGTGGACTCCGGCTCTGGAGCGCTGGGGGACCTCGCTGGGACCGGTGGGCCACCCGAATTCGGGCCGTAGGCGTCGGTTGCAGAGTTGGTTCCCGGCATCGGGTGTCTTTGTCCTCAGCAGGCTCAGAGTCTGTATTGGGAGTTTCTTTTGAACAGACCTGCTGTTCACAGATCTGGTCTTTGTTGAAGGCAGTCAGTCCTCCCAGGGTTCTGGAGGTTGCTAGCTGCAGGACAAGGCGACTTTTGGCGCAGGATCTCTGGATACTGCACACGGGCTGGTACGGCTGGGGATAAATCAGTTGTTCTCTGCAGTCTCCAGTGCTCCTAGGAATCACCAGATTCGATTCTGCTTCCAAAGCCCTGTCGCAACTGCACTGGCTGCCCTTGGCAAAACAGATCGAGTTTAAATCGCTAAGCATAGCTTTTAAAACTCTGAACAAACTGGGGCCAGAGCAGATGGCAAGTGTTCTTAAGCCATACACTCCAGCAAGATCCCTTAGGTCAGCTGAGCATAGAAACTTTGTTGTCCCTAGAGTAAGCAGGGCCAAGTGGGGTGGCAGGAGTTTCACCGTTACCACAGCCAAACTCTGGAATTCTCTGCCAACCTCACTAAAAAAAGAAACCAATCTGCTGAAATTTATAAAGGGCCTAAAAACCTGGCTTTTTAAAGTGTGAGTCCTAATCTATTCCATCCAGATCTGTATGTTTGAGGGAAGTGCCTAGACACTCAGGGTATTAGTCGCGCTTTATAAATTTATCATCATCATCAACAGTCCAAACCGAACTGCCAAGCCAGGTCCTCCCTGGACCGGAAACAAGCATCCTGGGACCTGCCATTACAGAATTACCTGTTGGCAAGAAACTTTTTTATTAAGTCATTAACACTCCACCCACCCCACTGACTATGCAGGGAACCCCTACAAGAGACCCCTGCATACTTCAGCCAACCCTAAGAGGGAGGAGGCAGGCACTAGACCAGGGACAGTAAAATATGTTCATGTCTCCTGGACAAAACAAGACTTAAACACATTTACTAAGGATTTCCCCAATATTTGCGAAGAACCAGAACATTGGTATACCAGAACAGAAGAGGTTTTGAAATTTGGGGATTTGCACTGGAAAGATTTAAACACATTTTCAATAACATTGCCCTCAGAAATATGGGCACAGGCCAAAAAGAACAATGAGGTGGGGTGGCCGGAGGCGAAACATGCATGAGACAAAGACACAAAAGCCCGGCCCTATAAAATTTTAGAACCTTTAAAAAATATAGTGCCATAATGTAAAACTGACTGGACTAAGATCACTCAGATACAACAAACTAAAAAAGAGATGGTATGTGCTTAGCATGACAGATTGAGAAAGGCATTTAAAGCCCCAGCAGAATGGACATAGAGGATCCAGGGTCTGTCCCAGCCCTAGTGAACGTTTTTGTCCTTGTACTTTTGCCATCCATTAAGAAACACTCGCAGAAAGTAGTTACATGTTTGTCAGTAGAGCCCATGGACAAGATACTAGCGACAGCTATATATTATGCAGTCTATTAGCAGAAGGAGGGTGATAAGAAAAATCAGGACCAGAAGGATACAAAAACAAGCCTAATGTTGCAACAACTGCAAAAATAGTAGCAAAGTAACAGAGGATGGGGAATTCCTAATAGTGGTAGAGAGAGTTTTAGGGGTAACAGGGGTTAGGGCTTAGGGAGAGATTGAGGTGAACCACCTCCCCCACATCAAAATTGTTACAATTGTGGATTCCCCGATCATTGGAAAAATGAATGCCCACAGTCCTCTTCAAATGGACCCAGAGAAGGAGGTATGATAGGGACGTCAGCGACACAGTATCAGTTCATTAACAATAGAGGGGATTACACCCGAAATACCTATACTAATGTATTTGAGAATAGAATTTATGCTATGGTGTCAGTGGGTGAGGATTAGGATGATTATGTGGAGGCCCCAGAGAGGAGGAGGAGAAGGCAGCACTGGTAATGGAGGTGAATCAGAAACGAGGAACTGTGGCAGTACAAGATGTAATATTTCTTATAGATACTGGTGAAACCAGTTCCTCAGCATCATTGAAACATGTGCCCTACATCACTCTCTCAAGGAAAACTACTTCTTCTGCAGGGTTTTCTAAAGTGCCTAGTACAATTCCTGTGAGTGAACCAATGACATTTACTATTGGTCCTATAACTGACAAACATTCTTTTGTTGTAACTGATCAGAATGCTTTGAATTTACTGGGCGTAGATCTTCTGAAAAAATGTAATCCTGTTATAAAATGTACACCGGATGGTGTTTTCTTTGAATGTCATGAAGATTATCCTACTGTCTCACCAGTATATTCTTTGTGGTCTAATGAGACTGGAAGAGATGTTTTGGCCTGCTTGTCAGAATTCATTTTGAAAAATGTATTCCAGGATGTGTGGCCTTTGAGCAAAAACGATGTGGGTAATGTAGTAAATGTGGAAACCGTTCATATTACCTTGAAGACAAATGCTGTTTTACCTAGTCTACCACAATATACTATATCACGAGAAAGGGAGGAAGGGTTACACTAGGTGATATAAGACCTATTGCAGGAAGGTATACTGAAACAGACAAATGGCAGTATATGCAATACCCCAATTCTTCCCATTAGGAAAAGATGTTCTGACCAATATACTGATCCACCTCACCCTGACCATATGCAAACTGACCAATGGTGTTTGGTTCAAGACCTTAGAGTGCTTAATAAGATTGTACCATTGAGTTTCCCAATGGTACCGAATCGTGCTACTATTCTCAGTACCATCCCACCTATGGCAAAATACTTTACTGTCATAGACCTCTATAATGCATTCTTTTCCATTCCATTAGATGAGGGCAGACAGGATTTATTTTCTTTTACTTTTTGTGGAAAGAGATACCAATGGACTAGGACCCCCAAGGCTCTCCAGAATCATCTTCCATTTACTCACAAATAATAAAGAAGGATTTGGACCAAGATCAGCTAGACTAAGGGGTTGCCCTAATACAATACATAGATGACCTGTTGATTGCGACAGTGAGGAGAAATGCACATGGGCCACCATAAACCTATTAAACTTTTTGGTGGTCCATGAACACAAAGCATCAACAAAGAAATTACAGTTTTGCAGAAAACAGGGGCTGCTTACACATGTGGCTCACTTTCCTTTACTGCGCCGGTCACACCTTTAAAAAGGTGCGCCCGGCGCAATGAAGGAAAGAGCACCACATTATGGGGAATGTGCTGGCCCCAGGGCAGCCGCGAGCTTGTGCTGCCCTGGTGGCAGAGCATTCACGGGAAAAACGGAACGGCTGCTTTACAGCCGCTCCATGTTTCACTGTGCAGGCGGCAACCCGCCTGCACTTTTAGAGGGGAATAGAGATCCCCATGTAGGTGGGTGCAGTCAGTGACGGCACCCCCTTGCAAGGGGATGTCTGGGGGGCCCATGGGACCCCCTTTACCCCCTGCAGAGTGCTGCTCTCAGGAGGCACACTGACAGTGCGCCACGGCTCCTGAGGCTTCTTTGCCTCTGAGCCCGTGTCGGTAATACGGTCGGGGCGCAGAGGCAAGGGGGCTCCCTCATTTGTATGGGGCACGCCCCCATGCAAATGAGGGAACACCCCCTTGATGCTAGCACTGGCGCTTTATGTGCGCCAGCGCTACTGGTATTACAGAAGGGGCCGCACAAGTGTCTGTGGCCCCTTCTGTAATATCAAAGTGCCCCAGGAGTGCGCAAAGCAGGCGCAAACGCCCATTGCGCCCCCGGGGCACTTTTTGTAATACGGCCCCAGGTATCCTACATAGGCCACCTGATTTCTGAAGGGGAAAGGAGCTTATCTCCTGAAAGGATACGGATCATCCTACAACACCCAACTCCAACTACACAGACAGAGGTCAGGTCATTTGTAGGTATGGCAGAGTACCGCAGACACTGGAAGCCACATTTTTATCTCATCTCTAAACCCCTAAAAGAAATTACCCTCAAAGATGTATCAGACCCTGTTCTGTGGACACATGAATGTCAGGATAGTTTCCAGTTACTAAAAAGGGCACTAAGCGATTCCCCAACCCTGGGGATTCCATATTACATATAATAATTTCATTATTCACACACAAGACAGGAGGATGTGTACTGGCAGTATTGACACAAAACCATGGAGGATAATAGAGACCATGCGCTTATTTGTCGGCAGTGTTGGACCCTGTGGCTCTGGTATTACCAAAATATATGCGCGCAGTAGCTGCTGTGACTGTTTCAATGGAACAACTTAATTATACGATGTTGGGAAATCCATTACATGTATATGTGCCACACTCAGTAGAAACCCTCTTAAGTCAGACAAAGACTCAACAACTCATTAACACTCGTTTAACCAAATACAAATTATTACTACTATTTGCCACAAACATTGTGATACATAGATGCACCACTTTAAACCCAGCTACCTTGATGCCACTACCGACCATGGAGGAGCCAGTAGAGCTACAGAATTACATATTAGTGACAGAAGAACAAGCAAAGGGGAGAATAGACATGTCTGATGTACCATACACAGAGAGAGACAGGGATCTCTGGGTGGACACTCTTGTGTCAAGCTATCAAATGGTGAGACGAGAGCAACTTAGGCCATATGCACCCTACAGATAGTGGTAGAAACATACTGCATTCCCCATCTTTCAGCACAAGCCACCAAAATAATTACCCTCGCGCCTGCTTGTTAACTGAGTAAGCACCTATTGGTGAACATATACACTGACAGCCAGTATGCATTTGGAGTGGCCCATAATTTTGGAAGATTATAGGAGGAGAGAGGGTTCATGATATCCAATGGTGAGAAAATAAGAAATGGGGAGTTAATATTGAGACTAGTGTAAATGCCCTGTCACTACCAAAAGGTCTGGCCATAATAAAATGTGCAGTGCAAAAGCGACTGATTGATGAGGCATAAAATGGAAATGATTTTGCTGACAGAATAGCCAAACACACTGCAGTAACAGACAATGCCTCCATGTGTGCTGTCATCACAGAAAACAACTCGATCATGAAGTCCTTGATTTGATACCACAAGCAGTACAGAAAAGAGCAACTACAGAAGAGCTTCAACATTGGAAAAGAGAAGAGTCGGTGTCAGAAAGTGTATATGTGGGACCAAGCTATAGAGCATGACTATCAGATGTCCTGATGCCCCACATTGCCCAAACTATATATGGCCCTGCGCATCTGAGAATTTAAATACAGATCCTCTGATTTGAAAACAGTATAGAATCTGAGAGCATGGAGTTTACAGTTTCAACATCCCAATAATCCAGATGTAACCCAGGTACAATTACATCACCCATAGAAACCCTAAATGCATAAGGTATCTGAAGAATCTTCGCAGAACCGAATACATCGTAAGGGACTTTATCCCAAACAATTCCATCAGCTACTAGAACAGCTGAAATATGCACGAGACAAGTCTCTTTTTAGCTTATGTGTAGATGTGATGGTTCAACACCTCATTCGCCAGTTCTGTAGCAGAGCGTTCTGGTAGGTAATGCCATTAATCAGCAAGAAAAAAACAGTCACAAATCCAAACCACATGAATAGAAAAACCAAGGAAAGTGTTATCTAAACATATATCCAAGGGGCGCCAATATAAATGTGTTTCAGCCATGAGAAGAAAATACAGATCCGTGCAGGAGGAGTCTCTAAAACTGAAGAATCATCAAAAGATTCTGAAGAAAAATCATCTCAACCCACATAATACCCAGAAGCAGTTTGTCGAAAAACGGGTGCCTCATGTACATTAACAGGACCGGAAAAATCCAGAAGAGGTGGATCTGTATAAACAACTTCAGCTGCAGAAGACGCAGTAGCAAGAGCAGTACTTGCTTCAGTAGTGTTGCTGGCAGTTGTAGCTGATGCAGGAATTAACTGTAGTGAAATCTTCACCCGCAACCTCCCAAGCTGGGGAGAAACAGTTTCGGTGGTGCTCATTAGCTGTAGAGGAATTTCCTGTGTGGTAGCGAGAGGAGTTAGGGAACTACCAAGGACTCTTTGTGACCTACTGTTTAGAATTGGCCACATGATGTAACTTGATGTGATCAATGGAGACAAAACGATTGTCCTTAGAACCAGGAAGCGGTGGTAAGATTACAGTACACGCAGTTGCTCTTTACCTGCGACAGGGACATGGATTTCAATGGTGAAATGATCAACTCATGTTTATCGGCGGTATTTACTTGGCTCCTGCGGAACCAATTGAAATGTAATTCCGAAAAATCGGAGATAATTTTCTTTGGTCTGCCCCCTAACAATATGTGGCGCAGCTGGTGGCCACAAGATATGCATCCCCCGCTAAACTCGGTCAGAGAAGTAAAAAATTTGGGGGTGAAAATGGACGACACCCTCAACATGAAATCTCAGATCCAAGCGGTAACGGGACAATGTTTCGGCCTCCTAAGAATGCTGAAGCAGTTTCTACCTCTTCTTTCGGTTCCCCACAGGAAAACAGTGGTTCAGGCCCTGATCGGTTCCAGACTGGATTATGTAAACATTCTTTATTTAGGTCTACCAGAGTATTTACTTACTCGTCTTCAGGTGGTTCAAAACGCCGCAGCCAGGGCGATACTTCTACTTGGCCCGAGAACGCGGATGTCTTTCCACCTTAAATCTCTCCACTGGCTCCCGATCCGCAAGAGGATCTTTTTCAAAGCCCTTGTTCTGGCCTTTAAGGCACTTCACGACTCTGGAGCGCCTTACTTAAGGAAGAGAGTCCAATTCTATCTTCCTCGGCGCTCCTTAAGATCCGCATCCCAGTCGTTGGCACTGACCCCTGTGTTCCGCCGATCTCGAATAGGCGGTCGATCATACCAGGTTCAAGTCGCCAAATTGTGGAACTGTCTGTCGCTTAATCTACGACAGATGCAAGAGCTCCTCCCTTTTAGAAGATCTCTGAAAACTTGGCTGTTCCAGCAGTAGCCTTTGCGCCATCACTTTCAATTCAGCCGCCACACCAAACTAGCGCCGGGACACTCTGTCGAGTAGCTGTGCGCTCTATAAATACCCTCATAACATAACATAACATAACAGTTCTTCTACCCTGTATGCCAAGGACTGGCACCGGTGCTCAGTATGATGGGTCAAACTCCTTCTTAACCGCCCTCTTGTCCCGCACGAGATCCCCAACTTGGGGAATCCAGCCAGAAGGTTCCGGTTTCTCCTTGATTCTTGCAGAGGCAGACGTCTTCAATTGCCCTTTGGATTTGGTGTCACTGAGGTTGTGTACATCCTGTAAGACAGCACAACAATCATTTACATCAAAGGGCGTGGCTGCCTCCACAATGTATGGACGTCAAGGTTTGGAACGTACATTTTGATGCCAAAGAGGACCTCGTATGGGGTACGGCCACCCAGATATCTTTTAGGGAGATTATTAAGTGCTAGTTGTACCCTATGGTGATGGATCCAACTACGCCCTGTGCCTAATACTCTGGCTGTTAAGGACTGCTTTAAGTCATGCATCATCCTTTCCACAGCAAAATTGCCCTTGGGCCCATATGGAGAAGAATAATGAACCCGTACACCCAGGGAAGCCATAGTATCCCGGTACGCTTTAGAAGCGAAAGCCGGGCCCTGGTCTGTGTGGAATGTACTGCATATGTCCCGATAAAGACTTTCATATCTTTAATACTGAACGGTGTGGCCAAACCTAGAGGAACCTTGAGTAAGAATCAACTGCAACTAAGATGAATTTGAACGCTGTATCCGAAATAAGAGGACCACAGTGGTCCAAATAAATGCAGCAGGAAGGTTTGTTAGAAATTAACAGGTGTGTCTGTGGTGGACGAGCCACAGTAGAAGCTTTAATTTGTTGACAAATGTCACAACAAAGGACATATTTTTTGGCCTCTTGAAATAAGGTGTGCCACCAATAACGTTGCTGTAGCAGCAAAATTGCCGCCGCCACACCTGCATGTGCAGAAGCAACACTAATCATGCGTAGCTATCGATAAAGCTAGTCTGCTATCTTGGTTGGGAATCAAACAATCACAAACTACTGGAATTGTTACAAAACAAATGTTTTGTTAACTTAAGTGGCATGTATATTTAAAAGAAAAGCCTTTAGGTGAGGGGGTGTCGTCTTTATTAGCATTAATGGCGGCCAAAATGTCAGAATCTATTCTTGTGTTAGAATGAGTAATTGCAGCAACAGTAGCAGTTGCAACTGAAGATTTGGCCGCTTCATCAGCCAGAGAATTCCCTACAACGTGTGCTCCCACCGACTGATGACTCAGCGTAGGTATAACATGAACCTGTGTCAACCTATCTTTGAGGTCTGCCACTTTAACCCAGAGAGTTTTATGCTTTATTGTGTTGCCTTTAGAATCTTTGAATCCATTCTGACGCCAGTAATGACTGTGGGTACAGTCATTAAAGGACTGTACCCACAATAGGTGTGAGGAATTCAGGATCCGTATGTTCGAGTGCAAGAAGCAAAGCTTTTAGTTCAGCCAGCTGCGCAGTGCAGTCCCCTAAGGACTGAGTGTGAGTGTTTTGTGGTTGGAATTTGCCGTCCAACATTACACCAACAACAGTGCACACACCGCAGAATATTGCTGTTTAAAGCCTATAGCAGGCTGGGCTGAACCATCAGTGTAAACAATGTGTTTATACTGTTCAAGAGTTAAAACAGAGCTGGGCATGGATTAAACATGCTCTTATTGCAGAAATTCTTGTGTCTGGAAAGACGTGTCTAAGATGAAGTCTACATCAACAGCTGGTAAGGATGTTGCCCACTGTGTCCATTTAGGAAGAAGGGCTTTAGCGTTAGGAACACTAGCCTTCGTGACAGCCTCTAAGGCGGGCACAGGAGTAACACCATCAATGCGTTTCCCTTGTGCAAGTGGCTGCTCTTTAAGAATAGCCATTTGCACCGCAGTCAGTATTTTTTAAGTGGAAGCAAAACGCATTTCCGCACTGGAATATAAATGTGATTTATATGTTATCGGCACTGTCTCACCTTCATTAAAAGAGATGTAGGTAAATCCAAATGCACCCGGTAAAACACGGATGATGAGGTTCATGGTATTTACATGTGTGTGTAAGTGACGTGTTGCAAATACGTCAGATTGTACAGATCTGAGTGTGTCTGTGTTTTCTGATTTTCAACATGAAGTGGAAAAATCAGAGTGTATTAATTCATGGAAAGGTGTTTTTTTTTTGATAAACAATTTTATTGGTTTTCATGAAACATAAACACCAGCACGACACATCTTGCATTTAGAACATGAAATACTGACATAATTCTCTGTGAAAGTGCCTCAGTGTAACTACTACATGTCATGGTCAAACCCAGCCGACTATTCAAGGGCTTTTCTTGCATTTTACACTACTAGTCCCAGCCATTTACCCCACATGCGGCCATGCTTGGCGGGACAGCCTCTTGATTCGTAGACACGTTTTTCTTGTGCAGCACACCAATATGCCCCTCTGTGCCATTTAGCTATTTTAGGGAGTAGGGTCCATCCACGCAACCGCGATATCTCGCTTGGCTACCATAATAGCCATCCTTAGAAAGGTCTTATCTATCCGGGATCCATCTAGGCCATCCATGACTCCCAGGAGTAGGGCTAGGGGGCTAAGCGAGACCTCCCAGCATAACAGGGTGCTCAGCTCAGACACTAATGTCGACCAGTATGGGGTGAGGAGGGTGCAGGACCAGACCATGTGGTAGAAGTCTGCGGGCTCCGCCTTGCATCGCGGGCAGGTGGCATCAGATAGAAAACCTGCCCGGTGTAAGCGGACTGGGGTAAGGTATGCGCAGTGGAGGTAGTACAATTGGACCTGTCAGAATCTGGCAGAGACAGTGATCACTTGGGGGGCCATCAGGGCGTCTCTCCAGTCCTCATCTTCAAGAGTGCCGAGCCATGATTCCCAGCGACCTCGAAGGATGTCTAGGGAGGTTGGGGAGTTGTTAACCAGTGAACGATAAATCTTAGACACTCCTCCCTTCCCAAGGTTCCCCGTCAGGATTTGGGCTTTAAGTGGACTACATTCTGGGAATGTAGTGAATTCAGGTGTGTAGTGGGTGAGGGCGTGTCAGAGTTGCAGGTATTTATAGAATTGGGTAGAGTGCAATGAGTATAAACTTTGCAGGTCTTGGAAGGAGCATAGGTGATTTCCCATCCACACATTCCCAAGTTCATAGAGAGGTTTTATGCATTGTACATAATCAGGAATCTAAGTTCGGGCAAAATTAAGGAATCCTAATAAGGATTGTAGTTTCTTTAAAGTATTTGAAAGTTGCAATTGTACAAACTTCTACAAAAAATGATGGGCAAGACTCTTACCCTCATGTGTAAGTTCATATCCTAAGAAAAGGACACTTAGAAATGTGATATGAGATTTCTTAAAGTTGAATTTATAGCCATATGCAGTGAATCCTAAAATGATGCGATCCAGCCTGGCCAAGTGTGGGTTTAACTCATCGTCCGTCAGGTAGATGTCATCTATATAAGACAATGCATCAGGTTCAATATCATGTAGAATTGACACTATGTGGCAGCAAACAGTCCTGGACTGTTCTTATATCCCATTGCAAGGTGCGCAAAACAATGCTGAATGCCATGGGCCAAAAAGGCTGTCCAGTTTCTGCTTTCAGGTGCTAGAGTTTGGCTGAAAAAACCATTTGAGATATCTAAGGTTGTTTTATATTTTTTACGGACGATATTATTAATCAGTGTCATACTGTGTGTATTTTGAATTGCAAAAGTGCATGCATGACTGTTCAAATGTCTGTAGTCTAAGACTATACGATATGAATGATCCGCTTTAAAAACAGGAAAAAGAGGATTATTCATCTGAGAGACACAGGGATCAATTACTCCCTTGTACTCCAATTGGGAAAGCATTTCTCTAACAGATGCTTTAGCATCCCATTTAATGGCATGCTGTGGTTGCAATCCCAGCCGACATGGTTGCGGTATCAAGCCGGGGCCTGTGCAAGAGCCTATTCAGCTGCATAAGCTTGTTTGACTTTATCAGGGACAAGAGCAGAAAATGAAGGAAGTATTAAATTCACACCTTGTTGGGACGTTTGGACAAAGAGTGGGGGCCAATTGACCTTCGCTAAAAAGGATGTCGGAAGACGAAGTTAAATTCTCCGGGGAAGATTACTTTAATGGTGCACTGTATGTCACCCTCAATTTGTATATCTACGTCTTATAACCTATCCGGAGGGGCTACAAGCCTATTTGGGGTAACAAAGTTATCGGTTGTTCTCGCTGCCAGAAACTCCTGGAGATTCCGGCATACTATAGTGACTTCCTCTGCGCTGTTGAGGAGAGTCACTGCCCAGCTCCTGTTTAGGAGGAGGGTTCTCAGTGTTTGTGGCATATTTTGCGGTTATAGCTTCAACTTTCTTTTTCTGAAATTTGGGTTTAAATAGAGGATATTTTTACTCCTTCTTTATCTTTACATCAGACGAGCATTGTGAGTCTCTTTCCGGCTTCATGACCTCTTCTTGTCTGCGCTCAGATCGCCTTCCTCTCTCGTACTGCTTTTCAGATGAGTACTGCATGGAACGAGGAGAATGCGTATCAGAAAGTTGATACCTGTCTGTAGCCTTGATTTTAGTGCGATCACGACAATCGCAGTGCCTCTCAGAGGGCTCCAAGGTTGAAGAACTTCTGCGAGGTTTACCTTTTGTGGTTTATCCCATGGTTTTTTAACAAACTCACAGTTCTGCTTGGCTTCCTTGTCAGTACTTGTTTGCCAAGAGGTGGTTTAGTAGGTCTGGTTCCCAAATTATTGCGTCCTAAGTATGTATACACATCAGCAATAATTATATGTAGCTCACATTCAGGTCGGCTTGTGCGACCTTTGCAAGCCTCTGGCATATAGCCAGAGATGTCGCTTTACCTTTAATGTTAGACAGAATCATTGTGGACACTACAGGAACATTGCCCATTAGTTTCATCCCCAAATCCAGGGCAGCAGCTGCCCCGTGTTCGTTCTGTATTTGTATTAACACGTCCGGCAAGACTGACATGGACGGAGTGCCATGACTGATGGTATATACAGTGGCAAAGACTGTGTACCAAGTGTTACAGTCAACTATTGTAGGAACCATTCCGTGGGGTAATCACATAGAACATCCAGAACGCCGCCGCAAGACTGGTCCTCAACCTGCCAAGACACTGCCACATCTCCCAGCACCTGCGCACACTCCACTGGCTCCCCATCGAGGCTAGAGTCACCTTCAAGATGCTCACCCACGCACACAAGGCCCTCCACGACACCCGACCAGCATACCTGAACAGCAGACTCCAATTCCACGCACCCCAAAGGACCCTACGATCAGCCCAGCTCTCCTACGACATGGTCCCCCGCACCAGAAAAACCAGATCGGGAGGCCGCTCCTTCTCCTTCCTCGCGGCCAAAGCCTGGAACGCCCTTCCGCTCCACCTCAGACAGACAACATTGCTTCCCATCTTTGCTAGAAACCTCAAAACCTGGCTCTTCGACAGACCCCCTCCTTGATGGACTGGAACCTGCAACCCCCCACCCCCAGCGCCTTGAGACCCTTACGGGTAAGTAGTCGCGCTTAACAAACGCTTGATTGATTGATTGATTGATTGATTGATTGATTGATCATAGTCAGTATTCTGTTCTTATCTCGTGGTCCTGTAAGGGGAAACACAGCTTGAATTTGGTCAATTTTTTGGGTGATCCAAAACAGAATTTTTTCACGATTAGTGGGAATATTTCCCATAACTGAATGAATAATTACAGGACTTATTGTTGGAAAACTCGAGCAAAGGACAGTGGACCATAAAACACATGTGCAGCACCAGTATCGTAAATTACCAAGTAATTTGAAGTAAACAACAATTTTTTGTGAGCAGGTTCACAAATGTGCCCCCTGTCCAAAGGCACTTCCCCTTCACAGGGTATGTGGAAACGAAAAAGCTAAATTGGAACTGCACCACTACTTATCAATAAAGTCCATGACACATTATCCATGAAAAGTAAGTCGCTACCAATGCAAGTTATATGATGTTTATCTTCTTTATTTTCCAATTCGTACAAAACCATCAGCCAACGCGTTTCGTCCTTTTAACATAGGACTTCTTCAGGGTTGGAAGTTAAAAAATATATACACAAAACATTTACAAAACACTATACATGACGAACAACATTTATATATACATGACATATATATTACATAGAAAAAGACATTAAAACAACAAGGCGACGGAATGTTGTTATATGCATCCATTAGAGAAATCCTTAAAAGAACCATACCCAAAGCAACGGACAGAAAACACCATACGAGTAATTTCCTAAAGTAGGAAGTGGTAATAACATACATGTATCAGAGATCGTAAAAATGGAAGGAATGGAAGAGGAGAAGGAAGATCATAAAACAAATCAGTCTCTGGAGTTGAAAAACAGATAGAATAGTATTTAGAAAATGTAATAGCAGAATAGAGCGGAAATAGGATGGCGGAGTCAAGAGCATACCATCAAATGCACACAACCCTCCCTTGGCCGTTGCAGATATTACTGCAATCACATAAGAGTGGAATACGTCGGTGTGTACAGGTTCCAGTGTGCCATGTTCCCAGGTCAACCATGAGTCATAGACACCAATGTGTGATACCCCAAGCAAAAAGCATAAGTGGGGACCTACCAATGTTGATTCAAGGCGGCACCTGATTCACTGAAATAGGATCAGGTTGCAAGTAATATCCTGAGCTAAACTCTCAGTATGGCTTCTGTAAATTAAGCCAAGAAAACCGATTTCATAAGTGACGTTGCACATCCTTCAACATGTGTAAATAAACCGTATCAAACACTATGTAGTTAAAAAGCCTACCTGTTTGAAATATCAACCTAGTGGTCCATGCCAAGCTGGAACATGCTATTTGACGCGATCAGTTGCAAAGATTGGTTAAAGTACCCGGTGCCAATGGTATGATAGCCAAAGCCCAATGACAGACGTGCGAGTTCAATTAAGGACTAGCACATGCTGATGGAGACTATCCAACCAGAATAGTGTACCTATGGACAAAATATCATATGGTTACCTGGATGCCCATAGAACCCCACGTAATCAAACGAAACAGTTGTAAAGGGACGCTCTATGGGTCAACCACAAACTGGTGGGATATGTGTAAAAAATCGTATGCCAAAACTGCTCCAAACATGTTCCCTCTACCAGAAAGTGTATATTGTTGAACGTATATAATGCACCATTCTCTGTGTATGTCCAACAAATACCATGCCAATCATATGTATGGACATAAATATAACATGCCCAAAATGCTCACTGTTCGTAATCTCAAAAACGCGCAATGTTCGTGCTATTGAATCTATAGCAAAAAACGAAACATGACAAATAGTTCGGTGTCCCCATGGATGTGCGGAGACATTTAATTTAAGCCTCCCAGTCAATACGGCAATTTGAAAACCCTCGTAATGGGCCCCAACCCAGGAAGGTTAAGGAGCCATATAACCTGCAAACCAGTTAATATACAAGGCTCGGAGTATGAGCAGAAGCCCCTCCGACCCCCAGATAGCCCCCAAACTTGCTTGAACACAATGGGCCCGATTCACAGAACTTACTTATGACAAAATCCTAAACTTACTACCATTTTGGTATTCACAGAATGAACTTACTCATTTTGGTATTCACAGAATGAACTTACTACCATTTTGGTATTCACAGAATGAACTTACTCATTTTGGTATTCACAGAATGAACTTACTACCATTTTTGTATTCACAGAATGAACTTACTCATTTTGGTATTCACAGAATGAACTTAATACCATTTTGGTATTCACAGAATGAACTTACTCATTTTGGTATTCACAGAAGGCACTTACTCATCAATGAGTAAGTGCCTTCTGTGAATACCAAAATGTGTAAGTTACACAAAATGTGTAAGTTACACAAAATGAGTAAGTTACACAAAATGTGTAAGTGCCTTCTGTGAATACCAAAATGAGTAAGTTCATTCTGTGAATACCAAAATGAGTAAGTTCATTCTGTGAATACCAAAATGGTAGTAAGTTTAGGATTTTGTCGTAAGTTAGTTCTGTGAATCAGGCCCCATGCCATGTTCGTGCCATTGGATGTCTAACTGAAATCGGAACATAACCAATGGTTCGGTGTCCCCATGGAGGTACGGCGGAATATAAAGCCCCCCCAGGTATTATGACAATTTAAAAACCCTCATACTGGGCCCCAAACCCAAGAAGGTAAAAAATCCCATAAAACCTGCGAGCCAGTTAATATACAAGGCTCGGAGTGTGAGCGGAAGCCCATCCGACTCCCAGAAAGCCCCCAAACTTACTTGGACAAAGTGTAGATCGGCGTGATTTGGCCTCCGAAGTGGTCGTCTGCAAGCCGAGCCATGTTGCCATCCTTCTTTTACGTGGATAGATAACGTGACGTGATCACGTGATGCGATCACCCCGTGAGGTGAAAAACTATTTCTTAAATTCCAATACATACAGGTAGCGGATCCGCCATCTTGAACGGGCATAGATTGTAGAATGCGCAACGGCCAAGCCGCAAAAAAACCTCCAATCTACCTCACAAAAATATGCGTCCAAAGCCAAAATTAATTAATTTATTTATATAATGCCCGAACCAGAAATTACAAGAGCAAAAAAACGCATTGTGTCATATGAAAAGTACGGCCATGCGATATGCCAGTTCGACCCATAATGCTCCAACGTTCAAACAAATCCCAAAACGCGGAGAACAAGTAAACAGAAAAGTGGAGAAACCCCCCGTGTGAGTATCAAGAGGTAGGCTATCCGGTAGTATGTCCATGGCCTTTCTGAAACATCAGACATAATCGTAAAGGTGATCAGTAATAGGAACCAAGTCTGGAGAGTGGTCCCACAGTAGCCAGGATTAGATAGAAGTATTGCCATTCTATAGGCGTAATTCTATATGTAACCGGAGAAGCCTCAAGCGGACTCTGATAGGACCACAATGACGCTAATAGAGAAGATGGAAATATAGGGGGTGTAGAGATATTCTACATTCCATCATGTTTAAGTCACTAATAATTGGCATTCATTTTTCATAAAGAACATAGCAACAGAGACAGAGCAAGGAAAAACAAAAGTATTAAAGATATACCATGTAAAACAACAAGAAAATAGGAAAACAGAACAATGTATGTCAAAAGATGTATATAGCGACTAACTTAAGAAAGAAAAAAAAGTGCCAAAATTCAGCGTTTAGGCCAACAACAGTTTCATCATTACAACATATTAATACCCAAAGGTGACATAAAAGGAAGCGCAACTAAGGACAAAAAAGAAAGAAGAAGGGAAAACAGTATAAGTTAACAAAACAAAAAATTATGTAACAAATAAAACCCAGCGAGACTTCATGATACAAGCAATAAGCAATCACCTCATTACAGCATAATGGACTTATATGAGAAAAATACGACCTTTATCATATAAACCCAAGGACAAGGTTACTGATAGAACATTGACACAGCGTTAACTCAAAAGGGGAAAAGAAAAAGAGAAAGAGGCCGGCTGAAATAGGACATTCACCCTAGTCGAACTTAATCTTAGATGACAATGTGTCCCCTTCTAGGTATATGTTAGCCTAGTGGTCCGACAAGTGCGAACACATACCCCAATCTGATTTATAAATGATAATGCATTTCATCGTCTGTGTTGTGCCCCATTTCGATGCACCTTAGACGACATATCCAGACAGCTTCCCTGCGGCGTAGGGCCAGTTCCCGATTACCCCCACGGGGATGCGCCGGGATATGGTCAATGACATGAAACCAGACTCGGCAATCTTCACCATGTTGTTCCCCCATATGATAAGTCATTGGATATTTCAAGTCATTGTTCCTAATCGCACGTATGTGCTCTTGTATCCGTTGTTTTAATGGTCATACGGTACTGCCAACGTATATCTTATAACATTCGCAGCCCAATACATATACCACATACTCCGTCTTACAATTTATGAAGTGTCTAATCTCATACTCCTTCCCAGTATTGTATTGGAATTTTTTGATCTTATTTCTCCCATGGGCACATACATTGCAACTCTGACAAGTGAAAAATCCATTGGGAGCTGAGGGAAGCCAGGTTTTTCTGGTGACACTCCTGATGTAACTAGGGCAGAGCAGATTTCTGAGAGTTTTACCCCTTCGGAAAGTGACCTTCGGTGCAGGCGTTACATACACTGGGTGTTTCATACAACAAACCCCAATGTTTCTTCAAAATTTTGAAGAGTCTATTGCTGTTGCCAGTGTATTGCGTGACGAAAGCCAGATGTGAATTAGAAACCTTATTGGTTCACCTGTCACTAGCGTACTCATCCTAGGGACTTTTTGGATTCTTTGATCTGCCTTTCTGAGAGTCTCCTCACTGTAACCTCGAAGTCTGAATCTGTTCTTAACATCAAGGATGTTTTCCCTGAATGTTATATCAGAGCTACAGTTCCGGCGAACAGGTACCATTTCACCGAATGGGATGTTCCTGATTACGGATTTGGGGTGGGCACTCGTTGCATGCAGAGTACTATTGCATGCTGTAGGTTTGCGGAAAATGGTGCTCTGTATAGTGTTGTTCTTAATGTAAAATAAAAGATCCAGGAATTCAATACTTGTGTGGCTGTACTTGATTGTTAGGTGTACATTATAGGGATTGCTATTGAGAAATGTGTGATACTCCATTAGTTGACTAGATGTACCTTTCCACAACAAAATGACATCATCTATATACCTCCCCCAGAAGACAATCATGTCCATCCAGGGGGAGGCATATTTGCCCCAGGCATGCTCCCTCTCCCACCAGCCCATAAAGAGGCCAGCGTATGAGGGAGAAAACCTGGAGCCAATGGCGGTCCCCTGTATTTGATGGTACCAGGAACCGTCATGTAAGAAGTAGTTTTTAGATAAGATGATATTGATCATCTCGATTAGCATCTCGTTATGCTCCATGTGATCCGCTGTCCGTGTTCTTAGAAAGGATTGTACCGCCATCATGCCAAAATGCTTCTGTATACATGTATATAATCCAGTTACATCCATGGTAACGAGCAACAAATCATCCGACCATGCAAGACCTTCAAACTTTTGAAGGATGTCCCTAGTATCCTGAATGTATGCAGGAAGATTAGTCACAAACGGTTGGAGGAACTTATCGACATATTGCGAAAGTCGTTCGGTCGGCGAGTCAATGCCCGATATGATTGGGCGTCCCGGTGGAAAAACACCATCCTTATGGATCTTGGGGAGGACGTATATACAGGGAGCCAATGGATTGCTGACAGTAAGATAACTACATTCATCGTCGGAGAGTAATCCACTCTCGCGCCAATCATGGTCTAGTATTGATGTGGGTGACAAGGGAGGCAATGGGATTGGTGGCTACTGGCTCATAGCAACTTGGATCCCCAAGTTGTCTGTTAATTTCATTCATATAGTCACTGGTGTTCATCACCACCACATTGCCCCCCTTGTCAGCCTCTCTAATAACGATAGAATCATCCTTACTGAGACTGTCCAACGCAATCCTTTCTGCTTTAGTGAGATTCTGGCTGTAAGTCACCTGCCTTCCTGGACTATCCATTAGAGCATAAATGTCCCTAGTCACCTTCTCTTTAAATAGATCGATGTTGGTATGTGTGTTGTTTGGTATAAACCTAGACCGAGATTTGAGCCCACTGCTAATCTGCCTGTCTTCCGTAATATCAAGATCCTCTCTGAGATGTTGAATAGTAATGTGTTCATCCCCTGGTATGGACAAAACCATTTGTAGATCGTGTAAATCCAGAATAGTATGTGTCACAGTGTGTACAGGTGTTACAATAGAACATGCATTCGAGGGATTTGCATAGAAGAAATCTTTTAATTTCAAAAGACGGATACATTTATACAAGTCGATCAAAAGGTCAACTGGATCACCCCATACGGAGGGACAAAAACCCAAACCTCTACCTAAAACATTACATTCCACATTAGACAAATTTCGGCATGACAGGTTAACAATAGTCAGTTCCTTTGATGTAAGTGACTCAGTCTCTAAGCTGTTTAGACCGTGTTGTCACCCCTACAGTCGTATCTTTTTTTTTTTTTCTTGCCACCTTTTTCCTCCCCTCCTTGTCTTTGATCTCTTTTCGTGATCCTGTTGCCCAACCTTAACCTTTCCATCTCCACTAAAAAATTGGACCGCCCCAGGGAGGTTGTTGTACCGGCACCCCCATCTCGTGAGGTGCTGCTATCAATAGAGGAAAGGGAGCTACTACTTATCGAGATTGAATCCGTAGTGTCATCCCTGGTTCTTTTCCCCTCGCCAGTGGGCCTGATATTGTCAAACTTTCTGGCGAAGGTATAGATCCTCCCTTCCTTGTAATCATTGTCATCGCGCTTGATCTTTTTAAGTTTTTTGTCTCTCAAATAGATTTGATGATTCTTAATAACCTTGTCATAGATCTCATAATTTTTCGTAACCACATCTTTTAAATCAGAGCGTTCGATTTCCCTTTCCAGATTTACTATATCCTCCCTTAGTTTGGTCGCTTTTTCATCGGCGTGCCTGATTAGGATACGCATCATAGAATTAGATGCGTTTTGGAAGTTATCTTCCCAATCTTTGAGCGAATCCTCATCGAGGTCCTCAAAGGTTGTGAATATAAGTATCCTTAAGCCTCTCGGTATTTTCCCATTGTCAAGGTACTTCTGTAAGGTTATACCATCCCACCAGCGGGACATTTCTTGTTTTTTTAACCTCTCTAATTTTGGGAATTTGGTTGTCAAACCTTCTCCTGATTGTCCTTCCGTCAAATTCGAATCTCTCATCCTGGTATTAGAGAATAGGCCAAGGGCCATTTCCTCTCTCTAGACATTATCCACAAACAAAGGGTATGTAACAAGTGTGATTAGATCAAATTCAAATCAATACGTTCTGGCTCGAACTGTGCTACTAGGTCCCAATAATTAGAAAACTTGAGCAAAGGGCTTGTATATTAACTGGCTCGCAGATTTTATGTTTTTTTTTACCTTCTTGGGTTTGGGGCCCAGTACGAGGGTTTTCAAATAGTCGTAATAACTGGGGGGACTTTAAATTCCGCCGTACCTCCATGGGGACACCGAACCATTGGTTATGTTTCGATTTTAGTTAGACATCCAATGGCACGAACATGGCATTGTGTTCAAGCAAGTTTGGGGGCTATCTGGGGGTCGGTGGGGCTTCTGTTCATAATCCGAGCCTTGTATATTAACTGGTTTGCAGGTTATATGGGTCAAATTGCCGTATTGACTGGGAGGCTTAAATTAAATGTCTCCGCACATCCATGGGGACACTGAACTATGTGTCATGTTTCGTTTTTAGGTCTCGCCTGAGCCAGCGCATGCGCTGCTCTGCGAGACATTTAGTAAGTGGGTTTTCAAAGTGCTACCCCACGCTTTTGCTGGCCTCCAGCTTGCGTTCACGATTGCGTGCACGCGCGCAGCTGCCAGCTTTCAGCGCCCGATCAGGCGCCATCTGGCTTTCCTCTCGCTTGCTGTCTGAACGCTCCTCCGCCCCTTCCCTGCCGCGTCGCGTTAATTGGAAACATATGCTGCTTTCACTTTCGCCGCGGCGGGCGCTCGCACCACTTTTGAAGCCGGGCTTGTCTTGTTATAGTTAGTCGTGCGCGCACCACTCGGTCTCTCCATTCACCCCTCCCCCCCTCACTTCTCTTCCCACTTTCGTCTCGCTCCCGATGTCTCCCTCCTTGTTTCTCCATTTCACCCAGTGCAAAGGTCAGTGTGTGCTTCAGACCTCACACCGCCAGCTTTGCCATGCAGATGTCAGAAGCTTCACCGCCCTTCCCCCCCACCTTCGCTGTGTATTAAGGGCTCCCTTCACAGCTCTCCGTTCTCGAAAGCGGCGAGGCTGTTCGACAAGACCACCAAAAACCAAGCCACCCACCCTCTCCGCAGTATATATGCCGATCACTGAATATGCCAGCTCCTGCGCATCCACAAGCAAAGAGTGCGTCACAGAATGCGTGGTCGGTTGTGCTTAAATCACCACACAGCAACTCGTGCACACACCGCATTGCAAAGATCATTTCGAACCAAATGATACCAAAACCAGTTTCCGTCGTCTTCTCTCTTGCTTCCCTCCCTCTTCCACCCTATCCCATTGCCAGGGCTCCCGCCCAGCGCCTGTTCCTAGCAGTCTTTCTTGCCTCCTCTCTCTCGCTGTATGTCCCCTCTCCCTCTCAGTCTTTCTTCTTGCCTCCTCTCTCTGTATGTTCCCTCTCCCTCTTTCTTGCCTCCTCTCTCTCTCTGTATGTTCCCTCTCCCTCTTTGTTGCCCCCTCTCTCTCTGTATGTTCCCTCTCTCTTTTTTGCCTCCTCTCTCTGTCTTTCTCTGTATGTTCCCTCTCCCTCTCAGACTTTCTTGTTGCCTCCTCTCACTCTCTCTCTGTTTCCCTCTCCCTCTGTCTTTCTTCTTGCCTCCTCTCTCTCTCTATGTTCCCTCTCACTCTGTCTTTCTTCTTCCCTCCTCTCTCTCTCTCTCGGTTTGTCCCCTCTCCCTCTTCTTGCCTCCTCTCTCTCTATATGTTCCCTCTCAGTCTTTCTTCTTGCCTCCTCTCTCTCTCTCTTTCTTGCCCCCCTCTCTCTCTGTTTGTTCCCTCTCTCTCCTCTGCTGGCTCCGCGGTCGCCCCTTCTCGCCCTGCTCCCCCCCCTCCCTGTTCCCACTCATCCCACGTTCTCTTGCCGTCTCAGCTCCTCCACCCCTCTCGTCGCTTGCCCACTCTTTCTCCCGCTCTCTCTTCCATCCCTCTCTTCCCTTTCTCTGTCTCCCTTCCTTCCATCTCCCTCGGCGTCCCTCCTTTCTCTCGCCAGGTGATGCATCTCTTGTGTTTAAATTGCCAGTGGCAGCTGGATGCTGCGCTCCGTTCAGCTGGCGCTGGGCTTGATTAATTCCCCCCCGCCCCCTAACACAAACAGTAATACATAAATACCTGGCAAAGGCTCAGCCGGCTCATTACAATGGAGTCACATAACAGCATTAACACCGCTGTACATGCCTCCGTTAATAAAAGCCTGGCAAAGCCTTCATCATTGCAGTAATCAGTCAACTATAAAATAGCCTTTGCAGAGCTAAAAACAAAATGCATTCCTCTCATAACTGCACATATCGAATAGGTCTCGCCTTTGATTAAGTTAAAGCCATTTGCTTTGCTATAAATACCATTAGCAAAGCAAATGGCTTTAACTTAATCAAAGGCGAGACCTATTGCATTTTCAATGCCAATAGGTCTCGCTTTTGGGACCTTATAAGTATTTAGTTATGCAGCACAATATCCTTGGTGAAACAACATCAACTGTTGCATCAACTGTTGCATGGCTAAACACTTATAAGGTCCCAAAGGCGAGACCTATTGGCTATGCCAATGCTTGTTTGCTATAGATTCAATAGCACGAACATTGCGCGTTTTTGAGATTACGAGCAGTGAGCATTTTGGGCATGTTATATTTATGTCCATACATATGATTGGCATGGTATACACTTTCTGGTAGAGGGAACATGTTTGGAGCAGTTTTGGCATACGATTTTTTACACATATCCCACCAGTTTGTGTTTGACCCATAGAGCGTCCCTTTACAACTGTTTCGTTTGATTACGTGGGGTTCTATGGGCATCCAGGTAACCATATGATATTTTGTCCATAGGTACACTATTCTGGTTGGATAGTCTCCATCAGCATGTGCTAGTCCTTACTTGAACTCGCACGTCTGTCATCGGGCTTTGGCTATCATACCATTGGCATCGGGTACTTTAACCAATCTGCGCAACTCATCGCGTCAAATAGCATGTTCCAGCTTGGCATGGACCACTAGGTTGATATTTCAAACAGGTAGGCTTTTTAACTACATAGTGTTTGATACGGTTTATTTACACATGTTGAAGGATGTGCAACGTCACTTATGAAATCGGTTTTCTTGGCTTAATTTATAGAAGCCATACTGAGAGTTTAGCTCAGGATATTCCTTGCAACCTGATCCTATTTCAGTGAATCAGGTGCCGCCTTGAATAAACATTGGTAGGTCCCCACTTATGCTTTTTGCATGGGGTATCACACATTGGTGTCTATGACTCATGGTTGACCTGGGAACATGGCACACAGGAACCTGTACACACCGACGTAGTCCACTCTTATGTGATCAGGGCCGGACTGGCCATAGCGGGCACCGGGCGTTTCCCCGGTAGGCCGCTAGGGTGGGGACCGGTTTTGGGCCTCTGGGGGGCCGTTTTTTTGTTACCGGGGGTCGGCAATATCGGCCCCCTGTAACAAAATCGGCCGAAACCGGCCCTCGCAGACTGCTCGGCTGCACTCTCCCTCACCCCAGGGGGTGCCGGCTAAGCAGTTTGCCAGGGCCGGTTTCTGTTCCCAGTCCGGCCCTGTATGTGATTGCAGTAATATCTGCAACGGCCAAGGGAGGGTTGTGTGCGTTTGATGGTATGCTCTTGACTCCGCCATCCTATTTCCGCTCTATTCTGCTATTACATTTTCTAAATACTATTCTGTTTTTCAACTCCAGAGACTGATTTGTTTTATGTTCTTCCTTCTCCTCTTCCATTCCTTCCATTTTTATGATCTCTGATACATGTATGTTATTACCACTTACTACTTTAGGAAATTACTTGTATGGTGTTTTCTGTCCGTCGCTTTGGGTATGGTTCTTTTATGGATTTCTCTAATGGATGCATATAACAACATTCCGTCGCCTTGTTGTTTTAATGTCTTTTTCTATGTAGTATATATGTCGTGTATATATAAATGTTGTTGGTCATGTATAGTGTTTTGTAAATGTTTTGTATATATATTTTTTAACTTCCAGCCCTGAAGAAGTCCTATGTTAAAAGGACGAAACACGCTGGCTGATGGTTTTGTACGAATTGGAAAATAAAGAAGATAAACAGGACTTATTGTTGCCACTGCAGGCAACTGGGCCTGACCTGGCAGACCAGGCCTCACTGGCACAGCCAACAAGGTGCACGAAACATATTGAATCAAGCGTCTATATAATCTAACTGAACTGTTGTACAGTTGTTGTAGCTCTTGAGCAGTGAGATTTGCTAAATTAGGGTAGGGTGTATAACCAGCTAATGCGGGCCAGGTTGCCCCATCATTACAAAGGGGATCCATGCATATTGGTGAAAGTACATGTGGAAGGGTACAGCGGAACCAAGTCAAATGTTCCCAATGTGATAATGGTATTTCTAGGAGGACATATGCTCTGTATTGTGCTGGTAGTGCAACAACCATGTATTCATGAAATGTGTTTGCTTGAGCATCCACAGCTGGAAAATTGATCCAAAAATAAAAGACTTCAAAGCGGTAGCCATAGTAGGCTTCAACCATGAAAATAAAATCACCACCTGCAATAGTAAGTCCATGGTATGTTGCATGTGCATGGACAGCAGGTCTGCAATTAACTGCATTGATAACAGGTGCTGGCGCAGCCACAAGTAAAAACAGAAATGGATACAAAGTGCAAACACAAAAATGGGCTATCCTTTTAAAGTTAAGTTTCAAGTTTGAAAAACCACAGAATGTGGTGCTTCCTAAACACTGTGAAGTATTAATCCCCAACACCAGGGATATCTTGGGTGGTAGGTGTAAGAGCTATTATGGACAGGCACAAGCACTACTCAGGAGAGCAAACCAAACGTTGGTGGCGTCATGTTGCAGGGGTTCTGTTTGGAAACAGAACTATGCGTGGGACCACAGGACGTCCGAAAGTAGGGGCTGAGTCACCATACAACATCAGTACCTATGGGCCCAAATCCGAGTAGCTCATAGTGCCTTACCTGCCCTCCTAACCTTCCCAGAGTAACAGTTAAATTGGCACCCCAGAACACAACTCTCTAGTCCCCAGGGGAACCGTGGAAACAGATAGTCTGCTTTCATAGTCTCGCACATGCATGTCTATAATAAACAAAAGAAAGACATGAGGAAAGTTTACACTATTTATTGAAACTATCGTGATCTATTATGAAGCAACTGTACTACAATTAGAAAACATACACAACTGAATAAAGTAATCAGCATTACAAGTAAACTGTATACAATGAAAAGCCCTACCATGGCGAATGATATATCTGCCCAAGCCTATCCTCACTACGTGAGCAAAGTGTTATTTTTTTTGTTTAAATATCTTTATTGATTTTTGTTTTTATATCCATTTGGTCGTTGCATCTTTTTACATTTTGCATGACAATTCAGAAATGATCCAATTCTTCAATCTCATTACAAGATATAACCTCATGAAATCATCTTATAGGTCAACATTTCGTAGTACATGAGCAGCATCAGGACAAGCCTCAACACTTTCAGCCGAAAGCTGCTATCTGCGTCTTTTATAGCACTACAGTCGCCTGTGAGCAGTGTTGCATCATTATTACCATTTCACAATGGTGGTTGCTGGGTCTATATATACTCATAAATTGTCAAGGAACGCGCTTCAACATGCAACGTCCACATCATCAATAATCGCGTTGAATGGCAACGTGATTGTGTGAGTTCCTCAATAATGGGACTTTACATAGTAATTCAAAAAAGAAACAGACAAAGTAAATGTTCATCAATAAGACATATATACAATAATAAATTGTTATTTTCAATAACTTTAAACCGGAGAAAACATAAAAAAAATAAAGGAAAGGGGCGGAGGGGGGGATTGCCATGATTGTCTCGTTGCGACGACTGCTGTCGATCTGTGCGTGATAATACATACGTGGTGTCGCGGATCCTAACCTCCGCGGCAACCAGGGATGCCCACCAGGGCTGGGTGCGCGCGCCCGGGGTTAGAATGGCTGCGCTATGCTGATGTAGGGGCCGGGGGGGGGGGGGACAGTGGTGGGGGGGAGGGAGGGGTTTCGCGGTAGATCGCTGTTGTATGGCATCGGCTTATAGCTGGTGGGCCCCGTCACATAACAACCTATCTCGTGCATCCCAGGATCACTTGTGGGTATGCTACGTGTCATCTGGCTGAGTGTCATTGCCAGCCCCATCGCCCTCATTAAGAAATGCTGGAAGTATAGTGTCCCAATATTGTGCAACGGGGAATTTGCGCAACCCCGCAGTTTCTTCTCTGTGTAGCGCTGTGCTTTCCGCCCGGGCCCAGGCTGCGAGAGATTTTTTCCAGCTAATCAATTCAGGGGGGTCCACATGTTTCCACCCCTTCGTTATTAAACGTCTCGCTACTATCAGCCCCAGGTCTCTAAATCGTGACGTTACTTTATTTTTCTTGGTCCTTGCATAGACCCCCAGTATGCAAACTTCCCATGTTAACGGCAGGGACGTATCGGTGCAAAGCGCCAGGGATGCGGCCACATCGCTCCAATAGTGCTGGAGGGTGACACAAGTCCACACCATGTGTAGTAGGTCCGCGGCATGCCGCCGACAACGCGGGCCCTCTGATGTGGTGATATTGAAGTACCGATTGATTTTATCCGGAGAGAGATACGCCCTATGCAAAATGTAGGTTTGTATCAATTTAAACTTAGAGTTCCTCGGAATATAAGTGGGGCCAGCTAGGATGGTGTCCCATTCCCTGTCAGTCCAGGGTTGACCGTGGTCCTCTTCCCAGCGGGCACGGAGGGATAGCAGCGGCTTCAAGGTATGCGTGAGTAAGGCCGTTACCAGCCAGTGTACTATGTGCGACCCCGCCCCCATAACATAAAGGTATTGTATTAGTAGATGCATTGGAGGCTCAACCGTTAGGTCTCCCCAACGAGTCGATAGGGCCCTTGTTAAGGAGGCCTGCATTAAGAATTGACCCACAGGCACACCGGTGTCGTCCGCTAAGGCTTCAAATGTCAAGAATGCGCCATCGCGGTACAGATCACCTAGAGTTGTCACATCTGCCGTATGCCAAGGCCTGAGGGCTTCCTCAGTGGTGCCCGCCCTCCCCCCATGGGGTCCCCTGTAGCGGTAGTGCCGGGGCATATTGTAGCGTCGCACGGGTTAGATACAAGCTCCTCTTGTAGCAGCGGTATGCGGCACCCAAATGTAGTTGGTCAGGCGCGTGGGCTTGGCTACTGGATGAAACAGATGATAGATTTGGGTATGCGTCCACTGCTGTTGCCAGGTCGCCGTGTCCTCTAGATTACTGCCGTTTAGCCATTTTGTCACCCATTGCAGCTGGGCAGCCAGATAGTATAGTTCCATGTTGGGAACCGCCAACCCTCCTTGACTGACAGGTGCGTGTAGTTTCCACAGCGCAACGCGAGGCCTACCCTTGTTCCATATGAAGTCGCGGAACATGCTTTCCAAGTCTCGGAAGATTTGGGATGGGACATAGATTGGAAGGTTCGAAAAGTAATATAATAGCTTGGGAAGGACTATCATCTTTAGTAGAGTGACGCGGCTCATGACATTTAGCGGGAGCGTTTTCTAAAACAGCACTTGTGCTCGTACCGCTGTGATCGCTCTCGTCAGATTGCCTTCCAGCAAGTCAGCAGGTGCCCGGTAAATGAACAGTCCGAGATAACGGAAGGTGGTGGGAAACCACGGAAGTCGCGATTCATTAATGACCACGTCTGTTTCCTCTACTCGCGCATCGAAGGGGTACACCCCGGACTTAGCCCAATTAACCCGAAGGCCCGACATTGTCGCAAGGGTCCTCAACACACCCTCAATGGACGGAGGGATGGCCGCGACGTCGCGGACATACAACAGTAAATCGTCGGCGTACAGGGACACCGTGTGGGTCCCGTCTCCCAGCGGTATGCCCCAATCTTCACCGCTGTCGCGGAGTAGCATCGGCAGTGGCTCCATGGCTAGGGAGAAGAGCAGCGGGGATAGCGGACAGCCTTGGCGCGTACCCCTTCGCACTCTGATCGAGTCTGAGAGGAGCCTGCCAGTGCGGACCCGGACCATAGGGCGCTGATACAGCAACTGGACCATGCTGAGGTAGTAATCTCCAAGCTCATACTGTTGGAGCACCGCCGCTAGGTAGGACCATTCCAATGAGTCGAATGCCTTTTCTAAATCAAGTACCAGGCAGCCAGCGCGGGCCATTTGTGTAACGCGTGCTGTTGTATCCGAAAGAACCGACGGAGGTTTAGCGAGGTGTTCCTTGTGGGGACAAATCGGTTCTGATCAGGATGCACCAGTGTCTGCACCGAGGGCGAGAGCCGCCTGGCAAGCAGTGACGCAAAGATTTTATAATCAGTATTAAGAAGTGCCAGAGGCCGATAGGATCCCAGGGTTTCAGGATTCTTGTCTGGTTTCAGGAGAGATACTAACAGGGCCTCGTTTTGCGTGCCGGTGAGCGTGGACATATCTAGGGCAGTCTTATACACCTTCAGCAGCTGCGGTACTAGTAGGTACGCATACGCTTTGTAAACTTCAGTCGGTAGGCCATCTGGCCCTGGCGACTTCCCGTTGGATAAAGAGGATATGCCTTCTTGTATTTCCTCCCCGGTGAGAGGAGCATTTAAATCTTCCTTCTGCGTGCGGGTGGGTTGTGGTAATACTATCTGCGCAAGGTAGAGTTGTATTGCTAGGGGCTCGGCTTGCATCCGGGATTTGTACAGATCCTGATAGTGGGTCACAAACGCGGCATGAATGTCGCGCTGTGTGTACGCTATGCTCCCGGAAGCCGTTTGCACAGACGTGATAGGGGATGACGACTCTTCCTGTCTGACGAGCCATGTAAGCAACTTCCCTGCCTTATCCCCCAGATGATGCGTCCGTGCCGAATGCGCTGCGTAATTAAGGCAACGCAGCCGTTCCAGCAGTCTTGCATGCTCCGCCTTGCAGTGTGTCAGTTGCCCCTGGGATCCCTCAATCGCCTCGTGTTCCCTATCCGCTAGTTGTTTCTCCAGGGTGGTAAGGTCTTTCTCAAGCTGCACTCTCATACCTGCCTGCGCTCCCAAACAATGGCCCCTCACTACCACCTTGAGGGCGTCCCACTCCACCAGCGGGGATGAAGCAGTGTCTGCATTGTCCTCAAAGTATTGGGCAACGCTAGTTGCCAGGGATTCTCGGAACGGTGCATCAAGGAGTACATCCGGCTGTAGTCGCCACACGGGGATTGGCGGTGTCCCATCTTCCCAGTCTAACTCCACTATATGCGGGTTGTGATCAGAGTGCGTCCGCCCCATGTATATGGACCCCGAAATGCTCGGGAGAAGATCAGCGGACACCATGAAGCGGTCCAGGCGTACATGGAGGTTGTGCGCCCCCGAATAGTAAGAATATATTCTATCAAGTGGATGATGGTGGCGCCAAGCATCCAATAGATGCCAGTGCGCGGCCCAGTGTTTCAGTGCCTTCGCCGCAGTGTGTGTAGTCGTGCCTGGCAGCGGAGGGAAAGAGCGGTCTAGAGACACATCCAGTACACTGTTATAATCGCCACCCAACACTAAGGGAATATCATGCCACCCAGCCAGTTTAAGGGAGATCTGATCAAGAAAAGCTGCCTGCTCCGTGTTAGGTGCATATAGTGAGGCCAGCAGTATCTGTCTACCATCCAACACTCCCTTTACTATGACGTACCTGCCCTCTGTGTCCACGTGAGAGTCCACCACCCGAAAGGGGGTCCCCGGTCTCACCCACACCAACACCCCGCGGGCATACGCCGAGTAACCTGTTGCATACAACTGCCCCCTCCAACGCCGGTGTAAGCGCTGTATCTCTGACCCCTGCAGATGCGTTTCCTGCAGAAGTGCTATTTGTACGTGGTGGCGCTTCAAATATGAGTAGATTAGGTATCGGCGCGACAGGCTATGAATGCCCCGCACATTCCAAGTCATTATCTTAGTAGGTGCCATCCTGATTGTGAATTGGATGTATATGCGCCTGGGCCTAGCCTCTCGGCGGGAGGAGGAGGTATAGTGTTTATGTGCGCAACCCTGGCGCGCGCTCCCTTGCAGACAGCAGCATCGCAACCGTTCCGACTCAATCCCGAAATCATGGCATGGCAAACCAAAAAATGGGGGTTACAATAATTCTCAGTAATGAAAAGATTAATATAGTCTTCACACAAACTAATGAACAGCGGACGTACGACCATTATGAAGAGAAAAAAAAAAAAATACCAAAAGGGCGAGTGTGCAACAGGCAATCGTCCAAACCATGCGTGATAGCATTAAACTGTCTAACTCTGTGGGGGGTGTGCCGCGCACTACAATCTAGCTTAGCCCATGAAGGGAGAGGATCTCCCCAGGGGGGGCTCCCCGGTTTCTGACCAGCCTGGTTATACCCAATACTGCGCCCATCTGGGAACATCTCCAATCGTCCTCCACATTGTATCTAATGGGGACAATCGGTGAACCATTTTTCCAAGCAGACCTCAGAAGCACTGTAAGACATATACTAAATACTTTTTCGCTAAACAGTGGAGTGACCAGTGTTTCTTTTAACAAGAGTTAAATAGTGAATACACTAATGCGTGTGTTGCGATTCTAGCAAGATATAACATTGCACATCGTATAGCTGTATACTTGCGCGCAGGAACGCTGGTCATGAATAAGTTCGATTGTCTGGAAACCTCAGCGGACATCAAGCAATGTTATCAGCTGTTTGAGGTGTAACGTCTGGCATGGCATAGGAGTCTTGCGTTGTGAGCGGATCATCGGATAAATCCTCAGCATCGGCCTCGCTGGCCCGCTCCTGCTGACTCGAGACAGATGCGCTGTCGTCCACTTGCATGCCGCTGATACTTGCCACCGCTTGCAGAGCTCCCTGCCGCTCCCGCAGTGCCTGGTCCCGGGCCAGGCTCGTTTGTGGAGAGGATGGCGTGCGTTTCGGTTTCTTCCTCCTAGGGCGACGCCGGCGTAGCATCTCTCCGGTGGGTTTAGTGCTTGCATTGCCAGGCCGGGGCGTAGCACCCGATGGCGTGTTCCTGTCGAGCCAGTCCTCTGCGTCCTCGGAAGTATTGAAGAAATGCGTGGTCTCGTTTGCCACCACTCGCAGGCGTGCCGGAAACAATAAAGAATATTGCAAACCATTTTGCCGGAGGCGTCTCTTCACAGCCATGTATGAGTACCTCTGCTTTTGCACTCGAATGGTGTAGTCGGGGAAGAACATCACTTTATGGTTGTCCACCTGGATGTCTTGCAACTTTCTTGTTTCTTGCAATATCATGTCTCGATCTCTATAGTTCAACAGCCGAATTAACAAAGGCCTGGGATTAGATCCTGATGGCAAGGGCCTGGTCGGCACTCTATGCGCCCTTTCCACCACGAAGTGCGGAGAGAGAGTCTCTTCCGGTAGGAGGCCCCGTAGCCAAGATTCAACATAAGCGACAGGATTCCTCCCCTCTGTGCCCTCCGGCAGACCCACCACTCGTACATTGTTGCGGCGGGCCCACCCTTCCGCATCCTCCGCCCTGTCCTCGAGGAAGTCCACCCTGTTGAGCAGTTGTTGAATGTGCTTGTCCACTTCCGCCACACGGGGCGACATCTCCGCCATCACGACCTCAAGTTCACCAGTGCGGTCCGCCAGCTTGCGATGGTCTGCGTGCAACAGTGTTAGGTCTATCACTGCCTTGTCTATTTTACTTTCCAAGGCAGTGCGGGTGTGTTGTAGGTTTTCACCCAGTTTTTCCACTGCAGCCAGGACCGCGTCCAACTTCCCAGACATATTTGCTGGCGATGCCACTTCTGCCATTTTGCCTGTCGTTGCTCGCGTCTGCGGGGGTGGGGCCTTTGCACCAGGCACGTTGATTGTGAGTCGTCTACCCCGCGACATCGATCCTGGGAGACCACTTCGCTGAGGCCAGTGCCGCTCCGTCCGACGTCTCCTACAGTTTCTACTGTGTGAGGGTGGCCATCTGCTATAGCTCAGTGACTGCCTCAGGACGGGACCCTCCCAACAGGTATCTCTTTGTCGTCGCGCGCCCTTCAGGCCGCTGGCTGTTGATAGAGCCTGGCCTCAAACTTGCCACTCAGTCAGGGAGCTTCCGGTGCCTACCTCCAAAGCCGTGCTGCAGGCTCTTCAGTGTCAATACGCTCCCGGGCTTCCCAACCAGCCAGGCAAGGAGTGATGTCACCTCGACGGCCTCTCCGGAGGAGGCAGGGGCACTGCCAGTCACACCGTCGCAAGGCGGCTCATTCACCGCCACTGTTGGCCGCCACTCCACTGCTCCACCAATGAAGGCCACAGCTCCTAGCCTCGGGGGGCCCGAGTCATCGCCTACGTGGAGGTCTCCACTGCACAGTGCCGCGGCTCCCTGTCTCTCACCTCAATTGCCTGCTCGGTAGGCCCAACCATCGGCGTCACCAGCGGGGCTTGCGGTGGGGCAATCAGTGTTCGACAGCTGCCCTCCCAGTAGCAGGGCCACTATGGGGTGAACCAGATCAGCTGGCGGAGCTCCGCTCGGCGGGGCCGGACCTCCAGCCCACACAAGCGGCCGCGCCGACCCAGCGCTGTCCACGTCAGGCCTCTAGGAAGCCAGCCAGGCCTCGCACATGGGCCCCACCTCAATCACCTCTGGGGGTCCCAGGCAGCTCCGTCTTCGGGCAAGGTGTAAGGTCGCTCCAGCGGCACAGCGCAAGACGGGCAGGGCAGCCGATGCCTAGAGCCGTCACCAGGGCCCGCAGGATCCCCTCTGCCGGCCTCCGGGTTCAGCGCGCGGGTAATTCCGCCCTCAGTGCACCACTACGTAGCTGGGTCCTGGTTAATGCCAATGAACACGGGTCGTGTCTCGGCAGTGGCCCCGGTCGTGCGCTCAATTGGGCTCAGGGTGTCGTATGCACACGTCGGCGCGGCGCGGTTTCCATCCCCCGCGGCAGCGGCTCCATGTGGCTCCTGCGCCACTCGGCGTGGCCTTGTGGGTGGGGCTCAGCCGCGGGCTCGCGTTGCCGTCATCCCCAGCCGTCCGTCAGCCTCCCCCGGCACGCCGCAGGGCCGAGAGTCGCAGCGCGCCGCACGGGCTTCAACCGGCCCCGCGCTCGGCTCGGGGCTGGTACAGGTGTTCAAGTGTCTCGCCTCCCGCCTGCGACCATCGCGGTTCTCTGTGGCCGGAGAAATATGGCCAGATCAGGGAGCCCCCGTCGGAGCTCTACCCGTGTACGTCCGCCATCGTTGCAGGCTTAGCCACGCCCCCCTACGTGAGCACAGTGTTATATAAGGGATCTCTGGGATTAGAACCGGCCCCCATACCTGCCATTTGTAGTTAGGTGGTCTGCATCTCAGGTTGTCCAAAGCTAGCACACCAGTCCAGGGACCTTTCCCCTCTGCAAGAATCCTCCTCTCTGTTTTCAAAAGGCAAGTCTCGGTATATATGATAATAAGTGCCTCACTTGAAAACAGCAGATGTTCCTCTGTGATGTGTCTAAATGCCAAGCTATGTTGCTAACAGATCACAGAGAAAAACAGGGCACAGTGTTGTTCAACCCATAAATAGGTTGGCATAAGAGGGCGCAAACCTTGACCCCATCGCAGTTTCCTGTACCTGGTGGTTTGAATCCTTCACAAATAAGAAAAAGTTATTAGTTAGTATTATCTCTGCCATCTCTACCAGCATTCTGGAGTGATCAGCCAGACTCACACTTCTACTCGATAAGCAGTGTTTCAATGCCTTGAGGTCATATCTGTTCTGAATGCATGTGTACAGTCCTACTACATTTAAAGACACAAACATCATATTGGTGTCCCATGTCACATCCCCAAGTTCGTTAAGAACATCCATGGTGTCTCGGATCTATGATGGCAAATTGACTGGTAGGGGTGTTAAAAAAAAGGTCCACATACTCAGACAGATGTTCTGTGATGCCACCTATGCCCGAGTTAATAGGTCTCCCTGGTGGGGAGTCTCTGGATTTGTGAATCTTCGGGAGAATGTAAATAAAAGGAGACCTAGGATTCACAACCTTCAGATATCTATATTCTGCCTCATCCAATAGTCCTATCTCCTTCCATACATGCAGTTTGTCAAAGATGTAACTTTGGGCACTAATGAGTTGATTGGTAGACATTTTACAGAAACATGTTGCGTCACTCAACTGTCTTCTGATCGCATAGTCATAATCTTCTTATTTGTTTTGTATTTAAAGGTGGTTGGGTGAGAGCCTGTGTGTGTAAGTTGTAACACTGTCTATACATTGTAATAAATTAATGATTTATTTTGTATCATGTGTTTTTAGATATGTTTGTAAATGTACATATGTATATTTTCTTTCAGCCCTGAGGAAGTCTTCTCCGAGGACGAAACGCGTTGGCTGGGCTGTTTCTTTGATGTTTTGAAGAATAATAAAGAGAATTGTTATGAGACTTCATACCATGGCTCTCATGTAAATCTGATATTGGAGACGAGTACATTGATATTGACAATATTGAACTATGTGTACTTTATGAAAGGAGGAGAGAAGAAACAAAGAGAAACTCTACAATACAATTGTTGGATTCTTGAGGTACTCCCTTTTGTGTGTTTTTTCAATTCATGAAAAGTCCTCTTAATGCCGTAAGAAATTCATCTAAAGTTTCTTATTTTTGTTGTGCTCTGGTATTTATTTATTTATCGACTTTTGTATAGCGCAAACTTGGTCCAAAGGTATCAGAGTGCTTCACAGCGTTTACATATCAGCAATTACATGAGTTACACTTGGAGTAAATATAAATACGCAGTGACAGTATGTAAATGAGGTATACGGAAGACATCAGGAAAAGTTGGTGAAACAATTTTGAGGAAGATAAAGTATAAATGTATATAGGGCATTAAAGAGTTAGCATAGCAGCAAGTGCACAAGTTACATGTGGAGTAAATAAAAATACATAATAACGATATATAAAGGAAAAATATACGACAGACAATAGAATAGATGGAGGATATCCATACTGAGGTAGCTAAGGTAGGGGCGGGAGCCAACAGACCAATTGGATGGATTAAAGGTGAGAGTTTATATATTTGTTAAAGAGAAGTTTCAGTTTCATCTTAAAGTGAGGGAATGATTGATTGTTATGTAAATCCTGAAGCAGCGAGTTCCAGATTCTAGGAGCGTTCCCGGAAAAGGAGCGGGTGAGAGATTTCTCTTTCATAAATTTTGGCGAAATCAGGAGTGGACTGTCAGAGCTTCGAAGAGGTCTCTTTTGACCGGCTTTTGATAATTTGTTTGCGAGGTAAGTTGGTTTTTACATTTAGAGAGCTTTGTGGGTTATACAACCAGTTTCAAGTATAGCTCTTGCCTCGCTTGGTAGCCAGTTGAGTTTCTTGAGCGTGGGAGTGATATGGTCAAAGTGGTTCTGACCTGACAGTAGTCTAGCCGCTGCGTGGAACGTGGCATTCAAAGGGGCTAGGTGTGCTTTTGGGGCACCAGTAATCGTTGCGTTGCCATAGTCAAATTCTGTTACACTATATTTCTGTAGCCATAATATTTTGGATGCTATATTAATGTCAAACAATATTTTAAATCCAATATTTGTGTCGTTCACCATGTGGCTAAGCCAGGGGGTCGCGCCATGGCATGTCTGTTTTAAATGATTACTGCACTAGTCTTTTTTCTGAATTGCCTGGAACCATCAAAGTCATGCAAAAAAAACAATATTTCCCCTAGGAATCACTTTAACATATGTATCTCTGGCCTCGGTGTGGTTCAAAGTATTTCAGTACATGCAGATCAAGATTGTTCCATTTAAATACAGTAATCAAAATAATGTATGTGCTCCAAGTGACTGTGCAGTGCAAAGTGCAAAAAAGTGAGACAAACAATGTGTAATGACTGGTGCAAGCAGTATTTACAGTATGTACAAAGGGAGAGAACCCCTCCCCCCAACACAAATGGCAATCATTAATATAAATCTGATAATAGTAATATTCAGATTTAAGAAGTCCAACAATTTATGATATGGGTAGACTCTACAAATGTCCACGTTTCAACCCCACACACAAAATTCAATAGGGTTTTCCTCAGGACAAAGGAAGTGGTAGCACCCTGACTAAAAGCAATTAGTGTCTTTGTCTATTTCTAATCATAACTTTGTCAGTCAAGATCTTAAAGCCAAATCACAATTGTAAACACCATCTTGCAGGCTCACTTTAGCGTCTCAGGCTGTCGCTCAGAAAATGAGGGCCCCCTTTTTTTAGGCTACTTAAATGTGAATATTACTATTATCGGATTTATATGAATGATTGTTGCAATTTGGATGCATGAAGGCACACCTGCAGTATAGCTTACGAGTTGTAAGCAAGACCCAAGCAGCAGAGGTTGACCTTGTTTGGGTGTGTGACAAACATCTGTTTCCTGCATTCTCAGCACAGCTTGAATTCGGTTGTTTTTGGTGGGGACATCATTCTCTGACACACTGTAAAACAATTTTTTAAATAGTCGGAAGACTGAAAAGGGAGTGGAGCTGTGGATCCCCGTCGAAGAGTAAACAGCAAGAAGGGAACTGACGTCAGCATGCAAAGGTGTGCCTATAAGCACCTCTACTCCGTCACTTCCAGGGCAGTGCAGAGTCATTGCGGAGCCATTTAGAGCATTGCTTAAGAATTCTCTGGACACAGTCTGATGCCTGGGGATATTCTAAAGGTAAGGAATCTGCTGTTATAAGAATCCATAATAAAATTCCCTTATACTGCTTGGCTTTCTTACACTCAAAAGAAGTCAGAACCCCTACAAGTCATGTCTATCATCCAATACTAAGTGCCAGTCAAGTGCAGCAACCCACCCATCATCATTTGAACAGGCATGGAATAATTGAGTGCATCAGCCGCATACCATTGACCACCAAAGGACTCTAATTTAGACTGCCACTCCAGTTCCCAACTAACAACATACTGTGACTGTAGGAAAGTATCCCTTTTGGCATGGTTATCCCCAACTTTCTGCCTGACTCTGATGCACTGGATTCCGGCTAACCAGGTTCCCAGTGCCTGTGTTCTTTCCCCTAACTGTACCTTTGTTTCCACAATTGGCATACCTCTGGTTCACATATGAGTCCCTTGTAATAGGTACCAGTGGTACCAAGGGCCTTGTCACAAGAGAGGGTATCCAAGGGCTGCAGTATGTATTGTGCCATCCTAAGAGACTCCTCACTGAACACATGCACACTGCCACTGCAGCCTGCGTGTTTTGGTGCAGATAAAAGTGAAGAGTCAACCTGGCACACACCTCTGTAGGAGTCTGCAGGAGGCATAGGTAAGTCACCCCTACAGCAGGCCTTACAGCCCTAAGGTAAGGTGTACTATACCTCATATGAGGGTATAACTGCATGAGCAGATATGCCCCTATAGTATCTAAGTCCATTCTTAGACAATATAAGTGCACAGTGAAGCCATACTGAGTACATAGGCTGGGAGCTTGACACTACGAGTTCCACAGCTCCATTATGGCTTCACCAAATTCCCAGATGTTTGTTACCAAACATCTCAGCTTAATAAACCCACACTGATGCCAGTGTTGGATTTATTAAGTAATGCACCCAGAGGGCACCTCAGAGGTGCCCCCTGAAATCCTACCAACTCGCTAGTCTGTGCCTGACTGGTCCCCACCAACCTGCTACCTGTAGACATGTTTCTGACCCCCTGAGGTGGGAGCCTTTAGCTCCCGTGGGTGCTTCACACCTACCCGCAAGCAGGAACAGCATAGAAAGGCAGTAAGCCTCAAAGGCTTCCCGTCCTTTGTTATGCTGACCAGGGCCTCTCCAGCTAGTGGAGATGCCCAACCCCCTGACCAAGCCCCATTTTTGGCAGCAAGTTCAGTTGAAAATTAGTAAGCAAGAGAGGTGAGTCCTCTCAGCCATGGCCACCCCTAAGGAGCCCTGAGCAGAAGTGACCCCTCCTTTGAGAATTCTCGATACTGATTTGGAGGACTCCAGCAAATAGGATTGGGGTTATACCCCCTCCCCAGAGGGAGTGGACATACAAAGGGTGTAGGCACCCTAAAGGTAAGTAGCTCATTGGCTACAACCTTCTGACCCCTGTAACACCCCTACAATTAGTATTTAGGGGCACCCCTGAACCATAATCCTCAGATTACTGATGACCTATGAATAAGAGGACAAAGAAGAGCCGATCCCTGCACAACAAGAAGCTCCAGCCACTCACCTTGTCCACTGACCTTGTCCTAGCCCTGCCAGCCTGCGTGAGAACTTCGAACTTTGCAGCTCCCACGACTCGTGTTGCAGACCAGCGACCTCCAAAACCCTGAGAGGACTGCCTGCCTTCCATAAAGTCTCCTGCTCTCTGTGGAAAACCAACTGTAAAAACCAAAGCTCTGCCTGCAGAACCGCAAAACCGACTACCTCTGCTCCCAACTCCCACGGCCCGAGTTCCACCAGTCCAGCAAAGGCTCCCCAGCGCTCCTGAGCAAGAGTCCACTGTGCGCTTACTCCTGCCGGACTCCACGTTGACACCTGCAGCCTCTGCACGATGACCCCCCCCAAACCACGACCATCACCAGTAAGCTGCTTCCCGACGCCAAAGGACACCCTCGCACCCGGAGCCCCTGGGCTTTGGGGAGAATAACTGACAGTGTCCTGACACTCCAACACATCCCAACTTACCTGTGCAGCTGTAGGTCTTCTTCGATCGGCCTCCTGGCCTGAGCCTGCAGCCTTTTTCCGACTTCGAGATTCCCCATTGGTTTGCATTGGAGGCCCGATGCTGTGTTGGCACTCTGCACCCAGCCGCCCTTGTGCCACTGGAGATGTAAGTTTGGTACTGCCTTGTGGCCCTCCGTGCTTACCTTAACCCCCAGGGACTGGGTTACCAAACTGCGCTTCTTACCTGTAAGTAGTACCACTTCGATTGCCCGCTTTCTCCATTGGATAACATTGGCACCAGATACAGAGTTTGACCTCTGTACCTGGCCGCCCCAGTACCGCTGGTGGTGCAGTTTTGTCTCTTACCTGAACCTTACCTTGTACTGATTCTTTATCCACAAACTCAATATCGTAAATCGTTTACTAACCTGCATACTGCTGATCGTGTTTCCACCCATAGGATAGCATTGTATTGTTGAAAAATGCAGTGTCCACTTTTTACATTGAAAAGCATTGATATTGCAAAACGTATTTACTTGCAACAAAGTGATATTTTTACAGACCATTGGTCCCGGATTTAGTCATTGAATGTGTGTAACCATTTCTTGCACAACAAATGCTTAGCACTGTCCTCTGATAAGCCTAACGTTTCACCCACACTACCACAAAAGAGAGCTTTAGTATTATCTACTGGGCCTCTGTAAAGCCTCTGGGGATCCACTGGACTCTGTGCACACTATACCTCATTTTAGTATACTATAGACTGAGCCAGCTTCCTACAGTGGTGGATCAGCGGTGGGGACTCCGACTTTGCATTTGCTGAACCGCTCTGAGAAAAAGTGACCACAGGACTAAAATCCCAAATTGCCTTTAGATTCAACTACATTTTTGAATTGACAATGTTTCTCAAATTTTTAAATTCTTTCTAGGGCTTTGGTTAAGTCCCTATGGCATTTTTAAAAGTTAAAAGTCTACTATAGTTAGGGGTAAAAGTGCCTAGAAGTTTTTTTAGTCCTTTTAAAAATGGCCCCAACTTTAGTGAAATAATGGTAGATACAGAGAATGTGGTTGTGGAGCTCAACATGACCCCTTACCTCCATCTTGGCTTGAAGGAGCTAAGGACCCTATGTAGACTCAATTAAAACTGGTCCAATCCTACTGTCATGGTTCTTGCTCCATGTTCATGTTTCTTCCTTTATGCTCCTGTTTGGTTCTGGAAATGCTCCTCTTGAGACCAGTAGTAGTGGCGTGCAGGAACGTTACTATTGACGTGCCTTTGTCTCCTACCAGTGTGATGATAACATGGATATTAGGAGCATGCCACAATTGTGAACCACTGATACTGGGTAACCCCAGCAACTAAGTTGATTAACATGAGTTACAATAAGTGTAAATCGGATACTCGCATTCCACACTGGATATTCAGTGGGATCTTGAACAATACTGGTATTGCCTACCTTGCGCCTTTCTAGTGTGAGGCACTTGTTATACCTATACAATTTGGACGCTTCAGATATGCCTAAGATCAATCAAGGAACTTTCTTACCAAAGACTGCAGTATTGTCACAGCACAGTGAAGAGTCAACACGAACGAACTGTGCATCTGATGATCTTGACTCACTGCGCTTTTGATCACTAGTTTTTTGTATCTCTTACAGGTACTTGCCTATTTCGTATATAGTAACAGATATTCTATTGCACTTTTGTGACAAGTGGTACAGAATCTATTACATGTTGTAATATTGTGAACCATTTTGTTTCAGATATCCTTCCCTGCAGTACCCTCCCTAATTCCCTTCCCCCCGTCTGGTCACTCTGAGCTTCTGTTTTCCACTTGCAGAATCCGAGCTACCTGAAGGTGGGCACACTGAGGGTTCAGTTCCCGAGAAACATCCAGGCCGTGACAGAATAATCCACCCAAGAATTAGTTCCTCCTGAGCAGTGCCTCCAGCATGTCTACCCTTGATGATTTGTGTAAAATGATAAGCAACATGCAAAAGGGCTTAGTGGCTGCCCGGCTCGAAACGCGGCTTTGGCCAATGAGGTAGCCCAATTCCGTGGGCAACAAACAAGTGCTCCTTCCTCTGTACCAAACACTATGCACACAGTTGCACAAAGTTCCCCTACTGTTTCAGTCATGGTTCCATCTCCAGTACCTTTGGCTCCCCCAGAACGTTTCTCTGGAGTTCCCTCCAAGGTTCAAACTATTTTAACTCCGGTGCAGATTTTTTCACGGTGTGTCCCACTGCTTTTCTGGATGCACAATTGCAAATTGCCTTCCTTATTTCATATTTAAACGGAGATGCAGCTATGTGGACAGTGCCACTTGTGAATACGGATGATCGTCTTTTATATAATTGGCGACAATTTAAAGTTGAATTTGAACGCATCTTTTTTTTTAATTTTATTAAAGATTTTTATTGCATAACAATATAACACAATAAAACCTTCAGGCATGAATGTAATTTGAGATTACAGTATGACTATATGTGATCTGGTCTATAACGTACAATACTTTGGGTAAATACACAACTTTTCAGTGATATAATGACAATTACACATTATCAGGCTTTAAAATGTCCGGATTTAGCAGCAAGAAGTCTGTAAGGAGTGTCCAATAGTCTCTTGGTTTTGAGCCAGAAGGAAGCTCTTCTTCATAGGTTTTTAACGTGTCCTTACAATACACCATGTCTTTCAACCACATTTTACTGTTTGGACTATTCTTACTATCCCAACATATAGAAACCCGTCTTTTCGCTAATAACAATGCTATAGTACATAACTTTTTCTTTACAGAGCGCAAGTGTTTCACCAAGCCTAGAAGGCAGACCTGTATTGTGCAATCCAGTGTATTTGCTATCATTTTACTTAATATGTTCATTACTTCTGCCCAGTATTCCCGAATTTTTGTGCAGTGCCATGCTAGATGGATAAAGTCTGCATTGTCTGAACCTTACATCTCGCATCTTCCCTCAATCCACATTTCTGTAGCTTCAGGGGAGTATGGTATGTTTGGTGCAGGTATTTATAATGTAGAATTCTCAGGTTTCCATTAGGAGTCAGCATTTCCGTTAGTGTGCAACAAGAGTTCCAGTCAGTCACATCTAATGGTGTTTCTAGATGTGTATTCCATCTTTCCCTAGCTTTTTCAGTATTCCCTGCCATGTCTTGTTGCAGCAACTTGTAGAGTCTGGAGACTAAGTGTGCACCATTCGGGTTGGTGATAATCATTTGGAGCGCTAGTAACGTCGGTGGTTCAGCAGGAAAATCCTGGTATAATTTCTTAATTGCCCCTTTCATTCTATGATGGTTAAATTTAAATAGGAGCGATTGGTTGCTGACATATTTGAGATCAGTGCTATCTATAAAGACACCATTGTCATACAGATCTCCCATTTTATCTATTCCCACTTGTTGTAGTAGTTTCATACCCATCTCTTCTTGTGACACTGAAATAGCCGGGTGATGTCTCAGTGGTAGCGCCAGTGCGTATAATGGTAGCTTATGTGTTAGTTTACCCATGTGGTGCCATGCTGAGCTAGTCGTACGTATAGTATTTATTTCATTTCTGTCTATGTGTGGGCGTCGGTGTGTAAGTATACTACTGAGTGGTATAGGGTTGGCGTCTCCATCCTCCACTGCCACATGGGTCATATATGGTACTGGGTGAAACCAATAATGTGCATATTGTGCCTGAGCGCAGAGATAGTATAGCCGGAGGTCCGGCACAGTAAATCCCCCCTTGGAGTAGGGCAGAGTCAGTGTCCTCAGCTCGATACGCGCTTGTTTGCCAGCCCATATCAATCTTGTTATTAGCGTTTTCAGTTGCTGAAATACTGGTGTTGGAGGTGTTATGGGGATATTGTTAAATAAGTATAGGAATTTTGGGAGTATCACCATTTTCACTATGGCTATTCTGTCCGCCAGTGTTAGTGGTAATCGGATCCATCGTTCTACTTGCTCTTCTAGTTTAGTGATAGCTGTTCCATAATTCGCCTGTATTACTGTGCTTGGGTCTCGATGAAACCAAATTCCTAGGTATTTAATAGGTTCGGTCTGCCATTCAAGTGGGTATTCTATAGTGTGAGGTTTGGTTATGTCCGTAAGTGGAATGATAGTTGATTTACTCCAGTTTATCTGGAGGCCCGAGTGCCTACCAAATTTAATATATTCCCGCAATAGCGGCATTAAGTTCACCTTTGGTTCTCACACATATAGCACCATATCATCCGCGTATAGTGAAATATTAATAGGACGCTGTGGGAATTGTAGGGCTGTGGCTTTGTGTTGTTGCCGGATTTTGCAGGCTAGGGGTTCTAGGGCGATTGCAAACAATAATGGTGACAGTGGGCACCCCTGCCTTGTACCTCGAGTTATATGTATTGGGTCCGATATATGTTTGTTAACTTTTATGCGTGCTATTGGTTTGGTATATAGAATTTTGATCCATTGTAGGAGACTAGGAGGCATGCCCATTTTAGTCAGGACAGTAAAAAGGTATTCCCACTCAACTGAGTCGAAAGCTTTGGCGGCATCGAGTAATACTGCCGTCGCCTCCAGTTCCGGGTTGAGTTAGTGTGATAAAGCGAATAATGTGCGGATATTGTGGGAGGTGGCTCTTGTAGGTATGAACCCTGCTTGGTCTGGTAGTACAATAGACGTCATTAGGGGTTGTAACCTCTGTGCTATAATTTTCGCTAGAATCTTCGTGTCTGTGTTGATCAATGACAGTGGTCGATATGATATGCATTGGTCTGGCTCTTTGTCGGGTTTTAGTAATGCTATTAATAACGCCTCTCGTAACGTAGGGGGAAGTATTTGTTTGTCATATGCATCATTATACATTGCAGCCAAGTAGGGGCATATTATTTCCATATACTCTTTATAAAATTCTCCCGTAAACCCATCTGGTCCTGGGGATTTACCGTTGGGCATAGATTTAATGGCATCTTGTAGCTCCTTTTTCGTGATTGGTTGTGCTAAATATTCCCTTTGGTTGTTTGATAGCCAGGCTATAGCTACGTCTTCTAGGTATTCCATAATTTCACCAGCATTAGCTGTATCCTTAGATGTATACATTTCATTATATGTGTCCATGAAAGCTTTTAATATACCTGTAGTATCATAGTGCGTGATTCCCTGGCTATCTTTTATTTTGGTGACTGTGTGTGATTGATGATCTTTATTGATTTTTTGCGCTAACATACGCCCTGCTCTGCCCCCTTCGCCATAGGTTCTTGCCGTGTGCCTGTTCGTTATATATTTTAGCTCGGTGTCTGCATAATCCTGATATTCCGATATTATTTCCCTAATTTTAGCAAGGATGGTTACATCATTTGTGCGGTTATATTCCTGCTCTAGTTCCATAAGTTGTGTTTCTCGCTGACTAAGTTGCTGCCGTATGTCTTTTAGGAACCCGGCTTTTGTACTTATGCAAATGCCACGTATCGTGGCTTTAAAAGCCTCCCAGAGTAGACTAGCATCCTCTACCGAATGTTCATTTATAGAAAAATATTCCTCTATAGCCTCCCGTATTGTTTCTTTATACAATGGGTCTAGTAGTGCCTTGGCATTGAATCGCCATATAAAGGGTGGCGGAATATAGTTGGGTAGTGCCAATGTTAGTAGGACTGGGTTATGGTCCGATAGTGTTTTTGGTAAGTGTTTGATGTTTTGCACCCAGGTGCAGGCTGTCTCTGTAGTTAGCCAATAATCCAGCCGGGACCAGCTATTATGAGGTGTGGAGGTGTGTGTACTTGCTAATTGCTGTGGGTGGCGCTCACGCCAGACATCTACCATTCTAAATTCGGCCATGCCGTCGTGTATAGCTTTCACCGCTTTTTTGTGTGGTTCTTGTGTATGTCCTGATCTGTCTAGGTCTGCATTGAGTGAGGCATTGAGGTCCCCTCCCCAGATGAGTGCTATGTCTGGTAGTTCTCGCAATTCCTTCCATATATCGTCAAAGAAGTCAGGGTCATCTGTATTGGGGCCATATGTATTAACTAGTCCCACATGGTGTCCACGGAGATATCCCGTAATTATGATGTATCTACCCTGGTCGTCTTTAATAGTATGTTCTAATTGGAATTGTACTCCTTTCTTAATCAACAGTAGTACCCCTCTCGAGTATGATGAATAAGAGGACGCCAAGGTCGTTTCCGCCCATCTGTTACCTATCGTGCATTTTTCTTGTTTTGGTAGGTGTGATTCCTGTATCATAGCTATTTCCACCTGATGTCTATCCATGTATGCAAACATCTGCCTTATTTTCTTTGGATTATTCAGGCCCCGTATGTTCCAGGTTAGTAATCGGATCTGCATCGATCGTGTATGATCATTCATCTTATGTATTGTGTGTTGTCGCTGAATATGTAGCTGTTTTGTGTTATGTGTATAATGAATCGGACATATTTTATACTTGTACAGATAATGTATAATTTTGCAGTCATGCTATTTGATACTATGCCTCGCCTTGATTTGCCTGAGAAACTAAACTTTCCCCATAACCCCCTCCCACTTTAGCATCCCAATCATGCCAAAGACATACCCTTATAAAAAATAAACTTAACATCAGAACTGTGTTGGGGAATACCCGTAAGGGGGGCCGCTAGGTGCCCACATACACATCCGCGGAGCGGATGCGGCCAGAATTTCGGTTAATAGTTTGGCCATTGTCTTATACAGACGTGCATCGGAATCGTGAAGGGCGTTATACAGCTCTGCTTGACCATATTGTACATTATGTATATGGTTAGTGCTCTGTGATGCATAATAAACATACAGCATAGTACACTGTCTGTATCTAGCAATTTTTACCCCATTTGCAGTGAACATCTAGAGCTTAACTTTATCTTTACTGTACTTTGTCTCTCTTCTTAACGGTATAGCTTATACACTTCGCCTATATCAGGGCAGTTCAATGTCCCATTGTCCGTGGGCGAGTCCGTGTGTTTCAGTCATATATGCATTGCGTAGATCCTACCTTTCAGAGTTCGGAGCAAGTCATCCGTGATCTGTGCCATCCATTCTGCCATTTGTACCTCTGTCATCTGCAACAGCAGTGGTCAGCATCCTTACTTAGCTCTTGTGTCCTGCTGGCTGTAGTGATGGCCTCTCATGTACAGGGGATTGTTGCCTCGGTGTGATCCTCTTCAGATAGTCCTGCACAGCTTTCGGCGTCATGAATATTTTAGTCTGGTCCTCATGTACAATCTTCAATCTCGCTGGGTATAGTATGGCGTAGTTTATTTCCATTTCTCGTAGTTTCTTCTTTACCGATAGGAATTCTCTACGTGCCGTTTGTACTGCGATGGTAAAATCTGGATAAAATGCTATACTATTGCCTTGGTATTGTATGTTTTGTCTGTCTCGTGCCAGTCTCAGAATCGTATCTCTATCCCTATAGTTCAGGATGCGAGCTATGATGGGGCGTGGAGGAGCGCCTGGAGGAGGTTTCGTTCCCAGTGTTCTGTGGGCGCGCTCAATGATCAGCAAGGGCGAAAATTTGCCTGTACCAAATACCTCATGTAGCATCTGTTCTACATAGTTTTCCAAGCGCCCTGTGTTCGTACTTTCCGGTACGCCCATTACGCGTATATTATTACGGCGGGATCTCGCTTCCAAATCTTCATTTTTGTTTTTGATACTTTCTAGTAGTTTCTCCATGTCTGTACACCGTTTAGTTGTGGCACCCGACTCATCCTCCACCGCCGACAGCCTCTGTTCCGCTACGTCCAGTCTTTCCCCTTGCTTATCAAGTTTGGCTGCCATGTTATCCACCCTGTTAGTTAAGGTGTCGATTTTACCATCTATACTTTGCAGACTTTGTTGGATAGCTTGAAGCGCGGTTTCCATAGTGGTATCTTTAGTTGGAGCTGCGTCCAGTTCCGTGTCCGAGTGAGCGGAGGTGAGTCTTGGCATACGGCGGGTATCAAAAGAAATTTTTGGTTGCTGCTTATCTGGTTTGCCCATTGTTTTTAGCGGTTCGTTATTTGTAGGTGCTGAGGTGGGGTCCCGGTGCACAGGTGCAGGTTGAATATGCCCTCCAACTCACAGGGCCCTGGGTATAGAAGTATACCCGAGTCCTACACCACAAGACACAGGGTCAGTCTCAGCACTTATATTACGTTTGTTTTTATTCCTAACGTCCTGGATGTACTTAGTTATGTTCTGTTTCGTCACAGCTCCTAGTTGGTCCGCATGGCGTGGCTTAGTACCTGTGCACGTATTTATTACTCAGAGTGCGTTGTTGGTTTGCGCGCCGTTCCTGTTATTGTCCTTCGCTTTGCCGTAGTGTAAATTATAGGTACTGTTTAGGTGGGATTAGGCCCGTAACTACACTTTGCACTTTTTGCCGATGGTGCGCGACGCCCGTTTATTTTGGGTTTATTTTTCTCTCTCTGCATTCTCTGCACTGGTAATCATTCGGTAGAGGGGTTTGTGCTCCAGTCCAGTTCACCCAGCGTTCACCGGATACCATCCACTGCTGTGTGGCGCGTTATTGGTGGTGTAGTGTCATGTAGTGGCCGTCGCAGAAGGGATGCATCGTTTTAGTGCGTTGTAAAGCACTGAGCAAAATGGCCGCTATTATCGGTAGCCCTCTTCCGTGGGCTGCAGTTAAGTCCTCTATCATCTGTGCCTCTGCTGACATATACGCTGCTAGCTAGGTAGATTAGCAGGCGGCTGCTATTGTCCTCCGGTGTGGTGAACGTCGCATTTATTTAATATCACAGCCTCATAGGGGTATGGCAATCACGCATCACTCAGGCAATTACGGCAGGCAATTATGGCAGTATTCTGTACATCGCCGTCACTCGCATTGCCGCAGTACTTATCTCTCGGACGGCGAGCGCTGCTCCCACCACATACTTCAAAGTCGACGGCAGCCTCCACCAGTGTAGCAGCGTCCCGTCGTCGCTCCAGGAGTCAGTTAGACGCTACAGCGCGGGCTCGGGATATGTCGCTGTGCACGCCGCCATCTTGTTTCGGCCGGTGGAAATCAAGCCGTGCGCCGTTTACTTGGCAATTTTGTCCTGATTTGCCCATGTACTCACGAACCATGTTCATCTTCTTATGGCAGGCATATTCCGATGTCCGTTTTTATGCTTTTCCCGTTGTTTTAGGGGCCATTTGCATACTTTTTGTTCGGATTAATATTCCGGCCGGCGGAGCAGCACTAGGGTGCAGCCATTTCGCAGTGCGCCCTCTAGCGCCCCCCATTTGAACGCATCTTTGATAGAAAAACCATCACCGGTTCTGCAGATCGGGAGCTTTTAGAATTACGCCAGGGAAACAAAGATTTGGTGCATTACTTAACTCAATTTAATTGACTTGTTGCAGAAACCAATTGGCCCGAGGAAAAATGCGCTGCACTTTACTACCAGGGTCTGAAAGACAAGTTAAAAGATTTAATAGCACCAATTGACCCACAACCCACTTCATGTGAGGATTTGATAGCATTACCATTACGCTTAGATCATCGGTTGTCAGACAGGAAAGGTGAAAACACGTTTGGAATTCCGGACCTATGTTAGGTCCAAAGAAAGAGTAGTGAATACCAGTAATGAAGTTACTGAGCCTATGGAAATTGGTGGAATTCAAAACCTCTCAGAACCCGAGGAGGAGGACCAACGACGAAAAAATGGGCAGTGCCTCTATTGTGGAAAGAAAGGCCACTTCGTAAAAAATTGTTCCGTTCGTCTAAAAGGCTTTGGATTAACCCTTTTGGTGCTTGTGTTGGCCAATGGCCGATGCAAGCACTACCTCCCTTGTGCGGCGCACGTCCATCAAAATCACCGGAGGTTTCTTTTTTTTTTTTTCCTGGGAGAGACGCGGAAGGCTTTCCGCGTCCCTCCCCGCCCCTCCTCCCACCCATTTGTGACACCAGCACGCCGCGAGGCGCTCGGACGTCACAGTTTTCCCCACCGGAGCCAGGACAGCTGCAGGTAAGGCCGCTCTTGACTCCGGTGGGGAAAACAGGCCGAAAACGGCCTCCTCAGCTTTCAGGGAGGCCTAGTTTGAAAGGGGAGAGTCTCCCCATTCAAACGAGGCCGTCCTGAAAGGGTTTCCTGGCAGTGGATCGCGGCAGCGCTGCGATCCACGGCCGGGAAACCCCACTAGACACCAGGGATCTCTTGGGGGGGTCGGCCGTCGTGGGAATGGGCCACCCTCCTCCCGGGGCTATATTTTAAAAAAAAAATAATAAAGTGTGGTTTTCCCGAGGGGAGGGGGGCAGAAGTTTGGAAAAAAAAGTTTTTAAAAAAATGGCGAACTTGGGCGTGGGTCGACCCTCCTGCTCACTGGCCGACCCCCTGTGGGGGCATTCTTTTTTTATAGATGTGTGTTTTCCCTGTGGGCCGCAATCGGCCCCCAGGGAAGCCATACCTATAAAAAAAAATATAGAGAAAGAGAGATCTCTCTCTCTTTATATATATATCGAGAGAGAGGGGGGAGAGTCTCTCTTTCTCTGGGTAGATTATGTATATATATACATATATATATATATCTCCCTTTGGCGTTCTTCTCCCGAACACCGAGTACGGCGGCACCCGGTCAACAAACTGCAACTTCACTGCTTTTGAGGTCAGTTTTTTAAAAGTTCATTTTATTTTTCTTCTTCCATGGCAAATACACACAGTCAATTCCGTCTACAAGATCGGACTGACGCGTTTCGACGAATTGCTTTCTACATATATATATATATATATGTAGAGAGAGAAAATCTCATATATATATATAGATATATATATATATCTATATATATATATATATATACAGAGAGATCTCTCTGTGTCAGGGCTTTGCGTGGGATGAAAAAAGCTGGGGGGGGGAGCTCAAAGAGGTGTGGCTGATGTAATTAAGGGTGTGGCTTTAGAACACGTAAGCTGAAAATCTGTGTTTAGCTTAGTGTTCTGCCAGACTGGTATTTTGCTACTTCTGTCATGGCATCCAGGTATAATACAACAAGCAACATTACACCTACAAGTCAGTACTATTGGCTTTGTCAGTGCTTGTTAGATGCATAATATAAATAAACTAGGACTTTGTTGTATAGCATATTAAAAATGCTTCAGTTCTGAAATGATGAGACTGAAAGAACTATAATGAGTCTCTTTGAAGTTGCATGAAAGGCAGTAAAGTGTGGTACTGCTGCAGAGTTAAGATTTTTTTTTTTCTGCTGGAGAGAGAGATATCTGACTTGTCTAGTGGCAGTTTTGACACCATAAAGTAATGCAGACGGCATGCTGGAATGAAAAGATCTGTATTATGTGGATAGCTAAGTGGATTAGTAAAGCCAGGCATTAGAAACACTTTGAAACAAATGAAATGTATGTGAAGGAGATGAAGAGATGAGGGGCACATTTGCTGGATGGTAGTGAGGGTATCCAAGAAGGTCATAGTGTGCATTTGTAAAGCACACGTTCAGCCGTAGGCTTCTTGGCGCTGAATAACAGATGTTTATTGGAGGTCATGGGAGGGAGGGGCGCCAAAATGATTGTTGCACTGCCTGCCACCAGCGTTAAAGGCTGCGATGATAGGTATGTGGCAAGGTGAAGTAATACTGTGTCGTCTTCTGTCTTTTAGTGTTTTTGGAGAGCCTGCTGATTTTGGAAAGGAAAGGTAATGTGACTTCGTCATTCCTGACTTGCACACATCATTCACGCACTCACCCACCTACACTTTGAAATCAACAACCTATCTGCCTTTTCACATAGGATAGTGTTTTAAAAGGAAGGTTTTAGGCAGTAGCAGAGATGGCGTAACATTGGACGAATGCTGCCCAGGCCCTAAATCTGGTTCTGGAGTCCAGCTCTGAGGCAGGATCAGAGACTGAGACAGCAGATACAGAGACAGCATCTGAGGGAGAGGACAATGGAGCAGAATCTGGGAGTGATTTTTCAGTCGGCGCAGTTCCATCGGACGACTCATCTTCCAGCGATTCTGAAGGAGACGATGTCAGTCGTGCTGTCCCTTTGCAAGCACTGTCTGTGCAGCGGGACAGGACACCAGTAGCAGGTTAGAGCAACCCAGAGAGCAAGCATGGGAGGCAGCAAGCACAGATGGAGTGCTCTCTTGGCAGCCTCCCAATTTAGTTCAGCCCCAAATTCCGCCTTTCACTGGCGACGCTGGATGTAAAGTCGATACGGCTAATTTTTGACAACTGACTACATCCATCTGTTTTTAGATGTTGACTTCCTTGATGAAATTGTGCAGTTAACAAATTTGCGTGCCAAACAATTTCTGAGGGAGCGTGGAGGCACTCTCAGGCCTCATTCTAGGGCACACAAGTGGACTCCTACTTCATTAGGGGAGTTGAAGATATTTTTGGGCCTCATGCTTAAAATGGGGGCAGTGTATAAACCAACCATGCTGTCCTAATGGTCTACTCACACGGTTTGGTTAACCCCCATCTTCACACCATACATGAGCAGAGATCATTTTTTGCTATTGCAGCGCATGCTGCATTTCAATATTAATTCTGCTGCATTGCCCCGGGACCATCCAGACCATGACAGGTTGTTCAAAGTTTGGCCTGACGTAGAACATTTGTCTGCCAGGTTTCCAGAGGTTTATACTCCTGGAAAGAATATAGCCATCAATACGTCCTTGATCTTGTATAAAGGGCGGCTGCTGTTCAGGCAGTACATTCCGAGCAAACGCGCTCGCTATCGCATCAAGCTGTACATGCTGTGTGAGAGCCCGACTGGCTATGTGTACAGCTTGAGAGTGTATACAGGGAAGGACACAACTCTAAACCCTGTAGGTTGCCCTCCCATGCCAGAGGTCACAGGAAAGATTGTATGAAAACTTGTCCAGCCACTCTTTCACATAGGTTATAACTTTTATGTGGCCAATTTCTATACAGGAGTAGAGCTGTTCAGTGAGCTCTACAAAGCTGGCCTGTGGCCTGCGGTACAATTCGTTGTTGCTGCAAAGGATTCCCGCAGGAGCTTGTTTGCAAGAAGCTCCAGAAATCCCAGAGCACTGCGTTGCTTTCCAACGAACTGCTCTCAGTCAAGTTCTCAGATAGGCGTAATGTGTACGTGCTCACTACAATTCATGCTGAGAGAACTTACACTGTCACGGTTTGGGGTCAGATGGCCGAAGTCCAAAGGCCCACCTGTATACTTGATTACAACAAGTACATGGGCGGAGTGGACAAGAACAACCAGGCTCTTCAGCCATACAATGCGAGTCGTAAAACTCACACTTGGTATAAGAAACTGTTTACTCACCTGATCCAGATGGCAACATACAATGAGTATGTTGTTTATCGTCAGACCACCACAGGAAGACTCATATCTTTCCTTGACTTTCAGTATTCTGTGATTAAAAGTCTCACGGCTACAGAAGCAGCAGCCTCCACTTCATGTGTTCTGGAGGACGTGGCAAGGCTGCAGGAGCGATACTTCGCTGATAAAATTCCTGCAACACCCAAAAAGGAGCAAACATGTCGTTGTTGTAAAGTGTGCTCGATGCAGGGAAAGAAGCAGAAGACTCGTGTTTACTATCTCCAGTGCCCATGTAAGTCCGCCTTCTGTTTTCCTACTTGTTTTATGTTGTATCATACTAAAGCAAAGTACTGCGAAATTGACTGAGATGGAGCTGCCAATAGGTAAACCTTTCAATTGGTGTGAATGGATACCTACTGTCTGTGGGCCACTCCTTCAGTAGGCAAGCAGCCGCAGAATATTTGTTCCTCTACTTCAGGAAATCATGGACTTCTCAACACCTTTATCTGCTTTCAGAACGTAGTAGTTGTTCTGTTCGCCAATTGACAAGTGCATTATAGTCCCCACACTGCACATACTGGACAGAACATGCGCAACGTTGTCACGGAGTACCCTGTTTGCCAAAAAGTTAAAGGCTTGACTGGATTTTGAAGTGCTTGTTAGGGAACTTATGTATACTATACAAGGACCACAATGATTGCCATCGAGAACCATAGTAAGCGTATTAAGTCAAACAAATATCCAATGGGACTTATTCATCAACATTTCTACTTGTTTTGAAAGTGTGCAAACTCAATTATTAACTTGTATCATAACCATGTTATTGAAAAGGGATACAGGACACAATATCTTGTATGAAGATTGTTTTCCACATCTTTAGTTTAAGATGAGAAAACAATCATCATACAAGACATTGTGTCCTGTACCCTTTCTCAATCACATTGTGTATGATTCAAGTTAGTAATTGAGTTTTCATGCTGTCAAAGTAAAAGTGTCGGTGAATGAGACCCACGGGACATTTATTTGGCTTATTACTTTAGGGAACTTAGGCAATATACCCCAACATGTTTGCCTTATTTTCAAAGGCAGATATGCTCGCTCAGTTCTGGATATGGCCTACTGGGATACTCGGACACCCCCCAACTTGCATCCACAAACTGGAAAGAGTTGGATTTAGCACAGTGAGAGCATTGATGGCGGGTGACAGAAATGTTTTCTCGAGCTTCAAGTAGCTAGAGATGGAAGGCATTAGTATAGGGTCACTTGACTATTAGACAGGATTAGTCAGGACTCTGATGAGGACAGACACATGAATGGGCTAGAACAGCTTACGGTAGGTGGGCTTTCCCAGGAATATTGCATAGGTAGAAAGCAGATAGTAAAGGAAGTACAGATACACATCATGACTTCATCTTCACCCATGTATTCAAATCCATTGCTGCCACACTCACATTGAATTTACTATAGTACTTATGGGTCAATGCTGCTTTGCATGTTCATCCTCCATCAGAACTTAGTAGATGTTCAGTTTGCTGTATGATAAGTGCATTACAGTCACTGCACATAATGGTGGATTGGACATATGCTAAGTTGTCACGGACTACCCATGTTTCACATTCTACCGTTCTTCATAGGTTATGGTGTTCTCTTTAGAAAGCTTTGTGAAATTTCCAGCATGTTTGCCTTATTTTCAAAGGTGGATGTGCTCGCTCTGTTCGAGGAATGGCTTTGCGGCATACTCGGGCACCCCCCAACTTGCATCCACAAACTGGAAGGAGTTGGATTTAGCACAGTGAGTGCGCTAAAGGTGCATTAAAGACATGTCTTCCTGAGCCTCATGTGGCTGTCATGGGAGCCATTAGTAAAGGTTCACTTGGCATGCATTTGGTAACGTTCAGGAAAAAGGAGGTGGATACTTGACAGGTGGTAAAATGTAGTCAAACTCATTACGTCTTGTTGCGTATGAATGTGATGGGCCCTTGCATGGCGGCGGTATGTTTATGTGAGTGCATGTGATCTGTTTGATTGGGCCCGTGGCTGGCAGTATCGAAGTCTTGTGTGTGGTGCGTGAATGGCGTGTGAACGTGTCTAGGGAGGTATGGCTTGCGTGCCCCCCCCAACGTTTTCCTACTCAGACTCCCCTGCAAACCTCAAATTTTGCTGAAAAAAATCAAATTTTTCTCACATTTCTGTGTGGGATCACCGTTCCGGCACAGATGTCCTACCACGGGGGCGCTAGGTGGCGCACAAGCGAAATGGCCGCACAACCGTGAGGCTCTCGCGGCTCGGTCCCATAATCCGTATAATTATCCTTCCCCGGAGGCTCTAATCCCCGACTTTTCATACCGGAGTGCTGCACTGGATCCGGTGACCCTGCGGAGCGAGTGTGGAGGCTCCTGGCCACGGACGTCGGCAGCTGTGAATCCCCTGCAGTGTCTCCGGCGGAGGGGCTGTTTGCGGCTGGCCCTCTCTGCCGGCTGTGAGAGATACGCTAGAACTGCGGCGCCCACGTGGCGTCTGGGCCGGGCGACTGTGGGGACTGCGTGCTGCACTTTCCTGCTGCGGCGGCGGTGAGTGAGCACGAGAACAGCACCCCTAAATACTCGTTGCTCCCCCGCGCGCTTTCGGGGTGGAGGATGACGGCCCAAAAATAGACTTTTCTACCGCCCCCTACGGTGCTTCAAGATCGGGAGGCAGAAGTGGGCTGAATATATTCCCTGCACATGGCTGACTACACGTCCAGCAGGCACAGGACCTTGCAGCACACATGAGGCACGCTGGTTACAACTCGTCAGGGACCAAGCAGGCGCTGCTTTGTCAGATCCCACACCTCAGCTCCTGGGTCTGCTCCTGTTGGCACTGCAGGACATGGTGCTCGCACAGTAAGTGACACCTCAGATGCGGCAGCCATCTTGTCGGCGAGACTGCGAGAAGGGAAAAATACACTGCTGTGTATGGATCAGCGCTAGGCTGCACACCTGTGGGCGCTAAGGGACAGTATTTACACCCAAGGGCTGCTAATGGCATAACGCAGACGACGTAGCTGCGGAGTACAGAACTCAGCGGTGCATGCTGCTGCGGCCCCCCCTCGACATCGTCCTGGCATTTAGGGGGGTGAAATAGAGCGGCTGCATAGACAAGGACACGAAGGCCTGCCCGCGATCTTCCTAGAAGGCGAAAGCTCCGGGGGGCAGGATCAACGTGGAGAGGCTGTCATCACACCCCCTCTATCACTGGAGCCCTTGGCGCTGTGTGGTGGGAGCTCATGACATTCATAGACTTGCCTTCCCTCAGCACGGGCCGAATTCCCCATGAGGCACTGCACATGAATTGATCAAAGGAGATCAAGGCCTACTAGCATTGCTGGCCCCCACCGATATCTGATTGCGCCGCAGCTGGGGACAAAGAGACACTGGTTGCTGCTTTTACTGTGCCTTCCCTGCGGTCCCTCTTGTATGCTCATCATACCACTCTTCCCCTTTGCACCTCAACGCTTGGGTTCTTACGCCGCTTGCACCAAGACGCCTGCGCGTTCAGCCAACCACGCTCTGCAAGATGGGTAAGGCAGACACGAAACAGACTCGGTTGACATTCGAGGCAAAAAATGGCGCCCGTACACAACAGGAAGACCCTGATCATGCCCTGGAAGAGCCGCCGCGGGAGATAGGGCAGCCACAGGACCCAGATATGAAGGAATTACTCCTTGCTGTGCAGCAGAGCCTCACATCCATAGAAAGCAACATGGATGTGATGAACGCCCGAATGGACGCAAAAGTCAACAAACTAGATAAACATGAGGAGCGTATAGGAGAGACTGAGCGCCGCATCTCCGACACAGAGGAAAGAACAGCAAAACTACAAAAACAAGCGGCACAGATGGATAAACTTCTTTGTGTCATTGCTGCCAAAAATGAAGACCTTGAAGCGCGCAGCCGCCGCAACAACATCCACGTGATTGGCATCCCGGAGAGCACCAATACTGGCCGGATGGAGGAGTACATTGTGCAGCTGCTTCGAGAAATGGTCGGTGATGATGTCTTGTCTTCCCAGTTCATAGTGGAAAGGGCACACCGATCCTTGGGCCCTAGACCACCACCTGGGGGCACGCCACACCCTATAATCGCACGGTTGCTCAACTACCGCGACCGTGATGTGGCACTCAAAATGGCACGTGAAAAAAGGAATCTCACTTTCCAGGGCAATGCATTCACTCTCTACCCTGACTTCACGACCGCTGTACAAGAAGAAAGACGGACGTTCACACCCGCCAAGCAGAAACTCCGGCAGGCGCAAATTGACCACGCACTCATGTATCCGGCCAGACTGAGGATGACCCACCAAGGCAAGCAACATTTCTTTACAAACCCGCAACAGGTAGACGACTTCCTGAAACGCATTAAGCGGTCCAACAATCTGCACGCTTCACAAGAACACGCACAGGGAACGTCCTCTCCGGACAGAGCATAGCATGCCCCACACGCCTTCTGTTCCTAATCTTCTGGGGATGGCATGCTTATATGCTTGCTTTCCTCACTCTAAATATGGTAACCTCCTTTTTTTCAGCTGCTGAGACAACAGAACTCGGACACGTCCTCCTGATGGACAGGAATGAGGGATGCTTCACGACCAGATAAGTTTCCTCCTGGGGATGAATGACACTTAGTACCGAGCACCCCTATCCCTACCGAGTTCGTTTCCCCACCGCCTTGCAACTCGGAGAGGAGGGTGTCTTTGTGCTTGCACCTAGGAGTTCCCCCCCCAGGGTGATCCCCCTTATTGCAGATAATGCAGGATGTTTTTTGTTCATCGGGTTATGTGGGAGGGGGCGGGACTAGTTATTCTGACATGATTGGGATGCTACAGTGGGTGGGGGTGGGGCGGGGTATGTTAATGGGACATGATACACTATTGAAAGAGACACAGACGACGCACTCCTTGAATGTATTGTATCGAGCTTGCAGTCGTAGTTCGTACATTGCTATCTTTTTGAGATTCCGACTCTTCATATGGCCGACGTAACCACTAAGCAGAATCTGCACCTCCTGACGTGGAATGTTAGGGGACTTGGTGACCCGAAGAAAACGCAGGCAAGTTCTGGCCTATTTGGACCGCCATCACATCCAAATTGCCTTACTCCAGGAAACGCACCTTAACCCCAGTCAGGTTCCATCTTTTGCAGGGAAGTGGGCTGATTTCAGGGCATTCTCTTCCTACTCCTTATACTCCAGGGGTACAGCCATACTTATAAAAAAGGGCACTCCATTTATTCCTGCTGGGTCATCGCAGGATCCACAGGGTCGCCACTGTATGGCCTGGGGCAGATTGGGTACAGAATCCGTCACAATCATTTGCTGCTATGGCCCCAGTGTTGATGTTCCTGACTTCTTCGCCATGCTTTGGGGGAAGATTCTAGACATAGGCTCCACTCACCTAATATGGGGGGGGGGGACTTCAACACTACCCTTAACCCAGATATGGACAGGTCAAACCCGGCACCACAGCACTATACCAGATCGCATAAGCTACTGCGCGACCTCATGGCTGACAATGGGTTATTAGATGCATGGCGGCATTTGCACCCATACAAAGCTGAAGGTACACATTACACAGCCTTACATGCATCTTGGGCTAGATTAGATTACTGTCTGATTTTGCGTGGACTAGGCCCGTCGATAATATCAGTTACTCACTCGGCGAGAACATACTCTGACCATTCTCCTGTCCGCTTGACACTACATCCTCCAGGGTATGACTCCCCTACTAGAAATTGGAGACTATCGCCTCTCACTCTACTGGACACTGCATTCCACAGCGAGCTGGGGCAAGAAATTGCAGATTTCTTCCAGCGAAACCTAGGGTCCGTCGACAGCATAGTGACGGTTTGGGAGGCCTTCAAGGTCACCATCCGAGGTTTCTGCATTTCCAAGAGTTCAGGAGTACTACGAGACATCCAGGGCACCCTGAGGAAATTGGAAAGTGAACTCAAAACGCTAGAGGCCTCAATGCCAGGTAGTGCAGACGGGACGACGCAGCGGGCCTTCCGAGAGAAACTTTCAGAATACATAGAGACAGCGGACCGAGAGACTCGATTCAGAGGCAAATACTGGAAGGCCCGCAGATATGGTGAGGGGGAGCGCCCGGGCAGAGCCCTAGCAGAAGTAACCCGCAGGCCCCGTTTCTCTAACTATGTTCTGGAGCTTGCAGGGCCCGATGGCGCTCAATACAGAGACACTGCTGACATCCTGGACGCATTCACTACGCATTATTCGGGGTTGTACTCCACTAGTAGGCGCGGCACGCTAGACTTGGCCCCATATCTGGATGATGTTGCCTTGGGGTGGTTGGGGGACTCGCAGAGGGAATTTATGATTGCCCCATTTGAATTGGACGAAATACGAGAGGCTATTATGCAGATGAAGTCCGGTAAAGCCCCTGGGCTCGATGGGCTCCCTATAGATTTTTATAAAGCATATATAGACCAACTTGCCCCCATCCTGCAGACTGTTTATGAAGAGGTGCAAGCAGATGGCATTCTTCCGCCCTCGATGAGAGAGGCGCTCATCACTTCCTGATTAAAGCCAGGGAAGCCTGCAGATCACTGCGACTCATACAGGCCCTTGTCCCTCATCAACAATGACGCTAAAATACTAGCTAAAGTAATGGCTAATCGACTCAATCTGCTGATGGACAAATTGGTCCTACCGGACCAATCCAGATTTATTCCAGGCCGAGCAACCACGCATAACCTGTGTACCCTCTTTTCCATATTACAGAACGTAGCTCCCGACTTAGCCATTGCGGCGGTTTTCTTAGACGCCACAAAGGCGTTCGATTCCGTTGAATGGGACTATTTGCTTGGTATCCTGCAGCGCATGGGTATGCCGATGGGATTTCTCTCTTGGATTGGTTTGCTGTACCACTCCCCAACTGCAAGGGTCTTAATAAATGGACATTTGTCGCCTGCCTTTTCAGTTACTAGGGGTACCAGGCAGCGGTGCCCACTCTCCCCCCTGCTGTTCGCGCTGGCGGTTGAGCCACTCGCGGCTCGATTACGGCAGCATCACCAAGACAAAGCTCTGAGGTGCCCCGCACGCCAGGTCCTCATCTCATTATATGCAGATGACATTACCCTATATGTCAGGGACCCAGAGCAGAATCTCAATCCTCTACTGAGAGAATTCATAATATTTGGGAGACTCTCGGGGATTCATATAAACTGGGGAAAATCACAAATATTTCCCCTCACCCCCGTAGTTGCTCAGTTCCCCTTGGATTACCCACTTGAGTGGTGCAGCACAGAGGTAAAATATTTAGGTATCCATGTCTCCAGAGATAGGGAAGAGCTAATGCGCCTCAACTATGGCAGGACATTGGATCAAGTCACTAGCCGTGTCGCACGTTGGATCTCTTTACCGCTATCCATGGCAGGGCGTATCTCCCTAATTAAAATGGTGGTCTTGCCACAGGTGCTCTATCTTTTCATGAACATTCCATATTATCCAGGAAGGTACTTCTTCACCGCTTTACGCTCGGAAATGATCAGATTAGTGTGGGGGGCCAACAACCGCGCCTACAGTGGGACGTACTAACCAGGCCATTCTCACAGGGCGGGTTTGAGGTTCCGAACCTTGAACTATATTACATATGTGCTCAAGCTCATTATGCCTATTTTTGGTTTCACCCTCCCAAATACATGCCGCAAATAGCGGTGGAGGAGTGGCTTGCAGACCCCATCCCATTGGCCGGTGTGATATGTAGTATCCCTCAGCCTCGAGACAAAGACACCTCGACAGTCACATGTACAGTGCTGGCCTGGAGACAAATCATGAAACAGTTACAAGCTCCTATGCTCTACTCTCCGCTGCTCCCTCTGCTGTATCATCCCCGCATGCAGCTGCTTCAGGAGACAGTATTCAAGCAAAGCATGGCGAAGACTGGCGTTACATGCTGGGGGGACCTGTATCACGATGGGACGTTCCGCTCCTTAGCGCACTTGTTCCATGGCAACCCAACTTCGCCTTTGGCTGTGTTCCTTTATGTCAGACTCAGGCAGGGCATGCGCGACGTTACCCCCGAGTATCCACTGGAGCCCCCTGTATTGACCCCTCTGCACATGATGCTTCAAGCTAAGACCCCGGTACGTGCAGGCTCGACACTTTATCACACAATATATACGCAACAGGTGACAGAACGATGCCACGCTCGCACACAGTGGGACAGGGAGCTCGGTTACGAGCTATCAGACAAGCAGTGGACGTACTGCTGTCAACAGACAGAACAATGTTGGCAGCCAGCAGACTGCGGATCACGCACTATAAATTCCTGCACCGACTATACTATACACCAGTCAAAATGCATAAATACAAACTCAGAGATACAGACAGATGTGACAGATGTGGAGTGGAGGGGGCCGATTTTTTACATTTAGCGTGGAACTGTGTGGGTGTACACGAATATTGGCGTCAAGTCTTTGTGGCTCTCGAGAAGATGACTTCACCGCCCTTAGCGATGACTCCACTGCTAGCGCTGCTAGGATATACCAAACTTGTAGACAAACCCACCCGCAGATATGTTGCCTTGGCCTTATTGATGGCCAAACGCCATGTGGCATGTAGGTGGGGGCGGGGGAGGGTTCCGAAGTTTAAAGACTGGATCACTGACTTAATTTACTGTCATGATCAACTGTCCAATTATGCCGAAATGCTCCCCATGGCCTCCCGTCCTAAAGATATATGGGGTCCACTTCAGACCTATCTGCTCTCCCATCCCATAGATGCAGTGGCCAGGGATGGGTGATTGTTGATATGATGTCATCGTTGGGTATTGGCGGGCTGACTGTTGCATGTAATAGTAATCTCGAAATGGCTGTATGGCTCCATGGAAATGGGTAAGCACACTATGTTATGATTGTATTCTCCCCTGCGGTTATGTTACTCACTTTCTATCCTTGACGTATATTTGAACATACCACACAGATTCTAGTCGGCGGTGTAGGCACAATGTATCATCCACTGTGCTATGCCTTTTCTCTTTCAGGCTCATGTATGCAATAATGTACTGATCAACAATGCATTATGAATATCATCTCTGTTAAAGATACATGTGCTCCTGGAGGGCACAGGTATTCGTCTGTACTGTCTGCAAAATACATGTTCGACGCTGTTTTTTTTTTTAATGTTTGCATAAAACTCCAATAAAGACATTTAAAAAAAAAAAAAAAATGTCCTACCACACAGCGTTCCCCTCAGTCTCCCGAGTGAAATGATACCTCACTTGTTGTTTAGTGATAGGTAATTTTGATGCCTCCTCAATACATTTTGGGCCCTAGCCTGTCGCAGGCACTTGGCCCACCCACACGAGTGATTTACAATTTACAATTTATAAAGCGCCCGAATCACCCCATCAGGGTATCTCCGCGCTTGAACTGCTGTAAAACTCCAAGGGGATGCTAGATTAGTATAAAGTCGCTTTTAACAACTTTCTAAACTTTAAATAGTCCGTACAAAGTCGTAAGTGAATGGGGAGTTGGTTCCAGTACCGTGGGGCCAGGTGGTAGAAAGCTTTGCCACCTAAGCGCGCCCTTTTGAAGCGGGGGACCTGGAGCAGGGCTTTGGATTCAGAACGAAGGGGTTTGGAGGGGATGTACCTGACAAGTTTGTCTCGTAAATAACTAGGGCCTAGATTGTTTAAGGATTTATAAGCCATGCAACAAATCTTAAATTTGATCCTCTTACGCACTGGGAGCCAGTGCAGTTTTTGGAGGAGGGGGAGAGACTCAGTTCTGGGGGGAGCATTGGTCACCAAGCGGGCTGCTGTGTTCTGGACTACCTGCAATTTGCTCAAGGAGCTTTCATTAGCTGCAATCATTAGAGCATTGCAGTAGTCCAGACGGCTCAATACCAATGCCTGAACCAAGGTCTTCCGGGTGGACAGTGGTAGAAAGGTGAAGACTCTCCTAAGAAGACTGAGACTGTGAAAACAGGCATCCGCTGTTGTGGAAATATGTTCCCCCAATGTAAGTTTCTGGTCTATTTTAACACCCAAGTTTTTTACTACCAGCTTTGGATGAGGGGCAGGGCCTAGGACATCCGGCCACCAGTTTGGGGACCAACTAACTGTTGCTTCTCCAAATAGCATTATTTCAGATTTTCCTGCGTTTAGTTGGAGGAAATTATCCTTCATCCAGTCCGCAACTGATTTCATGCCCTCCGCAAAGGTGGTCTGAATGTTGGAGCTATTTTTGTCGAAGGAAAAGAGAAGTTGGGTGTCGTCAGCGTAGGATATAGGACAGAAACCCAACTTTCTCAGGAGCCTAGCCAGAGGGGTAACATAAACATTAAAAAGAGTAGGGCTCAGGCAAGAGCCCTGTGGTACTCCCTTGGACACCTTGGTGGTCTGTGATCGGAAAGGGCCAAGGTGAATGGTTTGGGTTCTTTCGGACAGAAAGTTATCCATCCATTTCAGGGCGATCCCTTTAAGGCCTATATCCTCTAGTCTCTCCAGTAGAGTCTGGTGGGAGATGGTATCGAACGCTGCGGACAGGTCAAGCAGCACCAAAAGTACTGACTGACCACTGTCCAGCAGCGCTCTGATGTTGTCTATGACTTCCACCAGCGCAGTCTCCGTACTGTGTCTGGGTCGGAATCCAGATTGAGAGGCATCCAGACGATTTGAGGATTCAATGAATTCAGATAAGTGCTTGTTGATGTGTTTTTCAAGGAGTTTACCTTGGAGAGGGAGCAGAGAGATGGGGCGGTAGTTGGAAACATCCTCCATGGGGATTTTGGGGTTTTCCCTGATGGGGAGAATTTGAGCGGCTTTCCATTCTGGTGGGAGAATGCCTTCCTTCATGGAACTATTTAAGATTGAACAGATAGGTTCTGCTAATTCCTTGGATAGGATTGTGGCTATTCTGGCGGGGATAAGGTCAAGTGGTGACCCTGATTTTACAGATTTAAGGAAAGCCTCTGTCTCCTCCGGAGTAAGTGTCGGGTAGTACTCCAGAGTGGTGCCATTAGAGATAGCTGGTGGGGGGATCACCTTGGGGCCTATCTGTGAGCCTTTAGCTACGGTGATTTTGTCGTAGATTATATCAATTTTCTGGGTTAGGTGGCTAGCTATATTGTCACACAGGGCTTGAGATGGGGCCGCCTCGATATCGCAGGCCTTGGGATTCGTAAAAGTTTTTAAGATCTGATAAAGCGTTCTCGAGGTGTTACCTTCTCGTTCAAGTTGGGAGGCAATGTGTGTTTTGCGGGCGTTTTTCAAGTTTTTGTGGTACAAGGACAGAGCTTGCTTGAATCTGTCTTTATCTTGTGGGTCATATGAGTGGCGCCATCTTCGTTCAAGTTTTTTACATTGTCTTTTTTCGGTCCGGAGGGAGACCGAGTACCATGCTGCCTGCTGGCGTTTGTTAATGGTAGGGCATTGTTTCAGAGGGGCAAGGTGGTCTAAGCTAGCAGGCTGGTATTAAAGGAAGCTAAACGCTTCACTACCCTGTCAGATTCCAGGTTTCGTGGTAAGATAAAAGTATCTTGAAACTGGGTGGGCGTTATTTTATGCCACTGTCTATAGCTACTTTTAATGAATGGTTTGGGAGCGGTGTGTTCTTTGGGACCGCTAATACAGAATTCAATCATTGAATGGTCTGTCCAAGTCAAGGGGCAGGTTGCCCCGCAAGTGATGTTGGAGGAGTTAGTTAAGATTAGATCTAACGTATGTCCTGCTAGATGTGTGGGTTCATAATTTATTCTATTAAGATTAAGTGAGGACAAATCTGCCAGAAGTGAGGCCGCCTCTAGATTGGTGGAGTTTTCGCTGTGTACGTTAAAATCGCCGAGAAGTACAAAATTTCTGGCTAAGATAACGTGTGGGGATATGAGTTCCATAAGTTGTGGTATGAAGTTAGAGAGTTGTCCCGGGGGGCGATAAACTAGGGCTCCTTTCCAGCTGGATCGTGAGTGTAAATCAATTTTAAACACTAGTGTCTCCTGTAGGTCATTGCTGATTTGGTCAAGAATGGAGATTTTAATGGGGTCTCTATAAACAATGGCTATACCCCCCCCTTTCCTAAGAGGTCTGTCCAGTTTTTGTATGTGATATCCTTCTGGAAGGGCCACCGCTATTGCGGGATTAGAACTGGTATTGGTCCAAGTTTCTGTCAGAAATCCTAAGTGAGGACGAGTGGAGGAGAGTAAATCCCATATGTTGGTGGCGTGTTTTGGCAATGATCTAACATTAGCCAGAAAGCATTCCAGCCATCGGTGTTATGGGGGGCCTGAGGAGAGTCTATGTATTTCATGCTTTGGAATCTACAAAATCGACATGCGAAAGGTCCGGCTACTTCTGTGGCTATAGGACATATGGTGTTCCCAGTGTAACTACTGGCATACTCATTTTAAATCTTTACCAGCTCCTGACTAGTGTAGGTGCGGCGAGCATCTACACTATAAGTGGAATTAATAAGTTTTAGGGCTGAACAGGCAGAGGTTCCTGCTCCTGGCGACGTACAGGCGCGGACGGGCGCAGACGGGCTTGCCTTAGGCGCGCCTTTGGCGCGCCAGCGGTGCGCCCGCTGCGCGTCGGCCCAGGTATGTGATTTTATAGAGAGGTGGGCAGCTAGACTGCTAACCTCCTACTGGTTTCCGGAAGTGGACTGCTCGGTTCACTTCCGGTGGGTGTCACCTCCCTCCACTCAATCGGAACAATCCGTGGTGGACCGGGGAGGGACACAGGGACAATAGGTAGGTTTGTGCGACAGAAATTGCAAGTGACAAAAGCACATTAAACAATTTTAAAACGGTGCACAGTTAACAAAATAAAACTTCAGGCAACATTTTTATCAGGAGCCCTGGGGGAACGCTGGGTGGTAGGAAATTTGTGTTCGCCCGGTGATCCCACAACTTTCCCACACAGAAATGTGAGAAAAATTTAATTTTTTTCAGCAAAATTTGAGGTTTGCAGGGGATTCTGGGTAGAAACACATTGGGGGGTCCATGCAAGCCATACCTCCCTGTACTCCCCCGGGTGTCTAACTTTCAGAAATGTGTGGGTTTGGTAGGTTTCCCTAGATGGCCGCCGAGTACAGGGCCAAAAACTCAGGTGCCCCCCCTTGCAAAACCAGGTTGTGTTGGTGATAGGTAATTTTGATGTCTCCTCAATACGTTTTGGACCCTTGCCTGTCGCCGGCACTTGGCCCACCCACATGAGTGAGGTACCATTCTTATCGAGAGACCTTGAGAAACGCTGGGTGGTAGGATATTTGTGTCCGCCCGGTGATCCCACAACTTTCCCACACAGAAATGTGAGAAAAATGTGATTTTTTCAGCTAAATTTGAGGGGTTGCAGGGGATTTTGGGTAGGAAAACATTGGGGGGGTCCACGCAAGACATACCTCCCTGGACTCCCCCGAGTGTCTAGATTTCAGAAATGTGTGAGTTTGGTAGGTTTCCCAAGATGGCCGCCGAGCCCGGGGCCAAAAACCCAGGTGCCCCCCTTGCAAAACCAGGTTGTTTTGTGATAGGTAATTTTGATGTCTCCTCAATACGTTTTGGGCCCTTCCCTGTCGCGGGCACTTGGTCCACCCACACAAGTAAGGTACCATTTTTTTCTGGAGATTTTGGAGAATGCGGGGTAGGTGGAATTTTGTGGATCCACGCAGATTCCAGAACTTTCCATCACAGAAATGTGAGGAAAATGTGATTTATTTGACACAGTTTGAGGTTTGCAAGGGATTTTGGGTAACATAACCTGGTGAGAGCCACTCAAGTCACCACATCCTGGATTCCCCTGGGTGTCTAGTTTTCAGAAATGTATAGGTTTGCTATGTTTCCCTAGGTGATGACAGAGCTAGGGTTCAAAATCTGCAGCTAGGCACGTTGCAAAAAAAGGGTCAGTTTTCACTGTAAAAATGTGGTGTGTCCACTTTGCGTTTTGGCCCCTTTCCTTTCGCGGGCTCTAGGCCTACCCACACAAGTGAGGTACTATTTTTAGCGGGAGACTTTGGGGAATGCGGGTTGTGTGGAATTTTGTGGATGCACGCAGATTCCAGAACTTTCCGTCACAGAAATGTGAGGAAAATTTGTTTTTTTTACACAGTTTGAGGTTTGCAAGAGATTCTGGGTAACAAAACCTGGTGAGAGCCACACAAGTCACCTCATCCTGGATTCCCCTAGGTGTGTAGTTTTCAAAAATGTATAGGTTTGCTAGATTTCCTTAGGTGCCTGCTGAGCTATGGTTCAAAATCCACACCTACACAATTTGCAAATAAAAGGTCAGTTTACACAGGAAATATGTGATGTGTCCACATTGCGTTGTGGGCTGTTTCCTGTCACGGGTACTAGGCCTACCCACGCAAGTGAGGTACCATTTTTATCGGTAGACTTTGAGGAATGCGGGGTGGGGGGAAATTTGTGGATCCATGCAGAGTCCAGAACTTTCCATCACAGAAATGTGAGGAAAATGTGATTTATTTGACACAGTTTGAGGTTTGCAAGGGATTCTGGGTAACAGAACCTGGTGAGAGACACACAAGTCACCCCATCCTGGATTCCCCTGGGTGTCTAGCTTTAAAAATGTATAGATTTACTAGGTTTCCCCAGGTGCCGGCTGAGCTAGGGTTCAAAATCCACAGCTAGACAATTTGCAAATAAAAGGTCAGTTTACACTGGAAAACTTTGATGTGTCCACGTTGCGTTGTGGGCTGTTTCCTGTCACGGGTACTAGGCCTACCCACACAAGTGAAGTATCATTTTTATCGGAAGACTTTGGGGAATGCGGGGTGAGTGGAAGATTGTGTATCCACGCAGAGTCTAGAACTTTCCATCACAGAAATATGAGGAAAATGTGCTTTTTTTTTTTTTTTAGAAAGTTTGAGGTTTGCAAGGGATTCTGGGTAACAGAACCTGGTAAGAGCCACACAAGTCACCCCATCCTGGATTCACCTGGGTGTCTAGTTTTGAAAAATGTATAGGTTTGCTAGGTTTCCCTAGGTGCCGGCTGAGCTAGGGTTCAAAATCCACAGCTAGGCACTTTGGAAAAAAACTGTCAGTTTTAACAGAAAAAATGTGGTGTGTCCACGTTGCGTTTTGGCCCGTTTCCTGTTGCAGGCTCTAGGCCTACCCACACAAGTGAGGTACCATTTATATCGGGAGACTTTGGGGAATGCGTGGTGGGTGGAAGTTTGTGGCTCCCCGCAGATTCCAGAACTTTCCATCACAGAAATGTGAGGAATATGTGTTTTTCTTTACAAAAGTTGAGGTTTGCAAGGGATTCTGGGTAACAGAACCTGGTGAAAGCCACACAAGTCACCCCATCCTGGATTCCCCTGGGTGTATGTGTAGGAAGCTGGCTCTGTATATACTATACCAAAGTGAGGTATAGTGTGCACAGAGTCCAGTGGATCCACAAAGGTAGGCAGAGGTAACGTTAGATAGCACCTCACTCTCTATTTGTGGTAGTGTGGTCGAGCAGTAAGGCAGTATCAGAGGACAGTGTTGAGCATTTGTTGTACACACTCAGTCAGCAAATGAATTCACACCCTCAAAGACTGAACTTCAGACCAATTGTTTTTGTATAAAAATATTTTATTTTATTTTCTAGAACCAAGCAAGCCTGGCACAGGTAAGCAATAAATACTTAACAGTAGTAATGCAATTGAAATACAGTTTGAATGATAATTGTATATGCACTTTGGTTTGATTTACAGTATGGATGCAGAGTAAATGCAGTACATAGACTGAAATAGGCTTTTTAGTAAAGTAGCAGGTAAGTAACCTTTGAGATTACTAGTCTTACACAGAGTAGTATACCTAGATACAACTCTGGGACATTTCCTGAAAACAGGTAAGTAAAATCGTTTTTGTTAGATTATGCAATTTTAAAGAATTTCTTTAGTTTCTCAAACTCCACACAAACTTTTCACAGAAAAAACTGTCAATGTTATCCTATGGAGCAAAATAGTGTTATCAGTTTTTAGGGTAAGTATTCGGTAGTGGGAGTTGAGGTTCTGGGCGTAGACTCAGGGGTCCCCCAGGGTCAGGGATGCACTCTTGTTACACCCTCAGCGGCACTAGGGCGGCCGGGTGCAGAGTGCTGAGGCCCAATGTTATCCAATGGGGGATACGGGGCCTCGGTTCGGTGGCTGCTGGCAAGCAGGCCACTTGGTTGTGGGAGCAAAGCTCCTGGACTTTAGCTCAGAGCAAATGGGGAAGCACCAAAGGTGCACCCTCAGCGGCACTAGGGCGGCCGGGTGCAGGGTGCTGTTTCGACGTCGGGCGCCCTGTTGTCTTCAATGAGGAACCTCCGGTTTGCAAAGGCACTGCAGGCTTGGGGACAAAGGTCTTCTGGGTGCGACCACCACTTCGAGAGGTAAGTTGGGAAATTAGGGGTTGGTTAGGCACCGTCGGTTTGGGCACACAAGGCCGTGGGGCGTCGGGTGCAGGGGTGCCTTTTGGGGTCGGATCTTCTTACCAGCTCCTGGTCGCGGTGGGGGGACCTTCTGCATTTAGGCTGCAGGCGTCGGCTGGAAGCTTGAGGCAGGTCAGGGGTCGCCAGATCTCGGGTCAGGATCGCCGGGGTGACCTCCTCGTGGTGTTTGCCCACTCGAGCTCGGGCCGTGGACGGCGGGTGCAGAGTGGGGCGGATTCGCGGTGTCCGGCCGGAGCCAGAGGTTGCAGATGAACAAATCCGGTGTTCACGGGAGACAAAGTCTTTGGAGTTGAAGGCCGGCAGGTCCTCCGGGGTTTTTGAGGTTGCTGGCTGCAAGACACACCGGGATTTCGCAGGAGCAGGTTCGAGGGGGAGACAGGCCGGTAGGGCTGGGGCCAAGTCAGTGGGCGTCTTCCTCTTGTTAGCTGCTGCACGGCTGTTCGGTCCTTCTTCTTCTTGTAGTTTCTTCGTGTCTGAGGAAGCAAGGTTCAGGGGTGCCCCTAAATACTAGATTTAGGGGTGTTACAGGTAGGTAAGAGGCAGGGACCAATGGGTCCCTTCTCTGGGGTGGGTACACCCCCTATTATGCCATTCTCCAGTGGGAGGGGGGCATGAGCCTGTCCCTGGTTGGCTGAGTCCCCCCATCTGCAAGATGGCGGGGACTGGGAGTTGTGCTTCACCTCGCCTCCCCCATCTGAGGGGTGTAGTTGGCAGAGGTGGGCACACCTCTCTTCCTCACTTGTTTTTCCCGCCGGTGCTCCCGCCCAAAGTGGGGGTCAGAACCAGTGGGGACCAGTTGCTGAAAGCAGCAAGTGGCCTGGGGAAGCTCACAAAGGCGGCAAGCCTTTGAAGTGTCTCCTTCGTGAACCCTGCCCATCCTGGGGGAGGAGGCTTGGCACCTCATCCCAGGATGTGCATTGTTTTAGGCCCCAGAGAGCAGCAGGCTCTCGACCCAGGGGTCCAGAAACATGTCTGGTGGTGGCAGCTGAAAGCAGCCACTCAGCCTGGACACCAGTGGTGGGTTCGTTTTCAAGGGGGCATCTCTAAGATGCCCCCTGTGTGCAGTTTTCATTAAATCCCACACTGGCATCAGTGTGGGTTTAATGTGCTGAGAAGTTTGATACCAAACTTCTCAGTTTTCAGTGTAGCCATTATGGTGCTGTGGAGTTCGTAATGACAAACTCCCAGCACCATATACTCTTAATGGCAGCACTGCACTTACAATGTCTAAGAATGGACTTAGACACTGTAGGGGTACAGGGCTCATGCACCTGTACCCTCATCACTGGTATAGTGCACCCAGCTAGAGAGGTGACTGATCTATGCCAGGGCAGTGGGTTGTAGGCATGGCACAAAGAGATGTGTGCCATGTCGACTCTTCACTTTGTTCTGCACCAAAACACGCAGCCTGCAAAGGCAGTGTGTGTGTGTGTAAGGGTACAGGACCTCTAAGGGTGGCACAATAAGTGCTGCAGCCCTTAGAGGCCTTCTCTGGTCACAGTGCCCTGGGTACCTGTGGTACCATTTTCCAGGGGCTGACCTGTGGCCAGAGATGCCAATTGGGTTTAGGCTTCAATGCAGTTTTAGGGAAAGAACATAGGCCCTGGGTACCTGATTGGCAGGAGCCCAGGGCACACTCAGTCAAAGCACATCAGCAATTCAGCAAAAAGTTGGGGCAACCATGCAGAAATAGGGCACTTTCTCACAGTATGGTTTTAAAAAATGTATAGGCTTGCTAGGTTTCCCTAGGTGCTAGCTGAGCTAGGGCCTAAAAACTACAGCTAGGCACACTGCAAAAAAGGGTCCGTTTTCACTGGACAAAAATTATGTGCCTACGTTGCATTTTGGGCCCTATCCTGTCGCGGGCACTATGCCTACCCACACAAGTGAGGTACCATTTTTATTGGGAGACTTAGGGGAACACAGAATAGTAGAACAAGTTTTATTGCCAATTGACCTTCTATACATTTATCCCTTCCAAATGTAAGACAGTGAGTAAAAAAGAATTAATTTTCAAAAATGCCCTCTAATTCACATGCTGGTGTAGGTACCCACATATACGGAGTTGTGCAAATAACCACTGCTTCTAAGCTCCATATGTTGTTCCCATTTCGGAAATACATAGTTTTCCTTGATACCTATTTTTCACTCTTTATATTTTACCAAGTGAATTGCTGAATACCCGGTACACAATGAAAAACGATAGCAAGGCGCAGCTCAGTTATTGGCTCTGGGCACTTCAGGTTCTTGGTGAACCTACATTTCCTATATACCCCTGCAACCATAAGGCTCCAGTGGATATAACGGTATATTGCTTGTAAAAATCTGCCATACTAGTTTTCAATATGTTTTAATTCCAACTGTTAATTTCTAAAGGAAAACCTTGAAGGATCTACACAGCCCACTACAAAATGACCAGTTGCTGAATTCAGAATGTTGTCTATTTTTCAGAAATGTATAGCTTTCTGGGATCCATTATTGGTTTTACATCAATTTCTAGCACTAACTGAAAGGAGGTTGAAAGCACAAAAAATAGAAAAAATAGGCTATGTCCCACTAAAATGCCAAAACTGTGTAGGAAATTTTGGTTTGGTTTGGTTTTCCAACAAAAGTCGGCCTGTTCCTGAAAGCTGGGAAGATGGTGATTTTATCACGGCAAACGCTTTATTGGTACCATTTGCAGGGAAAAAACCAGACGCTTTCTTCTTCAGCACTTTTTTCCAGTTTTTCACCAAAAACCCAAAATGTAGCTGTATTTTGGCTAATTTCTGGGTCCCCTCCAGGGGAATCCACAAACCCTGGGTACCTTTAGAATCCTCAGGATGTTAGAAGAAAAGGACGCAAATTTGACGTGGATACCATATGTGGACAAAAAGTTACAGGGGCCTAAGCGCGAACTACCCCAAATAGCCAAAAAAGGGCTCAGCACTTGGGGGGGAAAAGCCAACCCATTTGTGTAGGAGACTGTATTCGTGTAAAAAAAAACTGGTTTTGTGAAGAAGGGTGAACAAAAGTTTTATGAACCATTTGTGGTGGACAAAATGTGTGTTTCTGCAGTAAGGGTGTTGGGACGTTTTTGGTGGAATAAAGCGAGGGTGACCAAAGTAACCAGCAACGAAGGAAATAAAAAATCTGATTGTGTTTCAAATGATATAAGTCTACAAAGAAAAACAAATATAGAAAGTCTTGAAATTGTTCCTAATGAGGGTGGTATTAAAAAACAAAGCAAATTGGTTTCTGTACGTAGGAGTGCAAGGTGTCATCGTGTACCATTGAGGTACAGATGATTCCACTGGCGAGACCTTTAGGTACTCTGTATCTAGTCTTTTTTTTTGTAATTTTGGTTCTCTGCTAGTAGTTAAATTTGTTTCCTTTTGCTACTAAAAAAAAAAAAGAAGAAGAAAATTGTGTAACAGGGACAATTTGTATTGGTGTCTTTATGTAGCAGAAGGCTTACCCTTACTGCGCTTGGTTATGTGTTCTTTTGTGGAACCTTAGTATGGGGTTCTGGGATGTTGGGGGTTGAAGTTGGACAGTTGGTGAGCTGCCTGCGAGCAGCCTGAGGTGACCAACAGTACGCTTACCTCAAGAATAAACCACAGTATATCTTACCGCGTGTATGTAATTATTGGACTTACCATAGAACTGTTCACTGGTAAGTGCAGGGATAGACACCTGACATTCACTGGGACAGATGCTGAGTCCTATGACCCCATGAAGGGTACCCTGATTATGGGTTTTGGACTCACCACTGAAGAGTATAGGATCAGGTATGGGGGGAGGGTCACAGAACCTCGAGTCAGTCCTGGGTTGATTTTATAGACTACTCAGTAAAGACACGAGATGGCTGGTTAACTGGAAGTGAAGTGCATGACTATGATGGGCTTTATAATCTGTTGATGAAAGAACACATTTTAAGTAATTGCATTAATGAAAAGTTGCATAAATATCTGGTAGACTTAGATCACATTTCTCCCCAAGAATTGGGAAAGAAGGCAAACCACTGGGTCAAGACTAGGGTGACCAAGACTATCACTGGTGGTGACCAAAAGAAAGGGGTTACAAAACCTCCCCACGGGAAAGTGGGTGGACATCCTAGGGCTACAAGTAAAGAGTCTTCTAAAAGCCCCCAAAACCTGCACAGGAGGGTGGGTCTCAGAACTCTTCACATTCCAACAATGGGTACAAGGGTAAAAACGTTGCTCCCAGAAAGACTTGGTGTTTCAACTGTAAACAGTAAGGACACAAAACTAGAGACCTTGCATGTCTCAAAAAGAACCCCCCTAGAACATCTTTAGCTAGCACTGGTATGGCAGGTTTCCAGGTAGAATAAACAGTGTGCCCAGAGCAAATCAGGGTCCACACTGAAGCTATTGTAGTCTGAGGGTGGGGTAGATTTCGCCACTGTTGCTGTCTGCCCCCCTAATATGAAAAAATACAGGCAGCAACCCTTGATTAATAGGACTAGGGTAGAAGCCCTGAGGCATACAGGTGCCAGTGTCCCCATGGTGACAGAGAAACTGGTTTCCCCAGGACAGCATTTGACTGGACAAACATGCCCAGTCACCAATGCTTATAATGTAACTAAGGTTCATCCAATGGCTATGGTGTCCTTAGAATGGGGAGGGGTTACTGGCCTGAAACAGGTAGTGGTCTCTTCTGCAATACCAGTTGAATGTCTGTAGGGAATGATCTGGAGACCTCTGCATGGGCTGAGGTAGAACTAAAAACCTATGCACCATGCTGGGAATCCCTGAATTTGTGTGTGTTAAAACAAGGGCGCAGAGCTGAGCAGAGGACGAATAAAAAGTGTTGGAGCCTGGAATAATGGCCCAACCTTCCAAGAGAAAAGGTAAAATGACTGGGGGACCAGTTTCTGTACAGCAAAAAAGCTCAGGACTCCTCTCCCAAGGGAGAGGACCTGTCACCAAAAAAGGGAACTGAGAAGATGGAACTTGAACCTTATCAGGCTTAGCTCCTGGGCCCAGGGGGACCCTCTAGAGAACAGCTGTGCCAAGAACAAAGGACCTTCTCCGCTTCTGTATCTCATTCGCCCTGTGTGAGGAGGGAACACAATGATGAAGCATGTCCCCTTGGGTGAGTGTGGGTTCTCGTCCAAACAGCTAAGTGCTCTCTTTCTGTGTTTACTCACCCCGCTAGGCTACTTTCTTCCTTTACACTCAGACCGCCAAGATGTAAAAATTGTGTGCGAGTATCGATATAATAGCAGTACGTTGTTGGGAGGGTAATGCTCCAGTTATACCCCTTTGTGTGTTTACACATCCCTGGGTGCCAGGCCTACCAGCACTGCAAGAGGCACAGGTAAGTCACTCCTACAGCAGGCCTTACAGCCCTAAGGCAGAGTGCACTATACCTCATGAGAGGGCATAACTGCCTGAGCAGATATGCCCTTTGTGATGAGTCCGCCGAGGCCCCATCCCTCTCTGACGTGGGGAGCCCCGGGCACTCCAACATGGCCGCCGAGATCACTCCAACAGGAAATGATAGTTACGGTCCAGTCTCGTCGGCTCGGAACACCGAGACCACACCCCTCGAGCCAGGACAAAAGACGGACAGTTAGGACGGAGAGGAGGGCGATCGAATGACGACCGAGGAGAGGAAGCGAGAGGCGAGCGACGCGACTGGAGAAGGCGAAGGAAAAGCAGAGGACGGCGCGGACGAGGACAACGAGGCGGACCGACCACAGAACCCGGGAGACGACTTCCAGTTGACCGCGAGCGAGACCGACCCTCCGAGGAGAGAGAAGGAGGACGGTTCTCACCACACCACGGCCCCGGAGGGTCGTGGTTCAAGGCAAGTGGCTGCGGCGCATCCGTTTACCTTAAGGGGGTGGTGGGCTGGGCTGAGGGCCACACCAAGCTCGACACCTCGACTACCCCTCACCTAGGCACCTCACAAATAGGGACACTGGTGGTGGTGCACAAACCCTTTCCCTTTTGATGTTAGAGCAACAGGACAGTTGCCTTAAAGATTTCCTTTCTTTCTTTTCCCTATTGCCCTGCCATTTCATCCCCGACTGCTGCAACCCGGACAAGACAGCCCGAGACCCCGAGGAGTGAAAGCGGATCCCCATCGACCGAGAAACTATCGGAAGAAGGAGGACTGAGCCACCCAGCACTGTACACTTCATGTTGTGTAGCCGTAGAGCCTGAACGCCTAAATAAACACCTCATACCTAAACCGACGTCCCTGCTTCATACCTGCGCACCTCATGGGGGCGTCCCAGCCGGGGTAGACCATCACACCCTTATACTCCACAGTGAAGCCATGCAGAGTACATGGGCTGGGAGCTTGTCTCTACGAGTTCCACAGCTCCATGATGGCTTCACCGAACTCCCAGATGTTTGGTACCAAACATCTCAGCTTATATCAGTGTTGGATTTATTAAGAAATGCACCCAGAGAGCACCTCAAAGGTGCCCCCTAAAATCCTACCAACTTGCTAGTGTGTGCCTGACTGGTCCCCACCAGTCTGCTACCTCTAAACATGTTTCTGCCCCCCTGAGGTGGGAGCCATTTGTTCTCATGGATCAGAAACAAAGCCTGTTCTGGGTGGAGGTGCTTCACACATACCCCCAAGCAGGAGCAGCATAGAAAGGCAGTGAGCCTTAAAAGCTTCCCATCCTTTGTTATGCTGACAAGGGCCTCTCCAGCTAGTGAAGATGCCCGCCCCCCTGGCCAAGCCCCATTTTTGGCGGCAAGGTTGGTGGTAAAATTAGTAAGCAAGAGAGGTGTGTCCCCTCTCAGCCACCTCACTCCTAAGGTGCCCTGAGCTGAAGTGACCCTCTCCTTTGAGAATCCTCCATATTGTTTTGAAGGACTCCAGCCAATAGGGTTGGGGATATGCCCCCACTCCCCAGAGGGAGTGGACATGCAAAGGGTGTAGGCACTCTAAAGGTAAGTAGCCCATTGGCGACTACCTTCTGACCCCTGTAACGCCCCTACAATTAGTATTTAGGGACACCCCTGAACCTTAACCCTCAGATTACCAACGACCTATGAAGAAGAGGACAAAGAGGAGCCAATCCCTGCACGACAAGAAGCTCCAACCACTGACTTGGTCCCAGCCCTGCCAGCTTGTCTGCGAACTTCGAAGCTCCCTCGACTCGCCCCTCAGACCAGCGACCTTCAAAACCCTGGGAGGACTGTCTGCCTTCCATAAAGACTCTTGATCTCTGTTCAAAAGAAAACCAGTTCTAAAGACCAAGGGTCAGATGTACGACCATTAAATTTTGCGACTCGTAAATTACGACAAATTGCGAGTCGCAATTTGCGAGTCGCAAAATTCAATGTACAATAGTGTCTCAGACACTGTTTTTGATTCCCAATGGGGTCGCAAATTGCATGCCTCATGAATATTAAAGAGCCTGTCGCAAATTGCGACCCCCATTGGAATGGCTGGCACTCCCAGGGATGGTGGCCTGCTGGGGTCAGCAGACCACCATGTCTGTGACTGCTTTGTCAATAAAGCAGTAATATTTTTTTTAATGCAGCCTGTTTTCCTTAAAGAAAAACGGGATGCATTTAAAAAAGAAAAATTTAACTTTTCAGTTTCATTTTTTAAGGGCAGGCAGTGGTCCACTTGGGACCCCTTCCCGTTTGCGAGTGCCGAAGGGTGGTAAACTGAGAGTTTTTTGCGACCGCCATTGCGGTCGCAAAACAATCATACATTGGGTAAGGACTCGCTATCAGGAAGGGACACCCTTAAATCCGTATTTGTAAAGCGCGAACTACTCACCCTTACGGGTCTCAAGGCGCTGGGGGCCATCGTGGAAATTAAGTGAGCTATTGCCCAGAGTCACATGGTGCTGAGCTGAGCTGCCGCCGGAGCCAGGGATCGAACCGTGAACCCTGTGCTCCGAAGTCAGCTGCCCTGGCCGCTGCACCACACCTCTCCCTTGGCATGCCCTTCCTAATAGCGAGTCGCTAACCCTATTTTGCGAGTCGCTAATAGGTTAGCGACTTGCAAAACAGGGTACTACATTGGGCTGACCTATTTTGCAGTCGCAAAGGGGCCGAGATCCCCTTTGCGACCGCAAATAACGGTCGTACATCTGGCCCCAAAGCTCAGCCTGCCGAACCGCAAAACCGTCTACCTCTGCATTCGACGCCCACGGCCTGAGTTCCAGTGGCCCACCAGTCCAGTGAATGTTCCTCAGCGCTCCTGAGCAAGGGTCCACCATGGACTGACCCCTGCTGGACTCCATGTCAACGCCTGCAGCCTCTGCATGACAACCCCCCAACCGCGACCTGCACCGATAAGCTGCTTCCCGACACCAAAGAATACACCTGCACCCGGAGCCCCTGGGCCTTGGGGAGAACAACCAACGTTGTCCCGAAGCTCCAGCACATCCCAACGTACTTGTGCAGCTGTAGGTCTCCTTTGATCGGCCTCCTGGCCTGAGCCTACAGCTTTTTTCCGACTTCGAGATTCCCCATTTGTTTTACATTGGGTGGCCGACGCTGTGTTGGCACTCTGCACTTGGCCGCCCCTGTGCCGCTGGAGGTGTGAGTTTGATGCTGCCTTGTGCCCCCCACCCCATGCTTACCTTAACCCCCGGAGACTGGGTTACCAAACCGTGCTGCTTTCCTATAAGTAGTGCCACTTCGATTACCCACTTTCTCCAATGGATAACATTGACACCAGATAACGAGTTTGATCTCTGCAACCGGCCGCCCCAGTGCTGCTGGTAGTGCTGTTTTGTCTCTTACCTGAACCTTACCCGATACTGATTCTGTATCGAGAAACTCAATATCGTAAATTGTTTACTTTTACCTTCATATTACTGATTGTGTTTCCTCCTATAGGATAACATTGTATTGTTGAAAAATACAAAATGCACTGTGTCCACTTTTTACTTTAAAAAGCATTGATATTGCAAAACGAATTTACTTGGAACATGGTATCTTTGGTCCCATAACATACATATATTAAAAGTAATATTTTTACAAACCATTGGTCTCAGATTTAGTCATTGAGTGTGTGTAATCATTTGCCTGCGTGTGTACAACAAATGCTTAGCACTACCCTCTGATAAGCCTAACTGTTTGCCCACACTACCACAAAAGAAGAGCATTAGTATTATCTAATTGAGCCTCTGTAAAGTGCCTGGGGATCCACTGGACTCTGTGCAAACTGTACCTCATTTTGGTATAGTATATAGAGAGCCAGCTTCCTACAGTGACCGCTTCTTAACTTCTCAGAATGACATTCATATAAGCAGATCTCCTGACCATCTCGTGCTCCAACATGTGCCTGCTCATTACCATAAACATAAACAAAAATCTCAGAATGGACAATCTTGTGTGATAACCAACTTAGTGGACTCTTATCATAAGAATTACCATAAACAGATCTGCAGAGCTGATAAAAGTGGCAAGCTCGTCAAAAACTATAAACTTTGCGTCCGTCTCTTATACTTCTTCACCGATCACACACGATAATAAAACTTAAATCGATTCAAAGCTATACTCGAAGTTGGCTTGAATCTATTTTCAATTCTCAACAATGCTTCTTGAAAAACATCAATATCTCCTTGGTCTTCTAGAGGTACGACTTGCGGCAACATCCTAAAAACAAGCATTGGCATAGCCAATAGGTCTCGCTTTTGGGACCTTATAAGTATTTAGTTATGCAGCACAATATCCTTGGTGCAACAACATCAACTGTTGCATGGCTAAACACTTACAAGGTCCCAAAGGCGAGACCTATTGGCTATGCCAATGCTTGTTGAAACTGCTAACAGTTGACGTAGTGCACAAGATAAAGGAGCAGTGATCCACGGCTTTGGGGGTTGGGTGGTGTAGCAGTGCGGTCCTCATCTGGTGTCTAATTTGGAAAAGGCAGAAATCTTCCATAGTCAAGACAGGAATTAACTCCCACTGCATTCTGCTAAAAGTCAGACATCTTTCTACCTTGTTTCTTACTCAATAAGAAAACAATCTAGGCTTGATAGTGGATGAATGCAGGAACAAGAAAAGAGGGCAAAGGCCAAGGATAGCACCAAAGGCTAAGTGTGTTCAAGGTGCTTGAAGTTCAAACGGCTCAACAGTTGTTATTCAGAAATTCAGAAGAATGTTTAACACTATTATGTTAGGAAAGATGAAGTTGATGCAATAAAAAGAGGTTTACAAGCTCAAACATTTTCACTCTTCGTAATGTATGCCATTGTTACTAGACATTAACTGTCTACACAATTATGGTATACACCTTTCTATTTTACTCACTGTCTAGTAGTTTTCCATCCATTTTTCAAGCTCTTTCATTGTACCTAGTTTACTTCCATTACCAATAATGTTAGGTCATAGACATTCACATAAGGGAACGGCCAGTCACCACGAATTATCCCCATTCAAAATTTTAAGAACGTTTAAGAATGTTTGGAATGAACAATCTAAACAGTGGCAGCCATTTTGAGTCACAAGAAGGAAAAAAGGGACACACTTGCATTTTACAATTAAGAATTTTGATTCAAACATCAATGTTCATTTTCAGGGACTAAGCTCCCTTAAACACAAATGGTACTTCAATCAACCATTTTGTTTCTTCCCTTCACAAAACCTTGACCCTGCCTTTTGCGGATGGATTTCTGTTCAACCTGTTTTTCTCATTTGTTTTGTATTCCAATCAAGTGTATGATAGAACACATTGAGAATTTTACTTCCAGAGAATCGCTTGCACCAATAACGGAATAACAAACACTACACAAAATATATTGTTCATCCAGATGGACGTACAGCCCTCTCCGTAGCTCACTTTTACAGGTCAATGGGTTTCCATTGAACTTCTGTTGAGAACGATTTCTTAAGTGCCTTCTCTGATACGCCTGTCTAAATCAATATGTCCAACGTGCACAGCAATTGGTGGGACAATAAATAAAGAGAAGCATCTGTAGAGCAAGCAGGCTGTTTACCTCTCCAATCACATTTACGTCTCTGCATTCTCATTCATGTGAACTTAAAACGCATTTTGCTCCAAATAAGATTTAGAAAGACGGCGCATACATCTGGGCTCAGAAACCAGTTGGTTGATTTGCTTTAGAAATGTGATCTATTTTTAGACTTTGCGTTTTTTTTTTTTAGAAAGCAAATAACCTGTAATGGAAATAAAACAAAACATATGTCCGCCCACAATATGCCCAGTGCGGTGTAAAAGAAATAAGACCTTGCTTAACGTACAGGTGTACTCTTACACAGTCAATATTACATCTTAACTAACAGGAACACAAGGAAACGAGGTGAGAAAGAAGGTGGGGAAGCAGAGAAACGTGAGGAAAGAAGAGGGAGAACCGAATCTAAAAATAACTCGGAATAGAGAAATGAAGGGGTGTTAAGAAGGGGGGTAGGAGGTGGAATAAGCGGTGACGACAGGGAAGAGCGAGGCAGGGTGTAAAAACGAGGAGATGGAAAGAAGGTTATAGAAGGGAAGGTGAAAGAAAGAGCGAGAATGAGAAACGCGAGCGGAGGCGAGGAAAGAGCAGCTGCCGGCTTCGGTGTTAAAAAAACAAGAGGAGCGGGGGCTAGCGAGCGCGGCAGCCTGGGCTTTTGAAAGCTGACCAGACGCTCGTGCGTCATGGCCTTTTTCCCCGCACGGCCAGCATGTTTCCAATTATCGCGCCCGCGTCTGGGCACGATATTTGGAAACACATGTCTGCCGCGCGCGTAACCGCAGGGAAAAGGCCATGACGCACGAGCGTCTGGTCAGCTTTTCAAACTCCCTAACTATAAGTCTCGCAGAGCAGCGCTTGCGCGCTACTCGAGGCTCGACCTAAAAACTAATTGTCCGCCTGATCCTAGGCAATGTAATATGTTCTTTTTCCTTTCTGGAAGTATAGTGTCGCTTTCATGTAAGTCATGAATTCCTCCTTTCAGTGTTGTAGAAATTTGACTAGTGCTCAAACTGCATGTTGTTCACTTAGAATGATAAGCTTGTAAAAATATTAAATATATGGAGACAAAAGAGAAAATACAATTTTCCTTGACTGAAAATCTGTATAGACGTGTGCTGTACTACACCAGCATTTCACCACATTACTGTATGCAATAATACAATTTTCCGTAGAGATTGCCTGACTGAGGACAACATCAGGCACTTCCAAGATGGCTCTGCCACATGTTACGTCGCATGATGACATGGACGTGGCGTGATGTTGCCGTGTCACTATAGCGCAAAAAAAAACAATGAAGCGGAGAGGGCTCGTGGTTCCGAAGAGGCGCAGAAGAACGTGGTGAGGCATGCGCGATATGTCAGATGATACACACAAGTCAAAGACTTTGCAATTGCACACAAAAAATATCAATTGAAAATGTCTCACTGAAGAAAAGTTGTCTCACATCAATCCAACAAAAGTTGTAAAAGCGGTGGCTTCAGGAGCAAATAATTTGCACAGAGTCCACAACACAAGAAACATCTTCCTGTTGAAATTCCGTGCATTATTCCCTGGGTTCCCAAGGAGAGCATTGCACCTGTACAACAGATTGTAACAAGTGTCTCTCCAGATCGTCGCCAGATGAAATAGTCCAAAGGTGCGCAGGAAGAGATTTATTGATCCAGCACAGTACGAGGTTTAACAGTACTGCTAAGGCTACATCAGAGCTCCAAGTTCCAGAACACTTAAAGAGAGCACCAAATGTACACAATTCAAAAGATAACATACAAAGATTTAACTAATGACAAAATTAACCAAATGCAACATGGTTGCTCTAAAGACGATGAGTTTGCAGAGCAGGTTCAATGTTGTTTTGGCTAAACTTTGCAAACGTTATGTTTTTACAAACAAATCCCTAAGGTTTTTAGAAAACAAAAAAACTAGGGCCCCTGATGTGCAAGGTGTTTTCTTACTGCACGTTGGGGTGGATCATTTTTTATTGTCCTGCCCAGCACTGAAATGTCTTGGATGGCCGTCTTAGCCAGGACAATTTAGTGAAGGAGCGGGGAAATCATCACTATGACCTGGCTGCCCTGTGGCAGATAGGTGCATGGTTAAGGGTTTCCACCGGCAGAGCGATCGGACACCCCACATGCAAAATGAAGTCCCAGCAACAGCCTCCGATTGGCCGAGGCTTGTCTTCAGTTAATTCATGTCCCTGCAAATACCATCGACTGTCTAAACTAACCAGGAATTCTGGGATTACTAGTTACTGTGCCCTACTGAGGAAGGGACCGCTGTCCTGCGTCTTTTTCTTCTGGCCACACCATTTTCATCAGCACCTTATTAACCTTTCGGGTACGACGTGGCTTCTCCGACGGACCACTGCAGGCACTCCCTGGTTACGTGACGAAGAAGAGCTAAGGGGAGAGAACTGGGGGCAATACCATACCCCCAATTGGGGGTGAAGTTTAAGGGAGTTCTTGGACACTGCCAACCATAACGTACCCTAGGTAAAATTGAGTTCTTCAGGTTTTGTCAAGAGAGACCTTCGCTACAGTGGATTTGGCTGCTTGGGTGTTTTCAGGCGCCAGGCAGTAGGCTGCAGCACTTTGTATTTAACGTGAGGCTAGATTTCTGGAGAACTAGACCAGTGCGCCTCCCCCGCTCCATCTCTTCCCCTCATCTCCCTCAGCAACCTCCACATTTTCTCATCTTTGGTGAACAGTCAGAATAGGCAAGATACATGGCAATGGGGGGATATCCCAAAGACTACAGGGTCTGAACCAAACCCACCGTATGCCACCACGCTCACCGTAATCCTTGCAGAAGCTGGAACAAGGTCACCGAAGACCAGCTCACCACCACCCTCAGCAGACCCCACTACCAACCTCCACAGACGCCAACACCTCAGCATTCAACCTCCACCGCTGGATCTCCAACTGCGCGAACACACTGGCCCCCCTCAGGAATCCCTCAGGCAAACAGCCCTCCAAGAATGCCAGCGGGTTCTCCCCCGCACTCCAAGAATCCAGGCGCACCTGCAAATGGCTCGTGAAAAGATGGAGGAGCAGCAAGATCACGGCAGACCATGCAGCTTTCAAATCCGCCGTCACCGCACACCACCACCTCATCAGAACAACAAAGAAAGCAGCCATCCAGGAACGCATCAACGCCAACGCACATAACAGCAAAGAACTCTTCGGCGTGGTCAAAGAATTTGCTAAACCCAGCACAGAGGCATCAGACATTCCTCCGTCTCAAGACCTCTGCGACAACCTCGCAACCTTCTTCCACTGCAAGATCAAGGAGATCTACGACAACTTTGCAACCCAAGACCCACCCACCCCACTCGGAACCACCGCAACTAATGGCTCCAAACCCCAGCAGACCTTGACCGGCTGGACTACTCTGACCACTGACGACACCCTTAGGATCATGAAGAGCATCGACTCGGAGCGCCCTCGGATCCCTGCCCTCACCACATCTTCAATAGAGCCGGCACCTCCATCGCACTTGAACTCTGCAGCACCATCAATCACTCTGAGTCCGAAACCTTCCCGGAAGACTGGAAGCACGCAGAGATCAATCCCCTGCTGAAGAAACCCTCTGCTGACCCGATGGACCTCAAGAACTACAGACCCATCTCTCTGCTCCCCTTCCCAGCCAGTCATTGAGAAAGCCATCAACGCCCAACTCTCCGAGTTCTTCGAAATGAATAACATCCTGAACCTCTCCCAATCGGGCTTCAGAAGGAACCACAGCACCGAGACCGCTCTCCTTGCGACAGACGACATCCGCACCCTCCTCGACCAAGGCGAAACTGCTGCCCTCATCCTCCTGGACCTTTAAGCCGCCTTTGACACCGTCTCCCACCACACCCTCTGCACAAGACTCCACAACGCTGGCATTCACGACAAAACCCTAAAATGGATCCACTCCTTCCTCACTGGCCGAACGCAGAGAGAAAGACTTCTGCCGTTCAACTCAGAACCCACAGAGATCAGCTGCAGAGTGCCTCAGGGATCCTCCCTAAGCCCCACCCTCTTCAACATCTACATGGCCCCGCCTGCAGCCATCATAAAAAGCCACAGACTGAACATCGTCTCCTACGCCAAAGACACCCAGCTGATTCTCTCCCTCACAGATGAATCCACAGCCGCCAAGAGCAACTTCCACAACGGGATGAAGGCAGTCACCACCTGGATGAAGGACAGCTGCCTCAAGCTTAACTCAGACAAGACCGAAGTCCTCATCCTGGGCTCCTTCCCATCCACCTGGGACGACTCTTGGTGGCCCGCAGCACTCAGGACCAGCCCACACACCCACGAACCACGCACGAAACCTCGGCATCATCCTGGACTCCTCGCTCTCAATGAGCTGCCAAATCAATGCTGTTTCATCCTCCTGCTTCCATACGCTCTGCCTACTTTGTAAGATCTTTAAGTGGATCCCCACCGAGTCCGGGAAATGGTCACCCATGTGCTCGTCAGCAGCAGACTCGACTACGGCAACGCACTCTACGCCGGCACCACCCAGAAACCCAAACAGAAACTGCAGAACGCCCAGAACGCCTCCTCCAGACTCATCCTGAACATCCTACACCTCAACCACATCACCGGCCACCTGATAGACCTACACTGGCTACCTGTCAACAAAAGAATCACCTTCAAGCTCCTCACGCATGCCTGCAAAGCCCTCCTCAACCACCCCCTCTCCTTCTACATTCCCACCAGACATCTCCGCTCCGCCCAACTGGCCCTGGCCACCATCCCACGGATCTGCAACACCACGGCTGGAGAAGGATCCTTCTCCTACCTCGCTGCAAAGACCTGCAACTCCCTGCCTCTGTACCTCAGGCAATCACCACTGCTACCGCAATTCAGGAAGGGCCTCAAGACCTGGCTCTTCGGCTGAACCGCAGACCCCCCCCCCACTTAGCACCTTGAGACCCTCACGGGTGAGTAGTCGCGTTTTATAAGATCACTGATTGATTGAAGTGGTCTTGGTAAATGAAGGGATGCTGTTTGCAAATAAGGAGAGACTGGGAAGGACAGGGAGCCATCAATAGCTGAGTTGTCACAGTCCTGGCTGCTCTAACTTGATCTTCAACAAGTCGGTTCCCCCCATTCCTCAGGCTAAGGAGGTTGTTTCAGTGGGACCAGTAGCACCCCCTTTCAACATAAAGCAAGGGCAGAACTGAGCCGGGAGAGCCAGTTGGACTAAACACATTACACCTTAATGATCTGGGAGGGGGCTGGCCCTAATCAGTTACAAACTTTTACACCCAATAGATTCTCTGTGCGGGCACAGTTTGATGAGGCCAGCAGAGTATCAGGACAGGAGGAGGTTTCTGCTCAGGTGACAGAGAGGTTAGATGCAAGTGAAACGGCTTGATCAGCTTCAGGATGGGGGAGCCTGGACTCAGAGAACTAACCCGACACAGACAGTTCAGTACGAGTCAGTCCTCTAAAAAGATGCTTAAGTGTATCCTGATGGAGAAAAAGGTTAAGAAAACTCAAACTGAATAAGCACCCCACTTTGAGAAATTAGCAGAAAAAGTGGTAGCCTTAGATGAGAAACTGACAAACTTTATGACTGATCAGCAGGATAGCAAACCACCTGATGCTTTTAGAGGAACACTCAAAGTCTAACATTAGTAGAATGGATCAATAAATCAGGTCCCTGTCCAGAAATTGTGAGGATCTGGAGAACCGATCCCGCTTGTCCAATATACGTATAGTGAGAGTCCCTGAGGGCTCAGAGTCGTCGCAATCAGAAATAGAACAAGCATTGGCATAGCCAATAGGTCTCGCCTTTGGGGCCTTATAAGTGTTTAGCCAGAGCTATTGACTTTGCCAATGTCTTCAAGCTGTGCTGTAGAGAAGTGTGGCTGCTGTGCGGCATGCTGAAAAGTTATAATAAAAAAGTGTCAGAAGCATTTTTGTTACTTTATATATGACCAAGAAGGCATTATGTAAAACTGAACGACCATATTAAAAAAAGTATTTACAATAAAAAATGTCCTCAGTTTTCTTTTGTTCTTGCAATGCTGGCAACTTGTTTCTGCCTATTGCAATGGTTGTTTGTTAAAGCTTTTTTTTTGAGGGGGCATAAACAATCGGAGGGTGAAGGTTGGGAACTAGTACCTGTATTATAACACTAGCAGCGGCCAGACGCTAGGGGAGAATCAACAGATGCCAGATTCCGAGAGCAGGCTGAGGTGGTGCTGAGTGATGCTGAGGTGGTGGTGGTGGTGACTGTTGCGGAGACGATGCTGAGGTGATGCTGAATGATACTCAGGTGTTGCTGAGTGATACTGCTGTGGTGCTGAGTGATGCTGTGGTGGTGCTGAGTGATATTGTCTTGGCGCGGAGTGATGCTGTGGCGGCGCTGAGTGATGCTGTGGCGGCGCTGAGTGATGCTGTGGTGGCCCTGAGTGATGCAGTGGCGGTGCTGAGCGATGCAGTGGCGGTGCTGAGCGATACAGTGGCGGTGCTGAGCGATGCTGTGGCGGCGCTGAGCGATGCTGTGGCGACGCTGAGCGATGCTGTGGCGACGCTGAGCGATGCTGTGGTGGCGCTGAGCGATGCTGTGGTGGCACTGAGCGATGCTGTGGTGGCGCTAAGTGATGCTGTGGTGGCGCTAAGTGATGCTGTGGTGGCGCTGAGCGATGCTGTTGTGGTGCTGAGCGATGCTGTGGTGACGCTGAGCGATGCTGGGGTCGCGCCGAGCGATGCTGTGGTGGCGCCGAGCGATGCTGTGGTGGCGCTGAGCGATGCTGTGGTGGCACTGAGCGATGCTGTGGTGGCGCTAAGTGATGCTGTGGTGGCGCTAAGTGATGATGTGGTGGCGCTGAGCGATGCTGTTGTGGTGCTGAGCGATGCTGTGGTGGCGCTGAGCGATGCTGTGGTCGCGCCGAGCGATGCTGTGGTGGCGCCGAGCGATGCTGTGGTGGCGCTGAGCGATGCTGTGGTGGCGCTGAGCGATGCTGTGGTGGTGCTGAGCGATGCTGTGGTGCTGCTGAGCGATGCTGTGGTGGTGCGGAGTCATCCTGTGGTGGTGCTGAGTGATGCAGTGTTGGCCCTGAGTGATGATGTGGTGTCGCTGAGTAAAGCTATGGTGGTGCTGAGTGATGCTGTGGTGGCGCGGAGTGATGTTGTGGTGGCGCTGAGTGATGCTGTTGTGGCGCTAAGTGATGCTGTGGTTGTGCTGAGTGATGCTGTGGTTGCACTGAGTGATGCTGTGGTTGCACTGAGTGATGCTGTGATGGCGTTGAGTGATGCTGTGATGGCGTTGAGAGATGTTGTGTTGGTGCTGAGTGATGCTGTGCTGGATCTGATTGATGCTGTGCTGGCTCTGATTGATGCTGTGGTTGCGCTGAGTGATGCTGTGGTGTTGCCGAGTGAGAGATAGAGTGAAGATATAATGCCCAATTAGAGAGGGTGGTGAGAGAGAAAGAGAGAAAGGGTGTACATAGAATAAAGAGTGGAGCGGGATAGAGAGAGAGAAAGAAGGGGAGAGAGAGTGAATGAAGGAGTTTGAAAGAGAAACAGATAAAGGGGTGAGAGAGAATGAAAGGCTAAAAAAGATAGAGAGGGAGAGTTAATTAAGTAGAGAGAGAATTAGAGAGGGGAGAGAGAGAAGGAGAGAGACAATAAGAGTGGGGGTGTGGAGTTTAAATAGAGTGAAGAAGTGACGCGGAAAAAGTAACCTTAAATATAGCTTTGCACGAATAAATATTTTTTTTTTAAAACAGTGAGAGACAAAAATACTGGTAATTAGGCTGTGACTCCCAATATAAAACAAATAGCGATATAAGGTGAAATCAACCCACCGAAGCAATATTTCTAACTAGACAAAAAAAGCTTGCATTTCAATGCTAATCGCTGTTGTTTTTCATGTGACTGTAGTCCAGGGCCCTCAGTTGGCAATGTGAGCTGCTGCTGCGATTGAAACATCAGAGTCCAGAGAGTTAATGAGCCATGACGAGGAAATGAGGAAGAGATAGGAAACCCAGATGCCAGCTGCGCGTGCACGCCATCGTGAACTCAAGCTGGTCGCCAGCCGAAAGCCAGTGTTTGCACTTCCAAAACTCGCTTACTAAAACTCTCGGCCAGACCAGCGCAAGCGCTGGTGCAGGCCGAGACCTAAAAATGGCTGGCTCAATTATTAAGGGAGTCATTGAGCAGGGAGACTGGAGAGCTGCCCGCTTAAGACCTATCCCAGCAGGTACCCTCAAGGAGGGCGCAATGCAACGCACCATTATTGCTTATTTCCAGCACTACCGGATTAAGGAATGTGGGCCAGATGTACGACGATCAGTGTTTGCGACTCGCAAATTGTGATTTTTACTTTTTAGAGTCGCAAAATCTGATGTACAACAGTGTCTGAGACACTGTTTGCGATTCCCAAAGGGGTCGCAAGGGACCGGCCTCATTGATATTTATGAGGCAGGTAGCAATTTGCGACCCATTGGAAATGGCTGGCACTCACAGGGATGGTGGCCTGCTGGGGTCAGCAGACCACCATGTCTGTGACTGCTTTGTAAATATAGCAGTTTTTTTTAAATGCAGCCCATGTTCCTTAAAGGAAAACGGGATGCTTTTTAAAAATAAAAAGTTTTCATTTTTTCAGAGTGGTCAGCGGTCCGTGGGACCACTGCCTGCACTGAAAAAATGTTGGCGCCCCCCATTCACACAGGGGAAGGGACCCTTGGGGACCCCTTGCTGTTTGCGAATGGCTTACCACCAATTTGAAATTGGTGGTAAACTTTGAATGTTTTGCTACTGCATTCACGGTTGCAAAACATTCCTACATACCGGTGCGACTCACTATTAAGAAGGTGCTGCGGCAACAAATGATGGATGGAATGCTGAATAAATCAAAAATTCTTCACCAGTCAAGAGATCTGGGTTAAATCCATTGTTCTTTTGCTCACTACGCCACCCCAGTTTGGACCGGAAACAAGCATCCTGGGACCAGTTTTGGGGTATATCACCTCCCATCAGCCAGACTAGCTTGAATTCAGTGGCACAGCGAGCAAGGGACCACATCTGGGCATACCCATCCCACTAGAGGAGCAGGGTCAAGACTGATTTGCATATGGCTGGGCCCAAACTGGGGTGGTGTAGTGAGCAAAAGAACGATGGATTTAACCCAGATCTCTTGACTTGGGGTGAATGTTTGATTGATTCAGCATTCCGTCCATCATTTGTTGCTGCAGCACTATTTGGAAGGGACGCCCTTGGCACGCCCCTTCCTAATAGTGACTTGCAAACCTTATTTTGCGAGTCGGTAATAGGTTACTGACTCCCAAAATAGCGTTGGTACATTTGAAAATGCATTTTAAAACGTCCTGATGGGTCATTTGCGACCGGTAAAATGCGCTATACATCTGGCCCTTAATCTTGAGTGCTGCCAGATTGGAAAAAAACCGCATTTCTTCAGAAAGGGGCTTTATTTTCTCCATTTTTAGGTCGAGCCTCGAGTAGCGCGCAAGCGCTGCTTAGAGGCGAAGACTTTTAGTAAGCGAGTTTGAAAAGCAGTCCCAAAAACGCTCAACGTCGTGGCTGGCCTTTTTGGGATGGGTACGCGCGGCAAACATGTGTTTCCAATTATCGTGCCCAGACGCGGGCGCGATAATTGTAAACACATGTCTGCCGCGCGTACCCATCCAAAGTCCAGCCACGACGCACGAGCGTCTGGTCAGCTGAGCAGGCTGCCGCGCTCCCTCCTCCCCCCCTCCGCTCCTCTGTTGTGCGCGCGCACCACTGTTTTTTTTTTTTTTTACCGCGCGCGCGACGGACCCACAGTTGAAGGAAGCTGGCTCGCACCTCACAGGAGCGTTAGGCCACATCCTCTCCCTTTAACTGCAGTCTCTCCAAGGCTCGTGTTTTAAACGTCTAGAGAGCTGGTAGTTTCGACAAGTAGATTATTATGCGAGCCCGTGGTCACCTCCCCTGTAGCCAGTCCGTCTTCGGCGGCCGGTGGTGTATTTCAGCTCGCTTGTCTTGTCGAGGGTTTGTTGTAAACCACGGAGTTTGTTTACGTGAAGAGCCCGCTCACTCTGAAACGCGCTGTAAATTCTCGAAGACAGCAGGCGGGTAATAACCATTAATGATGGCTCTGCGGCTCGCCCCCTCCCGCCTCCGAGGGGGCTGCCCTTTGCGGCGAGGCTGCAGATTGCTCGGCGATGGGCTCCTCTGACACACGCGGGGCCGGGGAGACAGTGGAAGAAAATGTCAAAGCAATCCGAGATCATTAGGGCGTTGAGTCACGCAGAAAGAAATCCGTGGGTAGCGCTGCGGAGAGTGGATTAGCCGAGGCCATCTCCTTGATGGAGCGGGCGCTGTCAGAGCCCGGCTCGCAGGCCTCGCTGTCCGTTTCATTATCACTAAAACAGGGGCGAGGAGGGGGGCAGCGGTGGCTTCACGGGGTCTCAGTCCGGTGAGCAGTGACAGGAGCCTAGGTGAGAGCCAGGTCAAGTCGCACTTCGTTTCCGGAACCAATGCTTTTTTTGTTGTTGTTGTTGCTCTTTTTATATAGCGCAAACTCGACCCGAAGGTTTTGGAGCGCTTTACATGAGCACCAGTTACGTTACACAAGGACACATTCATTTTTGGTAGGCACGGGGAGATAAAGTGATTTGCCCAGAATCACAGGATGCTTAGCCGACGCCGAGACTCGAACCTGGTTTCCCAGATCCAAAGTTGGCTGCTCTTTCCCTTACGCCAGTCGTTCCATTTTCTGTTCACCAAGGCCTGATTCTTATTTCTAGGTCTGCAGAGAAGGAGCATTTGCCAATTCTGTGTAGTTGTGAGGTAATAACGCGTGCAAAGCCCCTAGTCACGCAAGCGGAAGTACTGAAGTCCATCTGACACGCCACAGAACAGGAAGTCCCGTCTGAGGGAAGTCTTACCTCGGGGCCTGTGTGTGCGCGCGCTTAGACTAGAGATACCGGACACCGGTGATGTTTATACAGTGTGTGTGTGTGTGCGCGCGTGGAGCCACTAAGCACCTAATATAAACAGTGTTGTGCAGGACTTTAAGTGGGATGAAAAAATTGGGGGGGGGGGGTCTCTCAAAGGGGCGTGGCCAATGTAATTAAGGGCGTGGCTTAAAAACACATAAGGTAAAAATCTATGCTTAGCATAGTGTGCCCCCAACTTGTATTTTGCTGTTTGTCATTGCATCCAGATATATGATACAACGAGTAACATCATACCGACAACAAGTCAGGACTATTGGCTTTGTCAATGGTTGTTAGTTGCATAAGATAAATAAGCAGCAACTATGGCTTGTATATAATATTGAAAAAGCTTCCTCTTAAAGCCCTGGTGACACCACGACAATGTTGCTGCTCCTGAGTTTCAAAAGAAGAAGGGAAATCCAGAGAGAAAATGACTCTCTTTAAAGGATTTCCCTTCCCCTACCACGCTCAGCTGGCATCACGTCATGCCGTTACTTCTCCACTAGTGAGCAGTGAGCAGTTTGAGCACGCTCACATCGATGTGCCTGCTGTCACTGCAGCCAGGAAAAAAACGGACCGCCTGTGCCAGGGCACAAAACTGAGCCCGATAGAGACCTGTTTCGAGGCCCCCTTTAAACAAGCATTGGCATAGCCAATAGGTCTCGCCTTTGGGACCTTATAAGTGTTTAGCCATGCAACAGTTGATGTTGTTGCACCAAGGATATTGTGCTGCATAACTAAATACTTATAAGGTCCCAAAAGCGAGACCTATTGGCTATGCCAATGCTTGTTTAGACTTAGTTTGGGAGACAGCCAGGAAGCAGAAAGAGTTCAGAGCCCTGCTTCTAGAACTCAAAGCCTTAGCCATTCCTGCATCTACTCGAGGGGCAAATTTAAGGATCATTTGGAGAGGGAACTTTTAGGACTCCACTGATCCAAACGGGGATTATAATATCATCTCTACTCGCATAGCTTCTTTGGCTGGGAAGGGAGACGTGGGGTGAGATGAGCCAGGTCTTTGGTAAATGAGGTGTAGAGGCACAAGATACATTTTCTTGGGGGTTTTTTTTCCAGGGAAGAAGGGGAGGATTGGGGAGGGTGGGTTGCATGCTGGTAATCAAGGTTTTGATATTTTTATTTGGCCATGAGGCATCAGAATTGTTAAGAGATTTGGTCTGGCAGACAGGTTGTACACTGTCTTTTGAATGTGCTGGACAGACAAGGTGTTGTTTTTTTCTTTAATCTGTTATGGTTGTTTTTGGGGGGTTTTCTGCAGGTTGGGCCGGGTGCGGGAGAGTAGGAGGTGGGGTTCCACCCATGGGTGGATAAAGATGCACACCAACGCATCTATTTTACTAGGGAGGGTCTGCCTGGTGATTGGGTGGGCTCAGAAGGGTGGGATGAGTGGGTAGAACTGGTGTAAGGGGGAGGGAAGCAGAAGAAGAAAAATGGAAAGGTGAATCTCAGGTATCAGAGCAGAAAGGGTACGAAGATGTAGATCATGAAGCTCTGGAGAGGCTTTTTTCCTTTGTCCCGCATGAGCCATCCAGGAATTATTGCTGGTGGTCTGTTGTTTAGGGTGGCAAGATACCGGTTACGGGGCCTACGGGAAGGTTGGGCTGCGATCTTGTTCAATGGTTAATTTAACATTGGCTAGCTTTAATGCAAATGATCGTACAACAGGGTAAAGAGGGAAGCCATGCTCGTGTGGCTGAAACAATTTAAGCCCAATATCATTCTACTACAGGAAACGCACTGAGTGCTAGGAAGGGAGAAGAAGAAAGTGAAGCATCTGGTGCCATGGCACACATTTCTTTCCAGTGAAGATGACGCAGAGGGGTGTTGCCATATTGGTAAGGAAAGATTTACAGACAAAATCCCTCCAGGTAGTTAAGGATCAAGTGGGGTATTCAGCCATTCTTCCAATAGAGCTGGGGACCCCAGAATCAATGTTGGAAGTTATTATGGCCCAGTAAGTGATAATGCCAGTCACCTTCAGAAATTGGCATGACCATTATGCACTCAACCCAGGTAGGCCATCCCTTGGGGGGAATTTTAATTTTCTACCGGATCCAGTTCTAGACTCCTCTAACCCATCAGGCACCAAGTATAAAAGACATACAGGGAAAGACCTGTGTTCCCGCCTGGGTTTGCGTGATATATAGAGATCAAGGAATACAGGGTTACAATTCTTCACCTGCTACTCTAAAATTTCTAGGATTGATCTGTTCTTAGTGTCCTTTTCCTTGTCCACTATAGACATCTTCCACCATGTAAGCGGTTTTTCAGACCACTCAGCTGTAGTATAAAGCTGCTCAGTTCCTCTGCAGACGAATGTATCTAGATGGATCATGGATAACACAATACTCCTAGAGTCAGAGTGTCTGAATCGGATATGTATAGAGATACACATCTTTTTTTAGTTAATGATTCTTTGGCAAGGTGTTGACAGTCTGGGAGGTGTACTATCAGAGGGGTCTTTATTTCTCTTACAGCGTTCAGAGTTAAAAGGGACAGGGAAACAATTTGTTCCCTGCAGAAAGAGGCTGCTAGAGCTTATCAAGTCGCACTCTCTGATCTTTTGAGAGAAAGATGGAAGGAACAAAAGGAGAGGGTCAGAGACTTTAACCTCGAAAATGAGTTACTAAACAAGCAGACTTTTCAGCGTTAGGTATATGAAGGAGAATGTGGAGACCAGTTTCTAGCCCAGCGAGCCCAAGAGAGTAAAAACCATAGCTTGATTTTGCAAGTCAAAAGCAAGCATTTGAATTGGCTCATGGTAAGATTGAGGAAATTAAGCAAGCATTTTACCATTATTACTCTACCTAGTACCAGGGTGATACAGTTGGTGGGGCAGAGGGGGTTAAAGAGCAACAAATAGAGGATTTCCTGGCAGGTCTGGATTTTCCCTCTTTGACATCTGAAGCCTCCGATGTCTTGATACCAATTTCAAAGAGAGAGGTACCGGAGGGAATAGGACTGCTTATCAGTGGCAAGGCTCCGGGGGAAGATGGTCTGGTTGCAAAGTTTTATAAGGCATTTTTCAGCAGTGCTTTCAGGATCTCGGACTACCTTGTTTGTCTCTTGGGAGGAGGGAGACATACCTGACTCTTTCTTTAGAGGAATTTTGATTAACATTCCTAAAAAACGCAAACCCGTAATAGACCCGGGGTCTTATCGAAAAATGTATTTCTTAAATGCAGATTATAAGCTATACACAAATATTTTAGCTAATCAAATCAATTTTGCGACCCCAGCTCTGATCCCTCCTCATCAAACAGGGTTTATAAAAGGTCAAAGTCTGTTCACAAATACTCAGTTTATGGCAGATTCTATTGATCTGGTGTCAATAGACTCTATTCAAGCGGCTATTATTCCATTGGAAACAGAAAAGGAATTTGACCTAGTGAGCTAGAAGCGTCTATTCTATACTATGCGCAAGTTCTGAGTACCATCTCAACTCAACTCAACTCAATTCAAGCCATATACCATGGTGCTATAGCTCAATTGGCGAGGAACGCACAGGCAGGGCAAACAGTTTTGGAGCTTGCCACCCAGCAGGGGTGTCCCCTCTCCTCACTATTTGCTTTGTTTTTAGAACCACTGACCCAAGCCCTGCGCCAAATACCTATTTTGGGGGCTCCCATAATCCAGCTATATGCATACGATGTGGTGTTGTATTTAACCCCCACATTAGATTATATAAACATGACCGTACAAATAATCACAACTTTCACTGCTTTGGTGGGTTATAAGATAAATGAGGCCAGGACAGAATGCTTACTTTTCAATGTCTCCCCAGAAGTTCTCCCTCTTGTTCTGAAAATGAACTATAGAGTGGGCCCAAAGAGATGTTTAGGGTTATACAGGGATAATTATAGCCCAGTCCTAAAGAAGGTATAACATTTTGGGGAAATTTGGAGGTGACGTCCACTCTCGTTAATGGCAGAACTGCACTCATTAATATGTCAATTCTTCCTTTGTTTCTATTTCTTATTCTTGCCATCTCCTACTGGCAAGAAAATTCCTTCTCTGTTAGACTTGATCAGATGTTACTTTCGTTTGGGTGGAACGAGAAATACACCCTAGTTCAATTGAGTGTTTTACAATTGTCCACAGGTAAGGGCGGACTGGGACTTCCAGATTTACAGCAGTGGAAATCCCTCGCACCCGCAGAGCCGGGACAGGGGGAAGAGCTTTCTCCTACATCGCGGCCAAGACCTGGAACGAGCTCCCGATCGACATCAGACGCGCCCCCTCGCTGAACACCTTCAGAAAGGTCCTCAAGACATGGCTGTTGAACTGAACGGAACTGCTGAGCCCCTCCCCCAAGCGCCTTGAGACCCTCACGGGTGAGTAGTGCACTTACAATTCCTTGATTGTAACTTGGCATTTCATGCACCACGGTTACGCCGCCTGTCAGTGGAGTATTCCAATTTTGTTCTGTACTAGATGCTGAAAGTCCTGAATATTCCCGATTTATACTGGTGTGCAAAAACCCCCAAACTCCTGAAAAAAGTGAGATACAAAACGCTATCCCTATACGTAACACTCCGGCAGAATATCTTCTTAAGTCAGGGCATTCCCATCATAGATGCTGAAACACCGCTAGGGTCTTGTCGTTTCCTGTCTCCCGGTTTGCTCAAAGAAATTATACCTAAGTGGGCAGATTTAAATATAACGAAGATAGGGGACTTTTTCGTGGGTCCCAATTTCAAGTCCTCAGAGATGTTGTTTTAGGGCAAAGACCTCCATAGACAGTACCATTTTTTATGTATGCTCAAATATGATCGATCCTTGGTAATTTTAACAGAGTCGACATTGAGTCTTCCAGGGAGACAGCAAAAGATATGTTTAGGGAGAATGGAGTCAATCTTTCTCTTAGGTTTTAGCACCAGACGCTGAGCCCAGACCCTGTGCAATTAGTAGAAGCAGCGAGAAATAAATGGACACAGTCCACCGGGATTGACTTAAGTGACGAACAATGGGAGAGGTATTTCAGCTTAAACTACACCTGCTTTAGGGGTGCAAATTTCCAGCGCTTGGCTTTTTGTAACAGGTGGATGCTCTTTCTAACACACTGGTCTCTGAATAAAATGTCCCCTTCAGTGCCTGGGAAGTGTCCATAGTGTTATTCCGAGGAAGATTGGCTACACATTTTGGTCTGCAACTCCCTTAATTCTTTTTGTGAAGGGATATGCAGTGTGGTTAGCAGGACCACCCAAGAGAATGTTCCTCCCTCACCAGGAGTAGCTCTCCTAGCCCTGGTGGACTTGCACTTTCGAAAAGCCCTTCAGGTCAGGAACTTTGTTTTTACTGCAATGTTGATTGCTCGGTCACTAATTACTACCCATTGGAAGTCCCCTGTTGGGCCCAGTTTTGAGGAATGGGTAACAGAAGTGAGGAAAGTCAGTCGATGGGAAGCCTGGTTTCATGCCAGGATGAATAGATGCGTCACATATTATAGAAATTGGAGAAGTGGGCTAGTAAAGTATTTAAGGGAGGAGGGTAGGCACAGGCACTTTATTAGTAGGAGGAAAGAGGGTATGCACAAGCACTTTTTGCAGGAGTCATGAAGGTGCTTGCCGGGTTAAAGGCCTCCTCTGAGAGGCAGTATGATAGTGCTGCACAGTCACTTTAGGGGGGAGGTCAGGAGGAGGGAGGCGGGGTTTTTAAGATCTTGCATAGACTGGGCATGAGATGGGAAGCTTACCTGAGATCAGTGTACTGGGGTGCCTGCACAGCCAGGCCAGTATTCATTGGATCAAAGTGGACATTGCTTTTCTGGTCCACTCTCTCTCTGTTTCCCATTAGAAAGAACTTCAGATTTTTGTACTGAAGATCACAAAGAACAAAAGAAGCAATCAGAAACCCCCAGAAGGAAGAACTACATTTGGGTGGTGTGACCAAGGCATCTTCCACCGCATGGTATTTCCAATGCTGTGGGGTCTACGGGCTTTCATGCTTTTTTCCAGCTGCCGGCCTCTGCAGCCCAGCCTGTCACCATGGTCGTATCACTACAGCACTGGCATTTGGAGACTGTGAACATTCCCCTATTGCTGACACATTTGGTGTGACACTCACCCCAACTATTACGACCATTAGCGTACTTTGAGGCTTAGATTCATCTGAAAATTTACCTGGAACAGGACTGTCAGGCTCCAATGCGCGGAATCATGCCAACCAAAACAAGAAAAACTAAGGAGACACTCTGACAGAACCTTTCAGAATTGCTCACACCAGCCAGCCACTAATAGTAACTAGGCTGTGTATATTAAAACTTGCGTATTTAGAGTAGAGCTGCATCTGAAAAAGAGGACTCATATTATTCCTGCTCTGAGGTCAAGCATACTAAACAATGCCCCATCACATTTAATAGTACAAATAAACTGTTACGTGAATCAAAGCCATATAGCAGTGACAATAAGTTTAGTGTATGTTATCAGTTTTTAAGTGCATCCGTGTTTCAAAAACTGCATCAGCATCTAAGTGTAGTGGAACCATATCTCTGGGCTTTTTGAGATAACAGCTAATGCTTGATCTAAAAACTGATTAGTATTTCTGAGTCTGAGCCCTCTCTGTTCTGGAGAACTGACCTTATGACAATGTTTTTAGCTGCATTAGCAAGTCAATAAATTACTCTCATCCCTAAGTCACAGTAGGAAAAAGTTCCACTGCCTGAGACCAAGATCCCAAAAAAGGAACTAGGTAGATTTTTGCCCGCTGATCCCCGATATTTGATGGGATGAATTGTTTGGTTGGTTTGGCCCATAGGAACCTGTGAACCGTAGAGTCTTTTTCTGATTTTTCTTTGGTGACAGTCGGAGGTTTTGAATAGAGAGGTGTGATCATCATTTTTGCTACCACTAATGTTCTTTGGCCTATTATTGAATTTTTGAGCCTTGATAAAAGATTCTTAAAGATGGAGAAGGAAGGCGAAAATCATTGCACTTATTGATCACAATGTTGTGCGTGGTAAATGGATAATCACCGATTCAAGGTGACAGGAGGTCATCCGGACTAAAATAAGAAATATCAAAGAATAAAAAGGTAACCACATCAAATTTATTATTTTTAAACAATTATAACAATTTTAGACAACTTCTAGTATCATCCAGCATAAAAATATTACTATTAAATCGTCAGAGCATCAAAAGTGATGAGATGTCAACTTTGTGCATTGATAGTTCAGGGTAATAAGAACGCCTATAAAATCAAAATAATTTGCTGTGCAAAAATGTTCACCTTATTTCATGTAGGTGTAGTTCTGCTTTTATGCTCCTTCACCATTCATGGTTGTCCACAGTCTTTGCCGTGCTAGTGAACCGGCATGTGAGTTGGTGTAGAAAGCTGAAATTCAGTGTCCGGTCCATTAGCCATTCCCAGAGGTGGTGGTTGAGTCAGGCGTGTGGGCTAAATCTCCACTGGGAGCACAATAGGTGATTATACCCTCTCCAGTTCGAGTGGTGATCATAGGCCTCTGGCACCTTCCTGTAGAACCAAAGAAAACTATGCAGCTTTGAAGTAAACATGAAAACAACAAAAAGTGATGGGTGGATTGCTTGCAAAAGTATTTCCCATTAGCAATCACTTGGGATGCATTCCAATCCATTTTTTTTGCCACTATACCACTTCAAACAGAAACCGGACATTTGAGGCTCATCAGTGAGCCAAAGCTGCAACCCTACGGCATAGTAGGCGCTGAACAATTGCTAGTGGATTAGACTATTGGAAGCATTCCGCCCATCATCTTTTGCTGCTGTTTTTGAAGAAACACATCCCTGATCCAAGTTGACTTGATATGCCTTGTACCTTTTAACATGCACTGACCCACATTGGGACAATCTTTATCGAGCCAGGCTTAAACAGTCAGAGGCTTCTGGGATCTGGATAGGGTTCAGATGCAGGAAGCTGATGGATTCTTACGGGAGGTCTGAGATGACCTTTTTGGGTGGCGGACCAACGGGTTTCTCAGCTTGCTCTCGTGCTTTCTCTTCGTACATGAGGATGCTGAGAAAGGAACAGTAAAGAGAGTGGGAGATTGAGGAAGCAATAGACAGACGGAGAACGAAATGTAAGGAGTTAGTTTTTCAAAGGACTCTAATCCTGAGACAACACCAACTCTCGCACAATAAACCATGTTTCCATACTATGCATAGCTTTGCCATGGAAGACTAATATAACATTCTTGTATGCACAAATGTTCTTGTAGTCACAACGTTTATTACCGCACATGAGGGTAGTAGTAACGGTGAAGGGTTGCAGTCCATTATATGATGCTGGAGCAACATTTCACCTAGCAAGATATAGCAGCTGGTGAATGCAACACAGGCAGTATCATACAACATCACCAGGCTTGAAGCAAAGAAATGGAAGGAAAAGGCCAGAAGATGAACCTTATTTTGCTCTGCACCAAGAATAAGGAACTCCATCCCAACACAGATATGACGGACACTTTCAATCGCCCATGAAGCTCCAAGGTGTTTCCTTAAGGGAACACCTTGTCTAAAACTAACCGGTTATAATGCATAACCCCACACGGTTTCAAATTAAGAGAACCTTCCCATTTGCAGGCAAGTCATAATTGCCTTCACTTTGTTTTTCCGACACCCTGTTGTACAGCGCTCATGTGCTTTTTGGCTAGGTTTGTGATATAAAAATACTCATGAATACATGCATATATTGGTGTTGGAAATGCAGGGATTTGAGATGAGGGTTGGTGGCAACAAAAGGTAAGGAAGGGATAGTGAGAGTGAAAGTAAGAAAGACAGGAATGCTGTCCAAAGATTTCAATGGAAAGGGAAACAAGCATTTGCAATGCAATAGGTCTCGCATTTGCGAGAGTTTAAGCAACTGGCATTGTAAATGACAATGCATTTTATTTATGTGTTGGTTTTTAAAACATAAATAAAAAGCATTGTCATTTACAATGCAAATAGCTTAAACTATCGCAAATGCAAGACCTATTGCATTGCAAATGCTTTTTTGTTTAGCCACGTTGTACAGCAGCCCCGCTTCTTTGCAGCATGGCTGAGTGGAAAAAAAAGTTAAGAGAAAGTGTGAAAGATCGGGTTAACAGTTTTGGAGATAAGAATAGGGTAAACAAAAGGGTGAGTAAGTATGGAGCGATTGATTAAGTGGTTAGGATACTTTAATAGGGTCAAAGTGACACCTACCTGTCAACCAGCGATTGGAGAGCTAGCTAGCACCCCACACACAGCATAGTTGAGTACATTTAAAATACAAAGTTTAATTACTTGAGAAATTATTCATCTTCAGTATTTGAAACTAAAACTGTAATTGTGTATAATGCATTGCATTTCAATCTAAACGTTTCTATTTCATTCTAAATTCTGCCTTTTCTGGACATTAAATGTAAAAATTTTAAACTTAATTCAGAGTGATGTTAGTCTTGGGTGCACGCGGTGATAGAAGCATGGCGGTCACTGGTGCCAGCAGACTGGAAGGCATGCCGCCTGGTGCAAAGATGCTGGGGTGCAAGTAGGCTTGGGGAGTATACACGTCAGGCCTGCCATCTCCGCATCACAACCATTACAGAATTTATGTAAATTTAACCAGGAGTCATCAGGACGTTATGAAATGTCCATAACTATGAGAACAAGCAGTTACTGCATGCAGCTCACGTAAGCGTGCCGCGCCTGGACAGGAGATGTGCACGCGTATGGTACGAGCAGGCGTTGTAATAACGCCGCGAGCCGTATCGCGTGCACATCGGCTGTCTGGGCCGAGCGCAAACAGACGCCGTGAGCATGCACATCGCCTGTCCAAGGGGGAAAGTGACTGTTACCACTTCCCGCTCACCTGCCAGTGTACGCGGAGCGTGCCAAGAGGCCACCGGTGGTCGGGAGAGCCATGAGTGCACCACAGCTACAGAAGGAGATGCCAGCTTTGCTGCTTTCAGCTCGGCCCCCAGTTCACACCGAGCATGCCAAGAGGCACTCGGGGGGTCGGGAGAGACTCAAGCCCCGGAGCAGGTGAAAGAGATGCCGGCATCCACCGCCAGACAGCCCGTTATCGAAAAAGTCAGGTAGGGGTGGTGAGCAAGGGGCAACAAAACTGGAAAGCAGCCGCGGGCGCATTGAGAAAGTGAAACTGCATGAGGCTTAATAAAAATGCAAAGCCGTGCGCTGACGGAAGGGGGACAGGAGATGTGCATGCGTAGGGAGGATAGGAGATGTGCACGCGTACGGAGCACAGGAGATATGCGACCCGTACACGTGCACATCTCTTGTCCGCCGGACGCGTGCACATCTCCTATCTGCTAAGCTTCGGCCCTACGCGTGCACATGTCCTGTCCCCTTCCGACCCAAGTCGACAACAATAGATCTCGCATAGCGAGCAGCGCTTGCGCTGCATCGCTAGGCGAGACCTAAAAACGGCAGGTCTGAGCTGAGCACAAATCATGCACCCGTCCTCCTTGCTGAGTACATTTGGAACCTAACTAAGACAAGGGTTTGGGGTAATAGGAGATGCTGCTGATCGACGGCGACTACCTGTAACTCCAAAGACGAGGACTTCGAGCTGCACACCAATGTAAACAAGGAGCGCCGACCGGTGACTGGCCAGGCCGGCTGCCGCTTCGCTGCTTGTGCTGTCTCTGCCTCCCACAGTGATTTGTAAGAACGGCACTGTTTTGTCACGCATGCGTACGATCTAAGGCATCGCGCGCATGCGAGACAAAGAGTGCAAATCCAGCCACCAATCAAAAAACAAACAAGCATTGAAAATGCAATAGGACTCGTATTTACGCGAGCCCTATTGCATTTTAAACGGAAGTGCGGGCATTAAAAAAAGCACGAATAGGAGGGGGTGGGAGGGTAGTTGTGGTCAAAAAAATTACAGACTGCAGGAGGGAACAGGGAGAGGCAGGGGAACAAAACGGTTTTTAAAGTAAAGGGGCTGATAGCCTCGGAAGAATAAAAATGATGACATGGCTGCCAGGAGGCTGGACTAAGAATCCAAAAACCAATCAAAATGCTGAATTTATGATTGAAGCCAATGAAAATTATGGACGGAAAGTGGGCGGAGCTTCCCCCAGCTATAGTGTATACTGCATGTCTCGCAAAGCGAACAGCGCGTTGCGCTGCAATGCTATGCGAGACCTAAAGAAAGAAACCGCCAGAATCCTGGATGAAGTGTAAACAGATTACATCAACATGGAATGCCTTAGGCCGCGTTTCCCAAACTCTGGGCCCCTAACAACTGGAGGGCAGTCAGCCATAAAACAGCATTAACATTTTGGATTTATTTTGGTACATTTGCTATGCTTCAAATAGAGGTCAAATGCCAGGCACTGCCTTCTAACAATTGTGGCATAGAGTGTTTAAGAAATGCAGTGTGAGTACAGCGATGCAGAGTGGCATAGAGTGCATTGGTATAGAATACAGTATAGTTGAGTGGTGCAGTCTTGCAGAGTGCATTGGTGCATAGTAGAGTGGCACACAGTAGAGTGGAACAGAGCAGATTGTTTCTGAGCAGATTGGCATAGTGTGCACCAGTGAAGAGTACAGTGGGGTAGAGTAGTGTGGGGGTAGAGTGCATTGGCATAGAGTAGAGAGGCGTTGAGTGAAGCGGCAGTGTGGAGTAGCGCAAAGTAGAGTGCAGTGTTGTGGAGTTAAGTAGAGTGGGGTAAAGTGGAGTATGCATGGTGTGGTAGCACACTGCCATTACAGACAACACATTGTCAATTGAGAGAAACTCATTGCAGAAAATAGTGCTTACAGACTAAAGACAACGTACCTTGTAACAACCGAACTAAAAGGGCCATCCTCATGGGAGGTTACAAATGAAGACAATGAGGTACTTAGGAGGGACTATCAGGTCTAATAACGAATCAGAAGCCAGCATTTATGAAAGGACAATGACACAAGCCAATGACAAATATGGGCAGAGAGCAGGCGAGGCTCCAAGAACATAGTCCACTACAGCATGGCTCGCAGAGCAGCGCATGCGCTGCCCAGGCTCGACCCAAAAGTGGGGCACAGGGGCTCATTGTCCCTGCTAGCATTACGGCAGAGTGCACCTTAGCGGCAAGAAGTGGGAGGTAAGGGTGCGGCAAAATGCAGGAATCCATTTATTCTCAGAAAGGGAAGACGACCTGTCATGATTGAAGTGATGGCCTGGCATTTTGTGGAAGGGGTGAAAAAACAGAAGAGGAGATGGTCCCCATACAGGGCCACAGCTATCATTAATGCAGCTGCTGCAGTTGCATTGTGGCCCAAGAGTGTAAGAGGATCTTAGCACCCAATAATCAACAGTGTTTTTGTTTGATGCATTTGTTCCGTTAGAAGTCTTAAATTTGTAGTGGATTATGACCACAGGAAAGAGCCCATGAAATCTCAATTCCCTACCCATTGTGATGAGCCAGGCCACTCCCCAATTTGACAAAGTGGGGGACTCTGTGTTAAAAAAAAATAATGTTTTAAGACCTCTGCCCTATAGGGACCGGGATTTAAGCCAAATGCCCTGCGTCATTCCCTCCTAGACCAGAGCCCATGTAGGGGTTCTCCTTCGCCCCACTTAAAACCCCGGCGTTGTTCCTTTTGCATACACGAAGCTAAACTGAGTTAGTTATACGCGACCTAAAAAAAAAAACTTTCAACACTTGACTTCTAAGACGCGTTTGGGGGGGGGGGCGAACTACGTGCACCCGGAAGCACACACTGGTCCAAATATCAGCTCGCCCCATTTAAAAGGGCAAACATCGGGAAGTCGCCAGAGAATAGCATGCTATGCAGCATAGGGCAGATGTGGGATGGTGTGCAGGCAACCGCACAGCCGGTGGACACAGTACTCTGGTGGAGATTTAACAAGAAGGTAAAGGATGTTACGGGGCGAGGATACGGACATCCGGGGCAGAAAGACGGGCCGCACAGCGTTTCCCTGCGTGTTGTTTGCAGTGCGACATCGACCGGAGAGCAGAAAGAGACAAGGTCTGAAAAATAAATCGCTAACCTTGACGCGTTCAGATTCTAGCTTTGCATTCTGAAAGATGTAGTCCTGTTTATCCTATCCAAATCAGAATTACATGTCCCAGAATGCATACAAAACAAGCTCTCGACATTGCGGCTCTGAAGCCTGCGAGACGCCGTGCGTGTGCACGTCTGCTGTCCGGCGCCGGGCACAGCTGTGAAGCACACGAGTCAAAGAGACGCCGTGCGTGTGCACGTCTGCTGTGCGGCGCCGGGCACAGCTGTGAAGCACACGAGTTAAAGAGATGCCGTGCGCGTGCCCATGTGCTGTCCCGGACCAAGCTGATAGACACGCCGTGAGCGTGTATATCGGCTGTCTGGGAAAGTGCACATCTCCTGTCCCCCTTCCAAACTAAGTCGACAACAATATATCTCGCTAGCGAGCAGCTTCGCTGCGTCGCTAGGCGAGACCTAAAAAGGGAGGAGGGGAATGGAGGTGCCTTAGTGAGAGAGTTTGAAGAAAAGGAAAGGAACAGAGCATATTGGTTAGACAAAAAGAAAAAAGCTGTGATATGATGAGAATGAAAAGGAGAAAAAGGAAGAGAAATGGTGAGGTGAGAAGTGTTGCATAGAAATAGAGATGAACAAAACAAAAACACGTCGACATAGTAAGGTGTCAGGGCTACAGTAGAGTCCACAAAGGAACAATCAACTACAAATGTTTACCTCTGAAAGTAAATCTGAAATTCAACTCCAGATTCCTAATTTCTGAAATTCATTTTACTTCATGATTTCAGAATACTGGAATAGATAAGCTAATATTACTTTAGGGCATAACAGAAACTGTAAGCAGAAATCCAAGTTAGTTATTTGCAGCTCAATTTCTTGTATGTAAAGAATCTTCCTCTCTTAATGGATACAAGCAGCATTGTAGACCTTGTAGTCATATGTTAAGAGGGAAAATAATACATGTGCACTAGGTGTATATTTTTACAAAGTGAAATAGATAAGAACTATGTACACAAAAGTGTGAAGGCTAGAGGAAAAGTGGATATTCCTTTTCATCATGAAATATAATGTCTTAAATTGAGGGGTTTTCTAGAAACCCTCTTTCCAGGTATTCTAGAAGCCATCTTGTTTTACCACTGGTATTTCCTTTCTCCCTGACACCTCCTTCAGAGCAACCAGAGTAGGGCTGTTCACACCAACTACACCAGTCCTATTTCCCTCCTCTTCATGGACATCCCAAAACAAAGACTCGGCTCAAATTCCAGATCACACCATTCTCAGCCTCAAAAGCATTAATGAAGAGCTTCATGACATGGAGCGGTCTGGTGAATTTTGATAACTTGGTACGTCAACCGATACTTTTGTCCGCACTCACTTACCCAAATGTTCCACATGGTCTGTAACAGCTTTCTTTTTTATCATAATATTATTTCCTTTTCCACTGCAACACTAACTCTCTTCAGCCATGATCCACTGACACATCCACACTAGCCTTCCTGGAACCAGGTTTACATCTGGTTTACATTCTCTGAATAGCTCAGTGTTTTACTTGTGGTTAAATGAGGAGATATTCTGAAAGCTACTAGCCTGTTCTGTATCTTCCTTTTCCAGTCCAATGCATTGAACTTAGCCAACTCAATTCCTTCCTTGATCGTTTAGTTGAATCTTTCAATAATACCTGTTTTTTCATGGATGGTACTGGGTATAGTTCTTATAGCTGATACCACATTAATTCACGAACCTCTCCACTACTCTTGAGAAACATTTTACCCACTATCAGTCAATATCAACCTGGGGTAAACCTCTCTATGGAACAATCTTCGCAAGGATTTAATCACACTCAGGAACTTATGTCCCCCCACACATGAAACTTCCAGCTACCTTGAAAGTAAGTCTACCAAATCAACGAGTACAGTGTGGCACGTTCGTCTCTTATAGATACTACAGTATCCAGTACCATGTCTTTCCAGGGTCTGCAAGGCAACCTTTGATTGGTTAAATATGTATGTTGAGCACTTTATCGCTAATATGACATTCACTGCATTCCTAATGGCTCTCTTCACCTCCAAGTTCAAGAAATCCAATCATAACCTTTCCCTGGTTTTTATCACACCCAAATACCTTCATGAGCCTTGCCAATTAATCTCTCTCTACAAGCAACCAAGGGCACTAGCTTAATTTGTCTAAACAACAACCCTTATTTCTAGCCACCTCTTCTCAAAGTAGCCAAAGGTCTCCAGTTCAGTTCTCAAACTTTTCTTGTCCAACCACCCTACCGTCAATGGTTTCAAAATTTCAGCAAAAATAATGTTACACAACATTTCTGTCCTCCATTCTTCCTGTTGTTGTCCCACCTGTCAATCCACAAATATGCTCCATAACCCTTTCATGCTCCTTCTCACATTCCCTATCCGCCGTCTCAGAAACCTATCAGAATAATCAATCTACAGCACTGTTCCTTGTTCCAGACATGTATTCTACCTTACCAGTGTGTCCTTGTAAACTTACCATGAATTTCCGAATCAGAATCTAACCCTTTCTTTGCAAAAAAGCTCCAGAAAAAGCTTCCCGTCAGATCTTCCTGTGAACACATCACCCCACAAAACAATTCCTGATCATATTAATTGCCCAACTTGCAGCCAGTTTCCTTATCCATTAAGAAATAATTTAGCTCCTCGCCCTTTAGAGATCTTGATGCAAAAGCTTCAATTGATATTCCTCATTTGATGCTTACAGCAACACCTCTGATAGTCCCTTAGAGCGGACATAAGTGACCGCAATACTGTCTCTGCCAGACACAAAGGCCTGTCGATTTGGTGTCTTTACCAAATCGTTTCACCATTTCAGACTCCTCTTGACATTTGTCACTCCACGGGAATTCAGCCTTTTTATTTAGTAATTTTCCTCTAACAATCCCCTATGTTTCTGCTATAAAATTACACCATATCAAGATTATGCATCAACACCTCTCTCTTAGGTCTGACACCGCTAGCTGATACCTCAAATAGCATATTTCCTCCTTCCAAAATCGTATTTCTCTGCTCTCAAAGTGAACCAAGGCCCTCTAAACCTCTTTAGAACTTCACTAACGTGCTGTGTTCCTGACCTGAGTTTCCAAATCTGAGGACATCATCCCGAAAAAACTTAACCGTTGCAATGCCAGCTTACATTGGCATAATCACTCTCTGAAAGACCGAGGGGGCTGACACTAGTCCAAACAGCATTCTTGGAAATTTGCAGGCTCCTATGGGAATATTGAAAGCTATTAAGTCTTGAGACTCTTCACGCAGTCATATCTGATGGTACTCGGAAGATAGATCTAAACTGGCACAAAACGTACCCCTTACAACATAGTCAACATCTCTGAAATGTTGGGCAAAGGGTTCTTGCCCCAGACTTCCTTATTCAGCACCTGTGGTCCACACAAGCCAAACTCGCCACCGGTTTTCTTGACCACCTCAACCGGGGCTAACCATTCCGTTGCATCTAATGTACTATGACCCAGCTTTACACCATTTTTCTAATACTTTACCCACCACATCATGTACATAAGTTAATTCTATAATGTAGGACTTTAAAGATACCAACTCAGCCTTAAAACACCTAGATGCAGCTCTCTCAAAACTGGCACTCCATTCCTCAACAAGATGCACTTGGACTTGAGAATTGAGATATAGAAACACTCCCAATTCCTTTTGACGAGGCCACCAAATTATATTATCTTTCGTGAAGGACACATGCACTTTTCTCACCACTATTCCACCACTGAACGTCATAAGGACTTACAAATAAACTCATTTTTTATAGCTTTTTCTAGATTGTTCCCTGCAGCCCATGTCAGATTACCATTCTGTGTTTTTTTAGATGTCCCAATAAAAATTCTAGTTTTATTCATCTTCAGAGAAGATGGTCAAACACGAAAAAGAATAGAAACTAATTGTTTCCCTTCCTACTATTTTCACCAAGTCTGAAAGATACTTACCTCCTTTGTTAACGAGCTGCCACACAATCTTGTCACATATCTCACCTTCCTTACTTGAACCATAATCATACAACACTTCATGAAATGACCATTCCTCCCACATTCGTTGCACATGGCCTTCGTAGCAGTTCAATCTTTACTATTTACCATGTGACCCAGCAGGCCATAGTGGTAATAGTGTCCTTTTAAGTTTATCTCCATGTCTGTACCACTCTCATGCTTCCTCACACCCAAAGCATTGACATCCATTCTCTTAAAATTATTTTTCTTGATCTCATCAACGCTTACCATCTACTCTTTATGCAACCAGTAGAACTTGCCTCAGGTGGTTCATCATTCCACTCATACTTTCTCACTGCTGCAATTCAACAGCAATTGGTCCATTATGCATCCATCGGTTAAAGCAGCACACTAGCAGGTCACTGATAAATTCCTAAGTGCAGTTACATATTCGTCCACTCTTTTCCCTCACCCTACATTCTTCTTTCAGAGCGCACACTGCCTCCTGTTCTGATTCTACAAAGTCCTCTGGGATTTTTTTTCATCTGCACAAAGACAACACAACAAAAGTGATCCTGGCCCCAAATTGGCTCCACAGACTCCTGTAAAATTATGGAACATCTTGTTCCATTTGCTCCACCTTAGTGGAAGCTATCCCGGATGATTCGAGAAAAAGAGTGGAAGATACAATTTTGTTTACCCTGTAGGCATCTTTTCAAGGCATGCAGTGCTGTAGATTCACATGCTGTGCATACTCCTGCCATCGAGTGTTGGGCCCGGATGTGCGCAAGTTGTTTTTCTTCGAAGAAGTCTTCTCGAGTCACAAGGTATAGTGACTCCACTTACTGCTAGCAATCAGACCCTGTGTGTTTGAGTGTGAATAAAACCGATCTGGCCATTTTGTCTTCTTTTATTTATTTCACCGAGTCATGTGAGTGACCCTGGCTAAAATTGCCCTGTGGGTCTGGTCTCCTGTGTAGGAGTGCTCGAGCCCTGGAGAGTATGGAGCGGTGGGGGTGAGTCCAGGGCCCATTTCATAATTGGACCTTAATGCCATCGGCACATTACATATGATCACAGGGACTCCTACCGGCCCGAGGCTCTGACCGAATCAATTCACCATGAGAGTTAAAATGAAAGAAAAGTTTGAAAAATGTATGAAATGCAGCCAAAAAAGCACAAAATGTATCATATTTCACTCTTGATTCATTTTAATTGGGTGAATGCATTTGACAGCTATGAATATCTGATCCTTGAAGCACCATGTCCTCTGGCTACACAGCTTAGAGGAGCTACTCTCCGTTCTACGTTTTTCCTTTCGGGAAAGATCTTGTTTCCCAAGCGCTGTATTTATACTTAAACCTACAGTGCCCCACCCCCATACGTTTTCATTTGAACAGCTATGCATGTTTACCATTAGCATACATGTGGTGAAATATATATTTATATATATTTGTGCTGCTTCATATACAGTAAATTAAATGTACGTTTTGTTGTAAAATGTGGCAGCCGATCCCGCCATGTCCTGCTGAGGTGTGTGATTCATAAAACACCGAAAGACAAGACAGGTCAATCTGTGAAATGAGCTGCACACGTGGTCAATATTAATGAAAGTGGCTTTCTAGTAAGTGAAGACAGCCAGGCATTAATCAAAGTGACATTCTGACACCCCCACTGTTGGTGGTACATGGATGGTTAACAGCCCCAGTAGTGGATGATGTCATAATAGTCACGATTGTCAAATCAGACTTGACAAATAAAGCAACATTCTGATGACCTCATTGTTGGTGCATCAATGGTTAATGGCTCAAGTTGTGGGTGATGTCATAATGGGTCTCTCTTGTGGAACCAGATCTGATCAAACAAAGCAACACTGATGGCCTCATTGTTGGTGGTGCATGAATGGTTATCAGACCAAGAATTGGATGACATAATTATGTGTCTCCCTTGTCGAACCAGACCTCATCAGACAAAGCCACACTCCGATGTCCTTGTTGTTGGTGATTCATGATTGGTTACGGAACAATCTAGTGAATGACGCCATGATGGGTTTCCATACTAACTCAGACGCCATCATACAAAGCAAAGTTATTTTATCCTCATTAATGAGGATACATGACTGATAAACAGAACCTCTAGTGAAAGATGTCACAGTGAGATTTCAATGTCCAACTAGGGCTCTTCAAATATCGTGACAGTAAGAGGCCAGGTGAAGAAGAGGTGGAAGGGTAATCTAGGGTAATCGCAGGGCAGCTGTTTGGCTTTTGCACATAGTGGGAATATCAAAACAGTGTCCTACAGCAGATGGCTCTGGGACTTGGAACCGCTAGCCCCAAGACAGCACAATGCCACAAAAAACAGGATGTGCTTGGCTTAACCTATGATCCAGAATGTTACCACAAAGGAAAATATAGCAAACAAACACTGTCAGAAACTTTAAACATGCCTTTGTCAAAGTGGAATACTCTGCTAAACCAGTTTCCGTTGATTTAAGGCTGAAAAGAAATGATTACGAGTAAAATAAAGTGCCGCAATAATGCCACAAAATTTGCAAACCTATGCCGCAATATCCTGGGGGGTCTGGGTAATGCGCATGGGAATTGGCTCCATTGTTAGGATGAAAATGGAGCGTCTAGAGAGATGAGCATGCAGAAAGAAGTAAAGATAAAGTACATCTGCAACAACAAAAGGCTTCCAGGGAGGAGTGTGGGAGCATGTGAATCTACAACATTACATGCCACAAACAGATGCTTACAGGGTAACGTTTTCCATTTGAGGCATGTGTGGCTGTAGATACACATGCTGTGCACTGACTGTAAAGCAGTCCTCCCACAAGCGATGGTTAGCCTGAAGATGTTGTAGAGGATTAAAAAAGTGTCTAAAGTACACCTAGAGCCAACATTAGCTTGCTGGAGTGCCAGTACATCCACACAATGTTTAGTGAAAGTGTGCGGTGTAGACTAGCTTGCTGATATCAGGTATTTGAATGTTTCCTAGGAAGGCCATAGAGGCCCCTTTTTTACGGGTAGAATGGGCTCGGGGAGGGATAGACACAGGTCTCTTGGCTTTTGCATAGCATGTTTGAAAGCATTTAACTATCCGTCTGGCTATGCCTGATTTGGAAAGAACCCGCCCATTGTGCAGCTGTCAGAAGGCAACAAAGAGCTGTTGAGTCTTGCGAAAGGGTTTCGTTGTATCCACATGGTACATAAGTGCTCACTTAACATCTAGAGCACGGAGAGCTCGTTCTGCAACTGAATCAGGTTGGGGAAAGAAAACTGGTAGCTTTATGGATTGATTAAGATGGAAAGGAGAAAACACCATGGGCAGGTCCGTGGCTACCACTGCTAAACATTTTGTAAGCACCCTGTGGCGGAGGTGATCCCAAACAGCAACACCTTGTACTGATGTTTGCCACTTACCACAAACTGGAGGTAGCACCGGTGAGCTGGATCAATTGGGATGTGAAAGAAGGCATATTAGAGGTTTAGGGCAGTCATGAAATCGCCTTGTTGTAGAAGAGGAATGACATCCTGTAGAGTAATCATGTGGAAATGTTCTGACAGAATGTACTCGTTCAGTGGCCTGAGGTCTAGGATAGGCCTGAGGGACCAGTCCTTCTTGGGAATGAAAAAGTAGAGAGTTCACCCCGGAGAGGATGTGTCTGTAGGGTGATATGTTCGGAGGGGTGAAATCCAAACAGTTACTATGGCGTATGATGTCTAGCACCTACTGGTCGGAGGTGATTTACTGCCATGTCGGGATGAACACTTGGAGTCGACCTCCCCCTCCCCCCCCCCCCGACAGGTGTCTTGTAATCGGGGAGGAAGGAGAAAGCCACTGCTTGGCGGGGGCAGCTCGCTTGGGGTAGTCCCTCTTACTGCTTTTCCCTTAGAATTGTTGCCCCTGTAGGAACCTCGAAAATAACCCCTTGTGGAGGGTTGTTGAGACTGCTGATGTTGGTTAGAGGTGGATGAGTCTTGAGAAGTGCCCTTAGAGACGCTCCGATAGGCAGACCGCTGAAATGATCCCTTTGGGCAGGGCGTTTGGGGGTGCCCATGGCCTTGGCGTCTGTGTCTTTCTTGATCTTCTCCAGCATCTCACCAACCTGTGGCTTGAAGAAGTGTTCCCCATCTAAGGGCAGGTTGAGGAGATGCTGTTGAACGTCTGGCTTGAATCCAGAGACACGGAGCCAGGCATACCTACAGATTAGTACACTGGAATTGATACAGCGAGCCACAGTATCAAGGGCACATCGTATGGTGGTATTGGATATTCGTTTGCCTTCAAAGACTAACTTTTGACACCTTTGGTGGTACACATCTGAGAAATGCTGGAGGAGCTCCTCCATTTCATCCCAGTAAGCCCCATCACACCGGGAAAGTAAACACATTGAATTAGCAATGCGCCAGTGGTTGGCGGATTGTGCAGCAACACGTTTGCCAGCAGCATCAATCTTTTTACTTTCTTTGTCTGGCGGGGAGGCATTGCTGGTGCCCTGCTTATTGGCCCTTTTGCAGCTAGTGATGACCACCAATGAGTTGGGGCGGGGGGAGGGGGCAGGAGGGAGGTGTTGCTTTTTAATGTATACCGGGTCTGATGGGGAGGCATTATATTTTTTGTCCACCCTAATAGTGATCACCCAGGCTTTAACTGTCTCCCTGAAAATATCAGAAGCCGGTTTGAGCATCCCCTTCAACACTGGCAAGTATTGCATGGAATGCTGGGAGAAAGAAAGGGATTGCAGCAGGAAATCCTCCTCAATGGCATCCTTTTGCATCTCCGCTTTATGGAAAAAGGCCACCCTACCGAGGACCTCATGGTAGGAGGTGGTGTCAACTGGCGGAGCGGGAAGGGCAGGATAAAGGTCAGGGTCCATGTCTCTGGAGAATCCACATCATAAAGATCCCAGGGATCATTCTGTGGATGCATGGTCATAAGGGTCCCCCAAATCCTGAGTGTGGTGACCCCTGAGGAGTGAAGGGAAGGGGGTCAGCAGGTCGAGGCAAGTGGGGAAAGGGAGGGTGCGGTAGAAGAAAGAGGGGGAGGAGGGGCGGAATAGGTGGGCAAGCCAATGAAGGAGGGCTGGTTACCTTGTCATGTCTCCTCTTGCATGGTGGTGGCAGGTCGAGTGCTTGTGCTTTGTGCCATCCTTCGTAGGTGCCGTTGGCTGGGCGAGGATGCATCCAGTGTGAGGATGGATGTGAATATTATTCTGATATGCGTCAAGTTCATCCTGCAGCCGCTTGAGCACAAGTTTGACGGAGCCAGCAGAAGAAGCAGGTCATGATGCCGAAGGCTTTGGTGCCGGCGCATAGGTCATGGACGCCGAGCGAGACTTAGATGTCGATAGTTTCGACTCCAAAGAGTGCTTCGAAGCAGCTGTCAGCGCTGAGGGAATGGTCGGACTGGAAGCCTGTAGTGGACTTCAGGGCTGGACCCCTGGCTCATGGAGGGGGCTGCTCAGATTGCAAGCGGTGCGAGAGGGCAGGGGAGGGAGGTTCGTACTCATGGCCTGTTGAGTCAAGGGCAAGTCCTCGATCTCCAAGTCGGAATGCGAGCTGAGTTCTGGGGAGAAGGCCTCTTCCTCGGAGGCAGATTGTTCCAGCTGGGGCTTGCCCTTGAGGTCCTGGGCAGCGAGGTTGTCCGGGGTGTTGTTGCCACTTCTCCGTAACTTTTTGAGATGTTGAGCCTGACAGTATCGAAGCATTTTCTTGGAGAAGCAGGAGTTGCAAGAGGCCTCGTTGTGCACAGGAGACAGGCAGAGGGTGTACACCTGGATGAGATCGGCCCTGGGGTATTTGGCACAGCACCGAGGACAATAACGGACCGAAGTCTGTTGCATCAAAGGCGAGATATGCTTGCAGTAGAGAAACAATAGGGGGAGGCCTGAAGGGCAAAGCCCCTGCCGGGGGCATCGAATTCTTCCCAAGCCCCGACCCGGGCGAGTCAATGTGGGTCAAGTTGATGCAAGAAAGGGTACCGCGATGGAGAACAAAACTGATGGAAGGGAGAGGAACTGAGAAGGGACGAAGAGGTCACCATAATGGCATTGATATGGAACTTGGTAACACATGTCCGAACCCGACGGTGGAAAGAAAACAATCTAACAATGGAGCCGATGCCCATGCACATTACCAGCAGTAGGTGGAGTCACTAAACCTTGTGACTCAAGAAGACTTCTTTGAAGAAACCAAATGGTTGGAGTATGCACAGAATGTGCAGGTATTTAGATAAATTAGCAGAAAAAAATATTGTGTGGTTTGAATATCCTGCCAAGAATATCGAGGACAAAAATATCGTGAAGGTAAGTTTCAATAGGTAAGCAGGTTTGGTAGGGAGAGTGTTGCTGTAAATAACTGCACATATATGTACCTTGACGATTTATATATATCTGCAGGGTACGGAGATGTGGAATTGAGAATAGTAAATCTATACTTACCTATTTGCACTTACCTTATCAACATTTTGGTGCTCAATATTTTTGACACAATATTCTGTCTACACGATATTTCTGTTACCGATATGTTTATCTACAAATTTGCACACAAAAAGTTACTCCTTGGACACTAATATTCCTCTAGCCAATATATGCAATAATATGAAAACAGACCTGATGAAATTAAAAGAATTCCTCTCCCTCTAGTACGGGTCAACACTATTTAATTTCTCCCCGCAGGTATAGGTCAACACTTTGAGATGGAAGCTTTCTCATGTTGCTCCAAAGAGTCTAATGGGAAAGGATAAAGTGCCACTGTCACTGTTTATATGCGCAGGTAAAAGGATGTTAAAGGTGGGTCTGTAACAACACGTCTTCTAAAGCAAGCAAACCAGTTTTGGTCTACCTGTCACCTTATAATGTGGCTACCTTGGCCTAGCAATATTGCTATCCCTGCAAAGTACTAGACTGCACTTGCTTCAATGAGGCGTCGTACATCTCTTCCCATTTCAAAATTATCCTGCAAAACCTTCTACAGCTTCTTTCATCGGCTAGCTGGCCAATCCATGCTGAATCTGTTAGGTGCTGTTTCTCTAGTCCGGTGACAAACGCTTCTCATGTTCCCATGGACTGATATGGCTATCTTGCTTTTGCTTAAGGCCCTCATTTATGAGTGGTCCGGACAAATGACGGGTATTTCCCCATCCCTGGAGTTACTGGTATCAGGGGTACTGATAACTCTGGGGATTGGGAAAATCCGACCAGTTATGATTGGACCCTGAGGCCTACTAAGAAACAAGGAATTACCGGAAGAATCAGTAATTCTGGGTCAGATTTCTCAAATAATTCCTTATTTCCCCCAGACTTTTAAACAGAGAATGTGGATGCTTTCAGCAGCTGAAATCTCCAAGTGAAAGCAAAGAGATGCGCAGTGCTCTTGTGGATCTCATAAATCTGATGGGACCGATGAGTACCCAAAATGTACTTTGTCTCTTTACAAGGTGTGAGGTGAAATGCTGCATGGATTTGTTTGCTCTGATGGGCATCTGAGTTTGGTAAGGGGGTGTAGGTTCTAGCTGTGATCCTTTACAACTGCTCCCAGCCTTGTCAGACAAAGGAAGCTGTTGAATGCCCTTTGTGTGTGCCAGGCACAACTGTAAAGTAGAGTTAGAGAGTTCGCCAGATGCTCTGCAGGCTTCATAGAATGTGTTCTTCTGTTCACACAATACACTGGGGCACAGTAAGAATAGCTGTGACCTGGTCCGGAGCTCAGATCTTGTTTAATCACTGATCTGAGATCCATCCAGGTCACCTAACATTCCAGCACTGCCAGCAGGGATCAACATCAAAAACTCAATATTCACTTATCTTGACCGACTGTTTGCTTTTTGTGCTTCAAAAGTTTGAATCACAAAAACACTGATCAATGTTTTTAGCTCAATAATTTTGCAATGTGAAGCTCTGAAGTTGATGTATTAACTGGATAAGTGTTGAAATGGCCATTATGTTTTGGAGCATCTCCAGTTCAGGTGTGTAGCCATCATTCGTGCAGCACCTGCAGTGGCAAAGAGGCCCAGCAGTGTGAGGGCTGCTAACAAATGATCTTACATCAGACGACAAATATATGTTTATACATCCTACTGAAGAGAGAGACTATTGTTTGATGGACTATTGAATTTTATGTATATCTAGAACTTTGATGTTGTGGAACCACAAGAATTCTGTTCTGAGTTACAAACACAAGTATTCATGCTAAATGGACTTGCACATTTTATTTTTATGCACAGTGAAATCTGTTTTCAATACAGAATACAGATTTTTGAAATTTATAAACAATATTATTTTAACATAATTGTATTTTTACCTAACATATAATATATATATATATATATATATATATATATATATATATATATATATATATATATATATGGAATATATCGTATATAATATATTAGTACTTAACATATTGTTCCAGCAAGTTCTCCCCAAGAAAACATAGGGCCAGATCTAGAGTTTGACGTATGGTACACCGGTGTTGATCTCTGTACCCTGACAGCAACCAATGTCATTGTGGCTCCTGTCAAAGTACAAAATGTTTGGTGGACAGTCACCATTGGTTTTGATGAGTGTCCACCAAACTTTAACAAACTTTTTGTTTTTCAATAGCAAACACTCAATGGGAGATTTTTATTGAAAAAAAAAAACTAAGGATGGTTTTTTTCTAGATATCCATCCTAAATAGGGCAGGAGGTGTAATGCCCTTCATCCGATGACCCCTGTTCTGTTGAAAGAAGCCACTGGCTCTGTCGATGGAAAGGTGATGGTCCTCTCGACCTTTAATAGGGCGGGTGGGCCATTACTTTGCCAGATCGGTAGTCTGTCAGGTTTGCAACGGAGTACCCTGTCTGCCAAACTATTAATAACCCTCAAAATGAGCTAAACAGTCTGCGGGGCCCATTTTATGACTGTCTTTTACTACCCACCAAGAGTAGCGAGCAGATATTCTTTGTCTGCATCCAGTGGTGTAGTCATTGTGTCTTGGGCTCTAGTGCAAATAAGAAAATCAGCTCCCTAGCCGCTGTTATTACTATGTAATATAGTAATAATCAGGGTACAGTAGGCCCCTCAGGCCTCTGGGCCCTGGTGCCATTGCACATGCTGCACCTGCTGGAAACTACACCCCTGCTTGAATCAGGGCTCATGGCAACCTTATTACAGAGATCAGTCTGGCATCTCGCATTTCTGAGTATCTATGCAGAATACTAAATGCTTGAACCGTGGAGTTAACTCCTAAAGAGGATTTTTCACTGCCTTTGCAACCAGCCATGCTAGACTATACTGTATCCCAAGCCCTCAGGAACTCCTAATCTCATCTGCCTCATGGCATGGTGGAAGTAGCCTGGCAGTGCAGGCCTCGACCCTCTGGAATACGTTTCCAGAGCTACTAATTCCAACTGGCCATCTCTTAAACCCGCTGCATTTAAATGTTTCACCCTTTGCCATCCTCTTACTCCACAACTTCTCCTAAATTACATCTTCAACATGGACTCTAAAATGATCCCTGCGAAAACAAAATGTAAGAGACATCCACTCCTGGCATGTGCATGCACACATAGGCAATCCTCTACCCATCCCCACGCCCATTCTCACTTCCCTCCACCAAAGCACGTACATCTTGAATATGGCCGAGCGCTTGCCCAACATCATGCGGACAAAGTCCTGGTACGATATGGTGTCACTGGCTCCGCCGGTGACCTCGGTGATCATCTTCTTCAGCTCCAAGTGTGTCTTGGGGGCACCCAGTTTCTCCAACATCCTCTTCAGCCCCATCATGTCTAAGAAAGGAAGATGAGGTCAGGGGAGGAGAGGAAAGATGGCAGACTTCACAGATGTGGTCTCTTCAGGGGAAAAGTCAACAATTCAGGATCTGATTTGGGCTGACTACATGGAAATCACATGACTACACATTTAGTCGTCTCAAAATACTAACCATGGGCAAAACACAGTCATACATATTACCCCATATGAGTGGAGTACCAATATAACACAGAAAGTAGTCAAAACACTTCTAGGATCTGCAAGTGTACAGGTTTAGCTGAAGCTCTAGGAAAAGGAGTGATTCACCATCATTCACTGATGGAGGATGTGAGTGAGGGCGGTGCATTTGGTGTATAGGTCTAGGTGGCAATGATCTGAAAAGGAACAGGCCTCCAACCTTTTGTCCACTCAAAGGCTATCTTGCCAAACAGCTCTTCCCCCTGACCAGCAGGGCAAGCTGAAGAGGTGGGCCTCTACAGTGGCACCAATGGCATGAATTTCACAGCCACATAATTTTCTCACACAGCCTAGTAGCTGGGCCATGTACGTCAGGAGGAGGCGAAGCATGCTGGGGGCGCATGCTCCTGACATTTTCAATAATCTCCAACCTACAAAAGAAGAGTGATGCACTCGGTGGAGCAGGAACATGCCCAAGCTTTGTCACTCCACATGCCCATAAGTAGCCACCTCTTGGTTAGTGCCAAGGATTGAATGAAGGCTTGTAGAGGGAAAAAGGTTAATAACTCTTGTTTTCAGTGGTGTCAATCAGCATTTTCACTAGGTCCAACACTGAGGCAGTGACTTCACAGTGCCTGTGGCTTTAAAGGCTTTTCAAAGAGGTTGGCACCTTTATGCCGGTCAAGAGAATAGTTACATAGGCTGTGGCTGTGCTCTTCCAAATACCAATCGTCTAGCAGGTGATGGTTCCTTCTTAATATGTGGATAACCAAAACAGTAACAGAAATAGCAGGTCTTGAAGGGACAGCAACAGGACATTCAGGATGCTGGGTTAGAATATCACATAAATGAGAATGATGTCAGGAGTCACATATTCACTCACTCATCCATCTATACATTCCTCTCAGTGTCTGTAGCCTACATGTCACTCATACATATCCTGTGAGCAATGAAAGATTGTACTAATCTGCCCTGCTGGACCTAGTCTGTTGGGAATTGGAGATTACACGTGATGTCTTCTGTGAGAGCGGGAAGCTTGCTTTGCTATGGTCATGCTGTACTCGTTCTGTCAAGAAGCAAAACTTGCACTCCTGCTGCACAATAAAAGTGTCAAGTTAATTTATGAATGTACCTGCTGGAGAGAGATGGGAGTTTGGCTAGTGGCAGTTTTCACTTATCTAAGATGGCGCAGGGGGTTAATATACCTGCTGCAAAGAACGTGTACCATGCATATCAAAGAACAATATTTTATGTGGATAGATCAGTGGGTTACTGCTTTTGTCACAGAGATTCTGTTGTTACTGTGCAGTTCATAAGTTGCATTCGTAATCTAGCACAGTGAGCCATGAACTGCCATCTAAGAGCTGCATGCAAGCTGCATGGCACAGGTTAGAAAGTTATATTTTTTCTTAGTCTTTCTATCCTGATGTTGCTAATAAAGGTTTCTTAAGAAATAAATTCTTATTAAAGTCAACCCTAAACACTGTGTTATGTTCTGAATCCTGGGTTTGTGCTTCTCCAGACCAAATACTCTTAAAAAGAGCCTACCAGTAGGGATGACATGTGACTCCTACACCTCGTAGTCTTTTTTGCCCTATGTAACATTTTCTGTACACTGATTTACATACGTATGATTCATTGTCTCTGTATGTGTGTGTGATGGATTTTGAAAATGTGGAAAGCTTTGCTTTAGGAGCAATGATTAATGGAGTCATTTTTAAATGTGGACTGTAACATCTGCCTTTGTAAAGCAAGCATTCATGCCTTTGGGCATTCTGGCTGTTAGATAAGATGTTTGTTGCTGGTAAGGTATGCTAATGCAGAAGTAGCATATTATTGATCATTACAAGTACTGTACCAGTGATGGTGTGCATGTTTTCTGTAGAAGAAATTAATGATAGTAAACCTGGGAAGGTTCAATGGCTCCACAGGATTAGAACGTTTGTATACGATGTCATGGAAATGAAGGTTGCTGGGAGAACTTGATCTGCATTAAATAGCGCTGTTATCTAGGTTCCAAGACTGAGATTTCATAACATAGTACTCTTAGTTTCTAAAACAAATGATAAAGTAAACTTATTTGGAACATTATAGGCCCATCAACCTTCCCATTTTATAAGTTATTTGATATTGATAACGGCTGATTTCAACTTGACTAGTGTATTCTCCATTGTTGTACACTATTTGATAGGGTTCTTTATCAATGCTACATTATCTTAATTGTATATCTGAAGATACTACTTAAAACAATGTATGTAGCTGCATTTTCAATAGGATTTGAAGTATGTATGTTTATAGGGTACTTCTTTTGTATCTGTAGAGATTTTCCAGCCTCTCTGTGATAAATGGGGAAAGTGTGTGGTCCTGCTCCCCTACCCGTACCCATCCTCTGAAGGAGGAACTGTTGTTCTGAGGAATGGTTGTTTCCATTATTTTATCTCCATTTTATGAAAAAATAAAGGATACAGTGAATGCACTTGCATGACATGCCAAATGGACCAGGAACTATTTCACAGTATTTGAGGTGAGACACTGAGACCTACAGACCTGAGGAAGGTGCATGAATCATAGGGGCAATATTGAGGCTCTGAAACGTGAATGAAAAGAGCAGCAGGGTCTGCTATGAACCTCCTGTTTTAATCCTGTGGTAGGGAGACACTGGTAAAAAAAAATATTTAGCTCACCCACATTGGATTTTAATATATATTTGACAGTTTAATTAAGGGAGAACATGGATATGAAGTTAACGGGGAGAGGAGTTGGCCTAACGGCTAGGGCGGTCGACCTCGAATCTGGGGAATCAGGTTCGAGTCTCGGCAATGACGCTGAACATCCTGTGATTCTGGGCAAATCACTTAATCTCCCCGTGCCTAACAAAAATGAATGTGTCCTCATGTAACTCAACTGGTGCTATGTAAAGCGCTCTGATACCCGATACCTTCGGGCCAAGTTCGCGCTATATTAAACTCTGTAAAAAAAAAACGAAAAAAAAAACAAATTAGGGAGCCCATAACAACGCAACTGTACAGTCAGTCAACATCTGTAGGCTTGGAGGCTTCACAGTGCGATATGTGGAACCCACTGATGAAGCACACCACGCTACGTAGGTGAGGGTTCATCATCCTATGTGAGTATCCGAATGTTTGGTAATTCCATAAGAGGTTTGGCTGCTTCGGCCAGGAGTGTTGTGCTTTTTCTATGTTAATGCCTGTTAAAGGATGGTGTACAACAGTCTGTAAGCTGCTTTCACTCCCACTTTAGTGTTAGCTACCTGTGCTTTACCTGTGAGAGCCGTTTGATGTTCCTCCAGTTACTGCCACCGATCTGTTGCCCTTGTTGTAAATTTATTGTGTTGTTAAGCTTGGTGCAAAACTTTTCATTGCACAAGACATAACTATTTCAATTGTTAATGTTTGTTTTAACGCATTATGTGTGAAACAAGCAGTTTTTTTAAATGGACTAGGCAACTTTTCAAAACTGACCAGTGACGCCATGTCATGTATAACACTTTCGGCCTTTTCTGGAATATTAGCCAACAGCACTTTGCATGCTGGGGATCTGGGCCCATAATGACAGGATTAAAACTAAACTAGGAACTCAACAATGCAACATGCTTTTGGCTGTAAAGCCAGGCATGCATGATAGTATGACATGTTACAATACCACTTAGCAGGCCTGTAATGTAAGACAAAATTTAGGTCCATGACTTTCTGCCTTTTGTTTGTAGGCAATGAAGGGATAAACTGCCCTGTGGCTGAGAGGGCAGAGAGAGCCTTTCAAATGCAGATGCAGACATCTCTAGAGATTTGTGGTATTTAGATGGAGCGCCTGCAACACCATTGTGATGCACCCTGCCTTGGATAGGTGCAGCACAAGCCGCAAGGGTTGGTGCACGAGAACTGCAGATGCCTCTTCTTATTAGTGCATGTCAACAGGAGGTGGCATGAAGGGCAGGAGAACAGGGAGTTCCGTGCTGGTAGCCCACAGTGCTCACCTACCTCCTTCCTTGAGCTGTGGGCAGCAGAACTGGAGTGCAGGGAGAGCATCCCTTCATTGAGTGGTCGCTGACAGTTAAATTGTTATGTTAAATTAACCTATAATGCTATTGAATCACCACCAAAGGGGTTTCTCATCGCAACAGAGACCAACAAGCGGGCAGCCATAGTATTAGAATAGCTGCCACCTAACTCCTACTTTCTGCCCAGCTGTAGGAGGTACATAAAAGTCAGATGCCTGAGTGAAGGATAGAGCACCCACCAGACATACCTCATAATGCTTGTCACTCCATGAAAGAAGTAGGGGAGAAACCCCATTGTGAGGTTGCTCTGCCCATCCCCTGCTCATGGCATTGTGAGGTGCTCAGGAGGTAGCTGTCATCGAAGGAGAGATCTTTGCCTCCACGGTGCCCTCCAATCCAGAGGCAAGGAGAAGAGCAGATCTAGAGGCAAACAAGCCGCAAGGTTGCTCCTCTCCTTGCTTTCCTGCTTGTGGCAGGAAAGCACAGAGGGAGAGAGGAACTGCTTGGTGCTGTTAGGTGGATGTGTCTATGCGCATGGGTGGGAACCTTGCGTACAGTGGAGGGATCTAGGCATATCTTACAACTCCCAGCATACGAAGGCAGCTCTTGGAATATGGAATGTGGCTTAAGTACATGGGATATGTTGGCAGCACATGGCATATGACACGTGGGTCCCTTGCTCACTTTGCCACTGGATTCAAGATAGCCTGGCTGATGAGGGTTTTGAACCCGAAACCGGTCCCAGGATGCTTGTTTCCGGTCCAGGGAAGACATGGCTTGGCAGTTCGGGCTGGACTGTTCCCATGAGGCACAGGGTCAGACTGATTTGCATATGGCCATGTCTGAACTGGGGTGGTGGAGTGAGCTAAAGAATGATGATGGATTAAACCCAGATCAGTTGACTGGGGGTGAGTGTTTGATTTGCTCTAACGCTCCGTCCATCATCCCCTTTGGTATCAGATTGACATGTAAGGGCAGATGATTCTGCTGTATCTGAGCCTACGATGACTGTAACTGGGCGTGAGAGTCTGCTGTACTTGGGCCTATGATGGCTGTAAATGGGCGTGTGAGTCTGCTGTACTTAGGCCTAAGATGACTGAAACTGGGGGAGTGAGTCTGCTGTACTTGGGCTTACGAAGGCTGTAAATGGGCGTATGAGTCTACTGTACTTAGGCCTAAGATGACTGTAACTGGGCGTGAGTCTGCTGTACTTGGGCCTACGATGGCTGTAAATGGGCGTGTGAGTCTGCTGTACTTAGGCCTACGATGGCTGTAAATGGGCATTGTGAGTCTGCTGTACTTAGGCCTATTGATGGTTATAAATGGGTGTGTGAGTCTGCTGTACTTAGGCCTAAGATGATTGTAACTGGGCGTGTGGGTCTGCTGTACTTGTACCAACGATGGCTGTAAATGGGTGCCGTGGGTCTGCTGTACTTAGGCCTAAGATGACTGTAACTGGGCGTGTGAGTCTGCTGTACTTGGGCTTACGATGGCTGTAAATGGGTGTGTGAGTCAGATGTGCTTGGACCTACGATGGCTGTAAATGGGTGTGTGAGTCTGCTGTACCTGGGATACCGATGACTATAACTGCCCGACTGAGTCTGCTGTACCTGGGCATATGAAGGCTTTAGCTAAGCATTGTGCCTGATGCTACTGGGCGTAAGAAAGTTATATCTGTGTATGTAAGCCAGCTGTACTTGGAACATATGATGTCTGTAGGTTGACTGGTGAGTCTGCTGTATCTGGGAGTATTATGGCTGTATCTGTGCATATTAGTTTGATGCACCAGACATATGATGCATGTAGCTTGGCTGGTGAGTCTGCTGTACTGGGACATATGATGTATGGAGCTTGGCTGGTGAGTCTGCTGTACTTGGTAATATTATGGTTGTATCTGTGCATGTGAGTCTGCTGTACCGGGACATATGATGTATGGAGCTTGGCTGGTGAGTCTGCTGTACTTGGTAATATTATGACTGTATCTGTGCATGTGAGTCTGCTGTACCGGGACATATGATGTATGTAGCTTAGCTGGTGAGTCTGCTGTACTTGGTAATATTATGACTATCTGTACATGTGAGTCTGCTATACCGGGACATCTGATGTACGGAGCTTGGCTCGTGAGTCTGCTGTACTTGGTGATATTATGACTGTATCTGTGCATGTGAGTCTGCTGTACCGGGACATATGATGTATGGAGCTTGGCTGGTGAGTCTGCTGTACTTGGTGATATTATGACTGTATCTGTGCATGTGAGTCTGCTGTACCGGGACATATGATGTATGGAGCTTGGCTGGTGAGTCTGCTGTACTTGGTAATATTATGACTGTATCCGTGCATGTGAGTCTGCTGTACCGGGGCATATGATGCACGGAGCTTGGCTGGTGAGTCTGCTGTACCGGGACATATGATGTACGGAGCTTGGCTGGTGAGTCTGCTGTACTGGTTAATATTATGGTTGTATCTGTGCATGTGAGTCTCCTGTACCGGGACATCTGATGCACGGAGCTTGGCTGGTGAGTCTGCTGTACTTGGTAATATCATGGCTGTATCTGTGCATGTGAGTTTGCTGTACCGGGACATCTGATGCACGGAGCTTGGCTGGTGAGTCTGCTGTACTTGGTGATATCATGGCTGTATCTGTGCATGCGAGTCTGCTGTACCGGGGCATATGATGCACGGAGCTTGGCTGGTGAGTCTGCTGTACTTGGTAACATCATGGCTGTATCTGTGCATGTGAGTTTGCTGTACCGGGGCATATGATGCACGGAGCTTGGCTGGTGAGTCTGCTGTACTTGGTAATATCATGGCTGTATCTGTGCATGTGAGTTTGCTGTACCGGGGCATATGTTGTCTGTAGTGTGGCGAGTCTTCTGTACCTGTGATTATTATAGTTTTATTTGTGCATGTCAGTAGCTGGGGATATTGTGGCCCTCTCCACTTAAACATATGATGCCTGATTCACAAAGGTCAAGTTCGACCAAAAGTCTAACTGGGACCAAAAGTCTAACTTTACTACTTTTTGGTATTCACAGAGGAAAGTTATTACGAGGAAAGTTAAACTAACTTTACCTTTGAGATTCAGGCCATGATGCTGTGCTTGAGCGTAGCATGTAGGTATGCAGTTCAGGCTCCACCTGTCAAGGATGAGATGGCAATGCCTAGGCATATGGGGCTGCACCTAGCATATGATCCCCGTCCGATAGAATAGCTCTTTGAGTTAAGCACTTACTGCTGAGATTTCTACATAGTCTTAAATTCACAGCGTAGGCTCCTGGCAGGTCCTATTCTGCCTTTATCTTTCCAATTTCGATACACTTTGAATCATTACGTTGGGTAACACGAACGAGTGTTATTGACAGAGCTACAAAGTATCATAACGGGTAACTAGCATTATATAAAGACTAGCAATTGTGACTTTAAGGTGAGGCCATCTAGTATTTGATGACAGCACCCTGTGAATGTGAGACTGTACCTGGCATATGAGCAGAATCTGTGCATGTGATGAGTGAAGCTTGGTGTATGAGACTGTTCCTGGCAGATAAGAGTATTAAGGATCATATCAGTCTACAATAAACAGACTCACATGATCCTCATGCCTAAGCGTAAAACGTTGCGCCAGATCAAATATGTCAGTTCTTGGGCATGTGATTAGCGTTTCCAACTATGTGAGTCTGTACATAGCACATGGTGTCTGTCCCTTGTTATATGATGCTGTAGTTAGCAGAAGATCCATGTACCCTGATGTATGATGCTTGTGTATGTACACAGAAGGCTGTGCATGGCATATGGTGGCCATACTGTGTTCTTTGATGCTGTACCGGGAGCAACATCAGGGCACATGACGCTGGACCAGAAACGATGATGCACGTTAGGCTCTACTGGAAACGAAGATGGCTCTAGCATAGTATTCGATACTGTAAGTGGCACAAGATTAAGTCCTTCAAATAGAATACAGCTCTGGCTTGATAGTTTGAAACACAAGTACAGATGAGTAGTAAATGTGTCCCCATCCGCACCCCATGAGTCTATCGTAGGAGTACATGAGCTAAAAGGCTACGCATCAAGGAGCTAAGTGGACAGATATGTTAGGTCCCTTCAAGTAAGTCTGACCTTCTTGCTAACTCAATGAGGTTTCATCCGATAGGCTACATTCAGCAAGTGTAAGCGTTGAAAAGACAAACACAGGAGAAGGATGAGACAGGAGCAGCATGTTAAAGTCCTCCTCCTACCCAGTGTAAGCGTTGAAAAGACAAACACAGGAGAAGGATGAGACAGGAGCAGCATGTTAAAGTCCTCCTCCTACCCAGTGTAAGCGTTGAAAAGACAAACACAGGAGAAGGATGAGACAGGAGCAGCATGTTAAAGTCCTCCTCCTACCCAGTGTAAGCGTTGAAAAGACAAACACAGGAGAAGGATGAGACAGGAGCAGCATGTTAAAGTCCTCCTCCTACCCAGTGTAAGCGTTGAAAAGACAAACACAGGAGAAGGATGAGACAGGAGCAGCATGTTAAAGTCTGCCTCCTACCCAGTGTAAGCGCTGAAAAAACAAACAGGAGAAGGATGAGACAGGAGCTGTATGTTAAAGTCTGCATCATTCCCCTTCTTGCTCTGGCGAGTGGTGTGCAGTAGAGCGTTTCATCCTGTAAGTTTGTAAAACCTGGTTGTAGACCTGGTTCCTTAACCATTTATGTATGTATCCCACAGAGGTGGACACTGATTCTCCAGTTCACAACTTACCAATATCGCCATGATCGTTCAGGTCAAAATCCATGAATTTCTCTGGAAAAGAAAAACTAAGGTGTGGTAACAGCCTAAAAACAGGGATGGGGAAGAGGAAGACATGATGAGAGAGAACCTAAAGTGAATGCATGGTTTATGGAGAATGGAAGGCAAAGATAAGTGACACAGGAGGAAGGATGAGGGTATATAGCAGTGACATGAAAAATTTGAAGAACATGCATGATTCTCGGGGTAATTCATAGAATTTAGAATTGTTGGCAAAATTGACGATAAATCATTTGTGGAAAAATGATTTTTGATCATATATGTGGGACATTTATGGTGAAGCAAAACTGAGTAAAGTACATCAGTCCATCACTCGTTCCCTGAGAGGTGGAAATAACACCATTGTGATACTTGCCATTTTTTTTATATATTAAAAGTCCTTTCTATTCATGAATGTGCCTAAATCATGATGCAGTCGCTTTTTCAGGGCTAATAAATCAATCGCCCTTTTCATGCAACAAATGTTATGAAGAAAACATTCATCACATTCTCAGTCATATACAATAAACAGAATTGGAAAACATTTCAACCAAACAGATCTGTGGCAAATTAGCTGTGAAATGAAGTGTGGGAATTTTAGGTTTTATAGAATTGTGACACAATCACGATAAGCTGATTCATGGGCATCACTACTGCAAGATCAGAGAAGGTAGGCAGAATAATGAAACTTACTCACACTTGAGCCTTCTGTCACCCTTGCCTTGCCTACCTCCTTGGCGCTCCTTCCCTCCATGCTGTCTGCCTTCATTCTCCACTACCTCATCCTTCTACACATGTTAACCCAATACAAGCCCACCCTCAACACCTACCTCCCTTTAGGTTCCAAGATGCCTAAGACCTTCACACTTCATCAATGCTGGTGCCCCTGTGCCATCTACCTTCATCTGCTGCTCCCTCTTCCTTCTCTTCTCCATGTGAACCTACAGGGCACATCATTGAATGACGTCCTACCCTTTCTGTCTTCTTTGCAGTGGCAGTAAATCTACTCTAATTTTCTATTGCATGTTTTCCATTGAGAGTCATTTCTTTTTTAAATGAATCAATTTAGCCCGGAAAGCATTCAATCAAGGAATTTAAAGGATCCACGAAGGTCTTCAATATCTGAGTCTTGGATAGTTAGATAGGTGGGGTAGCTGGCAATGTGACAGGCAGGCTGCAGAGACTCATACTTACTTTTGAACAGCTGGAGTTTCTCCTCAAGATCCTCATCCGTGTTGTATTTGGGGTCATCCATGAACACCTGCAGGGTAGAAGAGGCACCATGTTGGTTGATGTTGGCGCTTGGGAAACAAGGGATGATGGTACAGTACATTGAAGAGTGAAAGGCTCAACATGTCCTTAGAGCACACACTACTCATGTTCACACATATTCGTATACTTGCAGAAAGACAGAAAAGTGTACACACTAACTTCAGGTCCTAACCAAGTGCAGGTGAATTAGCTAACACATCTCCAGTGTGCTACTCGAATTTTAGCCCTGCATGTCCTGTTAACACTGAGTTAAAAAGCAAGGAACAGATGAGGAGGCAAAACTCTCACATCTTCTAGTTTTTAAATGCAGACATTGGGGTCGAAGGTCCTTGGCAATGTAGCCCTGTGGCAACCTGTGGTCCATTTTCTGGTGCAGGAGACCTGTGTCAAGAGTCTCCTGCATGATTACATATTTTGCTAATGTACCAAGTACTAGACTCTGTTAGATGATGGGGAGCACTCAAAAGTCCACCACCATGAGCAGGCCACAACACTTATAACAGCTAGTGGAAGCTGATTATGGTAGTGGGGAACAGGCCTGTTTTCTACCTGAACCCTGGTGGAGTAATTGTCTACTAGCTTTAACTAGTAAGATACTATGCTATGCCTGAGCTCACCAGATACCTGATAGTATATTGTGTGCATTGGAGTACTTGGGCACATGAGAGGTGTGATACCCGTTGAAGGGAGGATTTCCTGAAAGTATGTGGCCACTAAAGATGAAGGATGCTACAAAGGGTTCAGTGATAGCCTGTGATGAAACCTCCATGCAAATACCCTTGCACTGATCCTCTGATCATCCAAGAAAAAAGTAGTAGGAGCAATCCTTTGTTGCACTGGGTCTGGAACACACGAGTTCCACCAGGTCAGCTGTGCCCTGATAAAAGCAACCCCGAAGAATAACCGATCAGAGGAGGGTCCAAGGATGTAGAGAAAATGGAATGAGCCATTTGCCAACACACTTACCATGTGCGTTGTGCTGCTGGAGAGAAGACAGCGATACCAAAGGAGATGATGGACGGAGCGCTTGAGCAAATCAAACACTCACCCCCAGTCAACTGATCTGGGTTTAATCCATCATCATTCTTTAGCTCACTCCACCACCCCAGTTCAGACATGGCCATATGCAAATCAGTCTGACCCTGTGCCTCATGGGAACAGTCCAGCCCGAACTGCCAAGCCATGTCTTCCCTGGACCGGAAACAAGCCTCCTGGGACCGGTTTCTGGCTATTCAGCCATCATCAGCCAGGCTAGCTTGAATCCAGTGGCAAAGTGAGCAAGGGACCCACGTCTGGGCATACCCTGCCAACTTAGGGCGAACAAAGCGATACCAAAGGAGATGATGGACGGAGCGCTTGAGCAAATCAAACACTCACCCCCAGTCAACTGATCTGGGTTTCACTTTGCCACTGGATTCAAGCAAGCCTGGCTGATGACGGCTGGAATGCCAGAAACCGGTCCTAGGATGCTTGTTTCCGGTCCAGGGAAGACATGGCTTGGCAGTTCGGGCTGGACTGTTCCCATGAGGCACAGGGTCAGACTGATTTGCATATGGCCATGTCTGAACTGGGGTGGTGGAGTGAGCTAAAGAATGATGATGGATTAAACCCAGATCAGTTGACTGGGGGTGAGTGTTTGATTGGCTCAAACGTTCCGTCCATCATCCCCTTTGTATCGCTTTGTTCGCCCTAAGTTGGCGGGGTATGCCCAGACGTGGGTCCCTTGCTCACTTTGCCACTGGATTCAAGCAAGCCTGGCTGATGACGGCTGGAATGCCAGAAACCGGTCCTAGGATGCTTGTTTCCGGTCCAGGGAAGACATGGCTTGGCAGTTCGGGCTGGACTGTTCCCATGAGGCACAGGGTCAGACTGATTTGCATATGGCCATGTCTGAACTGGGGTGGTGGAGTGAGCTAAAGAATGATGATGGATTAAACCCAGATCAGTTGACTGGGGGTGAGTGTTTGATTGGCTCAAACGTTCCGTCCATCATCCCCTTTTGTATCGCTTTGTTCGCCCTAAGTTGGCGGGGGTATGCCCAGACGTGGGTCCCTTGCTCACTTTGCCACTGGATTCAAGAAAGCCTGGCTGATGACGGCTGGAATGCCAGAAACCGGTCCTAGGATGCTTGTTTCCGGTCCAGGGAAGACATGGCTTGGCAGTTCGGGCTGGACTGTTCCCATGAGGCACAGGGTCAGACTGATTTGCATATGGCCATGTCTGAACTGGGGTGGTGGAGTGAGCTAAAGAATGATGATGGATTAAACCCAGATCAGTTGACTGGGGGTGAGTGTTTGATTGGCTCAAACGTTCCGTCCATCATCCCCTTTTGTATCGGAGAGAAGACGGCAGCAACACCCCCTGATAGACCAGTGACTTAACTAAAAGTCAGCACATAAACGAAGAGTGCCATCTCCATTTTGGCTTGTTGCCATGGAGTTGTGGTACACCTGAAAAGAAAATGAAATGCCACTTACCCGGCTTTGAGCCCCTATTAAAGCTTTCAGCTAACTTTGAATTTGAAGGGACCGCTGGATTTGGGTCAACTGCCCCAGAACAGGGGAAAAGATAGCCAGTGCAGCACATCCACTATCCACATTTACTTGAACAAAGCTCTGCAAAGCTGTGTTGAGGACAGTGAGCACCAGGGTCAATTCATTAGCTGTCTCCCTTTGAGTTTGCAATTTCCCAATAGCGATTCCTACACTCACTATTAGAAAATCGCTTCTTAGGACATGCTAAACATTTTGTTCCTATGTAAGTACGAACAGTTTTGCATTTCTAAATTTCAATTTCCTAAACCAAGGGTGCCTATGGGCCTAAGGCCCCCCATTGATGCACCCCCCAAAAATATGTGGTGCAAATGTAAAGACCACAAATGCCCTAGGGGCGAGTGTGTGCTTTATGGCATTATCAAAATTGCAGTTTTGGGTGCCTTCTCCAAATTAGCAGATGGTTACCATCTACTTGTATTCAATGGTAATAGCATTTCCTAAATGCCCATTTTGCATTTAGGAAATGCTTTGTACATGTGCTTAAAAATCGCAAATAGGAAAGCCCTATTTGCGATTTCCTATCTAGGGAATCGCAAAATGCGATTTCTACTGGATAGAAATTGCATTTTGCGACCATGTTTTGGCCTTTGTACACATGGAAAGGCAGTATTGCACTTCTTAACGGACTGAAATTGCGATACGGTCAGTTAAGATTCGGGCGTTAAGAAAATGCAATTTCCTTTCGTACATATGGCCCTATAACTCCAAGTCTGATAACAAGGTCTATTCTGCTAAGCACTGCTGAAAAAGGTGGAAGACTGCCTTAAGTACAGAGAACCTGCCTAAGCACCGTCCGAGGCTAGGATCCAGTCGTATCCTATACTGCCATCATACTTAACATCACTAAATCAGACCAAGAGTGGAGATTAGCATCACTGCCCAGAGGGAGGAAACAGCGAATGAGGAAATGCGTACCACGCAGGGAAAGCAAGAGTCGTTTACACACACTTGATGTTCAGTGGGGTAGAAAGATTGCTCAGGACAAGACGCTTACCAGTTCGAAAGATGAACAGTTAGGAAAAGATATAAGGTGCATCAGGTTTGAGCTTTCCTGGTAATGCCCTTAAAAGACAAGGTGGTGAGCAACGTGAGGTCGTCAAGGCTCTCACGTGCCATCGAGAGGGCAGAAGACAGCTGGCTATGATGTGCTGATGAAAATGGAGACTTAGGTGAGTTCTGTCTCCGTTGATTGAATCTCCAGAATCTGGGTGGAAGAGTCTGAGTAGGTGATCATTCTAGTGGTAGTGGTTGAGTCAGGGGAGCTTTTATCATTTACAATTCTAGACTTTTGAAGGAGGGATTATAAGAGCCAGGTGCAGCGAGTGGTCTGCTGTGGGCTTCTTAAATAGGAGAAATGTAATGGATGTTTGAAAGCAGTGATAGTAAGTGTGGTTGGGGATTCAATGTCTCAACCACTGGGTGAGATGAGAGAGCGAGAGGCTGAATGATGATCAAGGCCAAGTGAGAAGGATCTTGTTGCTAACATTTGCCATGAATGTCACCTGGGTTATGTAAAAGACGCTCCGGCCGGATACCGACGCCTCACTGCGATGCTGCTTCTGTTGGCCAAGCGCAGAGTGGCGATACACTGGGGGAGAAGGGCGGTTCCGACCAAACAGGCCTGATTGGCAGACGTTTCCTACTGCCAGGAGCAACTGACAGCTTACTGGGACCTTGCGCCACTAACAACCCATACCAAGGACATTTGGGAACCCTTTGTCACTTACCTTCAACAGACTATTACTGACAGGACGCACACCCCGACTTCTAACACACCTAGTATATAGTTGCCTTTCTGTGCCAATTCCCAGCTAGGTTGGGACATCTCTGCCACCGATGATGGTGTGTGCTGGGCGGCGTGGCAGGTTGATAAAATGCTGGATTACCATTGTCGCTGCCTGTGCTTTATGTATGACGCGTACGCTACACACCGTACTCTGTACCATGGTGAATTGGGAAATAGAGGAACTGTACCATGAATGACACTGTTGAGGTCTTTTTCTTGCTTTGTGATTTGTCTTTGAAAACTAAATAAAAATTAAAAAAAAACATTTGCCATGAATGAGACATTGGGAAGATGGGGCCCAGTCAAGATGAAATACCAGGCTTTAAGAGATCCATCTATTCCACAGTTATACCAGAATGTGCTTTCTTTTGGCCCTTGGCTCCAGGCTTGGGCCTGACTTGGATACTCTCACACTAAAAAAAACGGCTTCCTGCAGAAACCTCCTTCGAGGCAGGGAATATAAAAAAAATCCTTTCAAATATAGTTCCTCTTAACTCACAACGCGCACGTATCCTCATGCACAGTGGTATTTGCTCTACTTCCTGCCTCTGCGGTAGCCATTCGCTTAGCGTTCTACGTCGTGGATGACAGTGATGGCCCAGGTTGGCGTAGCTGGGGCCAGTGTTTCAGTCTGGCATACGCCACCTCTCTCTTCTTAAGGACTCGCAAAAGTACATGGATATTGAATTCTTACCTGGAAGTTCAGTCACAGCTGTTTCAAGTACTTTTAGGAGTTTACGTCAGAGTTTTTGGTGACAGTAGATTTTGACTCTCTTCAGGGAAACGTCCAGCACACATACAGGCCTCAGCCACCAATACATAAAGCAATGAGGGCAGCACTCACAAAGTAATCAAAGGCACAAATCAATTCATGACTGCAATATAGAAGCTATTATATCCAACGTCTAAATATATGGTCCATCCATCATCTCTTTGTGTTTGCTTTGTTCGCCTAAGTTGGCAGGGTATGCCAAGACGTGGGTCCCTTGCTCACTTTGCCACTGGATTCAAGCTAGCCTGGCTGATGAGGGCTGTTAGCCCGAAACCGGTCCCAGGATGCTTGCTTCCGGTCCAGGGAAGACATGGCTTTGCAGTTCGGGCTGGACTGTTCCCATGAGGCACAGGGTCAAGACTGATTTGCATATAGCTGTGTCTGAACTGGGGTGGCGAAGTGAGCTAAAGAATGATGATGGATTCAACCCAGATCTGTGACTGGGGGTGAGTGTCTGAAAAGTTTCAGCGCTCCGTCCATCATCTCTTTGTGTTTGCTTCCTTCCACATTCAGACCATTGATTCAAGGAGACTAGTATATGATATATTCAACTACGTTCCTGCATCTTCAAAAATAATTCCTCAGCCCAACAAGCGCGTTTTGTCCTTACAACAGGACCTCAGCCACCCATCGGAAGTCTGCTCATTGACTACCCATGGTCTAAAATGGAGGCTTTGGTCCTTTGACGATCAGTGTCTTCAAATACTATCAATGTCAATGTATACATACCCCACCATGTGCTCTCATGGGTCTTACCTTCCACCACGGCACCAATGACACCTAGATGTACTTTAATGGTTGTATTCCCCAAACACAGACCCCTTACTCTACTGAGGATCCACCACCCTACCTCCTACTGCACCATCCTTGAGACCTAAGATTTCCTTCCCAGGTCGGTTGCCAGGGATGTGGCTTATTGCTTGGATATACTGGGGCAACTGGGTGCGAGATTGATCAGGACATCAGTGGCTGAGGAGTCTCAGTCGATCCAGCCCAGAAGGCACACTGAAGGGGCGAACACATTTGTTCTGTAAGCACATACGTGACTTGTTGCTGGCTTGAAACAAATGCATATGTTTCCTTTCACAATTATTTTAACACATCACTTTTTAGCCAATGTGTTTGGGAAAGAGTGTTGCGAAAATGAAGTGGTTGACCTGTTTCTTTCTATTTTCTGGCACGAGAGTTCCCCCTCTCACTTGCATTAAAAAAATCTCATACAGTGGCTCAGACTTACTCGCTTAGAACAGTATGGGCTGGCATCACAACAATTTTCTGGGTTGATTTAGCTGCCAGCCCAGCCCTCATCTCTAACAACTGCACTGGTTTTCTGTAAACTGGAATAACATGAAAATACTCTGCTGTACCGTGGTCAAGGAGGCATAATGCCCACCTCGTACCTTTGCAGCATTATCTCCACCAACATTAAGCTCCCAATATAGCTTTGTGACCAGCCAATCTCCTTGTCGCCTCACCTATTTCCCTACGTGTGAGCAGGGGTGCCAGCCATTTTGTTGTACAAGCCTGCAGACTCTGGAATGGCCTTCTGAAAAGAAAGCCCTTAAACTTCTTTTTGTCCCCCCCACCCCAATAACTACCTTTTCAACGAGATGCAAGGCTAGTTGAACATGCAAGGGGGGAAAGATTTTAACACCAAATATTATGACCCTTTTGTGGCAAACCTACTAGTGCAGCTGCACCTTGAAATGATTTGAGTGTGTAGTATGAGTGGTCCAGCCATACTTGAGCTCAAGCTCAACTCAAGGGCCCATTGAGCCCTCGAGCCTCAAACGAGCCAAGCTTTCAAATGGCTTCTGCCTGCCACCTCTAACCTAATGTGCCAAGAATTAAATAAAAAATCATTAACGTCTGATGTAAAACCTGAGAGGGAAAGAGATACCATATAGTGGCTGAATGTGAAATCAGAAAACCCTGGATTTTTTCCGGTTTCCCTCCCTTGACCAAATTGTGTGCTCCTAGGCAAATATTTTATTTCAACATGATTCCTTTTTAGGTCTCGCCTAGGCAGCGCTTGTGCTGTCTCTTCGAGACATGCTGTATTTAGGATATGGGCATAAAGCTCCGCCCACTTTCCACCCATCTTTTTTATTGGCTCCTGCCCTTTGTAAATGGTGGCTTGTCATTGGTCAATAGGCTTAAGTCTCCCTCCTTAGTACCGCCTTGTGTCTTCTTGTAACCTTCTATGAGGACACCCCCTTTTACATGTGTTGTTACTCCCTAGGTTTTAATTACAGCCTCAGAGGACTATTTTCTTAAAGGTCTTCAGGCAGGACACACGCTTGGTCCTAAGCAAGGCTGGCAGTGGTTACTTTACTCAATAGTACATCTCACATTTATATGAGACCTTCTATAAATTTCCCTTCATCAGCTCCACACAGAGTACAACCTAACCTGGAATTAATAAAATAATTATTTTGTCACATTTCAAAGCTACTAATTGTATATATGGACATAGCTATTTGAATGTACTCGTGGTACTGTTTTGCATGTACTGCATTATGGGTAGGCTGGATTTGCTATATCTTCTGCAGGGTGCAGTACCATATGTGGCCAAAAGAGATCCCATGGGCCCTCTTTCGGCCATATATGGTACTGCACCCTGCAACATGGCTAGGTAAAAAACACTGGCATTTATAATGCCAATACCTCCAACTCCAACAAATGTGAGACCGATTGCATTTGCAATGCAATAGGTCTTGCATATGTTAAAGTTAGAGCTGTTGGCATTGAAAATGACAATGTTTTTTACTTTTTCTTTTTTATACCATTGGCAATAGTGCTATGCAAATATAATAACTCCACTGCAATTAAAAAAACAACAGTAAAAAACATTGTTATTTTTAACGCCAACAGCTCTAACTTTAACAAATGCGAGACCTATTGCATTGCAAATGCTTGTTCTTTATTGTATTTGAGAGCGCTTTGAAAAACGTGAATTCAAGATGTATGCTTTACAAGCACCTCTCTTGTGTCTGATTTAAACATGCTTTAATGTTGCTTCATGGCAAGATTTAGGCCACATATAGGTAGGGTGCACATGACAACTGACTTACCTCTTAATTCACTAATGGCATTGTTGTCACAGCAGGGGGTGGGGCCTGAATATTTTTAAGTTCACAATTTAAAACTGTCACTTCTAATTATCTCTCAATGCAGTGATATAATGTAATGTTCAAAGGTGAAACGCTTCTGCATGTTGAAGAAATATACCTTTATTATTTTGGAGAACCTTTTAGATGGCTTTGTTGCCAAACATGTTCAGGGCTCGGCTCTCCCCGGTAATTTGTTGGCTCGTCCAACTCTAGTTTGTATTATTAAACAGAAGTACCTACAAAACAGTAAAGCCAAGCTGATTCAGAAACAAACCCTTTGCTCTGGTAAGGGTGTCACCAGAGACAGGACCGTGAAGTTGAAATTTACAGAAAATGAACCAGACAATGGATCTCCTCAAACAACCAGGGAAGCAGCTGGTCTCGCGCGTGTGTTTCACACCGCCCAAGGAAGCGGGCAATGGATGGATCAACTCTCAGAGCTATGTAACCGGCTTCAAGTTGGGTTATATTTTTCACACAACCAAAGAAAGAGAAAGAAACGAATTATTGAGCTACAGCCATAGACCACTCAAAGAAGCGTTCTCATAGTAGTAAGATGCTCAGATTCACAACACCAGTCATTCTTCCCATTGAACCCACTGTGTCTCCCCCCGCCACAGTCAGGACCCCTTTCAGGTTGCTGATTCTTTCCAACGTCCGCCAAGCAAAAATTCCAACCTGCTGACCAACCTTCTTCTGAAGGGCACCTCACCGGTGAACATAAAAAACGGTCGGATACAGGGGAAGTAGGGCGTATCATGTTTTAAACAAGAGGGTCATGCTAAAATATACCACTGGCCAGCTTCTTTCCTGGCTTTATAAAAATGTGCTGATTTTTGACTTCTCTATACCTCGCAGAAAGCCGCATCAGCAGTGTAAGGCAACGAGAGGCACTCTACTCAAAATACCAATCTTGTATCGTTTCAGGAAGTTAACAGCAACGGAACTGTGTGGACTGGAGGGGAGCATATTTTTGGAAATACGGAGGGCAGGAAGTGGAACTAGTCTCTTTGCAGAACAAAGCAGAACAAGCAATGGCAAAGTTTTAGCTGACCTTTTGGCTTTGCTGATGTTTGTTGCCTATGCTGAATTGAGAAATGAGAAAATGCTTGTTGTATGCACATGCGTATGTCTGCATGCACACAAACATTGTGAAGCAATAGGCATGTGGATGGGTGGAGGAAGCAACAGAAGAACATAGAGGGGAGCAACATGGAGAATGTATGGGGGAGATTTAAGTGGGAAGAGCTGTACACGTGAGAGAGTACACAAAACTCATGCACTCACATGAGGTGTCAAAAGAAAAATGTAATCCTTGCATGTCAGACATGGAAAGATACAAGTCATCCAATCAAAAGGATGCTCCAGGGGAGGGAGAAACAGAAGTCAAGTCAAGTCAAAGAGATTTATTGAACGCACATGTCACCCGAGGGTCTCATAAGCAGAGAAGCAGAAGAAAAGCCATTGAATAAGACGCAAACGAATGAGACTGGCAATAAGGCCAATTAATCATACGCAATGGGCTGCCGAAAAGACCATTTGATGTATTGGCACAGTAGACGATAGGCATCGACACCGAACAACTAAAAGCTGTCTGTAGGCAACACCTAAAAAAAAATAACAATAAGAAAACCTAGACATCTCATCTCTTGCTTTCAGTCCGACTACAAAATTGTGTGACAGGAAGTTATAACACTAACAGTCTCAAACCCCCCCACACTGAAAACAGAATGGAACTCCTTGCATGGGACTTCCATTGTGTCTTATGTAGCAGATGAGCTGCATGACCTGAGAAGGATTGTGCTTGTGTCACCCGAGTGTACAACTAATTGTGTACCACGCAACAGCGTTCCCTAAACATAGACAGTACCTAACCATGCACACGCCTTTTGTATTTCCGAATTTGTGCATCTGATATATGAGGGACGAGGTGATCATGCTGTCTGCGATTGCCGCAGAAAATTCGAAAACTCCAGATAGAATGTGTGCTGCTGAACATCCTGAGGGTGACCTAAGACACAGGTGATACTACCACGCACTCTATGCTGCCCCTATACGCAAGTGATAAGACGTATAAAAGATCTGTTTCCAAAACAGGCATGAGCAATGGTTTCTCACTGTGAACGGGTCACTCTCAGATTGGCCCAGTAAAGGTGAGGGAAGTCTGCTAATGTGTTCATTAACATCTGAGGAAGCTGATAAGCAATGTTCCCAGATCAAACATCACTGAGGAAGAGCACCATGGTACAAATGTTGAGAGCTTAGTGGGTCGACTTGAAGTTATAGCATCAATCGATATTGGAAATGATTTACTGCCTAGCAACATATCTTCCAGTCCAAAACTTCCCAAAACATATTGTAAGTGCCCCATCACTTGATTTTGACTATGACTGGCAATTGTTTCCCTGCTTCAAACTTTTCTTTTCTTATCCAATTGATGAATGCAGTGGGTTCGGCTTGCCTGTAATAGCATCACCTTTAGTGGAAGCTTGTTCCGTCAATTCCTACAGGCTTATGTGCCTCTGGGGAAGAAGCATGGACATTATTGTTATTTAGAGCAGACCGCCCATGCCATCCTTAAACTCTAAGATGTGTAAAAGGTGGTCCTTGTGCATGGATATGTTAAGATTGACCACATTTCAAAAAGACTGCTCTATTCCCTGCTGGATGCCGAAGTTCTCAATTCCATTCAAAACCCTTTATATAGTACCCCATGCCTTCTACGTGTCGGCCTTCAAATTCCAGATGAACACACAGTCTTTATATGCTCCATCCTCCTCGCTCTTAATAGCATTTATTTCTGTGTTCTGTTGCAGGTCTTAATACTTGGAAAGAGACGCTAAGCCTCAACCAGACACAGACATAGCTTAAGACTTACAATGTCCTTTGCAAAAGATGTATGGGAAATCTTTCTTCAAAGTTTACTCCAAAAGCTGACATTTTAGCACCAGTATTGATTGATAAGATTTCCTCAATCGTGAATGTTATTTTACACGCTCTCCTCCCTTTAAATAGGCGGGTGGCATTGCCCATCTTGAGCGAGAACACAAGCAAGCGTACCTTGAAGATACTCTACGATGAATCACATCAACTAGTGTCAACTATGGGTGTCACTCAAAAGGTATAGTAGCACTGACCATGGATCACTTAGAACATTTTTTAAAGTAAAAACCTGTTTAAGAAGAGAAGACCCCACATTCCTCATGAAACGCAAGCTCTCACAGGATGCCCCGATAAATGAAATTGGACCAAATGTCTGCAAAGTGCGGAGCAGGGCACACGGAGGCCTCTCCTACTCTTAGGCAGCGAGAACCAGTGGTTGTTGGAGATGAAGTTGGAAGTTTATGCTAAAAATGCTATTGTTGGCAAATCAAATGACAGAACTCTAGGAACTTGATCTGGCTTGGTGGTGTCTTGAAAGCAAGGATTAGGTGGGCGTGTACCTGCTGAGTTTTAAAACAGAATGTTTCTCTAGTCCCTGGAATTGATGCAGGTATGGACAGAAACAAACAGCTTCACTGTATAAAATGTCACCAGGAAAGGTGGCTTACTATGACTCATGTAAGTTCTCTAGATTACACAGAATTTTATAGCTTGTAACTTAAAATCAGAGAAACTGAAGAGGGTAGTAAGTTAGCTGCTGAGTCAGCCATTGCATTTTCTAGTTTCTATTTTTCCCACCACATCAGAACAAAAGTACAGGTGACTGGTGTAATATATGCCAAGAGCTATTATTCACTCTTTTAATTCAAAATGAGGAAATGACTATCATTTTACCATTAATGCCAAAGCAACACCATATCAATCCATTCTGAAACTGGGAGAGGAAACAGACGAGGCCTAAAACTTCCCACTTTTAATTCTAGTTATAAAGTTAACCACGAGTTAACCTTAAATGAAGAAAGTGCTAGCACCGTTTAGTAGATTTGTATTTTTCCTCGATAAATGGCATATTCTGGAGTGAATCGCCAGCTTTCTTCTCAGCTAGGCAGACATTTATCAGATTGTAAAATAATTCTAAGCAATAACTCGCCTTGCCTTGAGCAATGCCGTATAATGAACTCTATAGTCAAAGTAGGTCTTGCACTAATTATTAATGAATAGTGGCAGGTGTACCAGCTTACCCCCCTCCCCCCACCATGGCTCATCAGGCAGGAGCACCTCTCATTCAAACTACATAACAGAAGGTGCTCGGTGTCATTACATTTCAAATCATTAATCCACTTCCGTGAGCCAGAATGAAATACCACTTTAGGGTAAAATGATGCCACTGGCTTATAGATTATTTATTTACCATACATCGAAAGGCATAAACAGGATTATTGATTTACAGCATTTTAGTAGCAATTTTACTCAAGTCCATAAGGGCATCATTGGACTAAGGTTTTGGTTTCGCTTTTTAGAAGTGTGGTTAGATTTGATAAGACTTAGGATAACAAAGTTAACTTTCCCAATTACAGAAGGTGACAAAATAAGAGATTGGTAGATCTTTAGGATTTTATCATCTAAGGTGGTTCCAAAGACGGGGCAGAGAAGGGTAAAGGCCCCTGTTCATAGCTGATATTTCGTACGGGTACCTCAAGCTTAAGAAACTTCATGCGTTGGGCTCAGCGGACGCTCTTTCGACAGGTGTCCAATCTGTGCGGTTCTTTTTCCAGACGAAAGAATTAGCCAAGGACATCATTTTAAACTAATCGCAGATAGATCAGTGAGGAAAGCGTTAGATGTTGATCTTAGGTACTCAATGTACTTTAAACAGGATTTGGTGATAGTGTGCCACTGAATCATCTAAACGTGTTATCTTCACATGTCCTTTCTTTCATAAACTCCAAACTGAATGTTTGCAATCTCTGCTTCTAGTGAGCCACATCCAATCTCAACTGCAGACTCTAAATTTCTGTATACCAGGGTTACAAGTTTGGGATATTTTCAGAAGGGGTACACATGTTTAAAAATATGCCAAACAAGTAGGTACACCAGATATTTGAATATATTATCAAAACAATAATTCTAGAAGCATATTACTGCAATTTTTGTAATGTATTTTTATTTTTACTATTTTAGAGAAATACAGGGTTCAGTACTTTTCTTTTTAGCTGCTGAATAAATGTTGATAAAACATTCAAATGAATTATCCCAGATGTTGTTGGGCGGATGCCTAGTTGACCCCTTATCCAGACACTCTCACACCGCCATGACTTACCTTGTTCAAGCCATCAAGCTCTTCCTCCTGTTTGGCCTTCAGCTGCCCGAAGGCTTTGCCACCTGAAAGAGAAAGACAGCAGATGATTTTCCGGCACATTGTGAGGGAAGACAATCACCACGATGCACCCACTCATAAGTGTACCTTCGATGTGGACGGTTCCACCAGTAGAATGTCCCAACCAAACAAACCCAGAGTGGGAAGAAAGAAGGAGAAACAAAAGTGGGAAGCCTTCATCTCCAACTGGAAAGTTTGTCACCTGACTTCTGTCTTTCAAACGGGACATTGCGACCGGGTCCTTGGTGTCAATCATAAGATCCAAGTATTGCTGCCCTAAAAGTCCAACGTCTTACATGATCTTTGCGAGTGCATTCCTGCCCTAGGCTTGGAGCCAGAAGACCAAGGATAGTGGAAAATGCAGCCCTATATACACAGCCATCATACACTTGATAAATGTCTGCCTTTAAAGGGAGTGGTTTTTCTGATTTTGTACACTGTAAATTCTGAGGTCTCTTGCCGTGAAAGGCAACATAAGACTTTCAAATGGGCTTGGAAGACAAAGTTCCTAAAGTCACATCTGGCATGTGACTGCCTTTGCTGCAGCCATCCCAGCACTAGCCAGTAAAAGCCCCTGATACAACGTTCCTTTTGCAAATTGTTAATATGTGCGACACTGACACTTGGTTTAACTGAAGCAAACACAGGCCATGCCTTCCAGGATGGCCAGGCACAATGGTGACCTGTAGACAGAGGGATCTTTGATCCCTAACGTGGACCACCAGGACATAAAAGAGCATGCATGAGCGTTTGGGTTCTTCAGACAGAGTTGGGAGAAAGATCTGTCTCATGGAGATCAATACAGCCCGCAGGGGAAATGCATCTTTCATGTTGGATCAAGGAACATAGTGGATATAATCCTAGGATGGCTGCCTTAGTCAAAGCAATACTGTTGTCCGACTGGCTGTCTTCGCAAAGGGCTCCATGTGAAAACATCAACTGAAAAAACACAGAATCAAAAAAGTACACTGGCAGGATAATGGCATTTTCATAAATACCGGGTATTGCCCTTACATAAATACTTCCTTACAATAGTTTTGAACTGGTTTGTGGTCCTAACTCCAGTCAAACTCACTTCCACTTATTGTAGGACTGGGTCAATTTACAACTCAAACTCAAGGTCTAGAAAGTTTGAGGGGAAGTGCTTGATAGTGGGTTTGGGCATCTCCCGACACTCTTCTAAAGATATCTTGAGCACTCCATGTTTTTCAGCATATTGCTTGCAGTATCTTTTCACACGATACCTATCAAAGCGGCAGCCTGTGGAGACCATTTCCCTCTTAACTAAATGGACAACTACTGCGTCCACAATGTGAAGTTAGCATGTCTTTAAGGGTAGGATTGGAGCCTTCTTGATCAACATTGGTCTCCTCTGCACAACACAGTACTCTTGCTGACCCAAGCCTATTAAAATTGGGCTTTCTGAGATCCAGACAGGAGCTCAAGACTCAACTTTTTAAAGAGCACTACATCATGATGCAGTAACAGCAGGGACTTAGCTTGGTCAGTAAGATCAGGGGAGGGGAGTGAGCTTTATATTTTCCAACAACAAGCTACAGAACATCCAGAACGCCGCCGCAAGACTGGTCCTCAACCTGCCAAAACACTGCCACATCTCCCAGCACCTGTGCACACTCCACTGGCTCCCCGTCGAGGCGAGAATCACCTTCAAGATGCTCACCCACGCACACAAGGCCCTCCACGGCACCGGACCAGCATACCTGAACAGCTGACTCAAATTCCACGCACCCCAAAGGACCCTACGATCAGCCCAGCTCTCCTACGCCGTGGTCCCCCGCACCAGAAAGACCAGATCGGGAGGCCGCGCCTTCTCCTTCCTCGCGGCCAAAGCATGGAACGCCCTTCCGCTCCACCTCAGACAGACAACATCGCTCCCCATCTTCGCAAGAAACCTAAAAACCTGGATCTTCGACAGACCCCCTCCTTGATGGAATGGAACCTGCACCCCCCACCCCCACCCCTAGCGCCTTACGGGTGAGTAGTCGCGCTTTAACAAACCCCTGATTGATTGATTGATTGAACAAACACGCTGGCATATAATGTTAAAATACGTTATGCAACAAGCAGGGTGCCTGAGAGGGGCTTAAGGCGCAGTGGAAAGATAGAGGAGTGTGGATTGGTAGAAGTACTAAGTGAGAGAAAGCATAATATTTCTCTCTGTTTTGAAAGCCCTAAAAATTCTTAGTTATTTTACAAAATATTATGTTTTCTCTCACTTAGTTAAAAAAGTGAAAGACCCTGCACCCAACTTTGTATCACGTTGACTGTCTTTGCCTTTGTACAGTGCTCCGCTGCGATTAGCTAAGTTTGCGTTCTATAAAAAACATACCCATCCATACATCCAAATACTAGGTCTGTCAGGCTCATGGTCAGTCAGTATTATCACCACATAGTTATCACCAAGCTTGAGCAGTACTTTTAAGGACTTAACTCAGGTGGTCTGCATTTTTATCAGTGCACGTCAAGGTACAAGTCTACGAATGCACCTTGTAAATGTACGACTGAAACACAATGTCTGATAACAAGGAACACTGCAGAAGCAAAGACAGAAAGTTCTTCAATGGTATGATACACTGAGGATCTTTGAAAGCTCCCAAAAACGCAAAATAAATGCTGCAGGTGTAGAACTAGTTAACGGTTATTATAGATATATATATCTATATCACACACACACACACACACACACACACACACACACACACACACACACACACACACACACACACACACACACACACACACACACACACACACACACACACACACACACACACACACACACACACACACACACACACACACACACACACACACACACACACACACACACACACGGTTAATAAAAAGTAATTAATTAAAAACAAAAATCACATTAAACTAGATTTATTTTTTTAAAAACATATATATGGGTAGTAATTACTTTTTTAGGACTCAGGGGTGGGTAGTGAATGGGGCTGTAGGGGGTTTTATGGCTCAGAGATGGATAGTGTTTAGGGGTAGTAAGGAGATTTTATGGTTCTGGGACTGATAGGGGCAGTAAAGAATTTAAGGGCTTAGGGATGGGTACTGTACAGGAATATAGAGGTTTTTTATGGCTTGGGGATGGGTAGTCTATAGGGGTATTAATGAGTTTTTTTGGGCCTAAGGATCGATAGTGGATCGGGGTACCAAGGACTTTTTAGGGCTCTGGGATGGATAGTGTATATGGGTAGCAAAGAGCTTTAGGGCTAAGGTATAGGTAGCGTATCGGAGTAGTAAGGAGTTTTACGGTTCAGGGGTGAGTAAAATATTAAATTAAAATTAATTCAAAGTAATGCTGATTTAGTATAGCACACCTATTAAAAATATAATAATACATGAGTCCAAAATTACTTTAAATCTCAGAAATAACTAAGACCTCACTAATGATATGGGATAAAGTGGCAATAAAGCATGGTCTAACCACAACCGTGGCCGTCTCCACTCTTATCCATTGTAACCCGGCTTTTCCCCAGGGATGGACGCAGCAAGATTTGAGAACTGGCAAAGGTGGGACTGCCTAACAATAAGGTACATGTTTGAGAAGAGACAAATAAAGTCCTTTATGGACTGCCAGAAAGCCTTCCAAGTATCCATACAGAGACTCCATCCTTAACAGTTGTTGAACATGAAAGAAGAGCAGGGTAAGTGGGGAAAGTATACCAGCAAATTCCTCCAAAACCACTTACCTGGGGTGGCTACGTGTCTGATCACACTGTATTGGAAGAAAAAAGAAACCTCATTGAGGGTCTGCGGGTCCAGAATCTATGTCATACAACTGTGGTGGAGAAGTTAACGCATACTCTTAAAATCTGAAAAAAAATCTGATCTAAAATGGTCCCCAGTAGTGGAATACCTAAGACGGCTGCCTCGCCTGAAGCTTGCTGTACCCAAGATTCCAGCCCTGGATGTGACAGAGATTGAAGTAAACTCTATATCATAGATAATGTACTGTAATCGTACAGGGGGGGATGTAGAGTAACCCTGGAAGGATTTTAGCGATGTGAGGTGCTGGCGAGGGAAATGGCGAATAGTTTTGGTCTTTATGTTCTTTGTGGTTTACTAACCTTAAGTCAGACAGACATCAATATCCATACACACACTACTACAGTGAGATTATATACATTAGAGGTGATTTACAGGGGGATAATAACACGTAGCACAATGATTTGAACGTCTCTGGTCACATGAAGGGCAGTGTGACTGACAATCTAGCATGCATATCTATATGTGCTGTCATGTGTCACATTTGACACATAACTTGTGTTATGAAACTGAATAAAATATGTTATAGAAAAAAGATATAATTAAATATAAATTAAAGAATTACATCAAGCATTCGATTTTAAATAGACATGACAAACAAGGATGTTTTTATTTTAGAATCATGGTCTAATATGATATGATTTTATAGGACCGTTATTATATGAATTTGGATTTAAACCATGGATATTATTATAAATATGGTTTTAAGCAATTATAAGTATGGTCTTAGGAATGTACAAGTGTTAATCAGCATTTATGCTTTAAATCTTTGTATACGAAATGTCTTCTACTTCTATGACATAATTCATTGCACTAGCACTTTAAAAGCGGTAGCACTGTCTGAGGACGTGTCATGTGATCAAGGCCGTTTTCCGGCTGAAACGCGGCATGGCGGGCAAGTTGGTGGCAATAAAGTAAAAAGAATTTGCACTTACCGCTGGGTCCACGCTCGTTTTTTCTGGTTGAAGCAGAAGCGAAATCGAGTTTTCCTCATGTGTATCGGATTGACTTCCTCCGGTTCGTGGACCCCCTCCCTGCAAGCAGGCTCCGTAACAGGCAAGTCTTGGTCCCGGAAGCTCTGCCTGGTAGCAACATCGCGGGCTCGGGGTGCGGCGCAGGCGGGGACCCCCGGGGCACTATTCACATCCGAAAACGGAAACGACGGAGCCCCCTGCAAACAACGAAATTAAAGCGTGCAAAAGGAGTACGGTAGATTGAGTGTGGAGATTCGGGACCTTCGATGGGGAACTCTGTGGAGTGAGCATTAGAAGGAAGGAGCTACACGCTTATCCGCTGGACATACAAGGTACGCAACTTATTGCAGCAAGCAGGTTGGGAGGTGTGCAATCCTGGTGCTCTCTTGGACACTGGTCGAGGGGAAAAGCGCACAGGATAAGCAAAAATACATGTATTAGCCACCATGTCCGCAGACACGCTCAGAGACCGCGAGGTAGACGCAGAGGAGAAGTTTTCCGACTCTCCCTCAGAACCGCGAGGTGCCAGCAAGGATGCTATTGATGAACCAAGTGGCAAGATGAAGGGTTTGAAGGATAATTATCGGGTGCTGGGAAAACTAAAACGCCAAGAGCAGTCCAAGTGGTGGGAAGCGAGGTCATTACAAAGGTACTTAGATGTGGGACGGGTACCTAGAGGACTTCGTATTATGATCGCTCCTAGCTATGAGGCACCGAACCCACTCATGATGGCAGAGTGGGCGGAGTGTAACTTGGAGTCTTCTCGAAGGTTAGTGGTGTTACTAGTAAAATATGCAGAAATAGACCGAAATGAGCTGCAGACCAAGATAGAAGCACTTGAAAATGAAATCAAATCGCAAGGAGATCCCCAAAGCAGGAAAAAATTGCATGAGGAAATGGTAATACGATTGCAAAAAGAAGAGGATAAAATAAAAATGAGAAAAACGTATAAATTTAAGAGGGATCGTGAGGACTATGAAAATGGCCAAATATTCACATTTTCAAGGCGATATGACAATATGAGAACGGCAACTGCCAGCAATCGCATGCAGAGCCATAACCAAACTGTAAGAGGGCAACAAACGACAGAATTGTCATCGTTATCTGATTTAAGCTCTGCTTTGGAGAGTGAATCAGAAGCAGAGAATAGCAGACCAAGATCTGAGGCATGTAATATTAAACTGACTCCGGGGGAAGAGTTAAACATTTTAAAACGAAGTCGGAGAGACACTCTGAGGTCCCGCAACAACGGGGCAGCCAAAACAGGAATACCTGGAGGAGGAGGGGGAGAAGGCAGGCCCGGAGGAACAGGAGACAAAGTGAAGAAACGAGGTCGAGGGAGAGGGACACGCAAGTAGAAAGTGACCCACACAGCCTTGAACCCTCAAATCCAGACATATTGCAAGCTCAAGAAGCTAAAACGATCATCAATTTAGCAAATATAAACTTGACTTTAGCGGAACAACAGCTTTTATCCTTAGGTTTGTCTTATTGCCCAGAATCAAATTTTAATTACACGCAGACAAGGGCGGACATTTATAAGTTTATAAGGAAACTTAAACTAAGGAAATTTCACCAGCTAAAGGACAAGCAAATTGATGTGAGTATCGCAACTCAGTCTAACAGTGATATAAGTACCCCAGGCTTATTAGTCTCGGACTTGGAGCTAATGCAAGATCTGCAAGAGTTGGAAAGAGGAGTGGCAGAGATCACAAGCCCTGAGGGGATTCCTCGGGATATGTCAAGGATAATGTTACATCGACAAGAAGAACTGGAGACATGTGCCAGACCTGCCACCCCATTCAAGTTGAAATCTAGGTTTGTACCGATTATTGCTAGAGATTCCATAGACGTGTTCACTGAACAGATTGTGGCTCAAGTAAAAAAAACTTAATATTACTATCAATCAAAAACAAAGAAAGATCTCTATTCAAGAAAGACAGTACCATCAGCTTATTGCTAAATTAAGAAAAGAAAAAAACATAGTAATCCGAAATTCCGATAAAGGCGGGAACATTGTTTTATGGCCGCTAAAAGAATATTTAGAGGAAGCACACAGTCAATTGAATGACAAAGATTACTACAGGAAGAGCTCCCCATTGAAATTTAAAAATACCCAGACTCTTTTTTATTCGCAGTTACTTGCATGGAAAAGTGCAGACCTCCTGAGTTGGGAAGAATTTAAATATCTTAAAAAGAGCATCCGACCATCCCGACGTTATATTTTATTCCAAAAATCCATAAGAACGTCGATAAACCACCAGGAAGGCCAATAATAGCAGCCTGTGATGGCCCATTAGAGAATGCTTCAATATATATTGACTTTTTCCTGCAAGAGTTTGTACAGAAATTGAAATCTTATGTACAAGATACAGGGGACTTTTTAAACAAGATTAGGAATCTACAATGGAGGTCAGAATATCTACTTATTGCTCTGGATGTATCATCATTGTATACGTGCATTAGGAATAGAGATGGAATGCGAGCTGTTGAGTATTTTCTATCTAATAGGCCTATCAAGTACGCACAACATACAAAAATGCTCCTTACCATGTTGCTGTTTTGTCTAGAAAACAATGTGTTTTTATTCAACAATCAAATGTATCAGCAAATACAAGGAGTTGCAATGGGGGCCAGCTTCTCTCCCAGCTATGCATGCTTGTTCAGGGGCTGGTGGAAGGAGCTGGTCCTCATGCAAAAATTTGAGGAAATCTATGCTGCAAATATAGTTACTTGGTTGCGCTTTATAGACGACCTATTTATTGTATGGAATGGAGATGAACAGAGTGCCATAAATTTCATTGAACAAATCAACGAAAATGATATTAATTTACATTTTACCTCAACTCTTAGCAGGAACATGGTGACATTCTTAGATGTACAGATTAAGGTGATTGATAATTGTCTGACAACCACACTATTTAGAAAACCAACAGCAGGGAATACACTGCTTCACGCTACAAGTGCACTTCCCCCACATTTAATTAAGAGTATTCCGTATGGGGAGATGTTGCGCATTAGACGCATTTGCAGCAATGATCTAGAAGCCCATAAAAAGCAAGCTGAGAGTCGGGATCGATTTCTAGCAAGAGGTTACAGGTCAGAAATAGTGGATACAGCAATAAGAAAGTCTAGGGAACAGGCAAGAGAAGACCTTCTATTGAGATATAAGAATGCAGGGTCAGACATAAAACGTAAAAAATGTGATGGGACTCAAGAACAAACACGACTCATTTTATCCTTTTCAAGGCAGGAAAAGCAAATAAGGTCGATAGTTAGGCGCAATTGGCCCATAGTAAGGGATGACCCAGTGATAGGTAAGTCATTACCAACTAATCCCATGATTACATTTCGAAAAACAAAAAGTATGGGAGATATGCTGGTGAAGAGCAGCCCGGAAGATCAGAGTAGGGGCATATGGTTAACTGCACGAAAAGGATTTTATAAGTGCTCCACATGCAAGGCTTGCCAGTATGGCGTTAATACTTCTACATACATAACAGCTTTTAATAACAAAGTACAGGAAATCAATCAACATCTGAACTGCAAAACTGAGTATGCAGTTTATATCTTAGAGTGTAGTTGTAATTTGAAGTATATAGGAAGCACTAAGTTACCTGTACATAAGAGAATTCTTCAGCATATCAGGGTCATATCTAATAATGACGCCAACTATCCTGTTGCAAGACATTTTAAATCCTGCCATGATAGTAATCTAAAACATTTGAAATATTATGTCGTAGATTCAATACCACCACAGAAAAGAGGAGGGGATCGTGAGTCGAAGTTGAGACGCTTAGAAACTAATTATATATTACAGTTCGATTGCAAACATCCTGGAGGTCTCAACACGAGCGAGGACCTATATACCTTTTTATGAGATAGAGCTATATCGCATAAAATATTTGATACAGTTTTGTTAAGGTTTAGACATATATGGGAAGGATGTTAAAAGCAGTGCACTGTTATATTTATTGCTATTTAACAGTTGTTTTTATGGATCATATTTAATTGTTGTTATATATTGTATTTTATAATGTATATGAATTTATGAATCTATCATGGGATCAACTGTGGATTAGATAATAATGTATGATATGTCCTTCATCAATTTGCACTTGTTAATCATTAGCACCTTATTTCCTTTAACCTAGATGAATCTTGTAAATTATAAGGTCAGATATTTGAGGGTTAAAGAAAGATTGAGTATATGTTATCAATAATAGATAACTGTTAAAAAATTTCCTACAGGAATTTGCTGATATATTTACTATTATGTTCATAATAGCGAGCAGCGGATACAATAATATCACTTTAGCATATGCACTTTAATATTCACTTTAGGCACTTTGGTAAGCACACCGTCACTTTAGGAAAAATATACATGCGTTTTTTGCACAATACTATTTTAGATGAGATGGTATGATATGTGGTATCAACATAGTGGTAGCATAGTCACCCATGTTGTTAGAAATGGGATTTTCGGCAGGCTAGGGCATGTGCCAAAGCCAGGCAAAAACCACCACCCTAGTCAGGATAAGGGAGTTACACTCCTACAATAACCCCTGCTCCCCCCCATGGTAGCTTGGCACGAGCAGTCAGGCTTATCTTAGAGGCAGTGTGTAAAGCATTTGCACATAACCAACAGTAATACAGTGTAAGCACTACAAAAGGACACCACACCAGTTTAGAAAAATATCCAATATTTTTATATACTTAAGACAAAACCAAAAACGATAAAAATCCACAATACAGTACTTAAAAATCTTCAGTTATCAAAATATGCTTTAAAAACAGTTCCTTGATGTCAATAGCTCCGTCCGGGGCTATCACGGCATCGTGAGCAAACAAATCCAAACAGTTCTGGCTGACCGCGGCGTCGCGGGCCAGCTACGGTGTCGGGAAGACCCGCAAACAGCACCTTTTAGAAATGCAGGGCGTCGAGGACCTCTCGTTGAGCTTCCGAAAACACGGCGTCCGCAGGCGTCGGTTCCGGAGGTCGGTGCAGGAGTCGTCGGGGCCCTCGAAGTCACACGCGTTGCAAGTCGATCTCCTCTCTGATGGAGTCCGGAGCGCTGGCGTCGGTAGGCGTCGGGTGCTGCGGTGCGAAGTGCAGCGGTGCGGCGTGCGGTGCTGGCAGGTCACGGTGCAAGCAGCGGCGGCGTCGTTGCTGAAGCGCTGTCGTCGGCTGACGAACTGGAGTCGATGGCGCCGGCAGGCCAAGGCTGCGGTGCGGGATGAGGGCGGTGCGTCGTGTGACTTACGAGCGGTGCCCTCGAACCATGGTGCAAGCAGCGGCGTCGATTTTGGCGGGAAGTGGCGGCGTCAGGCAGGCCAAGGTGTCCTCGTGAAGCAAGGCGGTGCGGAATGCGGTGCCCACAGGTCGCGGTGCGAGCAGCGGCTCGGTGGCGGCGTCAACAGGCGTCGTCGGTGAGAACAGGGTCGCGGTGCGGCGGTGCTCTCTGCGGTGCCAAAGCTTCGGCGTGAAGCGAGGCGGTGCGGAGTGCGGTGCCCACAGGTCGCGGTGCAAGCAGCGGCTCGGTGGCGGCGTCAACAGGCGTCGTCGGTGAGACCAGGGTTGCGTTGCGGCGGTGCCGTCTGCGGTGCCTTCGGGACACAGAGTCGGCAGCGGCGTCGTCGACGTCGTGGAGTTGCTTTTCTTCTGTTGCAGCACAAAACACACAGTCCCCAGTGCTGAGGGCAGAAGAACTTGAAGTCTTTGCTGTTCCTGAGACTTCTTGAACAGGGGGCAAGCTCTACCTCAAGCCCTTGGAGAAACTCACAAAAGTAGATTGCAGAAAGTCCAGTCCAGGCCTTTCACTGCCCAAGACAGAAGCAGCCACTGCAGGCCAACACAGCAAAGCACACAGCAAAGTGGTAGTTCCTCCTCACAGCTTCTCCAGCTCTTCTTCTTGGCAGTCTTCTTGATCCAAAAGAGTTCTAAAGTTCAGGGGCCTGGGACCCAGCATTTATGTCCAAAAATCCTTTGATCTCTTAGGCAGAGAGGGCAGGTGCCCAGTCAGGACCAGTTCTGCCTTCTCTGGTGTGAATTCCTGGCAGGAGGTGGAGACGGCATTTGTCAGAGGCAGAGCAGGCCCTTTGAGGTGCAAGGAAATCTCCTCCCCTTCCCCCATCGTAACCCAGGTCTCTTCAGCCCTTTCCTGACCTACCTAGACCATCTGGCGCCCCTCCTGCTCCCCCAGCCTTCTGTCATCCAAAACCCAGACAGGCAATCCACATTCCAGCAGAGGCACACGGGATGACTGAGCAAGAAAATACCTACTTTCTAAAAGTGGTATTTTCAAACACAGAATGTAAAAATCACCTTCACTAAAAGATGCATCTTTAGATTCTGAGTTCAGGCATACTAAATTCTATTTTCTTACCGAATTCCCTGGGCCAGTTATGTTTATAAGATGTTATAAACAAACCTCCCATTCTATCCTATGGGGAACTAGTAGCCTTGCAATAGTGAAAAACGAAATTGGCTGTAATTCACTATCAGGACATGCCACACACACCCGGGCATGTCCCACCTTTCACATACACTGCACCCTGCCCACAGGGGTACCTTGGGCCTACCTGAGGGGTGTCTGACATGTAAGAAAAGGGAAGGTTAGGGACCGGCCAGTATGTGCACTGGCCAAGTCGACATGGCAGTTACAAACTACGCGCAGACTTCTGCAATGGTAGGTCTGAGTTACCGTTTTCAGGGCTGCTCCCGGGGGTGGCACAACCAGTGCTGCAGGCCCCCGAGTAGCATTTGATTCACCAGCCCTGGCACACGCAGTGCACTTTACTAGGGGCTAACAGGTAAATCAAATATCCAATCATGGAAACACCCATCCATAACACAATTTACATAGAGAGCATATGCACTTTAGCACTGATTAGCAGTGGTAAAGTGCCCAGAGTCCTAAAACCAACACAAACAGGTCAGGGAAAAATAGGAGGAAAAAGCAAAAAGTTTGGGGATAACCCTGCAAAAAGGGCCATTTCCAACACAACCCCCTTCCAGCCTAAAGCCAGGGGAGACCAATCCATACCTCGATGGGCTTCCCTGCTTGGGGCGATAGAACATGGGACTTGGCCCGCAACAGCAGGGTTTTCTTCCCGTTCTACGCCTTCCTGAACCTAGTTGGATCCCTCTATCCATACTCTCAGGGCCCACTAAGCTGACCCATGGGGAACCCTTCTCCTCACCTGTGCAGCACTTAAACTTACTTGGCTCACAGATGTGTCCCAACAGGCAGTCAGTACCCACATGGCCAACACAATGGTGTGGCCCAGTCCACCCCGGGGTGTGACTCCTGTCCCCTCCCAGGGGCAACTCTGTCCACCAGGACAGCCAGCCACAGTGGCCACTGACAAATGTCAGTGATGAGAGCCAGGCCTTAGGCCTTTCAGGCCCCTCCAACCGCTGTGGCGTCAGAGAGTGGAGGGCGGTAGCCCCAGGTGCCTGGCACCCTTTCTCCACTCTCCCCTCTGCCAAGTCAGGTATGGCATCCTGACACTGGCCCACTAGCCCAGGGCCTCTACCCTGCGGCTGGACAGGAGACAGGGGTGGGCTCTCCCACACCCTCTCCTTCTCCCTGGGGCTCTGTACCCTCCCACCTGGAGCGGTACCCCCCTCCAGAATTGTCAGGGCACCTGCGGCAGGTGTCCTGCTCAATTCGCCCACCAGTTCAGGGGTGCTATCCTGCAACTGGTACACCAGCCCGGGGTCTGTACCCTGAGGCTGAACAAGGGACTGGGGTGGGCTCCCCCACACCCGGTCCTCCTCCCTGGGGCTCTGTACCCTCCCAGCTGGAGCAGCACCCCCAGAAGACAAACTCGTAGGGGCACTGTTAGCAGTCGCCCCTTCCCCCAGGTCAGGGGGGACACCCTGAACCTGGTACTCCAACCCAGGGTCTGTACCCTCAGGTTGACCAGAGGTCTCGGGCGAGGCTCTCCTCCCCTTACCTCTCCTTCCGGGGTTCCGCACTCTCCTCCCGGGAGAAGCACCCTCGGAACCAAAAACGGGCAGGATGCTGGGACCAGACCTCCTACGCAATTCTTCCACCAGTTCAGGGCCTTGACCCTGCAACTGATCCACCACCTTAGGATCTAAACCCTCGGGTTGAACCGGGGTCAGAGGCGAGGACTCCCTCCCTTTACACCCCCTTCCAGAGTTCTGCACCCTCCCACCTGGAGTGGTACCCCTAGAAGACAAACCGGTCAGGACACTGCTTACAGTCGTCCTTCCCTCCAGGTCAGGCAGGACCTGAGCCTGGCCTCCCAACCCAGGGACTAAACTCTGTGGCTGAGCACCTGCCCGGTGCACCAGGACTTCCTTGGGAGCACGCATGCCCCCCCTGAGGGTAACACATGACTCATGTGTTGTGTGACAGTCTGTCTGGCGCAGATCTCCCGCCCCCTGTCCATCTGACAGTGTGCGAAGATCCCCCAGGACAGAAGTGGTGTCACCATGGTCACTCCTAGGAGGCTCAGCCCTTCTGGCTGGCCCCTGACCCACTGGTTCTCCCACTGGGGAACACATACCCCTCTCACCCCTCAATCTGGACTTCTGCACCCTCCACTTAGGAGCGGCACCGCCAGACACCAGAACCGCTGGAGCTCTGTTTACAGACACTCCACGTTCTCCTGACAGTAGGAGATCCCCCTCAACAGACGGCCTACCAGTACAGCCTAGGCTCCCCACCTGGTGTTCCCTCCTGGAACCACCCAGGCTCTGGGACCGGGTTTCGGGCACCTTGGGCCGCCGCCCATTCCCACTCCTTCTCCGCGGAGACAGGACGTGAGTCCTTATACCCTTCCCACGACACCGGGACCTATCTGGGCTACCACAAACCTTTCCCACCACCCTCGGTTGGGAAATACCTAAGCCGCTTCCTTCCGGGTCACCCCCAGATGCTTCTCCAGACCCTCTGGAATCCACCAAAAGGTCTGCCTCCCATGCAAGCTCCCTGGGGTCAGAGAACTCACACTCCAGTGGGTGTTGGCATAGCTCTGGAAAACAGGGACTTAAAATATGCTCTCCAACAATTGAATCACACAGCCCCATACAGGTGTTAACCAAATTACCCTTCACCCAATCATCCAGTGCCTCAGAAAAGTACCCCACATTATTCCCACAAGACTGGTGAGACAGTGTCTGACTGTTGCTGTCTCTTAACCCATACTCGTCTGGCTGGTCTCCATACTCACTTACCAGGGCTTCTATCATGGTGGAACCCCTCTCCCTGCACCTCTCATCTAGAGTCAGTAGAGTGTCCCTCCCACTACCAGGAAAATGATCCCCTGTGCCAGTTCCCCAATCCACCTCAGGGACACTGCGCACCACTGGAGTAACCTCACAATTCTGAACCCCCTGGTGTATGTCAACCCCCTCCTTGAAGCAGGGCCCCAAACCTGTGTGTGTGTGTACCTCATCCTCAGTACTGGACCTACCACTTTTGCTGCCACCATCTGGGCTGGGCCTAGCCCCACTGGCTTCCCAGTCCAGCTCTCTCATTTTAAACTCATGGTCTAACATCATCCTCCTTTCCTCCATGGCTATTCTTTTGTCTTCCCTCTCACTTTCCATCCTGAGTTTCTCCAACTCGAACTTCCTCGCTTCCCGCCTGTCCTCCAGCTCCTCTGGGGACAGAATGCTGCTGCCTGGTTTAGAGGGTGCACCCCCTCCCAAAAGCACATCCACCCTTGGAATAGGCTCCTCTGCCTCCATGCCAAGATCTCCAGACAGCTCACTAGCATGTCTGGCTGCTACCCAGGCCCTCAGCCCCTTTTGTAGCTCCTTTTTTCTGGTGAGGCCCTTGATTTGGATTTTGAGGTTTTTGCAGATCGCCTTCAATTCCTTCCCATTGTAGGTTTCTAACCTCTCCTCCTCAAAGGCCACTTCCAAGGATGCAACAGATGATGCAATTGATTCAGGCATGACGAAGTAGCAAGTTCAAACTGGCAAGATCAAAAAAATAGGCCAAAAAGAAAAAGAACCAGTATGTGGCACGTAATGGTCTGCGATATGGTAGTAGTGCACACCAATCACTGCAAGTCAGGTGCAAACGCAAGTCCTATCCTCACCGCTGACAACCAATGTTAGAAATGGGATTTTCGGCAGGCTAGGGCATGTGCCAAAGCCAGGCAAAAACCACCACCCTAGTCAGGATAAGGGAGTTACACTCCTACAATAACCCCTGCTCCCCCCCATGGTAGCTTGGCACGAGCAGTCAGGCTTATCTTAGAGCAGTGTGTAAAGCATTTGCACATAACCAACAATAATACAGTGTAAGCACTACAATAGGACACCACACCAGTTTAGAAAAATATCCAATATTTTTATATACTTAAGACAAAACCAAAAACGATAAAAATCCACAATACAGTACTTAAAAATCTTCAGTTAGCAAAATATGCTTTAAAAACAGTTCCTTGAGGTCAATAGCTCCGTCCGGGGCTATCACGGCGTCGTGAGCAAACAAATCCAAACAGTTCTGGCTGACCGCGGCGTCGCGGGCCAGCTACGGTGTCGGGAAGACCCGCAAACAGTACCTTTTAGAAATGCAGGGCGTCGAGGACCTCTCGTTGAGCTTCCGAAAACACGGCGTCCGCAGGCGTCGGTTCCGGAGGTCGGTGCAGGAGTCGTCGGGGCCCTCGAAGTCACAAGCGTTGCAAGTCGATCTCCTCTCTGATTGAGTCCGGAGCGCTGGCGTCGGTAGGCGTCGGATGCTGCGGTGCGAAGTGCAGCGGTGCGGTGCCCTCAGGTCGCGGTGCGAGCAGCGGCTCGGTGGCGTCGTCGGATGGCGTCGTCGGTGAGACCAGGGTCGCGGTGCGAGATGAAGGCGGTGCTTGTCACGGTGCTGGCAGGTCATGGTGCAAGCAGCGGCGTCGTCGTTGCTGAAGCGCTGTCATCCGCTGACGAACTGGAGTCGATGGCGCCGGCGTCGGTAGGCCAAGGCTGCGGTGCGGGATGAGGGCGGTGCATCGTGTGACTTACGAGCGGTGCCCTCGAACCACGGTGCAAGCAGCGGCGTCGATTTTGGCGGGAAGTGGCGGCGTCAGGCAGGCCAAGGCGTCCTCGTGAAGCAAGGTGGTGCGGAATGCGGTGCCCACAGGTCGCGGTGCGAGCAGCGGCTCGGTGGCGGAGTCAACAGGCGTCGTCGGTGAGACCAGGGTCGCGGTGCGGCGTTGCGGCGGTGCTCTCTGTGGTGCCAAAGCTTCGGCGTGAAGCGAGGCGGTGCGGAGTGCGGTGCCCACAGGTCGCGGTGCAAGCAGCGGCTCGGTGGCGGCGTCAACAGGCGTCGTCGGTGAGACCAGGGTTGCGTTGCGGCGGTGCCCTCTGCGGTGCCTTCGGGACACGGAGTCGGCAGCGGCGTCGTCGACGTCGTGGAGTTGCTTTTCTTCTGTTGCAGCACAAAACACACAGTCCCCAGTGCTGAGGGCAGAAGAACTTGAAGTCTTTGCTGTTCCTGAGACTTCTTGAACAGGGGGCAAGCTCTACCTCAAGCCCTTGGAGAAACTCACAAAAGTAGATTGCAGAAAGTCCAGTCCAGGCCTTTCACTGCCCAAGACAGAAGCAGCCACTGCAGGCCAACACAGCAAAGCACACAGCAAAGTGGTAGTTCCTCCTCACAGCTTCTCCGGCTCTTCTTCTTGGCAGTCTTCTTGATCCAAAAGAGTTCTAAAGTTCAGGGGCCTGGGACCCAGCATTTATGTCCAAAAATCCTTTGATCTCTTAGGCAGAGAGGGCCTGTGCCCGGTCAGGACCAGTTCTGCCTTCTCTGGTGTGAATTCCTGGCAGGAGGTGGAGACGGCATTTGTCAGAGGCAGAGCAGGCCCTTTGAGGTGCAAGGAAATCTCCTCCCCCTTCCCCCATCGTAACCCAGGTCTCTTCAGCCCTTTCCTGACCTACCTAGACCATCTGGCGCCCCTCCTGCTCCCCCAGCCTTCTGTCATCCAAAACCCAGACAGGCAATCCACATTCCAGCAGAGGCACACGGGATGACTGAGCAAGAAAAACCCACTTTCTAAAAGTGGTATTTTCAAACACAGAATGTAAAAATCACCTTCACTAAAAGATGCATCTTTAGATTCTGAGTTCAGGCATACTAAATTCTATTTTCTTACCGAATTCCCTGGGCCAGTTATGTTTATAAGATGTTATAAACAAACCTCCCATTCTATCCTATGGGGAACTAGTAGCCTTGCAATAGTGAAAAACGAAATTGGCTGTAATTCACTATCAGGACATGCCACACACACCAGGGCATGTCCCACCTTTCACATACACTGCACCCTGCCCACAGGGGTACCTTGGGCCTACCTGAGGGGTGTCTGACATGTAAGAAAAGGGAAGGTTAGGGACCGGCCAGTGTGTGCACTGGCCAAGTCGACATGGCAGTTACAAACTGCACGCAGACTTCTGCAATGGCAGGTCTGAGTTACCGTTTTCAGGGCTACTCCCGGGGGTGGCACAACCAGTGCTGCAGGCCCCCGAGTAGCATTTGATTCACCAGCCCTGGCACACGCAGTGCACTTTACTAGGGGCTAACAGGTAAATCAAATATCCAATCATGGAAACACCCATCCATAACACAATTTACACAGAGAGCATATGCACTTTAGCACCTATTTGCAGTGGTAAAGTGCCCAGAGTCCTTAAACCAACACAAACAGGTCAGGGAAAAATAGGAGGAAAAAGCAAAAAGTTTGGGGATAACCCTGCAAAAAGGGCCATTTCCAACACATGTATTGACCAATGAGTGTATATTTGAAAACCAGTTATCCAGTTGCATCATTTTAAGCTGTGACAACTAAAATTGTAAGTGACGGAATACACAGTTAATATGGTGGTTCACGATAGGGATATTTTGGGATAGTTACAATGTTATTTCATTATACATAGACATGACAAACAAGGATGTTTTTATTTTAGAATGATGGTCTAATATGATATGATTTTATAGGACCGTTATTATATGAATTTGGATTTAACCATGGATATTATTATAAATATGATTTTTAGCAATTATAAGTATGGTCTTAGGAATGTACAAGTGTTAATCAGCATTTATGCTTTAAATCTTTGTATACGAAATGTCTTCTATGTCTATGACATAATTCATTGCACTAGCACTTTAAAAGCGGTAGCACTGTCTGAGGACGTGTCATGTGATCAAGGCCGTTTTCCGGCCGAAACGCGTCATGGCGGGCAAGTTGGTGGCAATAAAGTAAAAAGAATTTGCACTTACCGCTGGGTCCACGCTCGTTTTTTCTGGTTGAACCAGAAGCGAAATCGAGTTTTCCTATATATATATATATATATATATATACACACACACACACACATATGTATTGGTAAGGTTATGTATTTAAAACTGTAATAGTAATTTCGGTTAATAAAAAGTAATTAATTAAAAACAAAAATCACATTAAACTAGATTTCTTTTTTTTAAAACATATATATGGGTAGTAATTACTTTTTAGGACTCAGGGGTGGGTAGTGAATGGGGCTGTAGGGGGTTTTATGGCTCAAAGATGGATAGTGTTTAGGAGTAGTGAGGAGATTTTATGGTTCTGGGACTGATAGGGGCAGTAAAGAATTTAAGGGCTTAGGGATGGGTACTGTACAGGAATATAGAGGTTTTTTATGGCTCGGGGATGGGTAGTCTATAGGGGTATTAATGAGTTTTTGGGCCTAAGGATCGATAGTGGATAGGGGTACCAAGGACTTTTTAGGGCTCTGGGATGGATAGTGTATATGGGTAGTAAAGAGCTTTAGGGCTAAGGTATAGGTAGTGTATCGGAGTAGTAAGGAGTTTTATAATTCAGGGGTGAGTAAAATATTAAATTAAAATTAATTCAAAGTAATGCTGATTTAGTATAGCACACCTATTACAAATATAATAATACAGGAGTCCAAAATCACTTTAAATCTCAGAAATAACTAAGATCTCACTAATGATATGGGATAAAGTGGCAATAAAGCATGGTCTAACCACAACCGTGGCCGTCTCCACTCTTATCCATTGTAACCCGGCTTTTCCCCAGGGATGGACGCAGCAAGATTTGAGAACTGGCAAAGGTGGGACTGCTTAACAATAAGGTACATGTTTGAGAAGAGACAAATAAAGTCCTTTATGGACTGCCAGAAAGCCTTCCAAGTATCCATACAGAGACTCCATCCTTAACAGTTGTTGAACATGAAAGAAGAGCAGGGTAAGTGGGGAAAGTATACCAGCAAATTCCTCCAAAACCACTTACCTGGGGTGGCTACGTGTCTGATCACACTGTATTGGAAGAAAAAAGAAACCTCATTTAAGGTCTGCGGGTCCAGAATCTATGTCATACAACTGTGGTGGAGAAGTTAACGCATACTCTTAAAATCTGAAAAAAAATCTGATCTAAAATGGTCCCCAGTAGTGGAATACCTAAGACGGCTGCCTCGCCTGAAGCTTGCTGCACCCAAGATTCCAGCCCTGGATGTGACAGAGATTGAAGTAAACTCTATATCATAGATAATGTACTGTAATCGTACAGGAGGGGATGTAGAGTAATCCTGGAAGGATTTTAGCGATGTGAGGTGCCGGTGAGGGAAATGGCGAATAGTTTTGGTCTTTATGTTCTTTGTGGTTTACTAACCTTAAGTCAGACAGACATCAATATCCATACACACACTACTACAGTGAGATTATATACATTAGAGGTGATTTACAGGGGGATAATAACACGTAGCACAATGATTTGAACGTCTCTGGTCACATGAAGGGCAGTGTGACTGACAATCTAGCATGCATATCTATATGTGCTGTCATGTGTCACATTTGACACATAACTTGTGTTATGAAACTGAATAAAATAGGTTATAGAAAAAAGATATAATTAAATATAAATTAAAGAATTACATCAAGCATTCGATTTTAAATAGAAATAAAACTTTACATATTATATAGATACAAGTAACACATGACATTCGTGCCAGGATGAAAAGTGTCCCTGTGTTTTACAGCACCTCTCGGTACCAGGCATTTATGGTGGCTGGCTCAGCCATACACAGTGTTACCAGATGATTCCATGTCACTGGAACACAACTTTTCCAGTCCTGGAACTTTTGTTGCTTTAGGAAGTAAGTACCAGCCCTATTGGTTCAATTTACCTCTCCCAGAATGCACTGATTTGTGAAATGTTAGCAAGGAACTGAAAACAAGGAATCCTGTTGACATGGAGCCATCAGGGAACACTATGCAAACAGTAAACGATAGAAAGCCGCCCATCTGTGCCGCTAGGCATGTGCAATGCCTTCCTTGTCCCCTGCAGTCATTACACAATGCACTGAATGTCTCAGTAATGCACTCTGACTTTGCTGATGGCAATTCCACATTATATGGGCAACAGAGCAGCATTATGCAAGGGCATAATCCAGGGGTTCGAGTGGACGAGCCTTTCAAGAGGTGGGATCCGCCTTGCCACTTGGGGCGCCTGTAACATGCAGTAGAAAGGGGGATAATGCATTGGCCTGAGCTGGGGCTAAGATGGGACCCTTAGGAAACGTCTTCTGTACCTTGTGACCCTTGTGGTATTGGGAAGTGTCCATATGGCACATCCTAGTTAGCGGTCTAGTGTATCTGATGACGCTGCATGCTAAAGGTTGAGGTTCTGTTATGGGGTTCTGGAATTACCAGGACTTGGGGAATGGTAAATGCAGGGTGGTCCTTTACTTGTACAATTATGTTTCATTTTCTTCTATTAAAATGATTACTGAATCACAAGAATGTGGAGCAAGAATCTGTTTCTAGAACTTTTAAACCCTCCATTTCCTTGCCTCTGGGACCGTCCCTCTTTCTTCCGTTCTGTCATTTACAAATGTTTCTCTCATTATTTGTGCATCAGGTATTTTAGGTCAGTGCACAACTGGCATAATTTACAACCCCTGCAATTTCAAGAAAATTAAGTACAATTATGCGAGGTGTGTTAAAAGCTTTAGGCATGTATCTCGTGTGACTGTTCTAGATGACGCAAACACAAGGAGATGATGGACGGAGCGCTGAAACTTTTCAGACACTCACCCCCAGTCACAGATCTGGGTTGAATCCATCATCGTTCTTTAGCTCACTTCGCCACCCCAGTTCAGACACAGCTATATGCAAATCAGTCTTGACCCTGTGCCTCATGGGAACAGTCCAGCCCTAACTGCCAAGCCATGTCTTCCCTGGACCGGAAACAAGCATCCTGGGACCGGTTTCGGGCCAACAGCCCTCATCAGCCAGGCTAGCTTGAATCCAGTGGCAAAGTGAGCAAGGGACCCACGTCTGGGCATACCCTGCCAACTTAGGGCGACCAAAGCAAACACAAGGAGATGATGGACGGAGCGCTGAAACTTTTCAGACACTCACCCCTAGTCACAGATCTGGGTTGAATCCATCATCGTTCTTTAGCTCACTTCGCCACGCCAGAAACCGGTCCTAGGATACTTGTTTCCAATCCAGGGAGGACCTGGCCTGGCAGTTCGGGCTGGACTGTTCCCATTGGGCGCACTGATTTGCATATGGCTGGGTCCAAACTGGAATGGGATGGTGAGCAAAAAAACGATGGATTTAGGCCCAGATCTCTGTACTGGGGTGAATGTATGACATTGTTCTGCATTCTGTCCATCAATTGTTCTTTTTGCATTTGCTCTAGATGACAGCATAGAAAAAAATATTCAAGTAGCTAGTGGAGACTAGCGCCTTCCTGCTAGAACCACTCTCCCGTGGGCAAAATCACATGAAATTTCACGTTACGTTTGCAAATTGTGCATAACGGCAAATCAGGAATTACTCGAGGTTATGCCTGGGTAATGGAGATAATGCAGAGGCCTAATTTTATGCTGAATATCAGCTTTCCATACCAACACAGTATTTAAAACAATAAGCACCATTACCCTTCTGAGAGATAGACCCCTTTCTCCACCACCCGCGTTTCCAGGTTTCGGTTGGACTGGGGCTGGCGAAAAAACTTACCCAGAGACTTGGGAAAAGACGTGGTTGTAGATTGAAAACTGTGAAAGGCCTTAGTTGCACCACAGCATAGTATCTTGAGAGCATTACTTGGTGGGTGCCCCAACTGGGAAAGGGTTTGCCATATGTGTGGGAATGCTGTTGGTTAAGCCTGGGGTTGGAAAGGTAGATGTATGATGCCGCGCTCAACTTGTGTTCTCAAAAAACTGCAGTGAAGAATTTGCTGCCAAAGATAGCAGGAGTCAGTGTGCACATTTTGAACAGGTCACATTACTGCTCCATTGCAGAGTGCTTCCAGGTTACAGGGCTACAGGCACACAAAAGAAGGTCCGCCTTCCAATCCTAGTCTTAGGGGCTATTTTCCTCTGGCTGCTGAGATGGTCATCCCGTATCTACCTGGGCAGCATTGATGGTTGGGCATCTTGGGTATCTTGAAGTAGTTAACAGGGAGAAGCAGAAGAACTTCGAAAACTATGGCTGGACAAAGGGTACCAACTCCCAGAGACATTATAAGTACACTCTTTAACTACTGAGCTATGATTTAGAGATTACTGTTGGGCAGGATAAGTCCTTCCTTGTCTTTATTTTTGCAGGGAGAGGTCCTGTGAAAATCTAGACACAAACCATAGTGGAGGAAACCACACGGCAAGTGTAAGTATTCTGTTGCAGGGCTTCCACCCATGTTGTGGGCACACCCTCAGGTTCTGGGTTCTCGAGCCCTGACACGATGCCTATTCACATCTGCCAATGTACCGCCACCAACCCTGGGTAGTAGGTCTCAAGGGATTAACCATCGCTAAGCAACAGGACGCTCTTGAAAACCTGGTACGTTGGCAAAGGATTGGGCCGAAGAAATGAGACTACAGCCTTTGCCAGTGAGTGAACCTCTCTGGGCACACTGGGTTCAATCAGCAGGTTTCCTACAGGGAAGAGTGAATGTCAAGCTTTTACTGAGATGTGATGGGTTGAAGCTGAATTTTAAACCCTCCAGCGCCTGGAATGTGGGCGTTTGGTTCAAGTTTCAACATCTCTCCAGCACAACTGCACCACACTGCAATCACTGGAAGGTACAGTGGACACATGGAGGTCTGTCTGGCCTGCTGTCACAAGCACCCCTAGGAAATCATCTCATGTGCATTGATCAAGTGAACAGAGACGTTTTAGGGCCAACATGGAGCATGGTGAATTGAACCAAAGCAATCTATTACGAGAACCGCAGGATTTAGATTTCTTGACCAAGGGCCTAGAAGACGAGATGACCCAGTTCGCTGAAGGCCAGGCCGGTGCTGTCCAGTCTTCCTGCTGTTTATGCTATGTGCAAATCGGAAATGCAAAGTGTTGCAGGGTAAGGAATCAGTCTTACCCAGAGTAGGCGAGGGTGGATACTAATCAGGCCGTACTGCTGCCAAAGCTTTTACATTCTCCCCACAGGGTGCTCACAAGTCATGAAAACGTCTGCCAGCTGAAAGAACTATTGATTACCACTTCTAAAATCTATGGTTATGATCCTACCAGCTGGAATGGAGAAAGGTCCTCTGCGTGGCTCTGGATAGTGTGTGCCCATGCCTCAATTTTTGCCCATCCCTCAACCTCTCCCCCCTCTTACCACGCGAGAACCATGCATGTGTGCCGAGGCTTTTCTGTGAAATGGTTTGCAACTCAGAGCCGGCTTCTGTGGTCTGGAGGGGTATATTATGGCAACCTCTTTACTGAGCGTGACTACCGTCAGTTCATAGTGTAGGACAGGCCATGTTACCTGCCCCGGTCAGGGAGAGTCACATACCGACCTCTCCAGCTGTTTTAAATAAATCTGCCAGTCCCTTGGAACCGAGACCTTCGCCCATCCGGGGATGCCGCTACTTCTGTGCATAAAAAAGATGTGTGTATGGCACATGTGGCTGAAGTCATTTTGTGCTTCATACATTGAAGTGGTACCTAAGGTGATGAGCTGAAGAGAGCCTGGACAGTTGAAATGATTGCCTGGGATCCTTTATAACGGATCAGACTTCTGCGTGTACAAGAGGGGGCGGAGTGGCCGCTTTGTGTCTGTAACGAGAGAGCCACAGAATTGAATCGTGGTTGGTGCAGTGGAGAATAGAGATTTGTGTATGTTTAGTGCTACGAGGTCCCAGTCTATGACAGAAAGCATTGCATGTGAGTCGTTATTTTAAACTTGCATTGCACACAGTATAAGATAGGCTGCTACAAAATATACAAAAAGTTTAAGATAACAAAATGCTTCCAAAATATAGATTTTAGTAATACCCAGACTGTACACCATGCAATTTTCTTTAAAAGAACACACTTTCTATCTCAAATAGTAACTAACTCCTTGCAGTTCCACTCAAAAGGAATACGTCTTTGTCATCAGGAAGCTTCCTGTGGTTCTATCAATTAAAGTCAATACTGGCTTCAAACACCCTTTACATTTGCAGATTGACCAGTTGCACACATTTACTTTCCTTTCAGGGAAGCAGGCAACCTGGCAGGAAAGCTTGTTTAGCTGTCTGCCCCACCCTTGGTTCAACAGCACAGCAGGCTCCCTGCCTTACACTTCAGCTGAAGCTTTTCAACTCTCAGAATTAACCGTGCCGGGATGGTTGTCTTTTCACAAAACGTAGGGGAACTATTTTTCTTAAATAAAAAAAGTGTGGGCACATTGTGCCCTCAGATCCCGCCCCCTTCAACTACTGTGTCCCTCACTCCCTACAAAGAGGAGCAGTAGCTGAGGCAACTACAGGGAAAGAGTGGGAGCTGGGCTGGGTAGTCGGGGCTACAGCCTTGTGTTACTACATGCATTCATTTGCACTAAATAATTTTGTCCTGCTTTCTCTGTTCTTGCCCGAGCATAGGTAGAACTTAGAAGGAGGAAACTTGGTCCATATGCCTAGTGGTGGCCGGCAAGGATCGGGGGTGGTGGGCGGGGGCTGGGGGAACAGAATGTAAAAAACTACAGGAAACTCCGAGGCTCCCCTGACCAGTCAAAATGCTGCAATGCAGTGTTGCGATTGGTCTGAGCGCCACGGTTCGGCGCTCAGACGGGGATGGAGCCTGGGCATGTTCTCCACCCAGGCTGTAATGCAGCCTGCGTGGAGAACATGCAAAGTGCTCAAGACTGTTTGGCCGGCCCAAGAGGGCCGGCTAAACAGTCATGTGCACGAAGAGTGGGCAAACAACTCCTCCCCTGTCTTGCTAGGAGAGCAGAGCAGCCCCGCCCACCACGGCAGTAAAGCAGCAGGAACAAATAAAATGATTTTATGATTTGATTGAGTTATTATTATTTTTCCTTTAGTTACACTTCTTAAAAGCAGTGGGTCGATGCTCCTCTGCCTTAGCAGAGGAGCCAACACTGCGATATGCCCTACCTGCTTCTAGGGCTGTTTATTTTTTTTGCATTTTTACATAGCGCGATCCCGACCTGAAGATATTGGAGTGCTTTACATGAGCACGTTACATTACACAAGATCACAATCATTTTTTGTTTTTTAGGCATTTAGTGAGTGCTACAACAATCTGGAGCTCACTCCCTAAGAGCCTCCGCATGACCTTACGTCACATCGTCTTCAAAAGGGACCTCCGAGCTATCTTACTCGAACGACACTTGGGTTTGCTCCCCATATTTCCACGCCACCTTCGGAAGCACCTCAGCGTTCCTGTGCACTGTTTAACGAACCGTACATGGTACAGTGTCCGTCCCATTGGTTGCTATTAACTGTTCTTCACTCTGTGTGTAGGGTATGTGCATGTCCTTCTCATGAGGGGCACCCTGTCGCTCACTTTTCTAAGAGTAATCCTCTGTTTTATCCATTGGATTCTGTTCTGAATCTATTGTAAAGCGCTCTGATGCCCCTTGGACTATATAAAATTACAAATAAATGGTAATATATTTGGCAGTAGTGCTGTAAAACGGGCAACACCAACAAATTGCAATGCCCAATGCGGGGAAGACGCGAATGAATCATACTTGGATACCATCTCACGTCATCATGATGCTGTATTGTTCAACTATGACTCTTATGAATCCCCTCATGTACCTCTTGTAAACGTTATCACATAACATGTAAAGAGCTCCGATAACTTTGGGTCTAGCTAGCGCTATATAAAACTCAAAATAATAATAATAATAATAGGGCGCTCACCCTGCACACGGCCCTTACAGCCCAATGGCGAGCACCGGTCAGGCCGCCCGTCACATGCAGCACCCATCTACGCCAGTGGGGGAAGGGAACAGGGTATGGTTCGCTTCCTCTTGTTATGTGGCTGGACCAGCGAATTAAGTCACAAAATGCTGGCACCCAGACACTGTTGTGAAACATTACTAGTTTTACTTCCCTTCCAGAAATCGCGCTCTGTGCTAAATTACCAAATTGATAGCAGTCACCGAAAAAAATATAAGAGAAACATGGTTAATACACCGAGAAATAATGCAGCTGTGAGGGTCCAGTCTAAGTTCATTGTTTTTGTAAAGCGCAATTGCTACTAGATATTTTAAGAACCAGAAGATGTACGTTGAGAAGGTAGAGTGTATATTTTCATTTGATGGGATGGGTGGCAGTTGGGTGCTCTGGCTATGCTCTTTTTTCACTCCTGGTCCCAGGTGGATCAAGAGTCTTAGGGGGGCTTTTAGAGTTCGGCTTAAACCCATGACATGACAGCCTGTCCAAAACACGGCCATGAGGCCATAGCAAGGCCACACTGCCCTATTGAGATGAGGACAAACATCACTCGTTTTCCTTACACATGCAGGACATGGCGCTCCCCAGTAGGATAAGTATAATGGCTTCGACACACAGGGAGAAAACTCCCCACACATTAGGACCATTCATTTTTAGGTCTCGCGCCTAGCGTTGCAGTGTGCAGCACTGCTCGCGCAGCGCGAGACCTCTTGTATGGGCTTTAGAAAGCTAACCACACGCTCGTGCGTGTGGTTTTGCTTTCGCAGGGTGGCATTGGCTGTAGCGTGCTTTAAAAAAAAAAAAAAAACGGCACGCAATTGGGCAAAGGCGGGCGCATGTCCCGCCTTTGCTCCGCCCATTCCCGTCCGTGTCTAGGACGCGCATCAGCGCGCGGCACAGACAACAGGCTCCCTCGCCCCCCCCGCTCCTCTGTGGTGCGCGCGCACCACAGGTTTCGATTCCGTGCTTGTTTTTTATGCAGCAGAATTTCAGCCTATACCCGGTGGAGTGTGCATGGTGCGGAGATGTAGAACAGGGGGACCCCCTTCACAACACACACATTATTTGTATTCTTATGTTTTTTTCCAAATGCGCTTTTCTTGGAATTGAAAGGTGGTGAAGGAAGCCAGATCGATGTCATAAATATATTTTCAAGCTGGCCCGTCAACTTTCCTTTCACTGAACGGGAGATTGTATTGCGCATTTGGGACAAGTGTTATTGAAAGACATACAGCCCAATCGTTTCCGTCACGTGGGACAGTGAAGACTGGGGTGGGAGGGTGCGGTGTTGAGGTTGGAGGGGGATGGGGAGATTCTAAGGATGCTGAAGCGGCAAATTCCGGAGACAACTGGTGCTTGACAGCTTCTGAATAACTTGCAGTTTTAAAGAAATAGAACTATACGCCCTTCGTTTTGACAGATGTGTGTGTTGTTGTGCTGTTTCTCTTCAAGGGATTTAACGAGGATGTCCCTTGCTGTATTTCTTAGGTGTGGTGATTCATACCTAACCTTTTCGGCCTAGCCTAGAGATAGCCAGCTTCGTATAATTAAATTAAAAATGAATAAATACAAAAATACGTGCATACATATAGAGTGGTTTTGGACCAACCATCTTTATTCATTGCTCTATTCAACTGTCAAATCAAATTTTGCTTCGAGCACCACAGCAGGCAGCATTGGGTAATTCATGGTCAACTCACTTAAGTCCTGCACTTTAGGGCCAGGGTAGGTGGGCCAATAAATGACTTTGCAACTGCATTCAGGGCTTTAAGTGGGATGAAAAAAATAGGGGGACTCTCAAAGGGGCGTGGCCGATGTAATTATGGGTGTGGTTTAAAAACACTTAAGCTAAAAATCTGTGCTTAGCATAGTATGCCGGCCGACTGTTATTTTGCTGCTTCTGTCATTGCATCCAGATATATAATACAACAAGTAACAACACATCTAAAACAAGCCAGGACTATTGCCTTTGTCAATAGCTGTTAGTTGCATAAGATTAAAAAAAAGCAACAACTATGGCTTTTTTGTATATAATATTGAAAATGCTTCAGTTCTAAAATGATTAGACTGTGAAAGAACTATAGCCAGTCTCTTTGAAGTTACATTAAAGGCAGTGAAGGGTGTTACTGCTGCAGAGTTAGGATTTTTTTTTCCACTGAAGGTGAGGGCAAAAATGAGAGCCTGACAGGGACCCGTCTCAGCACCTGCTTTTTAGAATGGCCGGTGCTGAGCACCGCAGGACCCGGCCCACTTAAAGCCCTGCCTCCATTCTTTATCGTTTTTTATTTTTTAGTCTTGTGTGTCAAAACAGATATTTTTAGAAACGTTCAAAGCCAATAGTTCTTTTTCTGTGCATCAGTAAGAATCATCCTTTACTGTTGTGTGCTTTAAAGCTAAATTATGGTTTCAATGCACGCTCCTTATACACCTGTCCGCTAGGAATCACTCGTACTGTATTATTACAATTATTTGCCATGGTTAATTTTTTTTATTGTAAGTAAACATTTTTATTGGAAGTATATAGCCACCATGTTTAGGTCTCAGCATGACATCTGTTCTTTTTTAGCGCCATGTGGCATGTGTTTGCAATATAAAACAAGCATTTGCAATGCAATAACTCTCGCATTTACGAGAGTTTGAGCTATTGGCATTGTAAATGACAATGCCTTTTATTTATGTCTTGGTTTTTAAAACATAAATAAAAGGCTTAAACTCTCGCAAATGCGAGACCTATTGCATTACAAATGCTTGTTATTTTAGTTGTCTGAAAAAAACTCTGCTTTTGCCATTTGTTTTTAGAACATATTTAGTTGGCAGAGCGAGCACTTTAAACATGGCCGACGCTCAGCAAAGCTTCAGTGTCCTCAATGACGTTGCAATAGCGGCTCCAATCAAGGTGCAGAGATCCCCACCTGCCTGACCGAGCTGCCAGCCGTAATCCGAATGAAGCCCTTGGCAAGAGAAGTTGTTTTCGCCTGTACCCTTTTGCTTCTGGTTACTGGACTCGAGCATATTGTTAGGAAGAGTTGCATTTTTGTCAATATTCACTTTTTAGCAGCTTTTTATATTTTATTTTGCTTGTTTTCATCTGTTTTTTTATTCATATGAACTTGTTTGTATTGTATGGGCTTTTGATCTCATGAGGAAACGATTGATGTATAATTGACCGGGGTGTCTATTACATTTTTTAATTATCTGAATACCAGTTATACAATTGATTTGACGGGCTTAGGTTGGTCTCTGCACCCCTGGACTTCCATAAAAGTGTGCCCTCCACTCACGTCTCTCAAGAAAAGGTTAACATAGCTGATAAGCTTAAAGAGATCTGAAAAACGACCCACTCTCTGGCGTGCAGCTGACTCGTCTGCATCAGCCTGCCACTTCCAGGCATGTTTCTGACCCCCTGAGGTGGGGGAGCCCTTGTGCTCTTGTGGGTCAGAAACAAAGCCTGCTTCACACCTACCCCCAAGAAGGAACAGCATTCAAGAGCAGCGAGCGTCAAAGGCTTCCTGCCTTTTGTTATGCTGACCACGGCCTCCTCAGCTAGTGGAGATGCCCGCCCCACTTTAGGCAGCAAGGTCGGCTGGAATATTAGTAATCAGGAGAGGTGTGTCCCCTCTCAGCCAGGACAACCCCTAAGGTGTACGGAGCTGAAGTGACCCCTTCCTTGGAAAATCCTCCATGTTGGATGGAAGGATTTAAGCCAATAAGGTTAGGGGATGGCCCCTACCCAAAGGGAGGGGAAATACAAAGGGTGCAGTCACCCTAAAGGTAAGTAGCCCATTGGCTACTACCTGCCAGCACCTATAATGCCCCATAATTCAGTATTTAGGGTCACCCCTGAACCTTGATCCTCAGGTTCCTGCGACCTAAGAAGGACAAAGAAGACGCCATGCACCCAAGCCTGAAGATGACTGATTTGGCTCCTGCCCTACAGGTCTGTCTCCTGCTTAAAGACTCTGCAAAGAAGACAACGTCTGTTCTGCAGCCAGCAACTTCCAGAAATGCAAGGAAGACTGCCTTCACTTCAACAAAGACCAGATCTCCCGAGGACAGCGGGTCCGTCCACAAGAAACTTACTCCAAGGATTCCGGATCCGGTTGGAACCGTGACGCCTGCCCACTCTGCACCGAAGCCCAAGGCCAGAGTCTGAGCGGCCCACCTGTTCAGTGAAGTCACCCCAACAATCCTGACCTCGACCCCATTAGTGGCTGACCTCGCCTGGAATCCACGAATATGCCTGCAGCCACATCTCGAAGGGTCCCCCTGACAGTGACCGGCTCCGGTAAAGGCGTTCCAATGTCCAAAGGCACTTCTGCTTTCTCAGCCCCCCGACTTTGGGGAGCCCAGCCGACGGTGCCCAGGAGTCCGCCAACACCTCTACTTACCTGCCCAGCTTCGGTCACCTTTGTCCAGCCTCCTGGTTCGAGCCTGCAGCCTCTTTGTGCGACCGAGATTCCCCATTCACTTGCATTGGGTGCCCGACGCTAATTTGCACCCTGCTGCCCCTGGTGTTGTATGGTTGGTGCTGGCTTGTGGCCCCCCTGTGCTTGCCTAAACCCCCAGGGCCTGTACCCTGAAACCGCTGGTACCTACCCGCAGCCAGCACCTCTGTGGGTGCCCCCAGTCTCCATTGACTAACAGTGGGCTCAGTGACCTCTGCACCCGGCCGCCCCAGTGCCGCTGACTGTGCAGTACCTACCTTGATCTGACCACCCTTGCCCAGTGTTTGTCCGAAGACTGGATGTGTAAGTCAAGTTCTTACCTATAAATGTGCATAACTGTTTTCCTCCCATAGGATTGCATTGCAGTTCTTGATATTTGCACTAAGTGTCTATCTTTTACATTGCTAAGTTACTGCAACTTTTGATTGACACCACAAAGTATTTTCAGTATCACTGAAAAGTATTCTTATTGCTTTTGCAAACACATTCCTACTGTACCTGAAAAGTATTGCTATTTTAAACTGGTACTTACCTGCAACTGAGTTTATCTTGGTTCTAAAATAAAATAATAAAATAATAACTTTTTATACAAAAACAATTGGTCTTGGATTCAGTCTTTGAGTAATCATTTCTTGCCTGAGTGTGTACAATACATGCTTAACAAAGCCCTCTGATAAGCCTGACTGCTCGCCCACACTACCACAAAAGAGAGTAAGACATTATCTACTTTAGCCTCTGGGGATCCACTGGACTCTGTGCACACTATACCTTACTTTGGTATAGTATATACAGAGCTAGCTTCCTACAGTGTGACACACACACTCTGGGCGCCGGGGTATTTGTCAAAGAGTTTCTATAGCAGTTGCTTTCTTAGCGGAGCCTGTTTCTAAGCTTACCTAATTTTATAATGTTAACGATGAGAGACCAAAGCAATGAGGAGATTGCAAGACCTAAGATTCTATTTCATTCAAATGCAATAACCAGTTACTTCATTTGCACACATGACTCGCTAAAGGTAGTGATAGCAAGCAGAGAAGGCTTACCCCAGGGTGTGGTAGAGGGACAGCGACTCAGATACAGCATAGCACAATATTGTCAAATCTATATCTCTTCTAGCAGCATTATGGAATGAACCCTTCAAAATAACTCCATGACTCGCAGTCCATATCATGTGCATCCTTCAGTCTACCTACACTTAATCCACCTGTCTCCTGGCCCCACCCTGCTGGCATCAATGCAGCCCTCAGCCACAACACAGACCATATTTTTTGAGCCTTGGAAAAATGTTTGCGAACATCACTAAAAACTAAACCCTAAGGCGAGACCTATTGGCTTTGTCAATGTTTGTTAGTCTATAGCGCGTTGTACCGTGGGATTTGCAGTTTTGCGTTTACATTGTAGGTCTCATTTCAGATCCAGCATGCAAAGCCCTATAGAATAAAAGGCCAGGACTACGTATAGGTGTCACTCATGTAAAGTGCTCCATTTCTTTGGCGCGCAGCAACTTTCAGCTAACCACCTCTTTTTTAACCATTTTCGCAAACAGGTATGGTACAAGAAGCATGTGGATATTTTCAAAGGCACCCTCCCTTTGACAGCAGCATTCACAGCTTGATCTTTGATGTGTTGGTTATAAAAACCAGCTATCCCTTGAAATGCTGAAGGTTTGACTCTCCATGGAAGAGAAGACCACAGTGTCATAAGTTGAAGCTTTTGAATGTTTCTTGGCCATGGAAATGCACCACCTTGGCAGACTTATTGCTACCAGCACATTTCATTACATTTAGTTTATTTACCAAGGCACAAGTTCCAAAAAACATCAATACAATTCATTACACATTAAGATATTAAGACACAATTCCATCTAACAAACAATTCTATAAAAATGTATAAGAAGCAACCGTAGAGACTCTGGTTAAAGTTAAGTGTCAGTTTGCATTGAAAATTACATTATTGATTTGCTTATAACTTTTGTACCCTTTGACATATCATCACAAAATGTGTCACTTGCTTGGTCCAGCTACCAAAATGTCATCATGTCAGCTTCCATGCGGATCTGTCCCACGAGGGAGCTGTAGGTGGTGAATAAACATTGCATCTTCCATAGGAAAGTCTGAAAAAACTGCAGAACTGAATTAAACCTTCCTTGACATGAAACTAGAACTTTACTTAGAATTGTGGCTTTGAAAGAATTGGTATTAATCCATTCAGTAGTTGTTAGATATCTGCATTACACGCCCAGGCAGATTGTTTAAGTGTATATAGCTTGATAGTTTATCCTCAAATTATTAGTGGATCCAGAGTCTATCCTCAGATGAAAATATATTTGAACGGTGCACAAATTCCCTAGAAAGAGGAAACAATGTCTTTCTGAGTTGCTTACAGCAACTGAATTTTTTTGTTGCAGGGGTCATTACAGGACAGCAGGCCCCTATGTGTGCTGAAAAAAGTGAGCTATTGGACATAAGCTGAGGGAGCATCTCTGACCCCAAGGAAGATGTCTGGGGCCTAGAAGGGCAGCTACTGCACCTACTAAAAATAAAAGAAAATGTTGATCCATGAATATTATACAAGTTAAGCCTGGAGAAAAACTAAACTGGAAGGTATGTACAACTGATTCAATGGCACAAACGTCCAGGCCCTGCAGCGACAGCGGCTACAAACTGCTGAAGGCCAAGTGTAGCTAATTCAATGGCATGGGAATGGCACTAGGTCTGCAGCCATTGGGTGCTATGCACAGCCAAAGGTAGCAGGGGTTGGGCAAGACGAGGTTGGGCACTGGACTCGGCTACAGGTCAGTGCCTAGGTCCAACCACTGCTGCGGGGTTGAGAAGGGTTTGCACTGCTGGATGCGCTGGAGTGGACGCATGTGAGGTTGAACACGCGCCCTACAGCCAACTTCCACTGTGCACAGTCAAAGGCCGTGTTCCGCGAGAGCTGGACACTCAGGAGTTGGAAGCACAGGAGGCTGAACGAAGGACATGGCCATAGGCCAGATCCTACAGTCGAAGGCTGTGCTCTGCGAGAACCGGACACTCAGGAGCTGGAAGCACAGGAAGCTGAACGAAGGACCAGGCTTTCTGGTTTCACTCTGTACAAATCAGCCAGTAAATGGGTATCTATTTGTCTTTGCTTATGGTAAGGCTTTTTTATTTGACCTTTTTGTGCATTTTTCAAATGGCACAAACTGAACCCAAAGGTACGGGAGCGCTTTCCATGAGCACCAGTTACATTACACAAGGTCACATTCACTGTTTATAGACAGAGGGAGATTAACCCTTTCGCTGCTTCTGTCGGCCAACGGCCGTCGCGAGCACTACCTCCGTAGTGCTGCGCACGTCCGTTGGCCGCCGCGGCCCCGCCCACTCCGCTAAACCGCCGTACCGCGGCGGAATTGCCGCCGCGGTTAAGTGGTTAAATGATTTGTCTTAGAATCACAGGACATTGAGCCTACGCCGAGACTTGAACCTGGTTCCTCAGTTCCAAAGTTGCCAGCTCTGGTCATAACGCCACATCCTGGATGGAGGAAGGGTGGGCAGAAGTCGCATGAAAACGCGGCTTATCATGGGTTCGAGGTTCCAACAGGACCTCAAGCTGATCCAGAGCCGGGATTTAGGCTCAAGCTTTCAGTGGCTCGCCCACCTCCATTCAACTATAGTTCAAGAAATTGTACTTCCCTGTATCGGCATAAATAATTCTCAACACCTGTCAGGCCATTCTTAAGCCTTGCATCAGGAGTCCCGAAAATCATTTCTACAATAATTCAATCACTGTAAATAAATAATTTACAAAAGAAACAAATTTAGAAACCTGGCCTCAATTTTGAATGTTATACATGAAAATCTTTAATACATTATGTCAACTAACCTTCCCTTGTAGGAATCAAGCCGGTACGAAATGCTATGCCGCAACTTTAGTCAACGTGCCTCCTACCTTTTCCTACCTGTATTACCGTTCTTCATGATTACCCAAGTATTCGCTCTCCAAGTCTTTCTTTCATCTCAATTGTAATTTGCTCTTTTTATAAATAAAAGCTGAAGTCCCAGCACCCATGTATGTCTGTAAGTAAGTATTCACGTATGTATGTATATACAGGGTCAAAGACAAGCATAAAGTCAACATGTGACTCGAGAGCTGGTTTGTAGACGGTTAATGCAGTGTGATATAGTGTTCTTTGAAGAGGTGCGTCCTCAACCCTTTCCTAAATTGGAGCATCGCTGGGGCAATGTATTGAAACAAAATACAGAGAATCACTCCCTGCGGTGATACTAAACCTTAACTCACTTAGAGCTCCGCTATTGAAACCCAGACTTACTCACAGCTCTGTTCCTAAAAGCAAGAGTCACTCACAGCTCTGCTACTAAACCCAAACTAACTTAGGGCTCTGCTCATGACAGACAAATTCACTCAGAGCTCTCTATCCCTACAGTCCAAGATTCAGTCAAGGAGGAGGAGCAGGTTCAGGAACTCTGCTCCTAGGGGGACCACCCATCCGTAATTTACACGGACTGTCCGTAAATTAAGCATGCTGACCAGTGCATTTGTTCGTAATTTTAGTCTTTCTGCTAAAAGACAAAGGATAATTCCAACAGATTAGATGGCTAAGCTGAAGTGGAAGGGAGGGAGTCTCCTGCGGTGTGAAGCAGAGGGAGGGGCAGACAGCTAAATAAGAAACAGGCCTTCTTGCCAGGGTGCCTGTTGACTGAAAGAAGCACGTTTTATCATCTTAAACCTAATGCATTTGCACATTTCGTGGCAGCCTATCTTACACTGTGTGTAATGCAAGTTTAAAATAATAATTTACACATATGGAGTGTTTTCTCTGACATGCAGGGACCTCTTAGCACTAAAAATTCACATATCTCTATTCCCTGCTTAATCAAACAGGATTCAATTCTATCGGCCTCTGGTTGCACAAGCAGACAATTGCAGGGATCGCATTAACCAACAGAAGTAGTGCAGTTCCCACTAAGTAATATAACTGAATTTATTTTTCATTTAAGGTGTTTTTTATATGCTGTTACCCTGTGGTAAAAGGGCAACAAAATAGTTATATAATATTTTGTTCTTTTTAGCCACGCCTTTGATTCCTCCTCTATTGTCACTGACCCCATCTCCATTGCACTCAGCATCTCAGTATGCATACTTCTTTTAATGCACTTTGACCGCTGTGTTGAATAGTTGTGTAAAGCCAATGATATTAACATATCCTGCCTTCTCTTACCTTCACTATGTACCTTTTTTTTTAAAGATATTGTGTCAGATTAACCAGTCATATGTATTTATTTAATATAGTGTACTATTCATCTAACAGAATTGTAAATAACACTGTCCTCTGGTGTTAAAGGGGACTGAAAAAAGAAATTAATGTAGTCCGTAGCTTGATTGCACTACATATGACCAGGAAACCTGGGTTCAAACCCCAGCTTCCCTGCATGGCTAAATTGTGTAATCTAAGTCAAATCATTTAATTTTATGTAATTTATTTGATAGTGACATTTGAGAGTACTTTCAAGTAATTCATTTCAAGATGGATCTTGTACAAAAACCTCACTTGTATATCCTTTAATGATTACCTGTAATTTGTAACGTGTAAAAACAATTGATTCACTTTGTTCACTCATGGCGTTGTCAAGAGGGAGGGTTGATAAATGTTTTAAAGTTCATGTTTAGAAACTTTCACTTCAAATAAATGTCAGTGCAATGTTGCGATCTGAATTGAAAGACTTCCATATGTTTAAGAAACACTTTCTACATTTTAAAATCTTTATTGTGTTCTTCCATTTTGTTTGTTATATTATTTATATCCCAAATATTTTGAAGATTCTGCATGTTCTTTGTCACTTAGGGATGAGCCTGACCACTGGTTCAGCCTTGGCCCGACTGCAGACCTATTTTAAGACGTTGTCACAGTGGGCAATTGCTCAGGTCCCAACCTTCCAAGGGGCTCGGCCCCTGCCCACCCTCCACAAGCACGACCAACGGACCATTGTACCAGCAGAGTTTGCCAGGGTGTAAAACCACTTAACAGTGCCTCTTCTGTTTTTGGCCTCTCTGCTGAGACTACTCTCCAGTTGCGCAATACTTTGCGATACTCATGGTAGACCCATCTTGTCTGATTTTCGGAATTGACCCACCTTGTCTTCTCTTCTTTATTTGTCTGGTTTTAGCAACAACCTTATGAATCAGTTACTGTGGATCTCCCACCTGATCTGGACTTCATCTTGCTCTTTAATTCTCTTTGTCTGGTGGTCCAGGCTCCCAGCGCTGAGACAAATGTAGATCCCCCGACTCACACTTTAATGCACTAGTTGGCCCTTTTTTGTGCTGTGAGATTACAGAGAAGTTGGGGGTACCTCACATCCTGACATTTGAGACTGTTGCCCACACCCTTTGCTCTGCCTCATTACTTTTTAAGATCTCGCCTGGCGTTAGCAGCGCGCATGCGCTGCTCTCGCCATGCGACGGCTTCTTGGAATCGATACGATTCCAGAAGTCGTGTCGCTGCTCCGCCTACAATTTTGATTGGTGCGCGTCGTTTTGCGTCATGGATGATGCAAAACACAGTGTAATGATTGCACCGGAGGCAATCATTACACTGAGGGTTGCCACCCTGTCTGCTTTTGGCCCCGCCCACCGGGATTCGATCTTTTACTTGCGGTGGGAGACAGCGTCTCTTAATTAGCCGCTAAGCACTTCTTTTTTGTATTACCGCGTTTGCCTTCAACAATGGCTGACGCGCTTTTCATTTCTCGACAAACAGATTTTGCTCCACTTGTGAACATGTCTTTTTTGTCTACTTCTTAAAATGGCAACATCAGAGATGGTGTGAAACCAGTTTGCTCCTTATACTGTATTCGTGTGAATTTTCAGTATTTCACAAGCCAGTGGACTGGCACGTTTTTTTGTACCAGTCCAAAGTTTCTGGGATATGACTCCGGTTGATTGTGCTGCAAATCACGGAGCTGACTGTGTAAGACTGAGTTAGAGCCCAGACTTGAGACCATCGCTTCTCTAGCCTCCTGAGGCACGAAGCGCCGGAAGTGCACGGGGCACGCGCTGCTTTTATTTTACTTCACTTTCCAGACTTATTTGGATGGGTTTAAAGGAATGGAAGCGGACGCCGTCTGGACTCGTGTAAAGAGGTAAGCGTGAGATAGCAGCGTTGTGGGAGGTAGGAGGGAAATCGCACTGTTATGGCTGTGACAGGCAGGCGTGGAGCGAGCAAAGTTTTAAAGCGCTGCAGTAGAAGTGCAGAGCACTCACAGCCGATGGGCACTTCACCCATTCCCATTGTGCGTGTCTGGAGCCACTTACTAACATCGCGCCGTGAAGCTTATCTTCTTGGCGTGTTTTCGAGTGGTGTTATTAGCCTAGAATGCACCAATCAGGCTGATTTGCTTAGGGGCTCTAAATCATTTTGCGCACGCCCGTTCTGTAACATGTGAAGGACACAGCAGTTGTGTGAAGACTTTCTGCGCGCCCGAATAAATGTTTTATTTCCCCTGTCTGTTTAACACCCTCAGTAAAATACTTCGGTGAAGTGTGAATTACAACATATTTACATTCAGGGTAAGATTGCTGCTGATACCATAGGCATTTGTAGGCAGTGTGACTTGCTTAGTAGGCCACCCGGAATAAGTAGGACTGCGTGGCGCTAGAGGGCGCCAAGCAAGATGGCCGCACTCCTGTGAGGCTCTTGCAGCTTGGGGCACAATCCACCCAATATCCTGCTCATAATATGCCCCAAATCGCTGGACACACTGCTGCCAGGAAAGCGGAGCCCACCCGCTATCCGACCATGCTGAAATCTATGCTGTAACTGACCTGCAGACTCCAATCGGCGCCTTTGAAGACTCCGGCCCAGATGGCCTAAGATGGCGGCCACACTCATCTCTTGAGCCCCGTTCACGTCACTGCGGAGTTGGGGATCCTGCCGGGGGCGGAGCTGCCTCTGTATCGCCGCCGATGTGAACCGATGCCCCTGCGGGCTGGAGACGCTACGGTGCTGTCCGCACCTGGGCTGCCGCTTGTGACTCCGGCGCGGCGGCCTGCAACCGGCGGGGCCTGCGCCTCTTCTCACGGCGCACCCGCGCTGCCAGTGATGCCCATCTCGGCGGCGGCGGACCCATAGACAAGTCGGCCCGGTGAGTGTGCTGCAAGCGAGGATCACGTTCCGCCCGGCCCAGCCCAGCGCATACCCCTCCACGGCCAGCGCCACTCACCCGGCACGCACAGCCTCCTACTGCGGGCCTCCGTGACGGCGCCTCCCGGTCTTTGCGGGACCTGCGCTGCTGCCGTGCCCTTTGCTGCAGCCACCTGGGGGCCGACCGGCTCCGCTGCCACTTGCTGGCCTCTCTCCCTGCGCGGCCGGGGGAGCTTGGGCCCCGCCGACACAGACATCTGCAGATCCGCTGTGGCGTCCCGGTGCTGGCGGAGCCCACTCCGGCCTGCTGCGCTCCTGTGAGGCCGTGCCCTCTACCGCTGCGTGTCTCCTGCTGCCTATGGTGCCTCCCTCTGACTGCGGGCCCCAGGACCAACTAGCCTGCAGAGAAGTGCCTGAAGAAGCCGCCACGCTTTGTTTCGCCCAGCACTCACCTTCCCGCAGTCAACGCCTACTCACTCGGCTGGCACTACACCCCCTGATGGTCCTCCACTGTGGCGCCCCCTGGTCTCCTTGTGGCCTGTGCTACCACCGCTCCACCTACCCCGGTCACCCTGGGCCGCCCAACTGGATCGTTCCTCACTGACCTTCGGTCCTGCTGGGGACTCGCTGCGCCGGTCGTGCCTGGCTCCCTGGGAGAGTAGCCTACGTGCGGCCCCTGTACCTGCCGCCATTTTAACAGCCTCCCTACCTCTATAGGTCCAACGTGGGCCTCCTCTCATCGTGGGCCTCTTACTCCATATAGGCGCTGAGGCAGCCAGGCCCCCTGCGACATCCGTCTCCTGGACGCTCCACGCTTCTCCAGAGTGCTGGGGCACTACCCACCTGCTCATCGCCGGCCCGACTGGCTGACACCTGCCGGCTCTACACACCGGTGTCCCTGGCCTCCCGAGACGCCCACACCACACCCGCCGAGGCTATCTGGGTCCACTTCCTCATCTCTCCTGTCACTGGCCTCCGCCTACACGCCACACCAGCCGCCAGTCCGCATCGGATAGAGAGTGTTGGAGGCCCAGACTCCAAAGCCTTTCAGTTGCCACTGACCCTTAGCCTTGTTCTTTCTGACGGCCTTCCATCTCTTGGGACGCTAAACACCTAAACTTTCTGCGCTAACGCTTCTCTCGGCCCCCTACACCAGCAGTGACCTGCCTCATATACCCCGGTGCACGGAACTCTTTGCACCCGGTCATCATCTACACACGGACTCCAGTGGCCTTGGCGTATCGACCTAACCAGCTTTGTAACCGCTGCACTGCCTCTAATACGCCCCCCTCCGTGGGAGATCGCCGAGCAGCCTTGTGCCACGCTGCACAACCACTACCTTAGCTTCGCTCCTCGGCCTACTGGACTAGGGAGGGTGGGTCACCTCTCACACGACGGTCCCCCGGGTGCAGTCAGGAGCGACACAGGAAGGCCGGCCGGCCGCCTGCCTCCCCCTGACCTGCGGCTGCCACCATGGGAAAAACTGACGGCAAACAACCAAAACTCACCTTCGAGGGCCGCAAGTCAACCAGAACGCAACCCGAAACGGACGACGAACAGGCTGTGGGCCCCGCTCCCGGTTCAACCACCTCCACGGAGGATTTAAAGGAACTCCTTCTGGTGATGCAATCCAGCTTGACTTCTATTGAGGAGAAGATGGACACCATGAACGCTCGCATGGACAATCTCACGCACAAACTTGGGCGACATGAAGAACGCCTCAAAGAAGCGGAGCGCCGCATCTCCGATCTTGAAGACACCTCCACTACCACCGCGGACAAAACGCTGGATATGGAGAAGATCCTAAAGGTAATCGCCGCAAAGAACGAAGATCTAGAATCTCGCTCGAGACGCAACAACCTGCGGATCCTAGGAGTGCCGGAATCAACAGCTACGGGCAAAATGGAGGACTTTGTAGAACGTATGCTCACCACTCTGTTCGGCAGGGAGGCTTTCTCGGCGGTTCTTGTCGTGGAGAGGGCACATCGGTCGTTGGCCTCCCGACCTGCGCCCGGGCCCCTCCTCGTCCAATTATCGCCAGAATCCTTAACTATAGGGATCGGGACGTGGCGCTGCGGCTTGCCAGGGAGAAAGGGCAACTACACTTTGAAGGAACAGAAGTCTCACTATACCCTGACTTTACCATAGCCGTCCAGGAGGAGCGCAGAAAATTCCTCCCAGCCAAGAAAAAGCTTCAGCAAGCAGGTATTGCTTATGCCATGCTGTATCCCTCGCGCCTCAAAGTCATGTACCAGGAGAAGCACCATGTTTTCACAAATCCCCAACACGTTTATGACTTCTTAAAATCTTTACCCAAGTGCCCCCTTGACCGAGCTTCTTCTTCCCAACATTCCGCCGCTGTGGATGGCGCATCAGATGTAGAATGAAAACGGTGCCGCCTGTCTGGGCTCTTGCCGCGCCGCCTCCACCTGAAGTCTGGCATTACCACGGGCCTCCCCAGCTTGCCGCTGGAAATGTGATGCCTTTCATGACAAACTGCTACAGAGACTCTGAGGGACAACTGTCCACGACTTGACTCTCCAACATGAAACACTTGGCATTATGAGACCTTCTGCTATTCCCCGAGCACCCTCGCTTTCGCGAGGTGCCACTGGTCCGACCTTTAGCCTCTACCCGTCAGGGAACCCCTACACTGTTATTGTTTTGTACTGTTACTGCCTTAGGCCCACCCTCCCCTGTTGGGAGTTTCGCACATATTCTTTTGGGGAAAGGAGGGAGGGCACCATGTCACAGCAGGTTTGGGCTGCTGATGTGGGCGGTGGGCGGGGGGAGGGGGGGAAGTTCTGTTCACTGTCACTTATCGATGTCCCGACCAACACAGGCGCTGCACGCACAGATGACTCGGCAGACATGACTACAATACCCTCCACCATACTATTGACATGCGACCATGGCGAACCGCCCTAGCCCCCCCCACCCCCCAAGTATAACTTCCTAACATGGAACGTTAGGGGCCTGGGAGATCCACGTAAGCGCCGACACATCCTAGCATATTTAGACCGACACAACGTGCATTGCGCTATGCTTCAGGAGACGCACCTCGGCCCTTCCACACTCACCACATTTGCATCCCGCTGGGCTGTGTACCGCTGCTTCTCATCCTACTCCACCTATGCACGGGGTACCGCCATTTTAATTAAACGCACACTGCCCTACACACTCATGGGTCCTATACTGACTTGCAGGGCCGATACAGTATCTCATGGGGCAGACTGGACGCTCAATCCATCACATTCGTCTCCTGCTATGGCCCAAACAATGATGACCCTGAGTTCTTCCGTATTCTCTGGGGTAAGATCCTGGACGTCGGCTCGACACACATACTGTGGGGCGGCGATCTTAATGTCACCCTCGACCCAGCGCAGGACCGCTCACACCCACAACCTCACCACTACTCTAATGCACATCGCACTCTCAACCCAATTATCTCTGACCACGGTCTTGTCGACGCCTGGCGAACTCTTCACCCACACGGCAGGGAAGGCTCCTGTTTCTCCACTGCCCACTCCTCCTGGTCCCGGATTGATAGCTGGCTTATCTCCAAGGGGCTGTCATCATGGTTGACCCAGGCTTTACACCTTCCACGCACCTATTCTGACCACTCGCCGGTGCTCCTCACGCTCACCCCTCCCCATGAAGACTCGCCATACCTGTCCTGGCGATTTCCCGCCCACACCCTGTTGGACCCCGTATTCCGTTCTGAACTGGAACAAGAAATTACTGATTTTTTTCCCCCGCAATGAACACTCAGTCACACACTTCTCCACTGTCTGGGAGGCTTTTAAAGTCACTGTGCGTGGAATTTGCATAGCTAAAAGTGGGGGCATTCTAAGGGATATTCGCTCCACAAGCTGGAGATGGACCTTAAACACGCTGAAACACAAATGCAAAACTCCCGTACCCCCGAACTACAATCACGCATGAGGGACTTACTCAGGAGACGGCCGACAGAGAATGCAAGTTCAGAGGGAAATATCACCAAGCCCGCCGATATGGGGAAGGGGAGAGGCCGGGTAAAGCGCTCGCAGCTCTTATCCGCCCGCCCAGATTTTCCAACACTGTCCTCGAAATCACTGACACAGACGGCCAGCTGCATAGAAACACTCCAGACATAGCTGCCACGTTTAAACGCTTCTACAGCACCCTGTACACGTTGCACAGAACACAACCTGTCGACTTTACCCCATTTTTCCATGACACCGCTATTCGCTGGCTCGGAGACACCCAAAGAGAATTTCTCCTTGCTGATTTCGAGGATGAAGAGATCACTGCTGCCATCATGCAACTGCAGTCTGGGCGTGCCCCCGGCCCTGACGGCCTCACGGCGGAATTCTACAAAACTTTCCGCTCCCTACTCATTCCCGTTCTGCGACAGGTATATGAGGAAGCCCGCGAGACGGGTATTCTTCCCCAGACAATGCGTGAGGCGCTCATAATATCTCTCCTGAAACCCGGGAAGCCGGCTGCACAATGCGATTCATACAGGCCCCTCTCCCTCATTAACGTCAACGCAAATTTTTTTGCAAAACTGATAGCAACCCGCATTAGCCCCCTCATGACCGCCCTGGTCCTCCCTGACCAATGAGGCTTTGTACCCAGCAGAGGAACCTTTCACAACCTCCGCACCCTGTTTGCCGTCTTACAAGACATTGACCCAGAAACCAATGCGGTGGCTGTCTTCCTTGACGCCACCAAGGCATTTGATTCCCTGGAATGGGATTAACTGGCCTTTGTACTTAACCGCATGGGCTTCCCCGCACCGTTTCTAGCGTGGATCCACCTTCTCTACACGAACCTACAGGCTAGCATAGTAGTTAATGGCACCAGATCTTCCCCTTTTACGATTGCCTGAGGTACTAGGCAGGGATGTCCATTGTCCCCTCTCCTGTTTGCCCTGGCAATCGAACCCTTGGCCGCCAAGATCCGCCAGCACTACCGCGAGCATGCCCTCATATACCCAGAGGGGCAAATATGAATTTCTCTATACGCCGACGATCTCACCCTATACCTCCGTAACCTGAGGGACAGTCTCAATCCCATTTTACGGTTGCTCATCCTCTTTGGGCACCTCTCAGGGGTCAATATAAACTGGGGGAAATCCCAGATTTTCCCCCTCACAGACGCCACCACACGCTTCACGCCGGACTATCCCCTTTCATGGTGCGATGAAGAAGTCACCCATTTAGGGATAGTTATATCCCGTAACCGCACTGCTTTGATGGCAGCCAACTATGGGCGCACACTGAATATCCTCACAGATAAAATCACCAAGTGGATTGCTATGCCAATCTCACTAGCTGGGAGAGCCTCGCTTATTAAGATGGTACTCTTGCCTAAATTGCTCTATTTATTCATTAATATCCCATATGCCCCCAGTAGATGTTTTTTCCAAGCCCTAAAAACTCAACTCGTCCGGCTCACCTGGGGTGGGAAGCAACCCAGATTGTAGTGGGACATCCTCACCCGGCCCTTTGGCGCTGGTGGATTCAAAATTCCAGACCTGGAATTATACTTCAGCTGTGCACAGGCTCACTACGCAGCGTATTGGGTGAACCCCCCTCCTTATATGCCTCACCTAGCAATTGAAGATGGGTATATGACCCCGACCCCATGCTCCGCCTATTTAAGCGCTCCCGCCACTCCGAGACACCTAGCCTCCACCACAGTAGAGTGCACCACCAGTGCCTGGCGAGACATAGCTCGGCGCCTCCGCATGCCCATACTATACTCCCCTCTGCTGCCACTACAGGGCAGGCTGGACATCCCGGTCACGCAGGAAGGAGGATGTCGTCAACTCCTCCGGAAACTCCCCATCCAGACTTGGGGCAAACTATATATTAATGGCAAATTCCGCACTAGCAAGGATTTTTTCGGCGACACTTCGCCTCCTCCCTTGGAACGCTTTTACTACATTCGCCTGAGACAAGATGTTCGGGCTCTATCCCCGTGCTTCCCACAGGAGCTTCCTACTGTAACCCCTCTACATGCCCTCCTTCAGAAAGATACCCCCGCACATGTTGTGTCGATGCTGTACCGCACTACCCAGGCGGACTGCACCCACGACCCCCCCTCGGCCAGGACGCGCTGGGAGGAGGACCTCAGCTCTCCCCTCTCGGACGAACAGTGGTCCTTCTGCTGCCAACAGACTGGGAGAATAGCTGCCAGCAGCAGGCTGCGTATTAGCCACTATAAATAGCTGCACCGTCTCTATTATAAACCTGCGCGGCTGATGCGCCTTCACTTGCGTGATACAGACTGTTGCGCACGGTGCGGTAGAGCGGGGGCGGATTTTAGGCATTTGGCTTGGGACTGCCCTCCCATCCGGCGCTACTGGATGGAGGTACTAACAGTGCTTGACCAGATGACCGGCCTTCACGTTCCCGACGATCCCCTTGTTACGCTTCTCGGCTACACCGGGGCCCTGGCCGTTCCAATGCGGAGGTACATCTCCCTAGCGCTCTTGCTGGCTAAACGGCGAGTCGCCTGCAGGTGGGGCAGAGGAAGGGCACCAAAATTCAAAGATTGGCTGAATGATCTTATATTTTGTCAAGATCAATTGCACACCTACGCTGAGCTTCTGCCGCTCTCCTCCCGCCCACGCGACATATGGTCCCCCCTCCAGACGTACCTCTTGGCGCAGGCGGCCGCCGATGATTCCGACGCAGTCACAAGGTCGGACAGCTGACGAGACTCGCACACGAGTGGTAGTCTGACCACCATTACACCCGACTGGGTCCAAAATGTAGCCCATATGATGTCTGTATTAACATGTCTGATGTTAATTAATGCACAGCGCTAATGATGTTCTGATACTGTATGCTAAACTAATACGCCATATCAGAGATGTCGAGTGACAATGGTAGCTTTGTAAGTTTTGTAAGATGTTTTCAAACTTAATAAAGAAATAAAAAAATAAAAAGTAGGACTGCGTACTTGGAGGGTCCTTACACAAATTAGCTCTGCACAAAACGTGTCACATCATTTTTTGCAATTTTGCTGCTTGTGCACTACGGAATGGGACAAACAGATTTTGCTCCACTTGTGAACATGTCTTTTTTGTCTACTTCTTAAAATGGCAACATCAGACATAGTGTGAAACCAGTTTGCTCCTTATACTGTATTCGTGTGAATTTTCAGTATTTCACAAGCCAGTGGACTGGCAGGTTTTTTGTACCAGTCCAAAGTTTCTGGGATATGACCCCGGTTGATTGTGCTGCAAATCACGTAGCGGACTGTGTAAGACTGAGTTAGAGAGCCCCGACTTGAGACCATTGCTTCTCTAGCCTCCTGCCCATGCATCACCCCAGTGTTAAACCAGAAGGCACCTCTCCCAGAACGCTAAGTTCCTGGTTAGTGAGTGCCAGTTACATTTGTTAAATCACAGGCCGTTCACTAACATGTGGTGCAAAATCGTGTTAGCTGCACCCTTGACGAATCTATCAGAGGGGAGTAATGTTTACGCTTTGCAGTGAGTAGTGGGTTGTAAGGTCCCTCAACAGTAACAATCTTACACCTGGCCCCAAATAAGGCTGGTGTAAGTTTCGGCCTGCAGAAGCCAGAGGCGCCTGTCTTTGGCAAACAGTGTTGTCTTTCCAGCAGCTCACTTCCTGGCCGACTAGCCCGCTGAGAGCATGCCAAAATGTACTGCGAGAGAGCATGGATTAATTATCTACATAAGACAGACTCAAACAAATTGCCTTGATGTAGACTGGCCTGAGAAGTTATTCATCGACATGATCATTCTCCCAGCCAACATAAAACAAGCATTAAAAATGCAATAGCTCTCGCCTTTCATTAAGTTAAAGCCATTTGCTTTGCTATACAATACCATTAGCAAAGCAAATGGCTTTAACTTAATTAAAGGCGAGACCTATTGCATTTTCAATGCTTGTTTTAGGATTGACGCCTAGTGGAGCGTGAGGTGAGCCAGATGTTTTTGTTCAACTTGTCTGAACTAGCAGAAGGTGAACAAGTAATTTGCCTTAATGTTTCCAAATCTGTTTGCCATGGGTTTTAAAATGTTTAGAAACTTAATTTTGCTGTAGCTTTCTCTCCAAGAAAGATTGGGTCAGGCTGATGCCCTTAACGCCCTGCTCAAGGGCATCAATCTACTATTGAACAAGGGCATTATGCGCCACATGAATGTAGCATACCTAGAGCCAATCACATAAAGAGCAGAGTGAATAAATAGTGCACAATAAAAATTGTAAATAAATCCACTGGTAATGTAGTGGGGTATGACCTCTCCCCGGATATGTTCGTAAAATTGACCCTTTGTCCTACATTTTGACCCTTTGTCCCGAATTTCTAGCCTCCTGTCCAGAATTTACCTCTATACTAGGTGGTCACCCTACTAAAACACAGACTTATTAAGAACTCGGCATCAAAAATGCAGATTTTTTCAGAGTTCCGTATCAAAGAGATACTCAACTCTTATTATTCCGATTCACTCCGAGTTCAGTTACTAAAAGCCAGAATCAATAGGAACTCTGCTCATGAAACACAGACTCGAGCAACGCTCTGCTCCTAAATTCAGATTCACAAAGATATCTGCTCCTGAAATGGAGGCTTTGTTAGAGCTCTGATTTTATAAACAGAAATACTCATAACTCTGTTTTGAAACCCCTACTTAGTCTCCTTTAAACTAAATTAGGAGCAATACCGCGAGTTTTGATACTTTTGGGATGCAGGAATACCATGATAATCTGGGTTGCCCTGAGAAATGGAGAATTACAACAAAAAATGGGATCACTACACTTGATTCCTTTGGAAATTCCCCATTTTGAGACATTTTAAAACCTAGACATTTCACCAGTTTATACTGGCAAAGCGTTGTTAGCTACAAAGTCAGGAGTGCAGGCCTGCCAACCTCACACGGTGTCACAGTGTGTCACACGATATCGGCTCCCTTCACATGGTGAAAAATGAGTCCAAGCTGGCATGGCTGAAGGCGCCAGGCATGACCCTGGTCCACTTAGCATCTGTCCATGACATTGGAAGGATTCCCAGATGGCTCCATGTCACTAGATCTGGGCGTTGCCTTTCAGGTGTGTAGTCTAACTGAGTCATTGGAACCGACCCAAGACTACAACAAACAGAATGCACCGGTTTCTTAAATGAAAGCGTGGAACTGGTAAGGTGCTGCTGTCCCTATGACATGGGGTATCAGTAACTCTAGACACGGCATACATAGATGCCAGGTGGCACATGAGGATATATTAGCATCTTCTGCACTTAACCACACAATGTAGAAACAGCTTTAACCACATTTGAGACTTCATGTCTAGTTTATAAAATGTAAGTTTTAAGGTAAATGTGAACGTTTGTCCTATTACTGTTCCTAGCAATGTGCTCCACGTCCCTGGGAATAACCCTGCAAATGCCCTCTCACTGTGGGGCTGGTTTCTGAACAAAGGCTTTTGTAACTGAAGAACTGTGCCCCTCCCCCTCCTCAGTTCCCTAGCCACCTGCCTCTTTGCATCCGCCACACCTGTCGAGGTTAATGTTTAATGTAACCTCTGCCCTTTCCTGGTTTTTTGCTATTATCTTCGCTGGTGTGTTTAACCAGTTTTCTTTGGTCATCTTTGCTTCTATTGATCATACAAATGGTGCGTGCTGCTGCATATATCTTCACTTCACAATACTTTATTTCCAACGTAAGACCATAAAAGTAGCAGATAAAAACATTACAAAATTCATTTGATTTTTAAAAGCAATAACACAGTCACAAAAAGATCAAAGACATAATTAATTCAAATCAGATCATGTAGATCGACCGGTAAAACAAAATCAGTATAAAAACCCACCTAACAATTTGACACAGAAAGCTGGATCCTAGATGGTTACTACATTGTTGCCTACAGCTGTAAAAGTTAAGAGAATATATACATATAAAATATTCATAATACGAAAAATTGCATATACAGACACAGTATAGGTCCCTTATGCGGTTAAAAAATAAAAACATACTAACACACAAGGTATGCTAAGGATCACAAGCTGCTTGCCTAGTCCTCCACATTGATATTAACATACGGCATATAGCAACAAGCATTTGCAATGCAATAGGTCTCGCATTTACGCAAGATTGAGCTATTGGCATTGTAAATGACAATGATTGTCATTTACAATGCCAATAGCTTCAACTTGCGTAAATGAGAGACCTACTGCATTGCAAATGCTTGTTTCATCCCAGCTACTTGGCGCTGTCCTGCATGGGAATTCCTACCTGGAGAATGACAATGCTGTCCAGAGCTGCCCATTCCTTCCTGACTTCAGTGACCTTGCATGGCCTCCACTTTTACCCTTACTTTATCAGTACCACAGAATCACTACTTCGAGGTTATTTTTTGCCCAAATATTCTTCTGGGGGACAGTTCCATGGATGTACAACACAGTCAGTAAATCAAGGCCATTACACTACAAGTCTTTGCTCATAGGCAGGACCACTGGAATAACGCAATATTGTGGCTGCCGCGTTCTCGGAGTATTTACATATTTTCCACACTTGCCGCATGATTCAGATCTTCTGTATCAGTTGCAAACATTGATTCTAGCTCAGATGGATCAAAAGAGGCTTTAAAAAGCATCAGCCGTGGTCCCCCGGGGGGACAGACGCTTTGCAAAGATTAACTGTCACCATTTCGTTGCTGACGGCTGTATTCGGGTGTTAGAGTGCTGCCCAGACAGTACTACTGTGTTGTAAAATGACAAAATAGCTAAATATTGCGACAGAATGTGCCATATTACGCTGCATCATTGCACCTCTTCTGTGTCCAATTACGTTTGTACCTCTCCAGTCCCTGCAGCACCTGTTCTGACCAGGGTCTCAGGCTCTACAACAGCTCTGTTGCCTTTGTTCTCTGGCTCTACAGCAGCTCTGCTGACCTGGTTCTCTGGCTCTACAGCAGCTCTGCTGACCTGGTTCTCTGGCTCTACAGCAGCTCTGCTGACCTGGTTCTCTGGCTCTACAGCGGCTCTGCTGACCTGGTTTTCTGGCTCTACAGCGGCTCTGCTGACCTGGTTTTCTGGCTCTACAGCGGCTCTGCAGACCTGGTTCTCTGGCTCTACAGCAGCTCTGCTGACCTGGTTCTCTGGCTCTACAGCAGCTCTGCTGACCTGGTTCTCAGGCTCTACAGCAGCTTGCTGACCTGGTTTTCTGGCTCTAAAGCAGCTCTGCTGACCTGGTTATCTGGCTCTACAGCAGCTCTGCTGACCTGGTTCTCTGGCTCTACAGCGGCTCTGCTGACCTGGTTCTCTGGCTCTAGAGCAGCTCTGCTGACCTGGTTCTCTGGCTCTAGAGCAGCTCTGCTGACCTGGTTCTCTGACTCTACAACGGCTCTGCTGACCTGGTTCTCTGGCTCTAGAGCAGCTCTGCTGACCTGGTTCTCTGGCTCTACAGCAGCTCTGCTGACCTGGTTCTCTGGCTCTACAGCAGCTCTGCTGACCTGGTTCTCTGGCTCTACAGCAGCTCTGCTGACCTGGTTCTCTGGCTCTACAGCAGCTCTGCTGACCTGGTTCTCAGGCTCTAGAGCGGCTCTGCTGACCCGGTTTTCTGGCTCTACAGCGGCTCTGCTGAACTGGTTCTCTGGCTCTACAGCGGCTCTGCAGACCTGGTTTTCTGGCTCTACAGCAGCTCTGCTGACCTGGTTTTCTGGCTCTACAGCAGCTCTGCTGACCTGGTTATCTGGCTCTACAGCAGCTCTGCTGACCTGGTTCTCTGGCTCTACAGCGGCTCTGCTGACCTGGTTCTCTGGCTCTAGAGCAGCTCTGCTGACCTGGTTCTCTGGCTCTAGAGCAGCTCTGCTGACCTGGTTCTCTGGCTTTCGGGCAGATCTGCTGACCTGGTTCTCTGGCTCTAGAGCGGCTCTGCTGACCTGGTTCTCTGGCTCTAGAGCGGCTCTGCTGACCTGGTTCTCTGGCTCTACAGCAGCTCTGCTGACCTGGTTCTCTGGCTCTACAGCGGCTCTGCTGACCTAGTTCTCTGGCTATAGAGCGGCTCTGCTGACCTAGTTCTCTGGCTCTACAGCAGCTCTGCTGAGCTGGTTCTCCGGCTCTAGAGCGGCTCTGCTGATCTGGTTCTCTAGCTCTACAACGGCTCTGCTGACCTGGGTCTCAGGCTCTACAATGGCTCTGCTGACCTGGGTCTCAGGCTCTACAGCCGCTCTGCTGACCTGGTTCTCAGGCTCTACAGCAGCTCTGCTGACCTGGTTCTCTGGCTCTACAACAGCTCTGCTGACCTGGTTCTCTGGCTCTACAGCGGCTCTGCTGACCTGGTTCTCTTGCTCTACAGCGGCTCTGCTGACCTGGTGCTCTGGCTCTACAGCAGCTCTGCTGACCTGGTGCTCTGGCTCTACAGCAGCTCTGCTGACCTGGTTCTCTGGCTGTACAGCAGCTCTGCTGACCTGGTTCTCAGGCTCCAGAGAAGCTCTGCTGACCTGGTTCTCAGGCTCTACAGCAGCTCTGCTGACCTGGTTCTCTGGCTCAAGCGCAGCTCTGCTGACCTGGTTCTCTGGCTCAAGAGCAGCTCTGCTGACCTGGTTCTCTGGCTCTAGAGCGGCTCTGCTGACCTGGTTCTCTGGCTCTAGAGCGGCTCTGCTGACCTGGTTCTCTGGCTCTAGAGCTGCTCCGCTGACCTGGTTCTCAGGCTCTACAGCCGCTCTGCTGACCTGGTTCTCTGGCTATAGAGCAGCTCTGCTGGCCTGGTTCCCTGGCCCTAGAGCAGCTCTGCTGACCGGGTTCTCTGGCTCTAGAGCGTCTCTGCTGACCTATTTCTCTGGCTCTACAACGGCTCTGCTGACCTGGTTCTCAGGCTCTACAGCCGCTCTGCTGACCTGGTTCTCTGGCTCTAGAGCAGCTCTGCTGACCTAGCTCTCTGGCTCTACAACAGCTCTGCTGACCTGGTTCTCTGGCTCTTCAGCAGCTCTGCTGACCTGGTTCTCAGGCTCTAGAGCGGCTCTGCTGACCTGGTTCTCTGGCTCTAGAGCAGCTCTGCTGACCTGGATCTCTGGCTCTAGAGCAGCTCTGATGACCTGGTTCTATGGCTCTAGAGCGGCTCTGCTGACCTGGTTCTCTGGCTCTAGAGCGGCTCTGCTGACCTGGTTCTCTGGCTCTACAGCAGCTCTGCTGACCTGGTTCTCTGGCTCTACAGCAGCTCTGCTGACCTGGTTCTCTGGCTCCAGAGCAGCAGCTGCTGACCTGGTTCTCTGGCTCTAGAGCGGCTCTGCTGACCTGGTTCTCTGGCTCTAGAGTGGCTCTGCTGACCTGGTTCTCTGGCTCTACAACGGCTCTGCTGGCCTGGTTCTCTGGCTCTAGAGCAGCTCTGCTGGCCTGGTTCTCTGGCTCAAGAGCAGCTCTGCTGACCTGGTTCTCTGGCTCAAGAGCAGCTCTGCTGACCTGGTTCTCTGGCTCTAGAGCAGCTCTGCTGACCTGGTTCTCTGGCTTTACAACGGCTCTGCTGACCTGGTTCTCAGGCTCTACAGTCGCTCTGCTGACCTGGTTCTCTGGCTCTACAGTCGCTCTGCTGACCTGGTTCTCTGGCTCTACAGTCGCTCTGCTGACCTGGTTCACTGGCTCTAGAGCGGCTCTGCTGACCTAGTTCTCTGGCTCTAGAGCGGCTCTGCTGACCTGGTTCTCTGGCTCTACAACGGCTCTGCTGGCCTGGTTCTCTGGCTCTAGAGCAGCTCTGCTGACCTGGTTCTCAGGCTCCAGAGCAGCTGTCTTGACCTGGTTCTCTGCCTCTACAGCAGCTCTGCTGACATAGTTCTCTGGGTCTAAGCAGCTCTTCTGACCTGGTTCTCTGGCTCAAGAGCAGCTCTGCTGACCTGGTTCTCTGGCTCTAGAGCAGCTCTGCTGACCTGGTTCTCTGGCTCTAGAGCAGCTCTGCTGACCTGGTTCTCTGGCTCTAGAGCGGCTCTGCTGACCTGGTTCTCTGGCTCTAGAGCAGCTCTGCTGACCTGGTTCTCTGGCTCTACAATAGCTCTGCTGACCTGGTTCTCTGGCTCTACAACGGCTCTGCTGACCTGGTTCTCAAGCTCTACAGCCGCTCTGCTGACCTGGTTCTCTGGCTCTACAGCAGCTCTGCTGACCTGGTTCTCTGGCTCTACAGCAGCTCTGCTGACCTGGTTCTCTGGCTCTTCAGCAGCTCTGCTGACCTGGTTCTCAGGCTCTAGAGGTGCTCTGCTGACTTGGTTCTCAGGCTCTACAGCAGCTCTGCTGACCTGGTTCTCAGGCTCTACAGCAGCTCTGCTGACCTGGTTCTCTGGCTCTACAACGGCTCTGCTGACCTGGTTCTCTGGCTCTACAACGGCTCTGCTGACCTGGTTCTCTGGCTCTACAACGGCTCTGCTGACCTGGTTCTCAGGCTCTACAGCCGCTCTGCTGACCTGGTTCTCTGGCTCTACAGCAGCTCTGCTGACCTGGTTCTCTGGCTCTACAGCAGCTCTGCTGACCTGGTTCTCTGGCTCTACAGCAGCTCTGCTGACCTGGTTCTCTGGCTCTACAGCAGCTCTGCTGACCTGGTTCTCTGGCTCTACAGCAGCTCTGCTGACCTGGTTCTCTGGCTCTACAGCAGCTCTGCTGACCTGGTTCTCTGGCTCTACAGCAGCTCTGCTGACCTGGTTCTCTGGCTCTTCAGCAGCTCTGCTCACCTGGTTTTCTGGCTCTACAGCAGGTCTGCTGACCTGGTTCTCTGGCTCAAGAGCAGCTCTGCTGACCTGGTTCTCAGGCTCCAGAGAAGCTCTGCTGACCTGGTTCTCAGGCTCCAGAGAAGCTCTGCTGAACTGGTTCTCAGGCTCCAGAGAAGCTCTGCTGACCTGGTTCTCAGGCTCCAGAGAAGCTCTGCTGACCTGGTTCTCAGGCTCCAGAGAAGCTCTGCTGACCTGGTTCTCAGGCTCTACAGCAGCTGTGCTGACCTGGTTCTCTGGCTCAAGCGCAGCTCTGCTGACCTGGTTCTCTGGCTCAAGAGCAGCTCTGCTGACCTGGTTCTCTGGCTCTAGAACAGCTCTGCTGACCTGGTTCTCTGGCTCTAGAGCGGCTCCGCTGACCTGGTTCTCAGGCTCTACAGCCGCTCTGCTGACCTGGTTCTCTGGCTATAGAGCAGCTCTGCTGGCCTGGTTCCCTGGCCCTAGAGCAGCTCTGCTGGCCTGGTTCCCTGGCCCTAGAGCAGCTCTGCTGACCGGGTTCTCTGGCTCTAGAGCGGCTCTGCTGACCTATTTCTCTGGCTCTACAACGGCTCTGCTGACCTGGTTCTCAGGCTCTACAGCCGCTCTGCTGACCTGGTTCTCTGGCTCTAGAGCAGCTCTGCTGACCTAGCTCTCTGGCTCTACAACAGCTCTGCTGACCTGGTTCTCTGGCTCTTCAGCAGCTCTGCTGACCTGGTTCTCAGGCTCTAGAGCGGCTCTGCTGACCTGGTTCTCTGGCTCTAGAGCAGCTCTGATGACCTGGTTCTCTGGCTCTAGAGCAGCTCTGCTGACCTGGATCTCTGGCTCTAGAGCAGCTCTGCTGACCTGGATCTCTGGCTCTAGAGCAGCTCTGATGACCTGGTTCTCTGGCTCTAGAGCGGCTCTGCTGACCTGGTTCTCTGGCTCTAGAGCGGCTCTGCTGACCTGGTTCTCTGGCTCTTCAGCAGCTCTGCTGACCTGGTTCTCTGGCTCTACAGCAGCTCTGCTGACCTGGTTCTCTGGCTCCAGAGCAGCTCTGCTGACCTGGTTCTCTGGCTCTAGAGCGGCTCTGCTGACCTAGTTCTCTGGCTCTAGAGTGGCTCTGCTGACCTGGTTCTCTGGCTCTACAACGGCTCTGCTGGCCTGGTTCTCTGGCTCTAGAGCAGCTCTGCTGGCCTGGTTCTCTGGCTCAAGAGCAGCTCTGCTGACCTGGTTCTCTGGCTCTAGAGCAGCTCTGCTGACCTGGTTCTCTGGCTCTAGAGCAGCTCTGGTGACCTGGTTCTCTGGCTCTACAGCGGCTCTGCTGACCTGGTTCTCAGGCTCTGCCAGTCGCTCTGCTGACCTGGTTCTCTGGCTCTACAGTCGCTCTGCTGACCTGGTTCTCTGGCTCTACAGTCAGCTCTGCTGACCTGGTTCACTGGCTCTAGAGCGGCTCTGCTGACCTAGTTCTCTGGCTCTAGAGCGGCTCTGCTGACCTGGTTCTCTGGCTCTACAACGGCTCTGCTGGCCTGGTTCTCTGGCTCTAGAGCAGCTCTGCTGACCTGGTTCTCAGGCTCTAGAGCAGCTGTCTTGACCTGGTTCTCTGGCTCTAGAGCAGCTCTGCTGACCTGGATCTCTGGCTCTAGAGCAGCTCTGCTGACCTGGATCTCTGGCTCTAGAGCAGCTCTGCTGACCTGGTTCTCTGGCTCTAGAGCGGCTCTGCTGACCTGGTTCTCTGGCTCTAGAGCAGCTCTGCTGACCTGGTTCTCTGGCTCTACAATAGCTCTGCTGACCTGGTTCTCTGGCTCTACAACGGCTCTGCTGACCTGGTTCTCAAGCTCTACAGCCGCTCTGCTGACCTGGTTCTCTGGCTCTACAACAGCTCTACTGACCTGGTTCTCTGGCTCTACAGCAGCTCTGCTGACCTGGTTCTCTGGCTCTTCAGCAGCTCTGCTGACCTGGTTCTCAGGCTCTAGAGCGGCTCTGCTGACCTGGTTCTCAGGCTCTACAGCAGCTCTGCTGACCTGGTTCTCTGGCTCTACAACAGCTCTGCTGACCTGGTTCTCTGGCTCTACAACGGCTCTGCTGACCTGGTTCTCAGGCTCTACAGCCGCTCTGCTGACCTGGTTCTCTGGCTCTACAGCAGCTCTGCTGACCTTGTTCTCTGGCTCTACAGCAGCTCTGCTGACCTGGTTCTCTGGCTCTACAGCAGCTCTGCTGACCTGGTTCTCTGGCTCTACAGCAGCTCTGCTGACCTGGTTCTCTGGCTCTTCAGCAGCTCTGCTCACCTGGTTCTCTGGCTCTACAGCAGGCTCTGCTGACCTGGTTCTCTGGCTCTAGAGCAGCTCTGCTGACCTGGTTCTCTGGCTCTAGAGCAGCTCTGCTGACCTGGTTCTCTGGCTCTAGAGCAGCTCTGCTGACCTGGTTCTCTGGCTCTAGAGCAGCTCTGCTGACCTGGTTCTCTGGCTCTAGAGCAGCTCTGCTGACCTGGTTCTCTGGCTCTACAGCAGCTCTGCTGACCTGGTTATAGCAGCTCTGCTGACCTGGTTCTCTGGCTCTACAGCAGCTCTGCTGACCTGGTTCTCTGGCTCTAGAGCGGCTCTGCCGACCTGGTTCTCTGGCTCTACAGCGGCTCTGCTGACCTGGTAGTCTGGCTCTAGAGCGGCTCTGCTGACCTGGTTCTCTGGCTCTAGAGCGGCTCTGCTGACCTGGTTCTCTGGCTCTACAGCAGCTCTGCTGATCTGGTTCTCTGGCTCTACAGCAGCTCTGCTGACCTGGTTCTCTGGCTCTAGAGCGGCTCTGGAGACCTGGTTCTCTGGTTGTAGAGCGGCTCTGCTGACCTGGTTCTCAGGCTCTACTGCCGCTCTGCTGACCTGGTTCTCTGGCTTTACAGCAGCTCTGCTGACCTGGTTCTCTGGCTCTACAGCAGCTCTGCTGACCTGGTTCTCTGGCTCTAGAGCAGCTCTGCTGACCTGGTTCTAGCAGCTCTGCTGACCTGGTTCTCTGGCTCTAGAGCGGCTCTGCTGACCTGGTTCTCTGGCTCACAGCAGCTCTGCTGACCTGGTTCTCTGGCTCTAGAGCGGCTCTGCTGACCTGGTTCTCTGGCTCTAGAGCGGCTCTGCTGACCTGGTTCTCTGGCTCTACAATGGCTCTGCTGACCTGGTTCTCTGGCTCTACAGCAGCTCTGCTGACCTGGTTCTCTGGCTCCAGAGCAGCTCTGCTGACCTGGTTCTCTGGCTCTACAGCAGCTCTGCTGACCTGGCTCTCTGGCTCAAGAGCAGCTCTGCTGACCTGGTTCTCTGGCTCTACAACAGTTCTACTGACCTGGTTCTCTGGCTCTACAGCCGCTCTGCTGACCTGGTTCTCAGGCTCTACAGCCGCTCTGCTGACCTGGTTCTCTGGCTCTACAGCAGCTCTGCTGACCTGGTTCTCTGGCTCTACAGCAGCTCTGCTGACCTGGTTCTCTGGCTCTTCAGCAGCTCTGCTGACCTGGTTCTCAGGCTCTAGAGCGGCTCTGCTGACCTGGTTCTCTGGCTCTACAGCAGCTCTGCTGACCTGGTTCTCTGAGCTCTACAGCAGCTCTGCTGACCAGGTTCTCTGGCTCTACAGCGGCTCTGCTGACCTGGTTCTCTGGCTCCACAGCAGCTCTGCTGACCTGGTTCTCTGGCTCTAGAGCAGCTCTGCTGACCTGGTTCTCTGGCTCTAGAGCAGCTCTGCTGACCTGGTTCTCTGGCTCTACAGCAGCTCTGCTGACCTTGGTTCTCTGGCTTTAGAGCAGCTCTGCTGACCTGGTTCTCTGGCTCTACAGCAGCTCTGCTGACCTGGTTCTCTGGCTCTAGAGCAGCTCTGCTGACCTGGTTCTCTGGCTCTAGAGCGGCTCTGCTGACCTGGTTCTCTGGCTCTAGAGCAGCTCTGCTGACCTGGTTCTCTGGCTCTAGAGCGGCTCTGCTGACCTGGTTCTCTGGCTCTAGAGCAGCTCTGCTGACCTGGTTCTCTGGCTCTAGAGCAGCTCTGCTGACCTGGTTCTCTGGCTCTACAGCAGCTCTGCTGAGCTGGTTCTCTGGCGTTAGAGCGGCTCTGCTCTGCTGACCTGGTTCTCTGGCTCTACAGCAGCTCTGCTGACCTTGGTCTCTGGCTTTAGAGCAGCTGTGCTGACCTGGTTCTCTGGCTCTACAGCAGCTCTGCTGATCTGGTTCTCTGGCTCTAGAGCAGCTCTGCTGACCTGGTTCTCTGGCTCTAGAGCGGCTCTGCTGACCTGGTTCTCAGGCTCTAGAGCGGCTCTGCTGACCTGGTTCTCTGGCTCTACAGCGGCTCTGCTGACCTGGTTCTCTGGCTCTACAGCAGCTCTGCTGACCTGGTTCTCTGGCTCTAGAGCAGCTCTGCTGACCTGGTTCTCTGGCTCTAGAGCAGCTCTGCTGACCTGGTTCTCTGGCTCTACAGCAGCTCTGCTGACCTGGTTCTCTGGCTCTAGAGCGGCTCTGCTGACCTGGTTCTCTGGCTCTAGAGCGGCTCTGCTGACCTGGTTCTCTGGCTCTAGAGCGGCTCTGCTGACCTGGTTCTCTGGCTCTACAGTGGCTCTGCTGACCTGGTTCTCTGGCTCTACAGCAGCTCTGCTGACCTGGTTCTCTGGCTCCAGAGCAGCTCTGCTGACCTGGTTCTCTGGCTCCAGAGCAGCTCTGCTGACCTGGTTCTCTGGCTCTACAGCAGCTCTGCTGACCTGGCTCTCTGGCTCAAGAGCAGCTCTGCTGACCTGGTTCTCTGGCTCTACAACAGTTCTACTGACCTGGTTCTCTGGCTCTACAACGGCTCTGCTGACCTGGTTCTCTGGCTCTACAGCAGCTCTGCTGACCTGGCTCTCTAGCTCTAGAGCAGCTCTCCTGACCTGGCTCTCTGGCTCTAGAGCAGCTCTGCTGACCTGGTTCTCTGGCTCTAGAGCGGCTCTGCTGACCTGGTTCTCTGGCTCTAGAGCGGCTCTGCTGACCTGGTTCTCTGGCTCTAGAGCGGCTCTGCTGACCTGGTTCTCTGGCTCTAGAGCGGCTCTGCTGACCTGGTTCTCTGGCTCTACAATGGCTCTGCTGACCTGGTTCTCTGGCTCTACAGCAGCTCTGCTGACCTGGTTCTCTGGCTCCAGAGCAGCTCTGCTGACCTGGTTCTCTGGCTCCAGAGCAGCTCTGCTGACCTGGTTCTCTGGCTCTACAGCAGCTCTGCTGACCTGGCTCTCTGGCTCAAGAGCAGCTCTGCTGACCTGGTTCTCTGGCTCTACAACAGTTCTACTGACCTGGTTCTCTGGCTCTACAGCCGCTCTGCTGACCTGGTTCTCAGGCTCTACAGCCGCTCTGCTGACCTGGCTCTCTAGCTCTACAGCAGCTCTGCTGACCTGGTTCTCTGGCTCTACAGCAGCTCTGCTGACCTGGTTCTCTGGCTCTTCAGTAGCTCTGCTGACCTGGTTCTCAGGCTCTAGAGCAGCTCTGCTGACCTGGATTTCTGGCTCTAGAGCAGCTCTGATGACTTGGTTCTCTGGCTCTAGAGCGGCTCTGCTGACCTGGTTCTCTGGCTCTAGAGCGGCTCTGCTGACCTGGTTCTCTGGCTCTACAGCAGCTCTGCTGACCTGGTTCTCTGGCTCCAGAGCAGCTCTGCTGACCTGGTTCTCTGGCTCTAGAGCGGCTCTGCTGACCTGGTTCTCTGGCTCTAGAGTGGCTCTGCTGACCTAGTTCTCTGGCTCTAGAGTGGCTCTGCTGACCTGGTTCTCTGGCTCTACACGGCTCTGCTGGCCTGGTTCTCTGGCTCTAGAGCAGCTCTGCTGACCTGGTTCTCTGGCTCAAGAGCAGCTCTGCTGACCTGGTTCTCTGGCTCAAGAGCAGCTCTGCTGACCTGGTTCTCTGGCTCTAGAGCAGCTCTGCTGACCTGGTTCTCTGGCTCTAGAGCAGCTCTGGTGACCTGGTTCTCTGGCTCTACAGCAGCTCTGCTGACCTGGTTCTCAGGCTCTACAGTCGCTCTGCTGACCTGGTTCTCTGGCTCTACAGCAGCTCTGCTGACCTGGTTCTCTGAGCTCTACCAGCAGCTCTGCTGACCTGGTTCTCTGGCTCTAGAGCGGCTCTGCTGAGCCTGGTTCTCTGGTCGAGCGGCTCTGCTGACCTGGTTCTCAGGCTCTGGCCGCTCTGCTGACCTGGTTCTCTGGCTCTTGCAGCAGCTCTGCTGACCTGGTTCTCTGGCTCTAGAGCAGCTCTGCTGACCTGGTTCTCTGGCTCTAGAGCAGCTCTGCCCTGGCCTGGCTCTGCAGCTCTGCTGACCTGGTTCTCTGGCTCTAGAGCAGCTCTGCTGACCTGGTTCTCTGGCTCCACAGCAGCTCTGCTGACCTGGTTCTCTGGCTCTACAGCAGCTCTGCTGACCTGGTTCTCTGGCTCTAGAGCGGCTCTGCTGACCTGGTTCTCTGGCTCTACAGCAGCTCTGCTGACCTGGTTCTCTGGCTCTACAGCACTGCTGCTGCTGACCTGGTTCTCTGGCTCTACAGCAGCTCTGCTGACCTGGTTCTCTGGCTCTACAGCAGCTCTGCTGACCTGGTTCTCTGGCTCTACAGCAGCTCTGCTGACCTGGTTCTCTGGCTCTACGAGCAGCTCTGCTGACCTGGTTCTCTGGCTCTAGAGCGGCTCTGCTGACCTGGTTCTCTGGCTCTACAGCAGCTCTGCTGACCTGGTTCTCTGGCTCTAGAGCAGCTCTGCTGACCTGGTTCTCTGGCTCTACAGCAGCTCTGCTGACCTGGTTCTCTGGCTCTAGAGCAGCTCTGCTGACCTGGTTCTCTGGCTCTACAGCAGCTCTGCTGACCTGGTTCTCTGGCGTCTAGAGCGGCTCTGCTCTGCTGACCTGGTTCTCTGGCTCTACAGCAGCTCTGCTGACCTTGGTTCTCTGGCTTTAGAGCAGCTGTGCTGACCTGGTTCTCTGGCTCTACAGCAGCTCTGCTGATCTGGTTCTCTGGCTCTAGAGCAGCTCTGCTGACCTGGTTCTCTGGCTCTAGAGCGGCTCTGCTGACCTAGTTCTCTGGCTCTAGAGCGGCTCTGCTGACCTGGTTCTCTGGCTCTACAACGGCTCTGCTGACCTGGTTCTCTGGCTCTACAGCAGCTCTGCTGACCTGGTTCTCTGGCTCTAGAGCAGCTCTGCCTGACCTGGTTCTCTGGCTCTAGAGCAGCTCTGCTGACCTGGTTCTCTGGCTCTAGAGCAGCTCTGCTGACCTGGTTCTCTGGCTCTACAGCAGCTCTGCTGACCTGGTTACAGCAGCTCTGCTGACCTGGTTCTCTGGCTCTAGAGCAGCTCTGCTGACCTGGTTCTCTGGCTCTAGAGCGGCTCTGCTGACCTGGTTCTCTGGCTCTAGAGCGGCTCTGCTGACCTGGTTCTCTGGCTCTACAGCGGCTCTGCTGACCTGGTTCTCTGGCTCTAGCAGCAGCTCTGCTGACCTGGTTCTCTGGCTCTAGAGCAGCTCTGCTGACCTGGTTCTCTGGCTCTAGAGCAGCTCTGCTGACCTGGTTCTCTGGCTCCAGAGCAGCTCTGCTGACCTGGTTCTCTGGCTCTAGAGCGGCTCTGCTGACCTGGTTCTCTGGCTCTAGAGCGGCTCTGCTGACCTGGTTCTCTGGCTCTACAACAGCTCTGCTGACCTGGTTCTCTGGCTCTACAGCAGCTCTGCTGACCTGGTTCTCTGGCTCTACAGCAGCTCTGCTGACCTGGCTCTCTGGCTCTAGAGCAGCTCTGCCTGACCTGGTTCTCTGGCTCTAGAGCAGCTCTGCTGACCTGGTTCTCTGGCTCTAGAGCGGCTCTGCTGACCTGGTTCTCTGGCTCTAGAGCGGCTCTGCTGACCTGGTTCTCTGGCTCTAGAGCGGCTCTGCTGACCTGGTTCTCTGGCTCTAGAGCGGCTCTGCTGACCTGGTTCTCTGGCTCTACAATGGCTCTGCTGACCTGGTTCTCTGGCTCTACAGCAGCTCTGCTGACCTGGTTCTCTGGCTCCAGAGCAGCTCTGCTGACCTGGTTCTCTGGCTCCAGAGCAGCTCTGCTGACCTGGTTCTCTGGCTCTACAGCAGCTCTGCTGACCTGGCTCTCTGGCTCAAGAGCAGCTCTGCTGACTTGGTTCTCTGGCTCTACAACAGTTCTACTGACCTGGTTCTCTGGCTCTACAACGGCTCTGCTGACCTGGTTCTCAGGCTCTACAGCCGCTCTGCTGACCTGGCTCTCTAGCTCTACAGCAGCTCTGCTGACCTGGTTCTCTGGCTCTACAGCAGCTCTGCTGACCTGGTTCTCTGGCTCTTCAGTAGCTCTGCTGACCTGGTTCTCAGGCTCTAGAGCGGCTCTGCTGACCTGGTTTTCTGGCTCTAGAGCAGCTCTGCTGACCTGGTTCTCTGAGCTCTACAGCAGCTCTGCTGACCAGGTTCTCTGGCTCTACAGCGGCTCTGCTGACCTGGTTCTCTGGCTCCACAGCAGCTCTGCTGACCTGGTTCTCTGGCTCTAGAGCAGCTCTGCTGACCTGGTTCTCTGGCTCTAGAGCAGCTCTGCTGACCTGGTTCTCTGGCTCTACAGCAGCTCTGCTGACCTTGGTCTCTGGCTTTAGAGCAGCTGTGCTGACCTGGTTCTCTGGCTCTACAGCAGCTCTGCTGATCTGGTTCTCTGGCTCTAGAGCAGCTCTGCTGACCTGGTTCTCTGGCTCTAGAGCGGCTCTGCTGACCTGGTTCTCTGGCTCTAGAGCAGCTCTGCTGACCTGGTTCTCTGGCTCTAGAGCAGCTCTGCTGACCTGGTTCTCTGGCTCTAGAGCAGCTCTGCTGACCTGGTTCTCTGGCTCTAGAGCAGCTCTGCTGACCTGGTTCTCTGGCTCTACAGCAGCTCTGCTGACCTGGTTCTCTGGCTCTTCAGTAGCTCTGCTGACCTGGTTCTCAGGCTCTAGAGCAGCTCTGCTGACCTGGATTTCTGGCTCTAGAGCAGCTCTGATGACTTGGTTCTCTGGCTCTAGAGCGGCTCTGCTGACCTGGTTCTCTGGCTCTAGAGCGGCTCTGCTGACCTGGTTCTCTGGCTCTACAGCAGCTCTGCTGACCTGGTTCTCTGGCTCCAGAGCAGCTCTGCTGACCTGGTTCTCTGGCTCTAGAGCGGCTCTGCTGACCTAGTTCTCTGGCTCTAGAGTGGCTCTGCTGACCTGGTTCTCTGGCTCTACAACGGCTCTGCTGGCCTGGTTCTCTGGCTCTAGAGCAGCTCTGCTGGCCTGGTTCTCTGGCTCAAGAGCAGCTCTGCTGACCTGGTTCTCTGGCTCTAGAGCAGCTCTGCTGACCTGGTTCTCTGGCTCTAGAGCAGCTCTGGTGACCTGGTTCTCTGGCTCTACAACAGCTCTGCTGACCTGGTTCTCAGGCTCTACAGTCGCTCTGCTGACCTGGTCCTCTGGCTCTACAGTCGCTCTGCTGACCTGGCTCTCTAGCTCTACAGCAGCTCTGCTGACCTGGTTCTCTGGCTCTACAGCAGCTCTGCTGACCTGGTTCTCTGGCTCTACAGCAGCTCTGCTGACCTGGTTCTCTGGCTCTTCAGTAGCTCTGCTGACCTGGTTCTCAGGCTCTAGAGCGGCTCTGCTGACCTGGTTTTCTGACTCTACAGCAGCTCTGCTGACCTGGTTCTCGAGCTCTACAGCAGCTCTGCTGACCAGGTTCTCTGGCTACACAGCGGCTCTGCTGACCAGGTTCTCTGGCTCAACAGCAGCTCTGCTGACCTGGTTCTCTGGCTCTAGAGCAGCTCTGCTGACCTGGTTCTCTGGCTCTAGAGCAGCTCTGCTGACCTGGTTCTCTGGCTCTACAGCAGCTCTGCTGACCTTGGTCTCTGGCTTTAGAGCAGCTGTGCTGACCTGGTTCTCTGGCTCTACAGCAGCTCTGCTGATCTGGTTCTCTGGCTCTAGAGCAGCTCTGCTGACCTGGTTCTCTGGCTCTAGAGCGGCTCTGCTGACCTGGTTCTCTGGCTCTAGAGCAGCTCTGCTGACCTGGTTCTCTGGCTCTAGAGCGGCTCTGCTGACCTGGTTCTCTGGCTCTACAGCAGCTCTGCTGACCTGGTTCTCTGGCTCTAGAGCAGCTCTGCTGACCTGGTTCTCTGGCTCTACAGCAGCTCTGCTGACCTGGTTCTCTGGCGTTAGAGCGGCTCTGCTCTGCTGACCTGGTTCTCTGGCTCTACAGCAGCTCTGCTGACCTTGGTCTCTGGCTTTAGAGCAGCTGTGCTGACCTGGTTCTCTGGCTCTACAGCAGCTCTGCTGATCTGGTTCTCTGGCTCTAGAGCAGCTCTGCTGACCTGGTTCTCTGGCTCTAGAGCGGCTCTGCTGACCTAGTTCTCTGGCTCTAGAGCGGCTCTGCTGACCTGGTTCTCTGGCTCTACAACGGCTCTGCTGACCTGGTTCTCTGGCTCTACAGCAGCTCTGCTGACCTGGTTCTCTGGCTCTAGAGCAGCTCTCCTGACCTGGCTCTCTGGCTCTAGAGCAGCTCTGCTGACCTGGTTCTGTGGCTCTAGAGCAATGCCCTTTGCTGCTCCTTTCAGCCACGCAGTGCGTGTAAACATTCCTGCGTGCAAAGAAAACTCCAAATGAGTTTAAAAAATATATGAGAGTCATTTAGGAACACAGACATGTTAACGGCCTGGCATAGAAGGAAAAACGCGGACAACGGCCAGCATTCAAATCCCAACATGCGACTGACTCTGACCCAACCCCACTGGCGTTTCATAAGTCTCACACATGGAGGGAGAAAATCGAGGATCGGTTTACAGTTTTCTCTTATATTTTTGGAGTCCAGGTGGTTTCTGCACGTTTTAAATCCAGATGGCCAACAGTGAGCGCCTCCCTCCTTAACACCTAGCGCCCTTTGCTCCTCCTTTCAGCCGCGCAGTGCGTGTAAAAAAAAAATATGAGAGTCGTTTAGGAACACAGACATGATACCGAGGCAGCCGCTTGTTTAGCCGAATGATAAAAATGTAGTGCCTACCGACTTATGAAGGAGACCGTGTCAGGCCGCAAGTAAAAGATCCAGTCCGGATGGGCGAGCCCAAAAGGAGACAGGGCAGTAACAAAGAAGCCTCGTTTTCAATGGGAAGCCAGCGTTTAGCATAAACGATGACGCCAGCCAATAGGAATGATGGGCGGGGCTTCAAGTCCCCTTTTGAAATCTACTCGATTACAAAAAGCCTCGCAGAGCGAGCAGCGCATGCGCGCTGCAACGCAGGTCTGCGAGACCTAAAATCTAAACACTGACTAGCATCAAACCTTAAAATACGAAGGGCGTTTTTATGTTCTCTGACGCCCAAAAGCCAACAAACTGGAATAATCCACTTTTTCCTGCTGGAAATGTAGGCTGGACAGAAGAACAACACATGTTCTACCGTTTGCCTTTCTGTTCCACAGTTAGGGCAAGAACTCCCATTTGTGCCCATATTACGGGCCCATTTGTCAGTATTATGGGCAATTGGCAATGTTCCGCATCTAAACTGCAAATAAGGTTTCCGGGCTAACGGGGGCTCTATTTTATCAAATAATTGTTCAAAATTGTAAGCTACCTTGGTTTGGAGAAAACAATCAGTCAAAGTGTCTTGGGAAGAAGCGGCCAGCATTTGATCTAATTTATACTCGAGATATTTTTTTAACTAGGGTTTTAATGAGGGACCGAGCAGCATCCGGCTCCTCCCACAAATCTCCACACCCTACCTTGGTTAGAGTTTCCTTCACATAGCTAAACCAAGGAATGCTTCTCGATCCCAACAAACCTAACAATTCTTGGAGATCAACCCGGTAGGAAGATAGCGAGGTGGCCTATATCCGCCTCCAATAAATCATGGGCCTGAGCCCCACCCCCTCAGTAAAAGGTCTCAAACCTAAGTCAAATCTAAGAGGAATTAACAGTGTACTACTGGGGAGACCTAATTGTGGCAAATGTTTGTAACCCCAAAGTTCAGACCCATACATGGCAACTCCCAAAACTTGCATTTTATCAGTGGCGGCTCCCCCATTGGGGCGTGGGGGCGTTGCCCCACTGCTTTCTCGCAGTGCGAGAAGGCAGAAACATAAATGGTAATAACTACCATTTTATGTTTCTACCTTCTCGCACGGCGAGAAAGCAGAAGTGCCTGGTTGGGGGTGGGCGGTCCTGCTCGAGGGCAGGGGAGTGGCTTGCCCACTGTTGTGCGTACTGACTGTTTGGTCGGCCCTGGGGCCGACCAAACAGTCAGTATGCACAACAGTGGGCAAGCCACTCCCCCCCTGCCCTCGAGCAGGCCCGCCCACTCTCCCTTTTTCTCTATGTAGGCTGCTGCATGCAGCCTACATAGAGAAAATGGCCCAGCTCGGGCGCTCTCCGAGGCGCCTCACCAATCACAACGCTGACATTGCAGCGTTGTGATCGGTGGAGGGGAGGGAGGGAGGCTGCCTTCCTTTCCTGATGACGATGCAGGAATTGGAAAAGGCAGGACGGCGGGAGTCGGATCCATCCCGAAGCTGATGTGGCAGGACCATAAGTTAAGTTTTTTTTTAAATTAAACAAACCCCTCCCGCCTCCCCCCATCCCCCCCATCCCCCCCCCCCCGCGACGACCCCATTTCCACCCCCCCCGTCCATCATGCCGGCCGCGACTGGTTAACATACAGAGGTGTAGCGTGTTTCTGACATGATGATAATATCACATGTGGAAGATTAATCCTGAATTTAATGAGCAACCGGATTTTTGACCTGTGAGTTTGGTGACTTTTAAAAATCTATTTTGGGTTTGTGGAGGCGCCGCGCACTCATAGTATCTGTTATCTACTGTCGGAGGCCTGAAGTGATGTCTGGGTAAGTGTTATTGGAATTTAACCAGACACTATGATTGTTTCTGAGGATTACGTTTTTGGAGTAATGGGGTTTTGGCTGGCGATTTGTTTATTAACCGCTACTTTTGCGCGAGCTCTGTATGGGTTCGAAACTGACGCACGAGCCAGTGTCTCCCTATTTCTAGAGACGGCCCAAAGGGTGCGCCCATGCCCTTACCATTTCCATGAGGCACGTGAAAGTGCAGCGGGACAAACTGTGACGCCTCTTCGATACAGTTCATATTTCTGCCTAGATGCATCTTGCCAAGTGTAATGTGTTTTTTTCCTTAAAACTATTCGGAAGAAGCAATATAACGTTGCAACGTGTGTGTACGGTTAGTATAGATGTATATTCTGTCAGCGGCCGTATATTTAATTTGGTTAAGGATGCAAATGCACCAGTATGGAAAGGTGTGCATATTTATTCAGTCTGTGTTGAACACTGGACTCCGTCTTCGAACACGTGTGAATATGTACATTTGATGTTCGTTAAATTCACACAATAGTGCACATAGGCAAAAAGTTCAGATTGCGGACATTGTACATAAGTACGTCAATGGACTCGGACAATGGATGCGCATATTTTATACTATTTTACTTTGAAGTAGTATTTATTGTGATGCGCATTCTTAAAAAATCATGTTCAGTTCAATTCTTCATATTGAGGACAGATTTTCAGGTTAGTGCCAGAAACTGTGTATGTCTGTCTGGATTCGTAATGTTCACACATCTGCCTGTGGGTGTCAGACGGCACGGACTTTCTATATGTTGACCAATGTTGTAGCTGGGCTGCAATCCAAATACTGGAAGCCAGCGTGTTATGCAATTTATACAACAAAACGTTCAGTGAATGCTGCTTTCGTGCCGAGGGCCTTGCGTGTCACACAGTGGCGGCTGGTGACATTTGAAAGTGGTGAGGCGTAAAGGTTGGGTATAAGTGTTATTCCGTGTTTGGGGAGAAAACGTTCAAGAAACCAGTGGCAAATGGTACATTTTAAAGCCAAATTTGAGAAAGAAAGGTTTATAAAGCAATTGTGAAAGTGCAGTGATGAAATATTAAAACACATCAAAACCTGCCCCATATCTTACTGCCTTAAATATGTTAAACAGTTTTGACGCAAGTACTGTGGAAATGAAACTATGAATATGTTGCACATAAGCAATCTGAAGATTCGGCAGCTATCTCTTCACGATAAAGTGCATGTTGACGCCACTGCAGGGCTGGGTACAGTTCTCTACCAAGAGGCACATGCAGTGTGTAGGAAGAAGGGGGTGTCACACCCACACCCTACCACCTAACAGGCTTTTGCAATGAAACCTCCTTTCAGATGCCCCGTAAACGGAAAGGTGCTTTCGCTGTAGCAGACAAACACAACATGGTAACTACAGCGGCAGAAGCATTAATTCTGGGTCTGTCTCCCCAGCCAGGGGTCACCGCCGCCTGCACCGCCGCTGTTTGCTTAAATCACAACTATGTAAGCGGACAGTAAACACAGAGCTCTGAATACTGCGCAAGTCCTACTTGAATGTTGTGACACGCAAGGCCCAGGGCACGAAAGCAGCATTCACTGAACGTTTTGTTGTATAAATTGCATAACACGCTGGCTTCCAGTATTTGGATTGCAGCCCAGCTACAACATTGGTCAACATATAGAAAGTCTGTGCCGTCTGACACCCACAGGCAGATGTGTGAACATTACGAATCCGGACAGACATACACAGTTTCTGGCACTAACCTGAAAATCTGACCTCAATATGAAGAATTGAACTGAACATGATTTTTTAAGAATGCGCATCACAATAAATACTACTTCAAAGTAAAATAGTATAAAATATGCGCATCCATTGTCCGAGTCCATTGACGTACTTATGTACAATGTCCGCAATCTGAACTTTTTGCCTATGTGCACTATTGTGTGAATTTAACGAACATCAAATGTACATATTCACACGTGTTCGAAGACGGAGTCCAGTGTTCAACACAGACTGAATAAATATGCACACCTTTCCATACTGGTGCATTTGCATCCTTAACCAAATTAAATATACGGCCGCTGACAGAATATACATCTATACTAACCGTACACACACGTTGCAACGTTATATTGCTTCTTCCAAATAGTTTTAAGGAAAAAAACACATTACACTTGGCAAGATGCATCTAGGCAGAAATATGAACTGTATCGAAGAGGCGTCACAGTTTGTCCCGCTGCACTTTCACGTGCCTCATGGAAATGGTAAGGGCATGGGCGCACCCTTTGGGCCGTCTCTAGAAATAGGGAGACACTGGCTCGTGTGTCAGTTTCGAACCCAGACAGAGCTCGCGCAAAAGTAGTGGTTAATAAACAAATCGCCAGCCAAAACCCCATTACTCCAAAAACGTAATCCTCAGAAACAATCATAGTGTCTGGTTAAATTCCAATAAACTATCCAGACATCACTTCAGGCCTCCGACAGTAGATAACAGATACTATGAGTGCGCGGCGCTTCCACAAACCCAAAATAGATTTTTAAAAGTCACCAAACTCACAGGTCAAAAATCCGGTTGCTCATTAAATTCAGGATTAATCTTCCACATGTGATATTATCATCATGTCAGAAACACGCTACACCTATGTATGTTAACCAGTCGCGGCCGGCATGATGGACGGGTGGGGGGGAAGGGGGGTGGAAATGGGGTCGTCGCGGGGGGGATGGGGGTGATGGGGGGAGGCGGGAGGGGTTTGTTTAATAAAAAAAAAAACTTAACTTATAGTCCTGCCACATCAGCTTCGGGATGGATCAGATTCCCGCCGTCCTGCCTTTTCCAGTTCCTGCATCGTCATCAGGAAAGGAAGGCAGCCTCCCTCCCTCCCCTCCACCAATCACAACGCTGCAATGTCAGCGTTGTGATTGGTGAGGCGCCTCGAGCCGGGCCATTTTCTCTATGTAGGCTGCATGCAGCAGCCTACATAGAGAAAAAGGGAGAGTGGGCGGGCCTGCTCGAGGGCAGGGGGGGGAGTGGCTTGCCCACTGTTGTGCATACTGACTGTTTGGTCGGCCCCAGGGCCGACCAAACAGTCAGTACGCACACAGTGGGCAAGCCACTCCCCCCCTTCCCTCGAGCAGGACCGCCCACCCCCAACCAGGCACTTCTGCTTTCTCGCCGTGCGAGAAGGTAGAAACATAAAATGGGAGTTATTACCATTTATGTTTCTGCCTTCTCGCACTGCGAGAAAGCAGTGGGGCAACGCCCCCACGCCCCAATAGGGGAGCCGCCACTGGTGTCACAACATTCAAGTAGGACTTGCGCAGTATTCAGAGCTCTGTGTTTACTGTCCGCTTACATAGTTGTGATTTAAGCAAACAGCGGCGGTGCAGGCGTCGGCGACCCCTGGCTGGGGAGACAGACCCAGAATTAATGCTTCTGCCGCTGTAGTTACCATGTTGTGTTTGTCTGCTACAGCGAAAGCACCTTTCCGTTTACGGGGCATCTGAAAGGAGGTTTCATTGCAAAAGCCTGTTAGGTGGTAGGGTGTGGGTGTGACACCCCCTTCTTCCTACACACTGCATGTGCCTCTTGGTAGAGAACTGTACCCAGCCCTGCAGTGGCGTCAACATGCACTTTATCGTGAAGAGATAGCTGCCGAATCTTCAGATTGCTTATGTGCAACATATTCATAGTTTCATTTCCACAGTACTTCCGTCAAAACTGTTTAACATATTTAAGGCAGTAAGATATGGGGCAGGTTTTGATGTGTTTTAATATTTCATCACTGCACTTTCACAATTGCTTTATAAACCTTTCTTTCTCAAATTTGGCTTTAAAATGTACCATTTGCCACTGGTTTCTTGAACGTTTTCTCCCCAAACACGGAATAACACTTATACCCAACCTTTACGCCTCACCACTTTCAAATGTCACCAGCCGCCACTGCATTTTATATATTTGAATTGCAGGTGAAATTGGTTGGAAAGACGACATGCCTGTCGAGCTTAATGTTTTATGTAACCTCATTGTACAAATCTTTATTTTAGGTGTGTTAGTGCAGCTGAGTCAGCCGAAGCAAGAATAGACTACAAGTCCCAGAACTCATCCACTTCCTAGAGACCTCCTCACAAGGATGGTAGAGTATGGCACCTCTGTTAAAATATTTTCACCTAACAGACTGCAGTGGGGAGATTTTATGGTGGGAGAGAGAGAGAGGGGTGACGTTGGCCAATAGATTTCCAGACTGATGTTGTTTACACACTGAAAGGGAGCGAACAAGTTATAACTTCATTCTATGATCCTGCAGTCCCGCTGTGACATCACAACCAAAACAAGCATTAGAAATGCAGTAGGTCTCGCATTTTTTTGGAGTTAGAGCTATTGGCATAGCTCAACAGCTACCGGACAGAAATTGGCCCTTTGTAGGTGCCGAAGAGAGCATTGCTCAACGATGTTGATAGCCTACAAAATAAAAAGGCAGATCAGGATGACCAGGAGGAACCGCGGACGTATTGGGATGGCCAACGCAAGCAAACAATGAGTGAAATCGCCTGGGCGTGACCCAAGCACGCAAAGGCGGGAGAATCAGACCCAATGAACCAATAGAAACCCCGTATTTCTGAATGGCACAACAACGAACAAATGGCAATTCATGGGCATGCCAAAAGCCGATAGAGGAGATAACAACAGGTCTTGCAGACAGCGCATGCGTGCTGCCTAGGCTCAACCTAAAAATGACATCACACTGTGACATGAGTTGAGGAACGTGACATGACACACTGATAGCTTCATAAAGGTCACATGTCCTGTGTGACACATTCAGCCAGTCCTGGTATTTTAGCCCACAGCACTTTGCTTGCTCAGCGTCTTAAACTCCTACTTATATTGAGTGGACCGAAGATGTTGTGTAACAAACCAGATCTGGTTGAAGGGGCTTGTACATGAACTGCAGCCATGACCTGACATTTATAGAGCCACTGGATACCCATCCCCAGACACAAATACCATAAATGAAATTGGAAAAAACACTGGCACTACATGTAACCCCGGCTAATTTGTGGAGCATCTGGGGCAATTAGCACTTTTAAATTCTGAACCTTCTGCATGCACCAGGGCAGCCAGTGGACAAAGATACATGCTGCTGACAATGATGGGAGAGCCGGGAGCACTGCAGTACATGACACTCAACTTCCTGTAACATGGAGGACAAAGAAAGAGACTGAACAGAAGCCAGAGCAGCCACCATTCATCGTCAGATGTTCCTCAACATCATAGTCGATGGGGTCAAAAGTAAAGAAAGGACCAGAAAATCTGTTTTATTCCTCATATCGCCAAGAATGTGAACTGCTAAAGACCCTGTACCTTCATCAGGACGGAACCCAACCTGAAAATGGTCCAGCCAGTCTTGGGGAACAAAAACAATAATCATCTCAAACTGGTATGTAATAATGCTGTTTATTAATCAGGATCCAGAGAGGTTTTTTAGTATTGAATTTACCTCTCTGGACCCAATGTCGGTCTGCGAAAATTCCAGATGAGTAACAGAGAAACAATTTCCAACAGGACAGGAACCAGAACTGAAAATAAATTTACAACATAGTGAATCTGACAGGGATTCAAGGAGGTCCCTTGAATTCAGGCAGATCTAGCGTAATCTGGTTGAAGAGGTCCAATGTGTGGAAAGAATCAGAAGGATCCATAGGAGGGCAATGGAATCCGAATGCCAAAATATTAACAGGTGCAAAAACAACAATTGATGGACAGAATGCAGAACAATGTCATACATTCCCCCCAGTAGAGAGATCTGGGCCTAAATCCATCGTATTTTTGCTCACCATGCCATTCCAGTTTGAACCCAGCCATATGCAAATCAGTCTTGACCCTGTGCCCAATGGAAACAGTCCAGCCCAAACTGCCAGGCCAGGTCATCCCTGAACTGGAAACAAGCATCCTAGGACCGGTTTCGGGGTTTCACCCCTCAACAGCCAGGATAGCTTGACTCCAGTGGCATGGAGAGCACGGGACCCACGTCTGGGCATACCCGTCCCACTTGGGGTGACAAATGCAAAAACAACAATTGATGGACAAAATGAAGAACAATGTCATACATTCACCCCAGTACAGAGATCTGGGCCTAAATCCATTGTTTTTTTGCTCGCCATGCCATTCCAGTTTGAACCCAGCCATATGCAAATCAGTCTTAACCCTGTGCCCAATGGGAACAGTCCAGCAGGAACTGCCAAGCCAGGTCCTCCCTGAACTGGAAACAAGCATCCTAGGACCGGTTTCGGGGTTTCACCCCTTATCAGCTAGGATAGCTTGACTCCAGTGGCATGGAGCGCATGGGACCCACATCTGGGCATACCCGTCCCACTCAGGGTGACAAATGCAAAAACAATTGATGGACAGGATGCAGAACAATGTCGTACATTCACCCCAGTGCAGAGATCTGGGCCTAAATCCATCGTTTTTTTGCTCACCATGCCATTCCAGTGTGAACCCAGCCATATGCAAATCAGTCTTGACCCTGTGCCCAAGGGGAACAGTAAAGCCCGAACTGCCAGGCCAGGTCCTCCCTGAACTGGAAACAAGCATCCTAGGATCGGTTTCGGGGTTTCACCCCTCATCAGCCAGGATAGCTTGACTCCAGTGTCATGGGAAGCACGGGACTCACGTCTGGGCATACCAGTCCCACTCGGGGTGACAAATGCAAAAACAACAATTGATGGACAGAATGCAGAACAATGTCATACATTCACCCCAGTACAGAGATCTGGGCCTAAATCCATCGTTTTTTTGCTCACCATGCCATTCCAGTTTGAACCCAGCCATATGCAAATCAGTCATGACCCTGTGCCTCATGGGAACAGTCCAGCCCGAACTGCCAGGCCAGGTCTTCCCTGAACTGGAAACAAGCATCCTAGGACCGGTTTCAGGGTTTCGCCCCTCATAAGCCAGGATAGCTTGACTCCAGTGGCATGGAGAGCACAGGACCCACGTCTGGGCATACCTGTCCCACTCGAGGTGACAAATGCAAAAACAACAATTGATGGACAGAATGCAGAACAATGTCATACATTCACCCCAGTACAGAGATCTGGGCCTAAATCCATCGTTTTTTTGCTCACCATGCCATTCCAGTTTGAACTCAGCCATATGCAAATCAGTCTTGACCCCGTGTGCCCAATGGGAACAGTCCAGCCCGAACTGCCAGGCCAGGTCTTCCCTGAACTGGAAACAAGCATCCTAGGACCGGTTTCAGGGTTTCACCCCTCATCAGCCGGATAGCTTGACTCCAGTGGCATGGAGAGCACGGGACCCACGTCTGGGCATACCCGTCCCACTCTGGGTGACAAATGCAAAAACAACAATTGATGGACAGAATTCAGAACAATGTCATACATTCACCCCAGTACAGAGATCTGGGCCTAAATCCATCGTTTTTTTGCTCACCATGCTATTCCAGTTTGAACCCAGCCATATGCAAATCAGTCTTGACCCTGTGCCCAATGGGAACAGTCCAGCCCGAACTGCCAGACCAGGTTCTGCCTGAACTGGAAACAAGCATCCTAGGACCGGTTTTGGGGTTTCATCCCTCATCAGCCAGGATAGCTTGACTCCAGTGGCATGGAGAGCACGGGACCCACGTCTGGGCATACCCGTCCCACTCGGGGTGACAAATGCAAAAACAACAGTTGGCAGTTCGGGGTGAACTGTTCCTATAAGGAACAGGGTCAAGACTGATTTGCATATGGCTGGGTCCGACTGGGGTGGTGTGGTGAACAAAAGAATGATGGATTAAACCCAGATCCTTGAGACTGGGGTGAATGTTTGCATTGTCCAGCATTCCGTCCATCAATTGTTTCTTTTGCATATGTCGCCCTAAGTGGGAAGGGTATGCCCAGACGTGTGTCCCGTGCTCACTACACCACTGGCTTTAAGCTAGCCTGGCTGATGAAGGGTGATGCCCTGAAACCGGTTCTAGGATGCTTGTTTCCGGTCCAGGGAGGACCTGGCTTGGCAGTTCGGGCTGAACTGTTCCCATAAGGAACAGGGTGAAGACTGATTTGCATATGGCTGGGTCCAAACAGGGGTGGTGTGATGAGCAAAAGAATGATGGATTAAACTCAGATCCCTGTGACTTGAGGTGAATGTTTGCATTATCCAGCATTCCATCCATCAATTGTTTCTTTTGCATATGTCGCCCTTAGTGGGAAGGGTATGCCCAGACTTGGGTTCCGTGCTCACTACACCACTGGATTCAAGCTAGCCTGGCTGATGAAGGGTGATGCCCTGAAACCGGTCCCAGGATGCTTATTTCCGGTCCAGGGAGGACCTGGCTTTGCAGTTCGGGCTGAACTGTTCCCATAAGGAACAGGGTCAAGACTGATTTGCATATGGCTGGGTCAAACTGGGGTGGTATGGTGAGCAAAAGAATGATGGATTAAACCCAGATCCTTGTGACTGGGGGTGAATGTTTGCATTGTCCAGCATTCCGTCTCTCAATTGTCTCTTTTGCATTTGTCGCCCTAAGTGGGAAGGGTATGCCCAGACGTGGGTCCCGTGCTCACTACACCACTGGATTCAAGCTAGCCTGGCTGATGAAGGGTGATGCCCTGAAACCGGTGCCAGGATGCTTGTTTCCGGTCCAGGGAGGGCCTGGCTTGGCAGTTCGGGCTGAACTGTTCCCATAAGGAACAGGGTCAAGACTGATTTGCATATGGCTGGGTCCAAACTGGGGTGGTGTGGTGAGCAAAAGAATGATGGATTAAAACCAGATCCTTGTGACTGGGGTTGAATGTTTGCATTGTCCAGCATTCCGTCCATCAATTGTTTCTTTTGCATATGTCGCCCTAAGTGGGAAGGATATACCCAGACGTGGGTTCCTGGCTCACTACACCACTGGATTCAAGCTAGCCTGGCTGATGAAGGGTGATGCCCTGAAACTGGTCCCAGGATACTTGTTTCCGGTCCAGGGAGGACCTGGCTTGGCAGTTCGGGCTGAACTGTTCCCATAAGGAACAGGGTCAAGACTGATTTGCATATGGCTGGGTCCAAACTGGGGTGGTGTGGTGAGCAAAAGAATGATGGATTAAACCCAGATCCTTGTGACTGGGGGTGAATGTTTGCATTGTCCAGCATTCCGTTCATCAATTGTTTCTTTTGTAAATATTAACAGGTGTCACTTTGTTATGAAACAGATAGTAGTTTCTCACACGTCTGTAAGGGGGTGGAGAATGATTGCAGAGAGGATGCTTTCAAGACCTCTAGAAGGTACTCAATAGGGTATGAGAAAAGAATCTGTCTGGCTTTCACTCCTGCATTTTTGTAATGTTGTTGGACTTGGCCATCTCCGCAGGGTCACCCCCAAACTTTTTGTTCTCGCCCCTGCTGTTTTCTGAAATTCGTTTTTGTTAGCATTAGGACTATGTGCATTTCACCACAGCTAACCAGTGCTAAAGTGCTTGGGCTCCCTCCCTAAAACAGAGGTCTTCAATCTGTGGGGTGCAACCCCACCCCCCCACGGAGGGCCTTGGAGTCCTGGTAAGGAGGCGTGCATTGCCAAGCCTCACTTGTGCCTGGAATCCAAAACGTTTGCTCTTCGTTTTGGAAGTAGACAACCGTCCCGGGACCGTTAATTCCTATCGTTAAAATGCTTCAGCTGAAGTTTCATTAATTGGTCTCCTCTGCTGTAAAAAGCCTTCCTGCCAGGGTGTCTGCTTGCCTGAATGAAATGCAAATGTGCACTGTGAGTTAATCTGCAAGTGTAAATGGTGCTTGGGAGCTGGTTCTGGCTTTAATTGATTGAATCACTGCAAGCTTTGTGATGACAAAGATTTTGTTTTTTTGAGTGGTAAAGCAAAGAGTTAACAACTGGGCTGTGTAGTGCGTGCTTTCAATTGTAATTGTATTTACACAGCCCTTAGTTACCCCTAAGGAGGTGTTGAAGGGACATTTATTTTAAAAAAACTGAATTGCATTACATAGCTCTGGTATTACTAAAATCTACATTTTGGAAGCACCATTTTATCGTAAAACTATTTGCACATTTTGTAGCAGTCTATCTTATACTGTGGGTAATGCAAGTATAAAATATTGACTTACATATTCACAGTGCTTTTTGTCAAAAGCTGTGACCTCGTAGCACTAAAAATACACAAGTCACTATTCTCCACTGCACCAACCAAGATTTAATTCTGTTGCTCTCTGGTTACACACAGACCTCTGCAGTGCATTAACTAATAGAGGTTTCATAATGTACTACAGTGCATTTCCCACTGAGCAACAACTTTTTTGTATTTATTTTTCATTTAAGCTGTGCAATATTTTATATTTCCTACCTGATGGTGAAAGACCTAAAACAACTTACAGAATATTCGGGGGCTTATTTATGACCATACCTATGAGGCGGTGTAAAGTCACCCTGCATGGCTTTGCATGGCCTCATAGATATGAAGTAGGACAAAGCAGCGCAAGTCACTGCATTGCCTTACTCTGCGTCAAGGAGGCGTTCCATGGGTGTTGCATGGGTGTTCCCACGTAACACCCATGGATTTTGATGCTGCCCCAGATTGACGAAATCGCGTAAACCTGGGGCAGCACCAAAACCTTACGACTCCCCAGCGGAGGCATAAAGAGGAGAAATGTTTCAGTTTTTTTCTCTTTCCATGTGTGCTGCGTTCTGCAGCTCACATAGAAAGAGGAAAACACCTCTCGGGATTGTTTTTGTGAAGGAAGGTGCCCATTCCTACACAAAAACAATCCTGCCTACTTTGGTGCTAGGCAGCAATTTGTGCGCCAAGGCAAGAGGAAAGTCAAGTTTGCACAGTATTTCATAAATACGGTGCATTCCTGCCCTTTCACATTAGAGTAGAGCAGCGTAGCAAGAAGACTTGGGTCGCTGCCCTACACCAATTCCTCATAAATGAGGCCCTTTGTTTTTAGCTACACTTTTGGCCATGCCCCCACGCTCACGGACCTATGGTTTGCTACACACTGTTTAATACTATTTCCCACAGTAAAAATGATTTGCTGTAGGAATTGCGGGCGTTTGTGGTTGTTGATAGTTGTTGATGAAGAGGAGCACCAGGTTCTAAAAATATTTGTCAGGAGGAGGTCCTTACACCTAAGAAAGTTTGACAAGGGGGTCTCGGCATCAAAGGTTTGAAGACCTCTGCCCTAAAACATGGTAAAAGTGGCCTACACCTGCTTGGCACATTTAATTTACTTATAAGTCCCTAGTATATGATACTACATCTACCCAGGGGCTGTAAATTAAAATGCTAATAGTGGGCCTGCGGCACTTATTGTGCCACCCACTACAGTAGCCCTTTAAAACATGCCTCATTCCTGCCTTTGCAGTCTATCATGCAGTTTAAAATTGCCATTTCAACTTGGCAAAATAATTCTATTGCCAGGCCCAAACCTTTCTTTTTAATGCATATAAGTCACCCCTAAGGGAGGCCCTAAAGACCCATAGGGCACAGTGCATTGTATTTAAAAAAATAGGACGTGTTTTCAAGTGTTACATGCCCTGGTAGTAAGAAAGGCCTACATTTGTTTTTCAGTACTGTAAGGCTTATTTGTCCCATTTGATCACATTGAGTTACCTTATTATATTTTGATAAGTGCTAACTTTTGATTGGGATCAGGTAGACATCTCATGTTTGGACTCAAATGAATTGTAATTTAAATTCTGATTTTAGATTACAATTTTTACAATGCCACTTTTAGAAAGTTATTATTTTTCTGCCTAAAATCTTCTAAGGCCTTCTAGGAGGTTTCAACTGTCTGGGCCTGTTAATGGCTCCCCCATTAAGAATTCATAATGGGCCTAGACAGCGATTAATAGGGGACTAGGTGTGGGCAGTAAGGGCTATCCTGCCAGGATGGGTGGGGCGCAGCTGTTCCCTGCCCCACTTATATTTCAAAGGGCTGCCTCCAGCACACTCGAAAAGGAACATGTTACCAGTCCTTTGTAACCCCAGACTACTTGGAGCCTTGGCAGGGGATGGGAAAACTTTCCAGAACCAGATTTGGGGGTAGCCTAGAAAATTCCCCCACGTCAAAGCATGGCACCAAGTATAAATATTGGACCTTCTGAGCCACTCTTCAGTACACTCCTGGACCTGTGGACATTACAGAAGAAGGACTGCCTTGTTCGCCAGAGGACTGCCCTGCTGCTTGAGGCCTGCCTTGCTCCTCAGAGGACTGCCCTGCTGCTTGAGGCCTGCCCTGCTGTCTGCGAAGGAAGACTGGACCTGTTCCCTTTATCCAAGGATACCTGAATGACTGCAAGGGTCAGTTGACTGACCTCCTGTTATGAGCTACAGGGACACAACAAGCTACAGAGGCCTCCCTGTAACTGCCCAGCTGACCTGCTGCAACTGGACATGCCTGGACCTGCAACGGGACCTGCGTGAGCCCTGCTGGCCTCTGCTAGAGTGAGTACCTGATCCCAAAGAAGCGCCTCCCCAGGTCCTGGACCACTGACTGGCATCAGAGCGCACCCCTCTACAAGAAAGGAGAAATCCTAAAGTCCTGGCTTTGAAACGGGTAAATATCATGGTCCTCATTTAGAGGTGTACAGTAATGGGAAACCTGTAAAAAAAAAAAAAGGGCAGATGCCCTTTATAAAGCCTCTCAGCCCTCCTCCTCATTTAGAGGTGAGGAAACGACTTGGTTTCTGATATCACAGTCCCACTCATATCTGCTGTTGGAAGCAACTTCCCCCTTTGGACAAGCTGCCACCACAGATCCATTATCCACATGGCAACAGAAATCCAGTCCTAATTTAGGCTGGGCTTTCGGTGCCGTTTTTAGGTCGATCCTACCCTAGTAGGATCGACCTACAGTGCATGTGCATGCCTACAGTGCATGTGCTGTCTGATGTGAGGCATATAATGGCTTACTCAGAACACAGAGGGGGTTGGAGCCTGCCCATTGCTTACCATTGGTTGGCTTTCCTTGTCACTCTCATTTGCCTGCTTCTTATTCCTGTTTCTGCTTGACAATCTTGTGTTTGTCCTTCAATGGAGCATTGCCTCTTTACAATCGCTTTGATTTTCTGAAATTGCTGCTTCCACTGCTTGCTTATGAGGCACTACTTTTTTCTTTTGTGTGAAGCATTCCATTAGTATATCTGTGTTTTCAAGCTGTCTCCCTCGTGTAAATTTCTCCCCCTGCACTCTGTGTTGTTCTGTTGCCCAACTGCTTCTCCCGCCCCTCTTTCTAGTGCTCGCCCGCATGCTTCTCCCCATTTCTTCCACCACCTGCACCCTCGGTGTTGCCTCCCCACCAACCCCCATGTTGCTTTCACTCCTGCCCTCACCCTATTACTTTCACATCCCCTCCAGCCTTCCTTCATGGTGCTTTTGCATCCCCTCTTGTGTTGCTTCTGCGTACCCTACACCTCCCCCATGTTGCTTCGCCATCTGCCCTCCACCCGCAGCTGTGTTGCATCGCTATTCGCCCCCCATGTTTCTTTGCCATGCCCCAGCCCAGCACCATGTTGTTTCCTCTCTCCCACCTGCATGCTACAAAAAAAAAAACTTTCGCGTATTTTAATTTGTTTTTAGTTACCAATCACACTCAGATCGGTAACTACAAAGAAAAAAAAACACCCACATAATTTTGTAGGAGTGTGCATACATTGTGCTCCCACCTACAAACTCATGTGGGCAGCCACATTAAAGGCATTTGTTTTATATATTTTTTTAAACTTTAGCCATGATGCTGTGTTGCTTAGCTTAAAACCATAGGCAAGCCAATAGGTCACAAAGGCAGACCCGTTGGATCTGCCAATGCTTATTTCCTGCCTGGGTCCATCCTGCATGGAATGACAGTCTAGAACAGTAAAAATGGTGGCAATTCTCGAACAATGCTGGGAGTGCTTGGAGAAAACAAACACCCACTGTACGGGTTTGTCTTTGAAAGCCAAAATGTTCTGGCTGTCCATCATGACACCAAGGCGTGATGACTGCTGGTATTGAATATTTTCACCAAAGTTATTCCCGCTGGGTCAGTGGAAAGGTTTTCAGTGAAAACCCTATGCCCATATGACAGGGACCTTTAGATATGGGTCACTACAGGACAGACGGAGGTGGGCCTTTGCTAACAAAGTGACTTAGCAGCCCACGTACCAGGCTCTAAATCAGCTCCCATGTCCATGGCATGCCTAGTGCTTGCGGCATGTATTAGGCCTAGGGTTCCGGGATTTGATGTAGTGAGCCAGGCTAAGGTGCTGGAAGCTGAAGACTTCAAGACACTCACCAAAATGAAAAACTGGTAAAAAGAGTGGCAACTTTCTCAAAGTTGCATGTGGCAACAAGTTATATTACATTTGGACTTGGGCTTACCGTAACATATTGTGTGATACCTTGAAGTGCCAACTTTAGTAGTCCAATTCAGGAGGTAGCACAGCTGATGGGGTCAGTGTGTGACCCCAGTGTAGCAGTCTCTCTCCTAGTAAAAACAAACTTTTTACTGCTAGAACATGTTAAACACATATTCTGCTTTACTAATATACTGCACCCTGCCTTAGAACTCACTAGGTCTACAGTTGGGGTAACTTACACACATTAGAAAGGGTGTTTTGCCGTTGCTTAAAATGGGAAAGTCCAGTTAGCAGGTTAAAACTGCCCATTCAGTCTGCAACTGCAGAGCAGGAGCCATGATTAGCAGATTCCAGGGCATTTCAGAGTCATTACACCAGTGCCTAGTAGTCGAAAATGGTGAACAAAGTGGCGGTGAAACCTGCAAAAAGCTTGTTTCGTCACACTTTCCATCTATTAAAGGGGGAACATAACTTGTCCCTTTTGGATTCACAAACTGACTTTAAAACTTTCATCACCTGAAGAAATCACCTTTCATCACTCTGTTTTTTTACTTAAGCACATAATAGCTATGGAGGCTACCATAAATGCTTCTTTTTTTTCTGTTGCTAGTTTAAAAGGGTATCCACATGGTGATTTTGTTTTGTCCATGCTGTTTTTTTTACTTGTCTGATGCTCCAAATACCAGAAGGCTTAATGTGCAATGCAAACTCTATAAGATAAAAGTAAAGCTGCTGTGGAAAAAACAGTCATGTTAAGAATTGCACTGTTCAAAGGACAGGCTCTGAGGCACGTTATAGAAAACATACACATTATACACTGTGAAAAGATAAGCTCATTATGCACTAGAAAAACATTTTAGGAGACATACTGCATACACAATGCCACTCCATGCGACACACAATGCTACTTCGTGCCACACAATGCCACTCCACGCATCACCCACTGCCACTCTACTCCACACAAAACCTATCCTGGACAATCAAGACCCCGACAACTATGGACTCAAAGCAAACGGGCCATTCCTGGACAAACTGATAGAAAGAGCAGCGTTTTCCCAGCTGTCACAATTCATTGAAAACTATTCCATACTTTCTGACTTCCAAACTGGGTTCCGTCCAGAAAAAGGCACTGAATCATAACTTAGCTCTATCTGGGATGACCTTAGAAACGTGGTGTGAGGAAATGGGGTGTATTGTGTGGTTTTGAGACATCACCATGTAATACACTACAAACCCTTCTAGGACAGTCAGGTTTCATTTGTCAAACCTTAGCTCAACCCTGGGTAGCTGAGGCTTCGAGTAGTCAGGCTTCAATAAAGTGTAAAGCATTTAAACAGTACCAAAACAATTGAAGGAGGGAGAAATACGACTCTCAAGAAATCTGACACAATTTATAAAAATAGACTGTATTTTTATGAATTTATGGACAGCAAAATGGAAAAAATCCACCAGAAATATAGATTTTTAAATAAACAGTAAATCACAACTTTTTTACACTAAACCGCGAACAAGCACTGACACCCTCAACGAATTTGACACTTAGAAACGTTCTCAAGAAAACTCTGGTCAAAGTAGAATGCGGTTACTTAGAGTTACTTTGGGCGACCAACTCCAGCAGTGAGCCAGTCAAGGGGAACAGCAAGGTCTGAGGAAACAGTTACCTCAACAAGAAAAGCAGTCTACAGTCCAGTTCCAGTGGCAGTGGCCCCTTGCCATTGACTTCTATGGAGTGCTCCTGATGCAAGGGATACTTACATGTTATTCCAGTCGAGTTAGCAGGTCTTTTTACATAACATTTTTATTGGTTTTAATTAAAGACACGTAAACAGTTTTAATTAATAATCTGCACCATCACAGTAGAGAAATCTGATGACCTATCCTCCCCCCATCATCCACCATCCTACCCAGTTGTACATGGCAGTCATTGGCTTCGGTATGACTGTTCCACAGATCCTCATTTCATTTGTGTCAGACTAGGGTCCATTGCCCAAACAAAAACGGAACATCAAGTTCCTCCGAGCGGCCCTCTGTGTTCGTGGTTGTCCATTTTACCTAGGTCTCTGTGCCCCCCCCCCAAAATTTTGTGGTATTTATGGGGGCATCCCCTCCCATGGTACACCGCCTTCTCCCTTATTCTACATATTTCCATGCCCGCCATCCACTACTGTAGGTGCAAGCTGAGGTTGCTGCTCCATTTGTGAGCAATTTCCCTCTTTGCCACTATGTACCCCAAGTTAATCAGTAATTTGCTATAAATCATTGTGTCCAATTCCATCCATTTACCTAACGGTGAAAGGGGGCCTCCTAGGTCTATTGTGGCACCCGTGGCATCCATTTGTCTGCGTGTCACCCCATTCCAAGCTTATGACATTACCACAAGATATGTATAAAGGTGCCTCGCTGTCCACAGCGTCTAAGGCATAAGTCGTCTTAGGATCTACCGATTTTATGTACGAATGTTCGGGTATAATAAATCCTATGCAGGATTTTATACTGGATAAGGCGGAAGCTTGCCTTTATGGCCACTTTCCTGGGAACTGTAAGGCATCCCTCCACTCATCATCAGTCAGCTCCACCACATCTTTTAGCCAGTCGTCTGGTAGTCGGGACAGTTCCCCTGCCTATTCCTCATTAGCAGATGGCTTTAGGTGTCATATGTCCATCTAGAAGTCAGGTTTCCAAGGGCGGTGAAGGGGGGGGGGGAGGGGGAGAGTGTTGTCTCCTTCTTTGATTGTAAGGCATGTCTTAGTTGCCAATATTTGAAAAACTGTGTTGGGTGTAATGCATATTCTGTCTTTAAGTGTTCTAACGGTACCATCCCATTTGCATCCCACATGTCATCTAATGTGGAGAGGCCAATTATGTCCCATTGTTTAAAGCCCTGCAGCTCTGTCAACGGACACAACCTTGTTCCCATCCACAGGGGAGTTCTAGGAGGGAGTCTCTTTCCCCATCCCAATTCTCTATTTAGTTTATGCCAGATGGATACCACTGCTGCGGTGGCTTGTGGAGCAGTCGCAGGTATTCTCCCCCCATAGGACACATATAAGTAACCCTTGGCCCAATTTCCTCTCTGTACATTTGGCCCAATTTCCTCTCTGTACATCCAGATCGTCCAGCGGGGCAAATGCCCATTCATTCACTATCTGCCCCACATCATAGTACTTCTGTATATCAGGCAGGGCTATGCCGTCCTCAAATACGAATCTGTGGGGAGAGCGATACATGATAGGCCATTGCTCCAAAGCAGGGATCGTAGTAATCTATTTACCACTTGGAAAAATACATCTGTGCAAGATGTAGGTAAATCTGGGGCGAGCAATAATTTTAAAGATTGCCGCTCTCTCAAGAATGGATAGTGGTAGAAGCCTCCAGTGCTGTATATACTTTTCCAACTCCCTGAGGAGTGGGGCTTGGCTATCCTCATAATGCATTCACTCCTGCTAGGACACCCAGAGGTCTAAGTATTTAAAATAGTGCTTAGCCACCTGCAGAGGTAACGGTCAGGGTTCTTCAACTCTCCAGGTCCCTATCGGGAAGATCAGTGATTTGTGCCAATTTATTCCCAGGTTCGAGAAGTGAATCAAACTCGTAAGATGTCTCTAAGTCTTTCCAGGGATGATTTGGGTTCTGCAATATATAGTAGGATATCATCCACATAAAGTGATATCCGGTCTTCCCAAAAGACGCCCCATACCTGAGCATTTGCCCTGATCCACTCAGCATGGGCCCTCTTATCGCCATGGCGAAAAACATCAGGGACAGCAGACAGCCCTGCCTTGGGCCTTTCTGTATGGGGAATTCTTTGGATAGGGTCCCATTGACTCAGAGCATGGCCCTGGATTCGGTGTAGAGAAGTCGGGTCCATTTCAGGAATCTGGGTCTGAAACCCATTTTGCTCAATATGAAAAACAGGAAGGGCCTTTCTATTAAGTCGAAGACTTTGTTTGCATCGAATGATGCAATAGCTAGGGGAATTCCCAGTGTATCGGCGGCTACACTGTTGTTATAGAGACAGTGCAAATTCAGTCTAGTAGACCGGTGAGGCATGAACCCACTCTGGTCCGGATGGACCAGGTCAGAGATTACGCTTTACACTTTATTGGCTAGCACTTTTACTAACACTTTGGTGTCTGCCTTAACTAGGGAGATTGGTCTGTATGAATCCTACCAGTCTGGGGATTTCCCATGGTTTAAAGATAAGTGTAATTGTTGAAGTGCATAGATCTCTGGGGTGCTCGCCCCTGAGAAATGCCTCTGTGTTTATATCATACAGCGGATTTACTACCTTGTTGGTCATTCTCTTAAAGTATTCCGTTGGTAGTCCGTTTGGACCTTGTGTTTTAGGGAAAACTGAAGCTGCATAAGTGGCAAGCGTATTTCTTCTGCTGTCAAGGCCCCCTCCAGCCCCAGTATGTCCGATTTGTTCAGGTGCCTGCGCAGGCAGTCTCGGATAAAGTTCAGTAGTTCTGACCCTGGTGTATTCCTATGGGGTGCATAAAGGTCACTCATATAGGCCACCATAACAATTGATATCTCCTCACTACCCGTAATGATTGAGCCATCCGAAGCTACGATTTCCCCAATATGATGCCTGTCTCTGTTACTGAGCCAAGCCAGGAGTATCCTAGCTTTGACTCCCACTTCATACAGTCGCCTCTGTTTAGCAATATAGGCTAATCAGACTTCATCCGTCACTAGTGTTCTATATTCCCCTTTCTTGAGGTGAATACGTCGTCGTACAGTATCTGACAGTGTCCATATATGGTCTGCCTCAAGTTTGAGGAGTTCCTCTTCTAATTCTCGACAGTGACAGGTCCTTTCTTTTTTCCACCTATTTTGCCTGCGATGATCACTCCCTGTATGGTGGACTTATAGACCTCCCATCTAGTTATTGTGTCGTTAGCTTCTGCTGTGTTTTCTTTAAAGTACTGGGTGGTCGCTTTGTCAAGGCCCTCTAGAGTTAGCCGTTTTAAACTGCTCTACCAGTCTGCAGTGGCAGGATGGGAGACATGTTTCTACCTTGTCCCTTTCAGGGTGGCACAACAAGTGCTGCAGTCCCTGAAGAACACTTTAACTTACAGGCCCTGGGTACGCCTGCTACCATATATTAGGGACACAGAAGTAAGTTACCTTATGCAGAAAGAACAATTGATGGACAGAATGCTGATCAATATCAAACATTCAACCCAGTACAGAGATTTGGGCCTAAATCCATCGTTTTTTGCTCCCCATGCCATTCCAGTTTAAACCCAGCCATATACAAATCAGTCTTGACCTTGTTCCCCATGGGAACAGTCCAGCCGAACTGCCAGGCCAGGTCCTCCCTGGACCGGAAACAAGCATCCTGGGACCCGTTTCAGGGCATCACCCCTCATCAGCTAGGCTAGCTTGACTCCACTGGCATGGAGAGCACGGGACCCACGTCTGGGCATACCCGTCCCACTCGGGGTGACAAATGGAAAAAGAACAATTGATGAACGAATGCTGATAAATGTCAAACATTCACCCCAGTACAGAGATCTGGGCCTAAATCCATCGTTGTTTTGCTCGCCATGCCATTCCAGTTTAAACCCAGCCATATGCAAATCAGTCTTGACCCTGGTCCCCATGGGAACAGTCCAGCCTAAACTGCCAGGCCAGGAACTCCCTGGACCAGAAGCAAGCATCCTGGGACCGGTTTCGGGGCATCACCCCCTCATCAGCTAGACTAGCTTGACTCCAGTGGCATGGAAAGCACGGGACCCACGTCTGGGCATACCCGTCCCACTCGGGGTGACAAATGCAAAAAGAACAATTGAAGGACAGGATGCTGATTAATGTCAAACATTCACCCCAGTACAGAGATCTGGGCCTAAATCCAGACGTGGGTCCCTTGCTCACTTTGCCACTGGATTCAAGCTAGCCTGGCTGATGAGGCGTGTTACCCCGAAACCGGTCCCAGGATGCTTGTTTCTGGTCTAGGGAAGACCTGGCTTGGCAGTTCGGGCTGGAGTGTTCCCATGAGACACATGGGTCAAGACCGTGAACGATGATGGATTCAACTCAGATCTGTGACTGGGGGTGAGTGTCTGAAAAGTTTCAGCGCTCCGTCCATCATCTCCTTGTGTAATTTACCTTAAGTCAATTGGGCATAGGCCAATCAAACATACACATTTAAGGATCAGGGCACTGGTACTAAGGCCTGGTTAGAAGGTAAAAAACAAACAGCATCAGTCCAAAAACTTTGGAGGAGGACATACAAAAAGAGGCATTTCCTTACACACAGTAGACCAGAATGGAGTTGCTACCCTTCTTTTCTTGGACCTTTCGGCAGCCTTTGACACAGTAGATCATAACACACTAATCCAAAATCTTGAGTGTAGATAAGTAGGATCTGCTTTCATGGTTACCCCCACTTTTTGCTGGTGTCAGTATGTTTTTTGACTAGTCTGACTGGGATCCTGCTAAACAGGACCCCAGTCACTGTGCTTCCACCATAAATTTGACTTTGTAATTACTTCTGCACCGCCACAATTGGCTACTGGTGTACCCCTGTAAGTCCTTAGTATATGGTAACTAAGGTACCCAGGGCATAGATACACCAGGGGTGTCCCATGGGCTACAGCATGTATTATGCCACCCATGAGAGACCACTCAAACTGTGACTACAGGCCTGCCATTGCAGCCTGTGTAAGCTGGTGCTAGCACCAGCTTACGACAGATATACGTTTTCTTATATCTGAGGTCACTACACTTAAAACCTATAAGTCACCCCTAAGGCAGGCCTTTCAATTCTGAAGGCAAGGTGCTGGGTTAGAAGTATGAGGGTGCCCCTGCATGAGCACCCCCTACAAACCCCAGAGTCGATTCTCCAGGCTCAATGCGGTCAGCCATTTTGATACATATAAAGGCCATGCGTCATTACGCGATGGATAGCTTTATAGTGGCTGTGCCAAATCTGAGCATGTTTGGTATCAAACATGTTGGAATCATACCCCAACACTGTTACCGGTTTTGGAGGTATGATTCCATGCACTGGAGGGGCTCCTCCAGGAAGCCCCAGTACTACCGGTAACAGCCTTCGCGGGTCTGCCAGCAAGCTTGTGCTGCTGCCGACCCCAGACACGAATCTGCCCTCCAGCTGCCGAACTGAGCTTGAACAGGGGAAGGTAGAACAATAGATTTCCTGTCACAGGGAGGTGTGACCACCTCCCAGACAAGACTTAGTGTATTGGGCTGGGGTGGGGGTGCTTGCCAGCACATTTGGTGCCCTCCTTGCATACTCTAGTTAGAACCAGTTCTGGGAGCCCTTGGCTCCTGCTTTGGCACGAAACTGGACAAAGGACATGGGAGTATCCTCCCCTCTGTCCAGCCCCTCCTCTGGGAGGGATCCTTGAGTCGTCCTAACCTCTTTTTTAGGTTATAAAAGGGCTTACCTGTGGGTGGGCCCTCAGATTAGTCATTGGACAAGACTCAAGCCTGAAACCACGTCACTCTTCGAGCATCTGGATACTTGGACTTCGCCTGGAATTGAGACTACGTCAAGGAAGACTCCTGCTGCTCCTGGTCTCGCTGTTCCGCAAGTCTTCTTCGTCGTCTGTGTCTGTGCTTCTTCTAGGATCTTCAACAGACCTGTGGGCATCAAGGACACCCAAAGTAATCTCCCTTGGAGTGGAGTCACTCCCCTACATCTGAAGGCACCGCAACGAAGCTGACCGGTCTGCTGCTCCCGACGTCCCACGGACTTCGAAAGGCTCAGCAACACAGGTGGTGGTTCTGCAACTCCCTCGAGGCCGGACCTATCCTCTCTGCAATTTTGAGGCCAGTATCCCTCGTCGGAACTTCTGGGACCGAACCCCTGTGCACCGCGTCAGCTTGCCATGGCCAAGGTTTGTTGGCCCTGCACTCAGGCCTGTTGGCCCTGCACTCCAGAGATCTTTGGGCTTCAAGAAGCTCCAGCCTCTTGCGACTCCTGTGCCTTGGCCTGTGGGTCCTCTCGAGGGTCTTCTCCTGCTTAAGTGGGCTCCCCTGCTTGCTCTGGGCCTGCTCTGACTCTCCTGCACTTGGTGAGTCCCTTGGACCTTGCTGGTTCCAACGTTGCTCCTTCATCGTTTTCCACATCTGTTGCTGCTGCTAAGGCTTGTTGGTTCATCTGCCGGACACCGACCCCCTGGCCCCTTCGTTCTCAACTTCCGATGTGAACGGCTCAGCATCGCCTGGTCCTCACAGATGCAGCGACAAGGTCACCGTCATCACTCCTGCATCTTCCATCATCGGTGGGCATTGCTCTTCCGTGCCTCCTGGTCACCTCCGAGTGGCATAGACTCTGTCCCCTCTGCTTGCAGGTTCTTCTCTTCAAGAACCCACCCTTGGATTCCACCTGACTCTTGCACAGTCTTCGCCAGTGGCATCTTTACTGAAGTCCTCCATTGTGGTCTACGGCAGTTTCCGACATCAATTCGCACCTATGCACCCAGTTTCCCTGGTGTAGGTATCCTGGTTCCCGGGGTATCCACGAGTGGGGTGACTCTCCAACCTTCTGTCTTCCACAGGGTTTCTTCAGGGTCCACTGGGAAGGGTCCTTCTTCTTCAAAACTGCAACCACGACCTTCCCGTTGACTTCTATGGAGTACACGGTTGTGTTTCCACTCTGCACACAGCCTCCGTGGGGTTCCTGGGTACTTACCTTGGGTGGTTCCTTGGGTCCCCAGATCTTCTGCGTCTCCTGGCCCAAGTCCTGAAGTCGGTAGCAGTTCGCATTCCACTTTCTTAGTATATGGTTTTGTCTCCCCCTGAAGACCACTGTGTATTGTGCTTACTTACATCTTGCAATTGAAGTATTCTTGTGTATTTGTGTTGATATCTCCGGTTAGGAGATACACCAATGTGTTAGTGATTGTTGTGTAATAAATAGACATATTTTTATAACTAAACTGTGTGGTTCTTTTTCGTTTAACCTACACTACATGATTAGATCTGGTAAAACAAGCTGCTTAACACTCCTTCTGGATAAGCCTGAAGGCTGCTCTCCACAGCTACCACTTAGAGAGCTTTCTAAGGTTGTCTAAGACCACTTAAATCACCACAAGGGTTGTCTGGATTAGTGCAAGGTGCTTCACTTAAATAAGTGTGCACCATATACTAAGCCAGCCTCCTACATTGAGGAAGCCAGAATTGAGGTCACAGCTCTCGCTTGCATCACATTGTACCTACACAATAGAACAAATATGATACACACTCCTCCTTTCTCTTCTAAACCATACAACATTAAAGCAGGAGTCCCTAAAGGCTCAATCATCTCACTCGTGCTTTTCAACATCTGCATGAAAGCATTACCAGATCTGATCAATGGTTTTGACTTCACTTCCTTTCCCTAAGCAGATGAGACACAGATGCTTCTCAAATTGGATGTCATGTTGCAGCGCAGATAGACGGGGAGAATCACTGATTACACACGAATGGATGCGGAGACTACATGTCCCAGAATGCAAGAGAAGTGTGGCCACTCCTTTCTTTCATTTTTGTTATTTAAGCCCCACCTGACCGGAACAAGGGGCTTGTCACCTGGTTCCTGATGGAAGTTCTGTGGAGCTAGCAGGCAGAGCCGTCATAGGATGGTCACAGCTACACCTCGCTGAAAGAAAGACGCTGTTCAGCCTGGAGGCTGAGTACAGCCCACCTCAATCCGGAGCAGCACGGAAGCTGCTCGCTGAATTCCGTTACTCCTTTTCTAGCACCCCAGCCTGGAGTTTACGGTTAGTGTGTTTGCTGAAGTGGAGAGCTCTCCCTCCGCTTCCGCGCTGCAGCGCCAGTGCTATTCGACATTCCCTCACGGTGTTCCTGGTGCGAGGAAAAGGCTCTATTTTCTTGCATATCAACAAGCATCACGCCCCTTTTTGCAACGGACGTTGTTCTGACTCGGAGAGCATTTCCTCTCACAACACGGGCTGCAGACTTCAGAGGGAACGGAAGAGACTCTGAGTACTGCGGGCCGGTATTGTTTTGGCTGCTAATTTTGCATGTAAGAGATTATCTTGGGCGTCTAAGAGTCACGCTGGAAACGCGTGCACGAAGGCAAGAACCTTCAACCTAGACGCTGGAAATTACTGGAGGAGTATCTGCTTTCAAGATAAGTACCTCTTCTCTTTTCTGGTTTCTTTTCTCTGTTGTCGAGTACTTTATCAAGGTGCCTGGAACTATTTGGAACTTAACAGGACTACTATAAGGACAATTATGGTAGTTCTCCCTTTTCTTTTATTTTTACTTTTATCTTTTGTGCCTGTTTGAGTTTGGATGCGTGCTGCAATATGGACTGTAAGTTATTACACCTCATAACACATTCCTTACAGTGGTAAATAAAGGGTGGGGTGGATTTCATAAATCTTATTTTATATCTTTGCTACAGGGAACACGGAGCAGTCATAGAAGTGAGACTTCCATCTCCGGAAGACAGTTCCATTAGTGAAGTCCGCTGCTGCATCTTTTTTGTTTCATTTGTCCCTTTTTTCCCTTCCCCCTATAATGGTATAGCCTGTAGAGTGGAGATATAAAGATACTCGCAGGCGAGTCCATAGGGGGGAAAAGGTTGACTGGCCTCATTCATCGCTCCCGCTGTACCCGGCTTCAAGGTTAGTGACTAACCGTTCTTTGTTGCGACATTGGAAAACCTAAAGGACATTGAAGCATCAAAATTCTTCAATTGCCTCCAGGCCGTTGACCAATGGATGACATGGAACCACCTCAAATTGAATGCCTCCAAAACCGAAATACTCACTTGTGGTGACTTGAAAACCTATGACCCTCTCTGCGCCTAGCCTGATAATCTAGGACCACTGTCAAAACTATCCAAGGAGGTAAAAAAAAACCTCAGAATTACTATGGATGCCAAGCTGTCAATGAATGCACAAGTGGATAAGGTAGCCAAATGAAGCTTTCTCACAATATAAACACTGCGACACATCTTCCCGTACCTAGGATTCCCTCACAAGGCTCAAGCTACCATCTCTCTTGTCCTATCAACTGGATTACACCAATGGCCTGTGTCACGGTTCACCTCTGTCAAATATGAGAAGATTACAGAGAAGTTAGAACCCTGCCGCAAGACTACTTCAGCATGTAAAGTCACAAGCACATATCTCCTTTACCTTGTGGGCCCGAAGAACCACCTTCAAGCTGCTTTGTGTCACACACAAAGCTATGGTAAAGGACCACTCTTCATCAGGAAGTAAATCAACAAATAAATTCAACAAAGGAACTGAATCTCAGGAATTGCTCCCCGCCTCAACGTTCCTACTCACTAGAAAAAAACTGTGGGTGGAACATCTTTCTCAATTCAAGCAGCCAAGCTATGGAATTCACTACCCACACGCAAGATCACTAACAACCATCTTACCTTCAGAAGATTAGTCAAGAGTTGGCTGTTCCCCATGGCAACTATACTCACAACACAACAGTGTACCCCAACAGTGTACCCCGATATAACCAACTATCCTTCTCGCAGTATAGAGATGAGGTTGTGGCTATACTTGTGTCATTCCACATTGAAATATGGTTCCTGTTATAAGCAGATCGATGCATATGAGACAAAAGTATATTACACCATCAGGTACATGTGTATATATCACACAATATCATAATTGCTGCTTCTGTGTACATATAGGTGCATATATAGAAAGGGTCTATGCCTGCTACTAAAACCTTAAGAAATGCCATGAAATGTTTGCATACATCACAACAAAATAAATGTGCACATCGGACCATGTAAATATTACTACTGCTTCTGTGCACATGGGTATTTTTATATAGAGGATTTTTCTAGCCATTACAACCTTACCAAGTGTCATGTGCATAAGTATATGTATACATTAACCTCAGTTTTTTTATATTAAAAAAACCTCCTCTCAACCTTTTCCCATCCCTCCTTTCTCTGACTCATCCCAAACCTTTCTGACTACTATGAACCCTCAAACATCCTCCACAAATGTTCCCCTTGTTTTTTAGCCATGTCACCCAACTAACAGGCACACACGTTCACTACCTAGAAAGAAAACTTACTACTCCCCTTTCAAATCCATTACCCTCGTTCTATCCTCTCTCTAATAAATAAACAAAAGAATCAAGAGCACAAACCTAACACAACTAATGCACAAAGAAAAGAAAAAAAATACTAATCTACTAACCTCTGATCTTGGATTCTCGGGTAGTGCCCTAATTATCGCAAAGAGTAGTAAGCACTATATAAATACTATTTACAATTACACATCCAAGCCATGGTATGTTTACCTCATTCGGATCACCCCAAAGTCACAGTCAGTTCATCCCAGTATCTAGAAACCTGATGTCAGACTGCGACACCCCCACAGGAAACTGATGCCAGACAGTGACATCAACCCAGGAACTCAGAAACATCACCCAATAAACTGATGGCACACAGTTACATCACTCAGTAAACTAAAGTCAGACTGTGACCAACTTCAAGAAGTTAACACCCGATCGTGACATCCCCCACAAACCTGAACATCAAAGTGAGAGATCTTGCCACAACCCTGACATCAGACTGTGACATCACCCCACAAACCTGACACCATATTTTAATATCACCCAAAAAAATTGTCATCAGAAGAAATACCGTTCACAAACCTTAGGAATGAAACATGGTCAGATGTAAAAATAAACATTCTCATCTTTAAAATTCTTTTCTAAGAGTGTAACAGGAAACAAGTCGGGGATGGGTGGACGCTGGTGGATGGAGTCCCACTCATTACTTTTTGAGAGGGGACGCTGTTCCCTTGTCCTGTGGCAGAGGGAGGTTGAGAGATGTTGGTGATGCCACCTTGTGGTTCAGAATTGTGGCTGTTAGAAGCTGCAGACATTATATGCCACAGATCTGTGTTGTAAGGTACCCTAGGGGTGTTTTTAACAGCCCACCCAGCATTCTCTACATTTGTTAGAATGACTCAGGAGGCGGCCACTGTGGGACCTCTTCACTGTGCATGACAGAGAGAACTACAAACCATTAACCCTTCCATCTCCTAACGAGGTGGGAATGGAAGACACGTTTGTCCTTTGACATCAGGAAACAAAACATAAAAGCAAAACATTAACCCTGGAAGGAAATGTGCTGCTAAATATGTATGTCTCAGTGAAAGCAGTTTAAAAATGTTGTTACCGAGAGCTACGCACATGTTTAAAAGGATGTCACTTTGAGGGATCTGCAGTTAAATTATACACTAATACGTGGAAAATATACAGGTGAGTTAAACAAAGTAATAAAAGAAATCAAAACTGTTCTGCTAACAATTCTGGGTGACTCATTTTTTATGTTTTTGTAAAGAGCAAATGGAGTCAGAAGACCTCTGATAAAATGTACACATGGTCACTGACATCATGCCCCATCTCATATTTTAATGTACCATAAATAATTGCCTTTCACATCATATGTCATCCTTGATATCAATATGATATATTCCAAATATAAATACAACTTTAAGGGCGCATGTCTACATTCCTTTATTTAAATATTATTTATATATAAATCTTACCTATATGCAGTATAACTTTACTGCAATTTATATGCAATATACCTTGCATATTAGGTATGTATATTGCCTCATTATTTCATACTATGAATATGATTACATGTTTATTAATGAACTGCTTATTCTTTAAATGTTTGCTCTTGTCTAAAACATTCACAGACAATAAGTAGGTGTGCATGTATATTTGGTTAAGATATGGATAATAAATTGTTATATGTGTATGTATATATATACATATATATGTGTGTGCATTTAGATTTCTACATTATATAAAGACTGTACCTCAACGTTGACAGTATAATAGGCCCGTTCGCACATATGCTAGAGGTGTGACAACACTTCCTGTGATGTTATTCAATATGATGTTATCAACAATCTTCATATGCTATTTAGCACCCCCACTCACTAATTTCTAGGCCTGCCTTGACAGCGTAGCTGTCTAAGACTTATTGTTGCCAATTCTTTAAAATATACACATAATTGACTGTAGCTCCACCCAGAGAAGTATTGCTCTTTTCCCTTAAGATATTGGCTATTTGGTGTATCATTCCACCTTCCAGGAAGTACTTCCAGTGACATGCATGAAGGACTATTTTACATATGAAAAGTATGCTCAATCATCACACTTTTTGTCACGTTCAAATCTATACATGCTATATGCATTCTATACAAAAAGCATTGGCAAAGCCATTAAGGTAGGCTTTACTGTGATAAACTTCATTTGTGCATGCAACACATATCAACAGTATTTGTGCATGCCTGTGCTGACACGTTAGCACATTAAAACCAGACCTATTGTCTTTGCCTATCCTTATCTTGAACCTTAAGCCCTGGAAACATTAACAGAGTAGGAGAGGGAGTGCCGTAATGGCCAGAGCTGCAGACTTTGGAACTGGGGAACCAGGTTGGAGTCTTAGCATTGGCTCAACATTCTGTGATTCTGGGCAAATCACTTCATCTCCCTGTGCCTACTAAAAATGAATGTGTCCTTGTGTAATGTAGCTGGTGCTCATGTATAGCGCTCCAATACCTTCAGGTCGAATTTGGGCTGAATAAAACTGAAAAAAAAAGCAGCGACCTAGGTGCTGTAAAGAGGTTGTTCAGAATAAAATAATGATTTGTTTTATACAGCTCTTAATAATGCCCGGAGGTACCGTACCGCAGCTACTATTATAAACTGTACTTTAAATGGAAATATAGAAATGATAGTACTCACTATCCACTGTACTTGTTTGCTCATGGGAAGTGCTGGTACTTTCCCATTAAATGTACTGCAGCAGTGCTGAGAAGTGCAGGTTACGGTACTCCCCCATTAAATGTACTGCATCAGTGCTGAGAAGTGCAGGTAGTCTCCCATTAAATGTACTGCAGCAGTGCTGAGAAGTGTAGGTACTCTACCATTAAACCATGAAATGTACTGTATCAGTGCTAAGAAGTGCAGGTACTCCCCCATTAAACGTACTGCAGCAGTGCGAGAAGTGAGGTACTCCCCAATTAAATGTACTGTATCAGTGCTGAGAAGTGCTGGTACTCTCCTATTAAATGTATTGCAGTAGTGCTGAGAAGTGAGGTACTCCCCAATTAAATGTACTGTATCAGTGCAGAGAAGTGCAGGTACTCTCCTATTAAATGTATTGCAGTAGTGCTGAGAAGTGAGGTACTACCCCGTTAAACGTACTGTATCAGTGCTGAGAAGTGCAGGTACTCTCCTATTAAATGTATTGCAGTAGTGCTGAGAAGTGAGGTACTCCCCCATTAAATGTACTGCAGCAGTGCGAGAACTGAGGAACTCCCCCATTAAATGTATTGCACAGTGCTGAGACGTGCAGGTACTCTCCCTTTAAATGAGAGAAATGAAGATAGCACTCAGTACCAGACATTAAGACGCTGAGCTACGTTAGTAAGATTCGAAACTGGCGGGATCATACCAGATCTGCTGCAGGCTGCATAGCGTGTCGAGCCATGCCACCAGGATTCAAATCTGGTCTGTGACGTGCAGCAGACACACAGACAGATGCAGCAGGTGCATGAACACACTACGCTATCCTTCAAAAACTGGGACCTGTAGCTAACATCAGACTTCTGTGCAGGTGCATCAGCGCCCTGAACTATCTTTTCAGGATTGCAACCCACAACGCTGCCTGAAGTACCTGCTGCTCCGTGATATATATATATTTTTTTTTCCCATGCCTCTCGGACGCAAGGGATTCCGTGGGGGTGGGATGCATTAATTTCCGACAGCGACCTCCCCAAAAGGGAAGCATCACATGGTCCCCAGAGGGGGAGGGAGCGTCCTACCTCGCGCCTTCTCCCTGCTGTTCATGGCTCTCCGCTCCTCCGCGCGCGCGCCCCTCGCCGTCTGCGCCCTTATCTGCTCCCAGCACGAGGCCAGAGTGGACTTCCCCATGCAGATGGGGAAGTCCTATGGGGAAGTCCTCGCCTCCCCCGCCCCCACTCGCGCCACCGCCCCTTCCTCCTCCTCCTCTGCCCTCGCGACTCTGGTGGGGGCAGGGCCGGGTGCGTGCGGATGAGGCGGGAAGGCAGGGGCTGGCTGGAGCCCACGTCGGCTCTGCTCATCCGCCTGAGGACGCGGCGGGGGGCGCGTGAGGGATCTGAAATCCCACGAACAGAGCCTGGGAACGACACGTCTCCTCTCGGAAGGATGCGCGGGCCACGGTTAGTAGTTGTGGTTTGCTACAGATCCCTGCAGCAAGTGCATTAACCCTCTGAGGCATCGCACTAGTAGTGTTTCAAACAGTGACATGCAAGTTAGACGAGGATCTTCATAGTAAGTGAGTTAACCCAATAAACTGTCTCAACAGGATTGAAATCGGGAATGTGCCAGGGGCAGGGTTGGATTGGGATTAAAATCCGGCCCGGGCACGCTAAAAACAAGCATTGGCATAGCCAATAGGTCTCGCTTTTGGAACCTTATAAGTATTTAGATATGCAGCACAATATCCTTGGTGCAACAACATCAACTGTTGCATGACTAAACACTTATAAGGACCCAAAGGCGAGACCTATTGGCTATGCCAATGCTTGTTACCTGGGTCATGGTAGTAGTGGCCTACTGGCCACGTTTTGTAAGTTTCTGCTGCTACAAGCGAATCCAGATCCTTCTGCTGACATTCCAGCAAATGTGTGTTTGTATACCTGTGTGTGGTCTGCTATACACATAGGGCTGTCTGAGTGAACCGGAGTGAAGGTGGTCTGGGGGTTCCATTTTGGAAGCATCTGGCCTGTTTGTGTTCACAAGATGGACTTGAGGTTACTTTCAAAAACAGTCAAAGTGTATTGCTGACATTTCTGAGACAGGAGGGATAGGAAGTAGATAGTGAAGTGGGGAAAGAGGAGAAAGGCTTCCCCTTACTAATTCAGGCCCTTTTGCTGCAGAGAGCTACTGATTAGCCTTCCTAAAAACTTACATTTGGTACATGGTAAGGATGTAGGGATGAAGGGTGCGACTGCAGTTTCTGTTGTTCATAGTGTGATGTGGTCCTTTAGAAGAGACCAACCTGTTGTGTCTCTTCCTGATCACTGCTGGTGTGGCTGTTGATGCTCAGGTGCAGAAACTCACACCTCTTTGTGCCTCTGTTTTCAGTATTCCAACCTAGAGACAACCCTGAGTCTGGAAGACAGATGAAAGGGGCAACGACCCAAACCTGTTCTAAATTTGCACACAGAGATTACACCTTTCCTGTCTGTAGAACCAGCATAGAGTGGGAGATGTTGACCCACTTGGTCCAGTTCCACATTCTCTCTGACCAAGCAGGGGGTGTGCCGCGGAGTACCCAGTGGAGAAATGCACAACCAGAACTGATGTCTGTCTGACAGCCTGCTTCCCAGAGGCGAGGGGACATCACTTGGTGTCTGGTCTAGAGGAAGAGCTGTCTTCCTGTCCTGAAATGCCTGGGAGTACCTTGCCTGGAACAAGAGGGAAGAAGAGAGCCAAGCCTGCAGGAGGAGCTGGCTACCATTGTGAGCAAGAGTAGTTAACCCCGGAGCTGTGGGTCAGTCTAACATAGATCTTCCATAGTGCGTGACGGAGGTGCTCCTGATTCAGAGCCTGTCACTCTTGATTAAGCAAAGTAGTCGCAGCACTGCTGAAGTGTGACCGAGCAGAATGCCCCATCGATAACTACCTGCTCAGTCTGCTCAAGACGAACTTTGCTGTTGTAGCTGTTGCACTTGCCCCAAGTGTTTTCGAGCACTCTCCGCTGCTGAAGGGGTTATTACTACCACCAAGCTCATGGCACTCATCCAAATGTTCCCTCAACAGACTCTGTTGTTGCAGCTGTAGCACTTACCCCAAGTGTGTCTGAGCAGACTGTGCCACTGAAGATACTTTTACAAAGCCCGTGTCACTGCCCGAGCGTGCCTGAATTGACTTCATGGTGGCTAGCTTGTGACACCTCCCCAAAGTGTACCTGAGCAGACTAGGCCGCGGTACGTGAGGCTTCTGCCATTGAGACACTTGACCACTATGTGTCCGAAGCACTGCCCGGATGTGCATCTTATTAGACCACGCTGCTGCAGCTGAACTGTGAACTGCATAGAAGAGCCCCAACTGTGGCTACCCAGACCTGAGACTGCTTCGCCACCTTGAACCTTGGCGGTCTGCCCAACTGACCTACCGACTCACCAGTCAACCAAAGTGGAGGAGGCCCTGCTTAGAACCTTGGGACCCAGACTCCACGTGTGCACGCAAGAGGCGCTGACTCGAAGACAGCTTCACTCATGCACCACCTCCGGACTATGCCCCTTGAGACCCACACAGGGTTCTCTAACGCTAAGACATAGTGGGGGGGAGGAGGAAGTAGAAGGACACCCTCTTCCAAAGGACAGTGACTCTGCACCAGAGATTCTGAGTACCTGAGTGTTTGTAGAGTGTAGTCTCGTGTATTAAAGTGCTTCTCTTTTAAGAATGCTAACTCTGGGCTGGACAGTGAAGTTATTAGGCTGTTGGGTCTCTGAGTTCGGACCTTGTTGTACTTCAACACTACCTCCCCAAGAAGCTTGTATCTATTTGCCATCGCCACCATTGAGAGTCAAGTGCCGAAGAGGTTGCCCTTGGCCCAGTTGCAAAGTGAGACGGGCCCTGGGACATCAGAGACAAACGACCCCACCCCCATTGCAGAGGCCCAATAGTCCCTGCTTGCTCATTGGTCCAACAGACGGACTGTGATGTATCTCTCTCTCTCCTCACCCCCAACCTCTGTCATTAACTCTGTCTCTCGCCATCCCTTAACCCCCCCTGCGCGGACACCCTCTCTCACCCACCTCTTGGTTATGATCAGTCCAACCTATTGCCAGACCTTTGGTGTGTTTTGTTGCATACCAGCCCTCTCCCTTGGATGCTTCTGTGCCAGCTCATTTCCTGTGCTCCTGTCCATACCAGGTCCCGCCCGACCCCGAGGATGTTTGATTTTGGACCACGTGACGTGTTTTTCTGTCTGAAAATATTTGTGAATGTGCCATGGTGTATGCAGGGTGTGTCTGGACATCCCTGGCCGCAGTGTGTAATTTTTTATCTGTCTTTGGCACTAAGTCGGGTGTATTCTTTCTTTAGTTAGTGTTCCGTTCCTGTGCCTCCGTCAGGTGCACGTCTGCACTCTTGGCACCGCTAAGATTTCACTTCCTGGGTGGTGAAGGGTCGTGAAGGCGTGCCTGCTCTGATGTCTAGGAATCCGTGCCTCGGACAGTGGTAGAACGTGAACAGCGATGCGTGCGTCGGGTCCCTCCCCGCGCACAGTGTTCGGCTTCGGCGGTACGCACGGAAAATAGGATTCCGTAGCCCGGTTTCCGACAGCGAGAAGTGAGTGCAGACTTAGGTTTCAAGGCGAGGCTCACGCTGTGTTAAACCGTCTCCGTGCCTGCCGTGCTAGAAGTAACTAGGCTGAACACCCGAGCTTTTGATTGTTGTGGATTGATAAGGGATGACATTATTTAAACCATAAAGTGTTTGACATGTTGCTATGGTTTCCACGCCTTGCAAAGTAAGGCCTCCGGCACTAATTACAGCACTAACAAGCCCGCCGAGTGGTGCGCGCGCACCACAGAGGAGCGGGGGCGGCGGCGCGGCAGCCTGCTCAGCTGACGAGACGCTCAGCTGACCAGGCGCTCGTGCGTCGTGGCTGGCCTTTGGATGAGTACGCGCGGCAGACATGTGTTTCCACTTATCGCGCCCGCGTCTGGGCACGATAATTGGAAACATATGTTTGCCGCGCGTACCCATCTCAAAAGGCCAGCCACGACGCACGAGCGTTTGTTGGACTGCTTTTCAAACTCGCTTACATTAAGTCTTCGCCTCTAAGCAGCGCTTGCGCGCTACTCGAGGCTCGACCTAAAAAGTGGCCCACATTTGCATATTAACTTTCTGCAAAGCACTGCTTCGGCGAAGTTTTTAAAAAAAAGAAAGGGGGGGTTCTGACAGGCATGTTTTCTAAACTTCACTTGGATAAAAAACAAGCATTGGAAATGCAATCGGTCGCGCTTTTGTTTAAGTTAAAGCCATTTGTTTTGTAATGGTATTGTATTTTAGCTATGTATTATTGATTGTATGTATGTGATATGTTGTGGTTTTATGTTAGAATTGTTAGCTGTGTAGTAGTTTAAAGCATAGCGTTAGGAGGAGAAGAGCAGTGTTTAAGATTTGGGAAGGAGAGAGGAGAAGAATAGCATGAGGGTTAATGAAGTATAGTGAGGAGTAGAGTAGCATGAGGCAGAAGAAAGGGGAGTGGGGAGAGCAGTATGAGGGAGAAGGAAGAAAGCGTGGAGGAGTTTAGCGTGATTTTGAAGGAAGAAAAGTGTGGAGAGCAGTATGAGGCATAAGGAAGGAGATAGGAGTAGAAGAGTAGTAGGAGGGATATGAAAGGAGTGTGAGAAGTAGAAGAGTAGTGTAAGGTAGAAGGAAGGTAAGATTATTCGATTAGTATTAGGTAGAAGGAAGTAACTGCCACACTAGAATGTCTTAGGTGGAAATGGACCGCTGTAATTCGCAATTAAATTATAGCTCCACTCAGGGCAAAAACGAACTTCCTTTTCAGTTTGTTTTCTTCAGGATTCTATCTGCGCCACAAATCAAAGGTACAAAGAGCAATTACACCTTATAGGCGGGTGGACGGAAGTAGGCGCTGCATGTCTTATTTTTCTTCAGCCTGGTAATGAGACTGTAATTGGCGTTCCCCTGCTTAGCTGACCCATTAATGGAGGGCACAATTGAGAAACTCACAAAAAAAGTCTTGCAGTACTTTGAGCGCAGTGAAAGTGATCCAGGGCTGAGCGGAAGCACGAGCCTCTTTCTGACTCACTTGATGCACACGGAAAGGGTGGGGGAGGGAAACACTGCGTTTGTGCTCGAAGCGGGGGAGGGGGAGGGCTCCTAACACGAAGCCGGAGGGGGAAAGCAAAAAATAACAAGCGCGGCCGAGGCGGACCGCGCAGAAAATAAAAGCACCCTGCTTACAGCACTGCTGGGAAGCGCACTGTATGCACACAGAGGTGGGGAAGGCAGACTGTGGCTGCGGGGTCCATTGAAGTCGGTGTGTCCTGCACTGAAAGCGGCGCCACAAACAAGCCCAGCCAAAGCGGACGGCGCTGAAAATGAAAAGAAAAGAGTGCTTACTGTCTTTTAAAGGAGAGCGTCTAAAGCCGCCGGTAAAAGATCCAGTCCGGGTGGGCGGGGCAAAAAGTGGACAGGGCGGTAACCAGGAGGGACTAAAAAGCCCCAGCCACAATCAAAAGACACCGTTTAGCATAAGCAATTACGCAAAATGAGGCATACCAATGGAAATTACGGGCGGAGCCGAAAGATAACTTCTTCAAGTATATTGAATCCAAGAAGCCCTCGCAGAGCGTGCAGCGCATGCGCGCTGCAACGCCAGGCGAGACCTAAAAATGGACAGATTAGTTCACACTGGTGAAACACACCTGAATACAATTGAGGCCACTTCTGCTCAGGTCCCCTGCTCCCGCGCAAGCTGCATACATTAATGGGCGGCCCAGCGAGAAAAAGGGAGTGACACCTCTGCCTGTTGATAAAAGGGAGGTAATGGACGCCCATCTGGCTCCGGAAAGTCCACTCAGACACCACTGGGCTGCTGGCAGCATCCATCCGCACACAGACACCACCCAAATTGCCCCCTTCCTCAGGCTGCCTAAAAAAGCTGCCCATAGCTAAAACTCGGATACTGGCCCCTCGGCCATTGCCCGAGTGCCCGCCTTACCAATCTGACCCTGGGTAACACAGACCCCTGCAGCCCCTATGGCGCAGGGGCTCCCAACCCTTGAGGGGCTATTCCACCCCTCAAGGGGCCCAATTTAGCCCAAGACCAATGACTACTGTGAGAAATAGTAGCCTAAGGGGCCCCTCGTCAAATTCTGCAGGGGGGGGGGGCATCAGTTTGCATTATGCCACTGCACTGTACAGCAGGCGCACGTCAATGTTATTATTATTTTCAGTTTTATATAGCGCTAGCTAGACCTGAAGGTATCAGAGCGCTGTACATGTTATGTGATAACGTTTACAAGAGGTACATGAGGGGATTCATAAGAGTCATAGTTGAACAATACAGCATTAAGTTGTTATAAAGTCACACAAGTATTGTTTGAACCTGCCCTCTGCATCGGGGCGCTGAGCTATCTCACCAGGATTCAAGTTGTGTCTTACAGCCTAAACATAGACTTACAAAACTGTATTACTGTCTAGACCAGTGGTTCCCAAACGTTTTAGAGCCAAGGCACACTTTTAAACCAACAATCTTTCGCAACCCCCTACCTTTAATGGACATGAGATGGGGCGATTTTTTCATGTAAGTAAAGCATTGTGTGGTAACGCATTGTCATTTACAGACAGCACATTTTCCATTGAAATGGCCACTAACTTTGCACAGTCATACAGTTTTACTGATAAAACTACATGCAGGCAAATGTGACAAGATAAACAGACTTTAAAGGCATCTTTATGAATTGCTCTGACTTTCCCGACTCACCAAAAATCAGCTCGTGACCCACTGGAAACAATGGTCAAGGCACGAAAGCTGGTAGGCCTGTAGGCTGGATACAGGATGACCCGGGTTATGTTTTGGCAGGGTGTGAACATCTCTAAAAAAAATAGAGAGTAACCCCTCAAACCAAGTAGACAGTATTGTCAAAAACAAATCTATAAATGCTCCCCACAGCATATACTAAAAAAGTGCAAACACCTGCATGCCGCAGACACTCAATCTTGTAAAACTCAGATACGCAACCCCTTACTCAAAAAAGGTAATTTGAAGTTCAAATGACTAGAAAAATATATATAATTTTAATCTAATATCAGTAATATATATAATGTTATTCTAAAAAAATCGCATACATATAAAAACATATCCGACACATCATTGCAAGGGAAAAGGAAGATTCTTTTAATACAAACCAATCTGTCTTTAAACATGTACACCTCTATCATGTGTATCACTAAACATACACAGTGACTGCTCCTCCGCTAAGGCGGAGGAGCGTCGCCCCACTGCTTTCAGCAGTGTGACTACAGGAAAAATAAAATAATAATAACTCGTTATTTTATTTTTTCCTGTTGCAGCAGCTTTGCGGGGCGGGCTGCTCTGCTCTCAGAGCAAAGGTGATGAGTGGTGGGCACTCTAAAGTGCGCACAAATGTTTAGCCGGCTGTCCCGGGCCGGCCAAACAGTCATCCGCACTTTGCATCTTCTCCACCTAGGCTGCATTACAGCCTGGGTGGAGAACATGCCCAGGCGCTCAGACCAATCACAACGCTACATTGCAGCATTGTAATTGGCTTAGGGAGCCTGGGTGCTTCCTGTTCCGGCCCAGAGAGACGACGGAGGAGAGATGCAGCGAGGAGGTACGTTTTCTTTTTTTTTCTTTGTCCCCTTAGCCCCCCACCCCATGAACCTCTCCGCCCCCTGTCCTGTCACCCCGATCCGTGCCAGCCGCAACTGAACATACATGAACTTTAATTATTAACATGTATGAATGTCTAGTGTCAGTAATTTATGTCTCAGTATTTCGTCGACACATTAAACAAGCAAAACACATTTAGGTACAAAATCCCACTTAGGTGTAAAATCAGCATTGGTGCAGGATCAGCAGCAATATAGAAACATTTTTAGGAACACTTAAGCACCGCCATAGCAATACACAGACGCTTTGTTTCACTGTTCATGCGCTGCAATGGGAAGCATTGTTTAGACAGCCAATAAATAACAGTGACACTAAAATATACATCTAGCCTGATCCAAAATGTGAACAACACTTTCTTTGTGCAATGGCGGGAGGTGGATGACCCAAAGAAACCAGTGGCGGATGGCAGCTGATTGAAAGCTTCCCTCTGTGTATTTTGTTCTTGATGATATGGTCTCTGGCAGACAGCTAAAGCTGTTTGTATTCAGATCTAACAACCATATTGTGACACTTCTGTTGTTGCTTACAAAACAGGAGGAGTTTTTTTGTGTTGTACCACACCCCTCTCATTGGGACATTCTCACCCAATTTTCTCCATTGAGTCTTGTATTAGGGCCTGAGAATTCTACTCCGGTACGGTCTCTTCGTCTGTCTTTCTTTTTTTTTTACCATTCTTTCCCCCCCTTATTCAATCAATCACATACCCAAAAAAGATGAGGAGACCTTTGTAGCAGAAAGGCAGTATATCAGGTCTCCACCAAGCTGCATCTCTTCCTTCTGACCTACTCTGGTGAAGAATAGCCCCACCATTTTCGAGGCTGCCCTGAATTGTTACAGGCTTTTGCAAGTGAGGCCCCTCCTTCATTGGTTCTTGCGGGTCTTCTCTTGGTACCTTGAGATCGCTCCTTTCTGGAAGCCCCACCCCCTTTAAAATCTGTCCTCGCCTCCTCGATACTTCTTTGATGGCCACAAATGGCGATTCGTTTTCCCATGGATCTGGGATCCGCAGCGTTCCTCGCTGCCTTTTCCCAGGCCGCACAAATCGTCCCTCCATGTTGTGCCTGAGATCGGCTCCCTTTCCTCCACCTCAGCTCACCGATTGTGGGAGCTGATATAAAATCACCCGCCACCAATAGATCAATACTCTTCTCACGGCGGGCGTGTCTGCAAGCAATATGGAGACTATCGCATACTGACTTCCTGGATTTCGTTGACCAGTCCACCCTGCCCAGTCACTCCTTTACACATATCATTAATTACATCCAATCCTCTACTGCCACCATATTTTAAGTTAAGGTAAACCTAACATGTCACTTGTATGAGAGAAGTACCTTTCAGAGGGCAGCAGCGCCAAGACCATGACAGCTGTCCTTCTTAAGCTGACACTAGGGTTCAGAGATGCTGTTTTCTCTAAACACATAGGACGAGACCTAACCTTTCGGTCTCAGACTCCAGCAGAATCCAACCACACACAGCATTAAAAGGCCAAGATGTGGCTAATGGTTGGTGGTGTCTAACTGATAGTTGAGGGGTATATGACATTCTACCTGCATGGGGATGCTTCCTGCCTGACCTCCCTTATAAATCTGTGGAGTCTGCAGGGCATGAAAGCCCTCCCTTTTCCCTGTGTGACAGGTCTGTGTGTGTTGTGTTTGCATGTACATGAGAGATTGAGCTACCCTAGATTGATGGTCACCATGTGTGTGTAGGTTCAAGTGTGTGGGTTATTAAGCCAACTGTAGATCTTGCTCGCAGCTCCCTCCAGTTTGTCCCATTGCATGTTCCTGTACTGCTCCTTCCTTCACCTGTACTTGCCCAGGCCGCTGTCGCCACTAGTTGGTTCCATAAACTCTGAAGAAGCAGAGATGGCCTCTTTATGTTCACCCTACCGGGACTGAACCAACTTGGACAAGTACCTATGGCCTGCTAGATGCAACACTTTGATAAAACACTGAGGAGGAGATCATCCGCTTCTCCCGTCTAAACAAAGGGATGTGCTTCCTGCCGGCCCCACTCATCTTGTGACCAGCAAGAGAGGCGTGACCCTAGCAACAGCCAATGATTGTTAAAAGGACTGGAAGAGATACACATTCTGTACTAGTGCTGTGTGTGACTGCTATCACTACAGAGCCAGAAACGTGAGCATTATGGGACTTTAGCCTGGTCTGGTGACTCAGTGGAATAATGTATCCATACAGGGATCTGTGATTGATCCAATGGTCACCGGGTCTAATCCTTTCAGATGCCTTCAGCCTTTAATTGGTCTAGAGTTGATGCAAGTGCCTAGGAGCGAGGTAGCACAAAAAATTCTTTATCTGTAAAAAATGCCTAGAGAACAATCAGGATGAAAATGCTCTCTACAAATATTATGTTATGGTCGATACCATGGGATTGGAATGTGCCTGAAGAAAGATGCACTTGGAAATAATTTGCCAATTGCACACATTCTAGTGCAGCACAAGTTCTGAGGGTCTAATTGACCTGACGTTAGGATTTAACATTATTGTATGAAACCTGACTTTGTGAGCCAGTAAATAGTTCACCTTTGACTTCAGCCAAGCTCTGTGCACCAGTATAGAGGAAAGCCCTGCACCTGTGGCAGTATCAAGACGAGGGCTGGAGGTAATGTTTACCCTAAGTATGGCTCGTATGTGGAGGCAGTACACCAAAAATACTCAGGCTAGATCCTTTCACTGGAGGAAAGTCTGGCGGTCATCACGGAGTGCCGGTGCTGTCCAGTCTGTGGCTGCGTGTGTGGAGGATGCGCTGCGTGGCAGCACACTGGCAATGAACTACAAACTCTGGCATGTTCTAGAGATATGGCAGTTGTAGGAAAGTAGGATCTGCTTCTTATGGTTACCCCCACTTTTTGCTTGATGTTACACTGTTTTTGACTAGTCTGACTGGGATCTTGCTAATCAGGACCCCAGTCTGTCTTCTTTCTCCATTAAATTGTTATACATGTACTTTGGTACACTCCAGATTGGATACTGGGGTACCCTTATAAGTCCCTAGTATATGGTACCCATGTACCCAGGGCATAGGTACCCCAGAGGCCTCCCATGGGCTGAAGCATGTATTATGCCACCCACGAGAGGCCATGCAAAATGGAACTACAGGTCTGCTACTGCAACCTGTGTAAGTTGGTGCTTGCACCACTTACTGTAGATATAGGTTCACTATATCTATAGGTCACTACACTTAAAACCTATAAGTCACCCCTATAGCAGGCCTTAACAATCTTGAAGGCAGGGTGCTGGGTTTTACGTGAGAGGGTGCCCCTGCATGAGCAGAGCCCCTCTGCAGCCTTCGGAGACCATTCTCCCGGGTTGTCTGTGACTCAGCCAGACATATAGGTAGAAGTGCATTATAACCTCGCGGTAAATGCTATCTCGAAAACGGCTGAAATCAAACATGTCGTGTTTGGTATCAAACACCTTGGAATCATACCTCCACACCGGTAACTGGTGTGGGAGGTATGATTCCACCCTTCTGAAGTGAGCTTCGTGGGGTCACTGGTCTATCCGGTGCCAGCCTTCTCGACCCGGTCAGCACAAAATGGATGGTGCCGACCAGAGACACATTTCTGCCCTCCTTCTGCTGAGCCAAGCTAGAGCAGAGGAAGGCAGCACAATAGGCATCCTGTCACAGGGAGGTGTGACCACCTCCCAGACAGGATTTAGTGTATTGGGGCTGGGTGGGTGCACTCTGAGCGTGCCTGAAAGTCTACACCTGGGGCACATTTGGTGTCCCTGTGCATAGTCCAGCTCAAACCAGTTCTGGGAGCATGTGGCTCCTGCGCTGGCGCGAAACTGGACAATGGACATGGGAGTAACCTCCCCTCTGTCCTGACCCTCCGCTAAGAGGGTCCCCATAATCTGTCCAACCCTCCCCCGTGGGTACAATAGGGCTTACCTGACTGTAGCTCTTTAGATTTTACGTGGACAAGATTCTACAAGAAGAAACCACTGACCTTCGACCGTCTGGACTTCGACTGGGCCCGACTTCGTCTCCCTCTCCGTCCAAAGCTTTGTCTGTGCCCTTGCTCCATACAGGCTCTGCGCAGGACCTGTGGTGCACTAAGGACAACTGAAGGATCTCCCTTGGGGTGAAGGAGTCACTCCCCTGCATTTGCAGGCACCTCAACGCAACTGACCGGTCTGTTGCTCCCGAGCTCCTGCGGACTCTGAAGACTCCAGCAACACAGGAGGTGGGTTTCGAAGGTCCCTGAGGTTGATCTGCCCTCTCAGCAAGTTTGAGGCCATTATCCCTCGTGGGGACTGCATAACCCGAACCCCTGTGCACCGCGTCTATTTGCAAGTGCATATGCTTGTTGGCAATTCCCGAGCTTGTGCATTGGACTCCGTGTAGTCCTGACCCTGAGCAGTATTTCCACCAAAGAACTCCGGCCTCCTCGCACCGAGTGCTCCGTGGGCTGGTACTTTGTGATCTTGCTCGAGGTCCCCTCGCGACTCCTGGTCATTCGGCCTGTGGGTCCTCCTGAGGGTCATCTTGAATTCTGTTGGGCTTTCCTGGTTGCTCCAGACGTGCCCTGACTCCCCATTGCTTGGTGAGTCTCCTGGACCTTGCTGGTCCACACCGTAACCTGCTTGACCTTCCTGCGTGGGTTGCTTTTGCCAAGGCTTGTTGGTGCCCCAGCTGGACACCGTCCCCTCAGCACTCGACATCCTTCGTGGTACAGCTCGCATCTGGCACCTGGTCGTCGTCGATGTCTCCTGGTCCTCGTGGCTGCAGAGTCAAGCATCCCTTCTTTGCACCTGAAGCACCCCACATCGGTGGGCATTCGTCTCCCGAGCCCCTGGTCACTCTGAAGTGACCCAGACTTAGTCCCCTCTGCTTTCAGGTTCCTTTCTTCAAGAATCCATCCTTGGATTCCACCGGACCCTTTTCACCTTCACTGCAGCAGCACTTCTTCAAAGCCTTCCATAGAGAACGTCAGCGGTTTCCGACGCCACTTCAACCCTATGCACCTGGCTCCTCTGGGATAGGTAACTCTGGTACTTCGGTATCCACGGGTGGGGTGGCTCTCCAACCTCTTAAGTTCTGAAGAGTTTCCTCGAAGTCCTCCTAGAAGGGTTCTTAAACTGTAAAATTGCAACCGCGACTTCCCCATAGAATTGTACGGAGCCCGCGGTCGTGTTAGCACACTGCACCCGTCCTCCGAGGGGTCCCTATCTACTCACTTTGGGTGGTTCCTTGGGGTCCCAACGATTCTACGTGCTCCAGACCTTGTCTTGACCCGAGTCGTGGTTGTTATACCACTATTTTAGTATATGGTTTGGTCTCCCCCTGGAGCCCACCTTGTATTGTGCTACTTACAACTGTTCTATTCATATCGTATTGTGTGCTTTCTGTTCTATCCTCGGGTAGAGGATATTAGAGAGTGTTATATTAATAAATACATATTTTTATATAACTACTGTGTGGTTCTCCTTTCATTTAATTAATGCAGGAGGTGACATTCTGATAAAACAAGCTGCTTTACATTCCTTCAAGATTAAGCCTGAAGGCTGCTCTCCACAGCTACCACTAGGATAGCTTTCTAAAGGTTATCTTTGACCTCATACATCATAAGGGTCGTTTGGACTGGTGCAAGGTGCCCACTTTAATTAGTGGACAGCATATACCAGGCCAACTTCTCACAGCAGTCATCTTCGAAAAACAGGTATAACTTTCCTTGTGGTTCAGGGAGGACTTTGCTAGGCAATTAAGCTAATGTTTTAATTGAAAGTCTTGTTGATGAAAATGAACTTTGAACTATTCTCTTGAACATTTATCTGAACTGTTAAGTATGGGATTGAAAATTCTACCAAGGTGATCCTGTGAAGAAACACGAAGGATTCCTAAAATTGATTATTGCATATTTGTATATGTATGTTGTAGGAAATGGGGGTTTTTGATTGATGGGGTGAAGACCCTTCCCAAGCAACAAAGACAATCCTTGTCAGGGTGAACCTCAAAAGTCATTAAATTAAACTGTGATTAACCCTCTGGTAGCTTGGCACAAAAGCAGTCAGGCTGAACTTAGAGGCAATTTGTTAAGTATTTATGCAGCACTCAAATATTAATACAGTGTAAACACAACACAATAAAAATCCCACACCAATTTAGAAAAATAAAGAAAAGTTTAATAAACAAAATTACACCAAAATGAATTACACCCAATCAATGCAACTGAAGTAATGAGTCTTAAATCTTTTTTGTGAAAACTAGCGCCTAAAACATCAGAGCGCCAGTTGCAGACGTCTAGTAGCGCGAGACCAGTGCGAAGTGGAAAGTTTTGGCTCACTGCGATGGTTCCCGGTCTCGGCTTACCTCTGGACTTCGAAAAAATGTCAAAGGAAAATGTCTGAGAAGGTAAACTTCAGCAGGGGAAGGTAGCTGACGGTGTCTGAGGAGACAGTGCTGTTGTTGGGGAGCCGCTGGACAAAGTCGCGGTGAAGAGTTCTACATTCACTTTTTGGGGAAGTTGAAAATCTCCAGCGGGACAAACCTGCAGGCTGTAGCTGACGAGGGCCCCACAAGGCCGGATACCCTTCTGAAGAGGAGCCACTGAACAGGATGTGCTGCTGCGCAGAAGAGCGTAGCTAGAGCTACTGCGAAGTCAGACCGACCAGCAATGCACCATGTGCAGATCCACAAGCAGATAGGTCCCAGTCACCTGTCAGTTCTCACACCACTTTTTGGTGGAAATTATTTAAAGTCCCATGTTTCTGTTTTTGGCTGTTTGAGCATCTTTAGCACCACTTCCAAAGGTCCAGGACTGGGTGGTCACTACTTGTAGTGTAGGAGTCATTTCAGGCAGGGTCCAGGTGCAGGGTTCAAGCCAAATAGCCCTTTGAGTCACTTCAGTAGTCCTGGGATCAAGCAACAGGACAGTCTTCTGAGGGTACAAGCCAAGCTTCAAGCAGCAGGGCAGTCCTCTGGTAGCAGTTGGACAGTCCTATGAGGTACAAAGCAGGCTTCAAGCAGCAGGGCAGTCCTCTGAAGTACAAGGCAGTCCTTCTAGGGGTCATCCGCAGGTCCAGGAGTGAACTGAAGAGTTGGTCTAAGGGTCCAATATTCATGCCTGTTGCCAGCCTTTGAATTGGGAGAAACTTCTAGACTTCCCCCCCCCCCCGCTCCACATCTGTTTCTAGAATTTCCTTCCTCCCTTGCTCAGGCTCCAAGAGGTCTAGGGTGAAAAAAGTCTGGTGTTAAGTACTTTGTGAGTATTCTGAGGCAACCCCTTTGAAATGCAAGTGGGACAGGGACGAGCTCTGCCCCTCCCATCCTACCAACACCTAGTCCACCTTTGTCTCACTGTCTGGGAAGAATACACAATCCCAACTTCCATTTATAGTCCCATGACCCAGGATACAGTCGCCAAATGGTTGGGACACGAAAATGCCAACATTCTAAAAGTGGAATTTTTAGGATTGCGACTTAAAATCCGACTTTACCAATCAAGAGGATTTTAAATTACAATTATTTTGAGACCAAACATGACTTTTCTACCTGTTCCCAACCAAAGATTAGCACTAATTAAATGAAATAAGGTAACACAATGTTATCCTGTGGGAGAGGAAGACCTCACAGTAGTGAAAATCAAATTTGGGAGTTTGTGAATTCCAGGACATGTAAAACCTAAAAGTATATATCCCACATTTTAAGTACACTGCACTCTGCTCCATTTGCTGTTGAGGGCGTATCTAAGGGCTAACTTGTATGTATTAAAAAGGGGTTTAGGCCTGGCAAAAGATTTATTTTCTCAGGTTGAATTGGCAGTTTAAAACTGCACACAGGCTGCAATATCAGGCCCGAGACAAGTTTTAAAGGGCTACTTAAGTGGGTGTCCTAAAGCCAACAAAAATGAATTTCAGCAACAGGAGGTGAGTAGGCTAACTGTTTGGGGGAAGACCACCCTAAGGGCTGTCGGGTCTAACAAATGACATAAACAAGGTATTAGAGTTCTAGTAAGCACATACAATTTCTTGGGTTAGGTAACAACAGGATGTTAATTTTGGTCATTTCAGAGTTATACAGCAGTCAAGAAAAAACTATAACTTCTCTTCCTTGAGAGAGCGCCTAGTGTCAAGGCTTGAGGTTGTTATCCACAACATAAGGAGAAGTGCTAGTGCACATGTATAATTTGAGATACTTCTTTTTCATCTGTTTAGTTTTTGGAGCTACCAGTTTCATATTAGAGAGTTGGTTACACAGAGATAGTGCTCAGGTACATCCAATCACATTCACAGTTATGCTTAGTGCTCCGAATGACAAGTAACTTATCCCCTTGTAGAGATGCAATGGAACCAGCAGACTTCATTGACCAGCAGAGTGAGGGTGGAACCCTATATCTCTGCTTTCTCTCCTACCCATTCCCCTTTTCACACTTCTACCACTGTCTCTCATATACCCGTGTATTTAGTCACTGGTGTTATGGTGATAGATGGAAAAGAGCATTGCTCCAGTTGGATGCTGCACTCAAGGCTAGTGTAATCTGACAGATAGAAGCCTTGATCACCCTCCTGCAGGACTTTAGACCACTCTGTAGGTCTGAGAAACCTGAACCTACTGTTTGCAACTGAGGAGGAGCAGGTGGAATTCCAAACAAGCTGGGAACCTTCCAGGGCACATGTGATGACCTACAAGGAGCAGCTGCTATTAAGTGCAGTCTGGCCCAAGAAGTGGCACATGATTGAGGAGATTAGCTCCCCGGCCTCACTCACTGTGTGAGTGTGTATGTGTTAGAGAGAGAAAGACCCCTTGTACGTGGACTGTGAGGGAGGAGATCAAGAATCAATGTGTACTAGCTTGCTGTTCTCTCCGCCCTCTTGACTGCTGCTCAGCTGGTGTCTTCCAGATGTGACATCCCGCAGACGGTTCCATTGTTACCCACTCTGCGCTGTCTGCTACCACCCTGACACAAAGGTTGCATCACCTGATGCCCAAAGAAGAGAAGGTGCTTCCCCTTTTTGTCTAGTTGTTTCCTGTTGCTGTTCTCCTTTACCTTTGGACTGTGTTGCATGTTTATCTTTGATCGGGAGCACTCTTCGTTACCAGTGCACCTCTCTGTGTTTCCAAGCCGCACTCTGCAGGCTCAAACTCTTCCAGCAGCCGCTGCTAAAGGAACATGTAAGACTTCATACGAACACTCGAAGACCACCCTTAACTTTTGACTTATACCTCACATGCAGCCCATAGGCCATGGTAAATGTTAGAACACCCAGATGTTTAGTCCTCACCTCCCATGCTGAGTTGCGAGATGGTTCATTGAGTTAAACGCTTGCTGCTGACGAATTGACACAAATTCAAATCCCAGACTTGGCCTTCCACCCTTCCGAGGTAAATAAAGTGAGTACCTTAAGTTGGTTAACATAACATCTGTCACTAGTTGAGCTTTGAAATAGCAGAGGTGAAGTATGAATCACTGTATAAAATACAAGTTAGTGTGCGCAAATTGCTATTTATACCATAAAAGAAGTCAGATATGTCCATGTTTGGGAAGAAATCCTGCAACCATCAGCTACTGCTTTAATACTAAGCTATTGAGCTTAATTTGAAAAAGATCTTTTTTATTTTCAAAACATGTAACATTTATTGGACAACACCAATATTGGGTGCTTTACTGTGTTATCTGGACCCGTCTTTCTCAACCTCCCATCAACCTTCCAGCGATTGGATACCCTCACCGGTGACAAGAAGCGCTCTACAAATCTACTGGCTGATTGAAATGTAAACCTTGCCTGCTGAACCCTATTACCCCTGAAAGTCAAAGCCCAGACTGGAAGGACTATACAATCAGTGAGTTAAGACCAATATCAGGCCACAGTCATGCGGTATTACGGGTAATACTTCTTACAAGGCTTGCCTCGCTCCCTACTGTCTAGAGACCACTATCGGGTGAAGCGGGTTTGACAATAACACCCTATTATTGGGAAATCATTGCTGCATATATTATTCTAGTGTCCATAGATAAAAGAACAGTAGTCTCTTTTAATTGCTCCAGTACATACTGATATCATGCAATCTGATAATAGGAATATAATTAAATTATTACATTTCAAAACTGTTTACAAGTGTATTTCTGTAACTTTGTTTTAGAATGATAGTATTTTAAATGTGTAGTAGACGTATAATGTGACTAGTTTATCAGGAATTTGGCTACCAATTAATAAACTACAAAACAATTTAAAAGAAGAGCATCGCAGGATGCATGCCCTCAGAGTTGACTGCAATTTTGTATATCGTCCTTTTTTTTGTCTTCTTTCTTTGCGTACATTGGCCTGGAGCGATCAGAAGTTACCCCAAGGTGCCATGTTCTTTCACATGCAAGCTAAGAACCCAATCTGCGCTTCAAAAAAATCTATCACTCACCGGCCTAGACAAAATACTGACCTCCCACAGCTTGCAACAGAATGAATTGCTTGTCCAAGATCTGTATACCAGCTGTGAATTTATGTCTCTCGGCCGTCTTGGAATCCATAGTCCAATTTAAGGCGGGACATATCATTTCCAAAACCTGCGCTCCAACGTGATGCACAAAGGATCTGGCCACAGTCAGATCTACCCATCGGTCTCTGAAAGACATTGGAGGAATAAGAATAATAGGAATAAGACCATCAGACAGACGAGATACTCTACTTACAACATTTCAAGATGTATAAACCATTGATTAGGAAAACTTACTGAAAGTTACTACTTACCATATACTGAAAGTAAAGTTCACATCTATTGATTTTTTCCAAATTTATTTTGCAAATCATGAACCCGGCTCTACCTCTTGTCCACCAGAGATCTTAAAGCACGTCTCCTTTGGTGGCTTCTGGTATCAGAGCTTTTCTCAATTTACACCTTAAAATGGGATTTTTTACGAAGGATCCCAAGAGATTACATCTAATAATTCTCAGAAACATGGTCTGGACACCTCTGTCTCAAGAAGCCAAAGACCAATTGTTAAACGTAAAATTGGTGAAGAATGTGGTTTGACCCAAAATTATCCCAATTCATTGAACATAACACACTTCTGTGGAACTAGGGAGTTGGTTCCTGGCCACGAAGAGATACCGATCTGACCTTAATTGTCATTTGTCACCTAAAGACAACCCTGGATAGCAGTAGAGGAGCAGGTATTCAACCTCTAGACTTCACAGCTGCTTCTGATGCAGTACATCACACTACTCATATGAGACACTAAGGCATTATGAGTGTCTAATAAACAAGTTTTTAAATGGATTGATTCCTTTCTCTCAGGAAGGATACAGATGTTCTCCCTATCTACCTACACATCCGATGTGCATCCATTGAAATGCACAGCAACAGTGGACTCAGCAACATTGTCACATCATTGTCGCTGGCTGTCCTGGAGGATAGGGATAGTACATCATACTCCATCTCGCCAGCATCCTCCCCAAAGAGCAACAAGGTGTCCCCTGGATGAAGGAGCTGACGGGGCATCATGTGGTACCTGCATGGTGCTCTTCTGTGCGTGGATAGATGGACACTGCATTGGCTTTGTTGGTGATGTGCACCAGGTGCCTCTTGCTGCAGGGGTTGCTTTGTCCATCAAAGCCCAACGCGTCGAGATTGCTCTTTTACGACGTCTTCTGTAATCACAGCAAGTTATTAAACAAGGAAGCCATGTTTTCAGAGCCTTCCTGCTGCAGTACCAAGTATGATGTACTGATGATGTTACATTTCCTCCAAAATGTTACATCTGTGTAATGTAGAAAGGGGATGGTATCGGACTAAATATTGCAGACAGCTTCCTGTGAGCCACCCTATTCGTTTTAGCTAGCACACACGATGGAATGGCAGGCAATTTTAGCACAAGAGCTCAAACTTGTGGTCTTTTTAGCGCACACAATAAAATGAACATGCGCAAAAACTAAAACCATTGTTGGAAGCAGGTCCTGTTTATAAAATGGTTTTACCACAGCCATCTACTAGTGGAGGTAAATCTAGTGGACTTGTAATGAGGTGGCTAAATATGGCAGTAGCCATTATAGAAAGCTTCACACAAACTGCATGTAAATTTTACTCCTCAGCTGTGTTAATGTAGAAAGGGTTATGCAAAATAGCTACATCTGCAATGCCCCTAGCATCAAGTTAATAATATTAGTAATGAGTCTTCCCAAAACCTTTTGATTTTTATCATTCAATATCAGCTTAAAATATATTTTGGAGCTTCCACCATTTTTCTCCAATCATCAGCATATGAGTTCCCGTTTTCGTCTGTAATGCACGCTTTTCAATTTTGGTAGACACATATTAATTTATCCCAGCAAAAGCTTCTAACTTAACTGACTGGACTGCACACAGGAGAGATACTTACAGATAGCTGGAGAGCTAGCAGTAGCTCGTGAGCTACTCATTGGAGGAGCATGTTCTATGTCAATAGCGAATAATAGAGATGGCGGAGGGCAGCCCTGTCTTGTACCTCCGCAGACAGCCTTTGACACGTCCCCACCCACTATGGCCCCGGCTGATAAATGGATATACAGTAATTTTACATAAGCAAAATATTTGTGCTCTGTGTTCATTTTCTTTTACGGCATGAAGAGGTAATTCCAGCCCATGGAATCAAATGCTTTTTCAGCGTTGGCCATCAGGTGTGCATGTGGGCTCTTCATTCTATGCGCCATGGCCAGTGCATTGTGGCAGCATTTGATGTGTCTAGTAGAATGCCCCGCCATGAAGCCGCATTGAGCCGGCTGGACCAAAGATTTGATCACTTTTGTTAACCAGTTGAACAGTGCGCTGGCAAGAATTTTTACCTCAGTGTTGAGCAATAAAACAGAATGAGAGAAGGAGCGGCCATCGGGAGGGGCCTTCCCGGTTTATGCATCATTTCTATTATGGCCAACTGCAAATCGGGCCCCAATTCTCTTTTATGTATAGAGTCCACAAACAGCTCCTGGATGGGACTTAATATTTTTGCTGAGTTGTGTTTGAAGATTTTGCCAGAAAATAAGTTTGAGCCAGGGGTCCTGCCGGCTTGAAGTTGGTCCAGCACAGTTTAAAGCTCATATTCTCATCAAGTCAATAAAGCTTGGAAAACACATTTGCTAATTCATGATGCCATCTACTCAAGAGACTTTGGCCTTATTTAGGTTTTGGAGGACAGTGCAAAGGCAGTCAGGGTGGTGCAGAACGTTAATTCCACCATCGTGCTTTCATTCCATCTGCCAAATTGAGAGATGTCCGTCGGCCCCATTGACATGTCTATAAATTGGGAGGAACTGTTGTGAATGTTAGAAACGGCACCATCAAACATGACGGCCGGCCGCCATACTGTCCCTCCAAAAATTATTTTTCAAAAACAAACTTCCAAAGTAGGAGTTTGTTTTAAAAAAAATAAAAAGCTAATGGCCCCACACCAGGAGAGTTTTCTCCCATAGTGTGGAAGTCTGTGCTGAACACAGTGGTGAGGAATCGAAAAAACACATAACACCTTCCGCCATAAATAGGGTGGGCAGAGTTATGTGTTTCCTCCAACGGCTTCAACTCCATTAGTTCGTCGGAGGAAGGTTTATACTGATGGCGGTCTTCCTGACTCAAAATTTGGCAGGCGGACCGAGATTTTGGCAGAGAGAATACTCCATTGTCAAACTCTAAGGGGCCGATTCCGATCCCGGCCGGAAGCGCACCTAACACTATTCGTCCGGAAAAAAACCAAGCCGAACGCGTGTTTCCCGACCGATTCGAACATACGTCCGAACGAGCGAGTACGATGCGCACAACTGCCCCGATCCCGACCCAGCCGTACTCACCCAATGCAGCTCCTGTTCCCCGCCCGAGCCTGATCCGTAAACGCAGAATCGAGTCGCACGGAAGCCAAAATACAGCACCGTCCGGCCGGACTAGTACGATGCGCCTTCCGTACGCGCCGAGCCCATCGCTACGCACGGCACGTCAGAGCATCCGGGAGAGGCGCACATAAGCTCCGAGTCGCGCTACAAGACGATCCACGGCTACGAGACGAACACGCAAGCCACGAGTACGAGTCGAAGCATCGACAAAGACGAACGAGACGAACCAACCATGAATCCCATCGCGCAGGTCCTACCAATACTCTACATCTATTACCGGAACTGGTACGGACGCGTACGGCGCAGAAGGTAAGTCAAACACCCAGCACACAAACAAACGACACGTACCAGACATATAACACACACACATAGGGATGCAGAAATGACTCACACCAGCAACAGCAGAACCATAGGGGCGGGATGGCTATCACCAATGCCATATACACCCATAGGGGCCTGGATGCCTACCACTACTACCACCACTACCCATGGGGGGATGGATGCCTACCACTACTACCATCCCCACTCATGGGGGGCTGGATACCTGTCACTACTACCACCCCTACTCATGGGGGGCTGGATACCTGTCACTACTACCACCCCTACCCATGGGGGGCTGGATGCCTGTCACTACTACCATCCCCACTCAGGGGGCTGGATACCTGTCACTACTACCACCCCTACTCATGGGGGGCTGGATACCTGTCACTACTACCACCCCTACCCATGGGGGGCTGGATACCTGTCACTACTACCACCCCTACCCATGGGGGGCTGGATACCTGTCACTACTACCACCCCTACCCATGGGGGGCTGGATGCCTGTCACTACTACCATCCCCACTCATATGGGGCTGGATACCTGTCACTACTACCACCCCTACTCATGGGGGGCTGGATACCTGTCACTACTACCACCCCTCCTCATGGGGGGCTGGATACCTGTCACTACTACCACCCCTACTCATGGGGGGCTGGATGCCTACCACTACCACCACCCCTACTCAGGAGGGGCTGGATGCCTACCACTACCACCACCCCTACCCATGGGGGGATGGATGCCTACCACTGCCACCACCCCTACCCATGGGGGGCTGGATACCTGTCACTACTACCACCCCTACTCATGGGGGGCTGGATACCTGTCACTACTACCACCCCTACCCATGGGGGGCTGGTTACCTGTCACTACTACCACCCCTACTCATGGGGGGCTGGATACCTGTCACTACTACCACCCCTACCCATGGGGGGCTGGATGCCTGTCACTACTACCATCCCCACTCATAGGGGGCTGGATACCTGTCACTACTACGACCCCTACTCATGGGGGGCTGGATACCTGTCACTACTACCACCCCTACTCATGGGGGGCTGGATGCCTACCACTACCACCACCCCTACTCAGGGGGGCTGGATGCCTACCACTACCACCACCCCTACCCATGGGGGGATGGATGCCTACCACTACCACCACCCCTACCCATGGGGGGCTGGATACCTGTCACTACTACCATCCCTACTCATGGGGGGCTGGATACCTGTCACTACTACCACCACCCCTACCCATGGGGGGCTGGATACCTGTCACTACTACCACCCCTACTCATGGGGGGCTGGATACCTGTCACTACTACCACCCCTACCCATGGGGGGCTGGATGCCTGTCACTACTACCATCCCCACTCATAGGGGGCTGGATACCTGTCACTACTACCACCCCTACCCATGGGGGGCTGGATACCTGTCACTACCACCACCCCTACCCATGGGGGGCTGGATGCCTACCACTACCACCACCCCTACCCATGGGGGGATGGATGCCTACCACTACCACCACCTTTACCCATGGGGGGATGGATGCCTACCACTACCACCACCCCTACTCAGGGGGTGCTAGATGCCTGTCACTACTACCACCCCTACCCATGGGGGGCTGGATGCCTACCACCACCCCTACCCATGGGGGGCTAGATACCTGTCACTACTACCACCCCTACCCATGGGGGGCTGGATGCCTACCACTACCACCACCCCTACCCATGGGGGGCTGGATACCTGTCACCACTACCACCCCTACCCATGGGGGGCTGGATACCTGTCACTACCACCACCCCTACCCATGGGGGGCTGGATGCCTACCACCCACACCACCCCTACTCATAGGTTGGGTAATGCATGACACAACCAGCATACTCCAACATAAGGAATGTAAGAAACAAACAGCCTCCCAACACCAAGCGTGTGTAGACAATGTCAAATGCCTACAACACTGAACATGACATTGAACATACAATGTAACCCCCTATCACATGTGTCACACATAAATGTGTGTGGCCTCCACAATGCAAGCAGACCATGACCACTGTGGCAATGGGGTCCAACCCCCATCATCACAGTGACCAAAAGGTAAGTGTGGGGTCCATAGCTGAAGCACATTTTGAACATTGTGGCAATGGGGTCTAAGCCCCCATCATCACAGTGACCAAAAGGCAAGTGTGGGGTCCATAGCTGAAGCACCTTTTGAACATTGTGGCAATGGGGTCTAAGCCCCCATCATCACAGTGACCAAAAGGTAAGTGTGGGGTCCATAGCTGAAGCACCTTTTGAACATTGTGGCAATGGGGTCTAAACCCCCATCATCACAGTGACCAAAAGGTAAGTGTGGGGTCCATAGCTGAAGCACCTTTTGAACATTGTGGCAATGAGGTCTAAACCCCCATCATCACAGTGACCAAAAGGTAAGTGTGGGGTCCATAGCTGAAGCACATCTTGAACATTGTGGCAATGGGGTCTCAGCCCCCATCATCACAGTGACCAAAAGGTAAGTGTGGGGTCCATAGCTGAAGCACCTTTTGAACCTTGTGGCAATGGGGTCTAAACCCCCATCATCACAGTGACCAAAAGGTAAGTGTTGACATTGAAAAAGCTGCAACTGCCAAACAGCATGGATGATTCCTGGTCACAGAACAACAAACACATCAGTGGCAAAGTAGTGCTTGTGTCCCATAGCAACATAGATTGGGTGAGGCAAACAGTGCAGTGCAAATAAGACATACCTTTGGCCATGTGCAGACAAACATCACCCATGGGGGCTGACACTGTCAACATTAATCAATAACACAAGACAGAAGTGACCATCATAATGCAGACCCAGATGTTTGCACCAATGGGCACACAAATGTAGATATCCTGTGGAGACTGTAGATGTGAGGTGAACAAATACCATACCATGGCAGCAATGGGACACACAAACCATGATCATTGTGCTGACTGATGACCTAGGAGTCCCAGGGACAGCATGGGAAACCCACCAAACAACATACAGCCAATGGCACACTAAAGATATGCCAATGCAGTGGTGCAGATGCACAAACAGGCAGCCCCACACTGCATATCAAACACAACAGGTGAGGGGGGGGGGTGCCAGTGTCCCCAGGCAACCACACAACACATGAGGAGGCCTGAATACCAATTACACAGATGTGCATACAGTGCCACACTAAAGAAACTCATGGATCCGAATCCCCTCTGTGGGCAATCAGGCATTGTTAGATGAGAGGGAGCCCAAATTACACATGTCACACAGGCTTGTAGGAACAGCAACTAACACAGCAAGACACAGACCCACCACAGCACTACCCCCAGGGTCCCCACATTGTGGTGACACTGGCCTGCATGATAATCCCACTGTGATGACAAAGCTAGATGTCGTTCACGCTGTGAACCACAGTCATGTGTCCTGAGCAACAAACTACCATCACACCTACACAAGCACAAATCAATCAGCACGGCCTGTCAGCCAAGGCCAACATGGAGGCAGGGGTCTAGCCGTGCAACAACTCTCATCTGCACACATTCAACACCACACACCATAATCTCCACCAATGTGCAGCAGTGAAGCTCACATGCACTGGTGACATTGCACATGCACCCATGACAATCCCAGGGGTGGTGGTGGGAACTAAGGTGCAGAAACCCATCACACATGGCCACTCAACAAGACTCGTGAATGTCTGACACACTGCACAGTACGCCGTACATGGACATGACGTCAATACCACACCAACCAATGGGATCCCGGCCACAGACACACACCAATGAAGAAGCCAAGGTCACCCACAAAGAACACACATAGACAACTTCCAACATTGCAGCTCTGACCCTGAGGAGTGGCAGCAGTCACACACACAACGTGTCACAATAACTGAAAGCCAACACAAACTGGAAATTACATGACCGGTGTAACCAACAAGTGCCAAGGGGAATCCTGACTGTGTCCCATCCGCGTTTGCCCACAAACTCAGCCCTGACAGCAAACACACCTATGGGTGACACCCTGATGACCAGTAATGTGCCATGCACCCACATCACAGAGAACCCAGGGAGATGACTTTGGGGGAACATAGGTCAACTCAGCAAGCATCACAAACAGGAACATCACTAGGGATCCCAGCCTGCCTAGCAAAATGGAAGTGAACACAGACAGACATGCTCACACAACACACACCTTGTGCTCAGGCAATGTCACAGAATTACACACTGCCATGAGGGGACTCCACTCCTGTGTAAGGAAAGCTGTGCCATACGTTGTCTCAGTAGGGCTCTATCATGTCAGCAGAACACTTGGTCACACAGTCAACAATTAGTACAAAATGAAGGCTCCCGTCATATCAGCCTGGTCATGGGAGTGTCACCGAAATCATCAGCACAGATCCAACACACATGTATAGCAAGTTGCACTGATAACACAGATGAGTCCTTCCCCATTGATGCCCAAACTTGCATGTCCAGTGGAGATGATCACACGGTCGGGGAAGTAGACTAATTGAACAATGGCAAGCACAACAGATGGGCAGGGGTGTAAGCCACAGATGTGATATTGCAAATAAAAGTAGGAAATCCCATTGCCAAATCTTGAAAACATGACACCCTCATATTGCTGCAAAGGATGACATGGATACACAACAGGATAGGACACATTCCCCCTGGACCACATGGGGTCCTGCACAGTAACACTTCATTTTCCTGAGATCAAAAATCACCATCACTGCAGCAAGGGCACGGTTAGCATCATCAACATCATGTACATCAAGAAGCAAAACCACTAGAGAACAGAAAGTAGCTTTATTCAGCATTTGTGTGTTAACGAAGTTAAAGTCCAGGAATACAACAAAGGCCAATGGCCAGTCCATACTCAGAGTCCAAACAGGGTGACAGTGCCAGAAGTCACCCTTTGCATGCCTGCACTGCTACACACCAGGGACATTACCCTCGGAGGGGCATACGGGGGGGCAGGCCAGGCACCGCAGGGACAGGATCAGGGCTCACCAGAAGGAGGCAGGGAAGGGCTGGTGGGTGCTGGAGAGTCACTGACAACTGCAGTGGAGGTGTCTGACATGGTGTGTGCCGGCACAACTGGGGGGCATGAGTCAGATGGTGTGGGTGCCGGCACGACTGCAGTGGGCCTTGCAGATGGAGTGGACAGGTTCCCCACTGCAGTGCCCAAGTCAGCCGGGGTGGTAGTGGACTCCACTGCAGTGCCTATCTCCAGGGGAGTAGAATGGGGTTCAGGTAAGGTGGGCAGGACAGAGGGGGAGGACACCGTCTCCACACCAGTGGCACAGACATGCGCAGCGGGGGTGTGGTGCTGGAAGAGCAAGTGGCAGGGGAGAAGGCCGGATCATTTTGGGGATGGTGTATCTGTGGGTGGGGGAACCTGGGGCAGGGTGTGGTGGGGGCACCTGTGGAGTGGGGGCCTGAGGGATGGAGGAAGGAGACTTGGTGGTTGAGCTGCAGGGCGGCGGTGGGGTCTTGCTCTTCCGGGTCGGGGGGACTTGCGGATGGGAGCCTCAGTCTGTCTGCGCCTGGGGGAGGGTGTCCGGGGGTGAGGGGCACTCCCCTCTGTGTGGGTGGGCTTCTCTTCCCCTGTATGCTGGATCAGCTGGATTGGAGGGGAAGAGGCCGAGGTCACAGAGGAAGAGCCGCTGTGTAGGTGGGGTTGCAGGTGAGGCAAGGGAAGGGGCCTTGGAGGGAGAGGTATCGGAGGACTGCGGAGTGACTTTGGATGCCTGTGTGTGTGTCTGTCCCCCATCCCCTGTGGGTGTGGTATCAGTCCCCTGAGGATGCCTGCGTGCACGTCTTGTTTTTGTAGTGGGTGTGTCTGTGCTGCCCATGTCTGTGTGTTTGGGTGAATGTGCAGGTGTGCATGTGCTTGGGACAGGTAGGGTGCCAGGAAGTGTGGATGGGGCAGAGGTAGGAGGGGTGAGGGACTGTTGGAGGAGGGACACTGCTGCAGTCAGGGAGATGTCCATGGACCTATTGCTCCTCTGTAGGGCAGACATGCCCGATGAGATGCCCTCCATGAACGACACCAGCTGAGTCAACAGAGTGGTGTGGGCATGGAGGACACTCAGCATTGCTGTCTGCCCTACATGGAGCTGGTGAAGTAGATACACAGACTCCTCACTCAGGGCAGCATGGGACACGGGCAGGGGGTGCGGTGCCTGGCGCGAAGGAGACATGCTCCCGAACACGGGAGCCTCCACGGACCTCGGGAATGGGAGCCGATGGGAGGGAGGTGGTGGTGGTGGTGGCGGCGGGGACAGCAATACTAGCTGGGGTGTGGTGGCTGCTGACACCCGCCTCCACAAGGGAGTCATCCTCCGAGCTGCTGTGGTCCTCAGCTGAGGTGGATGGTGCTGAGGACTCCTCGGTGTGGCTCCCCTCGCCCTCCGTGCCACTGGGTCCCTCCGACCACTCCTCGGCTGCTGACCCAGTCTGGCTCTGCGGCTCCTCCTGGTCCGTGGAGCTGTCCCCTCCTGTGGCCGTGGATGTATCTGCAAACAATAGGGAAACAGACAAACATCAGTCACCTGCACTGACCGCACACACCACAGTAAGTCCAGCACATTACAGAGCAAGCCATGGCATCCTTAGTTGAACATTGCCAAAAGTGCCCAAACAGAGTAGGAGAAGCCAATTGTCAGTCTGATGGTCAACCATGGCACTCACATCCCTCCTGGCCTTGCACCCATCTGTCTGGTGTCTGTCGGATGACAATACCCCAGTGGGGACACATGCACCACCTACACAGTAGTTGGACAGTGCAGAGAACACGGTGAAGTATGTGAACATGCACACATCACAACTCTTGCCACTGAGTCAGTACAGATGTCCGGATAAAGGGATGGCCAGAGTCTATTTTGAAATGCATGTGATGCATACCAGCACCAGACACCATGATGCACCCATGTCCTGATAGTCAATGCCACAATGGGGTTCATGTAGCACATGTCACTCCCCTGCAGGATCACTCATAGGAAGTTTAATGCCATGGCACAGGCACGCCTGCAAAGTCATACATCACTGTCTCCAGTCACATGGGCAGGGCAGCCAGACAACAACATTCTGCACTGTGTCACAATCCTAGGTCATGGGTGTTAAAGTTTGACGGAGATCGCTGTTAGCATGAGCTGAATCCATTTTGTTTTTGGCAGCCATTTTGATTTACCATGTGCTCGCCATGTGCTTTGTCCGTCTTTGCTGTTGCCTACCCTTGTGCTCTGCTGAAGAGACTGTATATATTTAGCTCCTGCAGCACTGAGCATGCTCAGAAAAGCCTGTACTTCTCATGCACCTGTCCTAGTTTTGTAAATGTCAGGTTGTTTCAACTGGTGTAAGCAACAAGGTTGATGGTCATGATCTTCGGCCAGGTGACCACGTCATGGTCAAGGTCTTCCAGAGGTCGAACAGCCTAGAGCCCAGGTGGAAAGGCCCTGAGCAGGTGCTCCTGGCCACGAGAACTGCAGTCCGAGTGACCAATCGGAAGAATTGGGTCCATTCAACGCACTGCAGAAAAGTGCCGTCTGCCCTGGTGGAACCTGCTGCGCCCGCCGACTATCGACAGATTCTGGACACCGAGAGAGGCCAAGCCACGTCACCTGAGGAACCTTAGGAAGTCTTCCCGGACCACACGACCCCTGGTACATCTCGATATCAGCTGCGACCCCGGAGAGAAACTGCATTGCTGAAAGAGACTGGTTGAGCAACTGTCCTGGGTTAGGAAGAGACTATGCTGAAGAGGGGGGGGGATCTTTTGCTTAGTGACACCCATCTTAACCCTCAGTGAAGAAACCAACGGCTGCCCAGGACTTTAGAGCTCCATCTGCTTTGTTATTTCAACGTCAAGATAAAAATGCCTATGGAAAAGACATCGACTGCTGCGAGAATCTGCAACAAAGAGACTATGTGCATTGTTGGGTTTACTGTCACTGTGATCATTATGGCAGTAATAACTTGGGTTGTAGAAGAAGTGGCTCCTGCTCGACGAACACTGACTGCTACTACTCCTGTCCACATTGAGCACCACTACTTCACTCTCCCTTATCATGAGCAGAAGCATAGACAGTCTTATCTTAACAACACGTTCAATCAAATGTTGCACCACACTCATAATGCTACGAACATTACCAACTGTTGGGTGTGTGGAATGATGCCAGCTCATCAGAAGAAGGGAGGAACGCCTTTTATTCCTCTGCCATTTTCACACAACGGCTCCTGCAGAGCCTGGTTTGCTCTGCTATGGGCTACTCATGTTGCTAACATCACTAACTATGATGTAGGAAGACTGAACTTTCAGCTGAACAAAGCCTGTTACCCTGATGAGGAAGGAGATCCACAGGCCAAAGGAACTGTATGGGAAATGGAGGAGTATCGCCGAGGAAATTCCTCTACACACTATGTTTTCCCAAATACTCGAACTGCTAAGGGTAATGGACCTTTTGTTATAGCTGTTACTAGAGCTTGAGCAGACCTGTGTGTGAACAGTGTTGGTAGTATTCCCGTGGGAAAAAGCGACTGTACTCTGGTTTTAAATATTACCGGTGGAAATAAGGGATATTACAATTTACCCATTGGCTGGTCCGGTACTTGTTTTGTGTCCTTTTTGCTACCACCTGTGTTTTTGGCACCTGCATCCTATCATAAAGACTATAAACTGTTTAATGACGTTTCCAAAAACAGATTTAAGCGGACAATAAATCATGATGAGGTGGATCAGACTGACACTACACTGCAGCAATATGTTGACTTTAATTTAGGATTGTTCTTCTTTGTTGGTGCTGCCTTAAACAGCCGGAAAATCAGACGCCTGACACTGTTGTAGGGATTCTGCACATATACAGAGCTATGCACAGGATAATAGGACCTCGGAATATAGTGGTGAGCCAATCATAAACCTTAGCACCTAAAACCCTAATCCGACTAGCTGTAGCGTCTCATTAGCAACAATGCTACCAATGATTAGACAACCCAGAACACGGTATCTCTCTCTCAGGACTCGCAGTAGCAAGAACACCCTTTCATAACTCACTCATACCTGTCCACAATCGTGCTTAAGAAGAGACACTGTATAGTTTAAAATGTTTATTTCAACTAACGTGCTCTAAGATACAGTACACGTGCCAGTACTATCAGCATAATGCATAATGATAAAATAAGCAGCATAGTTACAACTCCATAGAATACAAACGGGGAAAGCATTTCATAAAGCAGTGGATATAAGGATATATGGCCTTACCACCCTCCCCGTGCTAGTAGTTAAGTTATTTATAAAAATAGAAGACCTCTGGGCTTTGACTAGCGAACCCCCATACCTCAATATCTAGATGCACAGTTTACATCATCAGATACAAACAGCTCTTCTCTCTGGAAAGGTTGTTCTTCAAGTGTCTTCAACATTGAAATCACAATATTAAAAGCCCACGAATTTCTCCAAGGCAGCTGTAAATAGAGTGTTATGTCTAAGTGCGAGGGACTGGCCAAGGAACGTTGTTTATCGACCTTGTACATGGTGTGCAGACAGTAGCCCAAAAGGGAACAGGAGACAAGGTGAAAGTTAGAAATGCAGACAGTGCTAAGATAGCCTGGCAGAAGCAGAGGCTCGAAAAACAACGGCACACAGGAACGTGCGCAAAAAGGGCCTCATGGCAGCTAGGCCCAGGCCAACGCAGCAAGGCAGACCAGGAGGCCACAAACCACACAACAACACGTGTTGTAGAGGCTGTAACCAACCAAACAGCTATGGCACTTGGAAACCTCACAGAAGAACTACAAATTGCGAGGATTGTGGTGCTCCAAAACCGAGTGGTCCTCGACGTCGTGTTGGCTGACCGTGGTGGTGCATGCCGCATCATCGGGAGCAGTTGTTGTGTTTACATCCCTGATCACGCCCCTTCAGTTTTTGATGCAATCTCCAAGTTACATAAAATCGCTGCTGAAATTCACCCCGATACTGGAACATGGACTTTAACCAGTTGGCTATGGACACTGTTTACTACTTGGGGCTGGAAACTGTTGACGATATTGTGTATATTATTTGCAATTCTGCTGACTTTCTGTCTATGTATACAATGTGGTCCAATGCTTTGTTCCCTCTGTATCACTGCCTGTATACCTACTAAAAGAAATGCTAAGAAAATGAATGCCCAACATGCATTAAACAAAGAAGTCAGTGAAATAATGATGATAGATATACAGGATGTATATCCTGTTCCTTCTGGATCCTAGAAATGTCTTCAGCTAATGCTAAAAGGGTCGTCTGTTAAAGTTTGACGGAGATCGCTGTTAGCGATGGGCTGAATCCATTTTGTTTTTGGCAGCCATTTTGATTTACCATGTGCTCGCCATGTGCTTTGTCCGTCTTTGCTGTTGCCTACCCTTGTGCTCTGCTGAAGAGACTTTATATTTAGCTCCTGCAGCACTGAGCATGCTCAGAAAAGCCTGTACTGCTCATGCACCTGTCCTAGTTTTGTAAATGTCAGGTTGTTTCAACTGGTGTAAGCAACTCATTGCTCCTCCTACTCTGTTGACTGAGCATTTTCTGTATGACTATATATGTGAATAGCTATTCTTGTATGTGCTTGTACCACCCCCTTTTTGCTCCTGTGTGGGTATAAAAGATCCACAGTCTCAGTACTTCTTGTGCTACCTCATACACCACCCAAGGGTCTTGTATAGATGTAGTTCCGCTCATGAGGTTTAATAAACTTGTTTCTTGATATTACAGCTTCCGTGCCAAACTCTATTTATTGGTCTGAGGACTAGTGCGCAAAGAAGGGCGAACCCCTAGCACCAGTGGTCCCTGGAGAGGTCCGCTTTTACATGGGGAATGCAAGTCCTGGAGCTGACAAGTGCACATGTCCATCCCCCACAAACCACATCATCTGAACTCTTATTTGTCCACGTCATACCAATTGGACATATGGGAGACCTGAAACACAACCCTCGGAACCTGAGCACCTCACAATCTGCTGTGAATGGGAAACAGCTGCCTGAACTTCACATTCGCATACCCCAGTCTGCACAGTCAAGTGATCAAACACCTATATGTCACACAAGTAGCGTCTCCTATGGTCACATCTCCGGTGGCATGCTGAGCCCTAACCGATAAACACCCCAGTAGTCCTGACAACGAAGCCACAGCACAATGACACAGAGGCAGACACCTGAGGGAACATTTCACTGAGCACAACGTGTCAGCTGATACACGGGAGTGGGAGTACAGAGTGTATTGTATGGCCTGGAGTAGGCATGACTGTCCTGCTCCACGTGAAAGAGGGATGAGCCCTGGACAGTAGGCAGGTGGCTAAGTATGTGTGACACACTTGATATACATACTCCTGAGGCCCAAACATTGTTCCCACCCGCAGCATGGGTGTGTGCCAAATACCCCAGGCACATGTGGTGAATCAGATCAGCAATTGGACCACATATCAAAGTAACACGCAGATTACATGTCAGAACTCAGGCATTGTGTAAGCAATGGACCCACCCATGAAGCCCACCACAGAGTTACGGGAACAAATGCTGTCCCCCCACCTTGAGCTAAGCAAAAAAACAAGGACACAGTACCCAAGTGACACAATTTCCTGTAAGGGCCACACCTGGGTATCAGATGAGGAGTGGGCAGTGCACAATTGAGGGACGTGGGTCCTGGACCACATGACTGATGTACTGTTGAAGTTTAACCAGGCCAGAGGAGGGCACATAGCATGGCAGACAAAGTTCACAGTGCAGTCATGGACTCACCCCCTCCTTGCTGCTGTCTGGCCTTCAGCTGCCCATCCAGATCAGGGAAGACCACCGCCAGGATCCTGAGCATGTGGGGGGTCAGGGTCCGGTGTCCGCCCCTCCTGCGAGGAGGCGACAGCTTCAGCTGGACCCGTGCGATCCTTCGGGTCCAGCCCCGAAGGTCCTGCCACCTCTTCTGGCAGTTGCGGATCCGGCGCTTGTAGACCCCCACGGATCTCACTGCCCGGACGATGGTCAGCCATATCTTCTGCTTCTGGTGGGCATCAACCTGTGAGGATGACAAAGTGAAAAGCCCATTACTACACATGCAACATTTCCGTGCATCACACATTTGGATATACATGTCTAAATCACAGGGGCACATGATGTACATAGGCAGTGCAACGATGGCTATGAACAGTTTGCCAGCAGTTACTACATGGTATCATTGCCTGGGAAGTAAAACCTCGTTTAAATGCACTGTTACTGCACTATACCTGTTCAGTGCATGTAACTACACACTATGGGGGGTGACAACTACTCAGTGAGCCTGCTAGCCAGTGGTGTGCAGACTGTAAGTCTTGCTAGTCAGACAACATGCACATTTAGTAAGGCAGTGGACAGCACACTCACCTGCTCCCCTGGTTTCCCATACAGCTTGCTGTACTGTGGAAGGAGGCTGTCCAGCAGGGCCTGGTTCTCCTCAGTGCTGAAGGCTGGGGTTCTCTCCACAGTACGTGCCATTGCAGGATCCAGAGGATGCATATACAGCAGCAGTGGTGGTGGCAGATGTCGTCCTGGGGCATGTAGTGCAGGCAAGTGAGCTCTCAGGGGAACAGCCAGCATTATATGTGTGCTGCTGAGGCAGATACTGTCCCATGTGTCCAAAGTGATAGGTCCAAGTCGTTTGCATCTTCTGAATCTGGCCAATCCATGGAATTGCACCACTTACACACGCCCACAGCATCCTTCAAAAGTTCAACTTCATGAGACCCATGAATTTGCAACATTGTTTTGGGTGGCCAACTGAATTCACAGCATCAGACTTGTTAAAGGTTTGAAAACGCGTCCGTTGCCATGCCAGGCCATAGCCAATGCGTGCGCACCGATCGGTCCATTGCTGTACAACGCGTACCCGGTCACATCATATGCAATGGCCAATGCGTGCGCACCGATCGGTCCATTGCTGTACAACGCGTACCCGGTCACATCATATGCAATGGCCAATGCGTGCGCACCGATCGGTCCATTGCTGTACAACGCGTACATCGGATGACAACGCGTACCCGCTCACATCATATGCAATGGCCAATGCGTGCGCACCGATCGGTCCATTGCTGTACAACGCGTACCCGGTCACATCATATGCAATGGCCAATGCGTGCGCACCGATCGGTCCATTGCTGTACAACGCGTACATCGGATGACAACGCGTACCCGCTCACATCATATGCAATGGCCAATGCGTGCGCACCGATCGGTCCATTGCTGTACAACGCGTACCCGCTCACATCATATGCAATGGCCAATGCGTGCGCACCGATCGGTCCATTGCTGTACAACGCGTACATCGGATGACAACGCGTACCCGCTCACATCATATGCAATGGCCAATGCGTGCGCACCGATCGGTCCATTGCTGTACAACGCGTACCCGCTCACATCATATGCAATGGCCAATGCGTGCGCACCGATCGGTCCATTGCTGTACAACGCGTACCCGCTCACATCATATGCAATGGCCATTGCGTGCGCACCGATCGGTCCATTGCTGTACAACGCGTACATCGGATGACAACGCGTACCCGCTCACATCATATGCAATGGCCAATGCGTGCGCACCGATCGGTCCATTGCTGTACAACGCGTACCCGCTCACATCATATGCAATGGCCAATGCGTGCGCACCGATCGGTCCATTGCTATACAACGCGTACCCGCTCACATCATATGCAATGGCCAATGCGTGCGCACCGATCGGTCCATTGCTGTACAACGCGTCTGTTACGGTTAAATGAAAGATACGTAGTCCAGTGATGTAGTTCAGGATCACAGCTTTATTCTTCAGATAGGATCCATATTAAGTCTCATGCTAGGCCTCATACAATGCCCCACCAGGAGCAGCCTCCTTGCCGCTCAGCCCTTCCACACCAACTGATTCCTTGTTACACTCAAACACTCTCAACATTCTGATGACATCACATAGACTGAGCAGCAAGGCATAAGGGCAACAACAGAGAGGATGCATCATTCACGTACTAGATTACAACACATCCCCCCCTCATCAAAATTGTAAAAATACAAGCATGTGAGATCATAGCACATACATGAAATATGACTGACAATAAATAAATGTGCGGAGGTGGACATACACACATACGAAAGTCAACGAGCTTCAAAAATAACATAACGCTACAAGAATAACATCAATCTTCAAGAGCACCGTCAAACACCCCATCCCATCCCATCTTGAAAAGATGAGAGAAACACAAAAGTGTTGTGTTCTTCAAATCGCACGCCCAACACTCGAAGGCGTACACTCTAAGAGTAATTCTGCAACCCCTAAACACAGGGCGATACACATACCACAACCAAAACAAGGGTAAATCCAGAGAAGCTAAAGAGAAAGTAGTCTTCTCATGAGCGCACCCGTAACGCACAGTCCAAACACCTCTCACGAGGCAACAACCACTCACAGAGTACATCCAATACAAGTAAGACAGAGAAGCTACACAAAAGGTAGATCTCTCACGTGCGCGCCCGTAACGCACAGTCCAATATCTCACACGAGGTAACAACCAATTCAGAGGGTAAAACCAAAACAGGGAAGTCAAAGAAGCTTCAAAAGAAGGAGTCTTCTCATGTGCGCACCCATAACGCACAGTCCAACACCTCACACGAGGTGTGCGCACCCGTAACGCACAGTCCAACACCTCACACGAGGTAACAACCAATTCAGAGGGTAAAACCAAAACAGGCAAGTCAGAGAAGCTTCAAAAGAAGAAGTCTTTTCATGTGCGCACCCGTAACGCACAGTCTAACACCTCACACGAGGTAACAACCAATTCAGAGGGTAAAACCAAAACAAGCAAGTCAGAGAAGCTTCAGTTTCAGAACATGACATGACCAGGGACACTACACTCTCTCTCCCTCTATTCATACAGATACAAAACAAGGACACTACACTCTCTCCCCCCTCTCATACAAATACAGGATCAGGTACCAGTGAATGGTACAATCATCACATAAGAAACACACATGAAATTGAACCTTAAGGAATGACACAATAAAAGCATCTGAGCACAAACAACATTATGAAAAATGCACTGTCCCAAGAAAAAAATAAGCTAAAATAAAGAAGGTAGTCACCGTTGTCAGTAAACAGCTAAAGTCTGGAACATGTGAGCCACAACCAGGAAAAACAGTACCTAGTAGGAGGATCAAGCAACAACAACAACAGTTCATCAGAAAATCGTGACTGTCAGAACGTCTTCAATTTCTTCTTTTGAATTAACCCCTTGCATGCTCATGACGGCCGGGAGCCGTCACGCGTCACGGTGGGCGTGTGCGCAGGACGGCCCCCGGCCGTCCGAATCCCGCCCACTCATTAGAATCCTTGCACAGCGTGAAAATTCGCGCCGCACGCAAGGGGTTAACTGGATCACCAAATGTCTACGAGGTAAGGAGGCGGTCAGCGGACATCAGAAAACGCCTCAAGATGTGAACCGGAATACAACTGGAATACAGAGATCCTCGAAGTGCTTGGTTGGCAAAAACATGGTTGGCAAAACGGGAGCGTGCATCAGGCAATAGCCAAAGGAAAAGATGGATGCCAGCCACAAGATGGCGGCACTTTTTCAGCGTCATGCCGGGTGGCTCACGGCACGCTGAAGCAGCTGCAACCAGAGCAAAAGGAAAGGAGAAAGAACTTAATGGGGCACACATCGCGCGACAACCTGAGGTAAGTGGCACGCGCTAGATGTGTAATTCAAACTGCAATGCGGCGGTTTATATTTCAATGGCGCAGCAACAAAGTCTTGACAGGAAAGCGCCAAACACAATGGAAGTAGTGCCACAGCAAAACCCTAGATGATCAGAGCAGTGCCGATGCCGCACAGTACAAAACGCTGCAGGAGAGTGCTCAAAGGGCACAAGACTGGGAACACGACAAAACTACTCTGAGACTGTCCCAAGGAGCAGGAGGGCAGACTTCCTCCAAGACAGGCAGGCAGTGGACAGTAGACAGGCAGGTAGGAACTGGCACCTTAGATCACTGGTAAAACGTTCCCAAAATCCAACAGGCAGCAGGAACCAATCCAAATGTACAGTAAGTACACGCAAATAATGTCCAGGTCACAGATGATGTTCTCTGTCAACATGTTACAGGACAGGAACAGTTCAGCAAAGACAGGCAAACAAAGATAATGAAGGAAAGTCTAAGAAAAACTGGCACTTACTGGTTGGGGCGACTGATGAAATGGTCACTGGTGGGGCATTAGGGGTGCCAGGTTTGTTCAAATCCACAGGTTGTAGTTTCTTCAGCTTTAAAAGTCCAATCTCCATTGAAGTAGCACGCAGGTTCTTTAAAATCGTCGCCAGCGTTACGGTTAAATGAAAGATACGTAGTCCAGTGATGTAGTTCAGGATCACAGCTTTATTCTTCAGATAGGATCCATATTAAGTCTCATGCTAGGCCTCATACAATGCCCCACCAGGAGCAGCCTCCTTGCCGCTCAGCCCTTCCACACCAACTGATTCCTTCTTACACTCAAACACTCTCAACATTCTGATGACATCACATAGACTGAGCAGCAAGGCATAAGGGCAACAACAGAGAGGATGCATCATTCACGTACTAGATTACAACAGCGTCCCTGTACAAGTCACTGGCATATGTCACCATGCCTGTCACAGGTGAACGTATGCCAGCCACATTTACTTCCCAGGGAGTGAGGGGCACACCTACAACACCACAGCCTGTCCACACTATCCTAAGGCATGTAAGGCTGCATTACCTTTTCCGTGTATGGGGGTCAACATGTTGTTTTTTGGGTGGCACTTGGGGGCAGCCACTCCCAGGCTGTGCACGTGTTCATGGGGACAGAATCCTTGGTGTGTTGTGCACATGACCACTGTGATGTGCAACTGTTCATTTCAGAGCATGTGGCATGGTCACATTTCACGGTTGTGTATGTCATGTCACATACCCCCTGAGTCCCATGTGGGATGGTATGTACGTCCCAGGGTGACCCATTGCCACAATAGTGATGGCCCTCCACAGTCTGTGTGCATGTTGTGTTTACAATGTCTCTGATTCCATGTGCACAATGGGAAACAGTCTCCACATCCACGTTGTTTGTGCATGGACTTTGATGTTGTGCGTGTGTGTGTCACAGACGTCCATGTCTGTCCTGACGAGGCAACAGGGACCACTACCTGTGGGGGTCATGGTTGTTTTGCTGTGGTGTATTCATGATGCACCATGTCATGCCAGTGTCCATGTGGCAATACAGGGTCCCTGGGAATCTACCTGTCGATGAGCTGTGATGCCTGGGGCACATCTGTCCTCACATGTCACTGTGGTGTGTGTTTGGAACGTGACAGCAGTACATGGGTACTGTGACACAGCCTAATGATATCCCATAGCACAACCTGGGACTTGTTGACGACACATGTTGAACTGTGATGTTAGATGTTGGCCATGTAGGTGCCATACATGTCCTTACGGAACGGCACACACATCATGTACTTGTGTCTCGTAATGATGTATCATGTGATATTGAGTATGGTCTATGCCACATATGTGGGGTGACTGACAATCTTTCTTTGTTCACCTATGCACTGCAGGGCACCAGCTGTCCATAGACCATTCCCTGACCTTGCAACCATGGTTGAACGGGACTGCATCCAACGGTACCGCTTCACCAGGCCACTGATTGAGGAATTGACGGTGCGGTTGGCCCCACATTTGCAACCTGGCCGGACATACCCTACAGCGCTGACCCCCAAGGTGAAGGTGATGGCAGCCCTACACTTCTTTGCCACCGGTACCTTTCAACACACTGTGGCATCTGCTGGTGGGATGTCACAGACCATGTTCAGACGTGTGCTCCGCGATGTTTTGGAGGCTATGTTGAGATACCTGAACCAGTACATCTATTTCCCTAAACGTCAACAACTCACTGACGTCAAGAGTGACTTCTATGCCTTGGGGAGGATGCCGCATGTCATTGGCTCCATTGATGGGACACATGTGGCATTGGTACCACCACAGGCACATGAGCAGGCATACAGGAACCGCAAACATTACCATTCGGTCAATGCACTGGTGGTATGTCTTGCAGATATGAGCATCTCACACGTGTGTGCCCGTTTCTGCACACGATGCCTACGTGATGAGGAGTAGTCGCATCCCGAGGATGATGTCACAGATGCGGAACCAGCGTGCCTGGCTTGTCGGTGTGTACTGACTTTGTACCATTGTGTGTGTTCTGCAATGTAGTATTCCACCCTCTTTTCCAACTCAGCTAATGTGCAATTGTCTGTATGTAGGTGACTCCGGATACCCCAACATGCCGTGGTTGCTGACGCCCTCAGGAACCCTGTGACACCAGCCCAGATGCGCTACAATGAGGCACATGGTCGGACCAGGAGAGTGATTGAGCGGACATTTGGTCTCCTGAAGAGCCGCTTTCGCTGCCTGGACAAGACAGGACATATGCCCCAGCAAAGGTGTGCAAGATTGTCATCGTCTGCTGCATGCTACACAACCTGGCAGTGCGGAAGGAGTTGCCTCTCATCCTGGATGATGATGACCAACATCCGCCACCTGTGGAGGATCCTGGCCTGGGCCACGATGCCAGTGATGGTGATGATGATGAGGGGGATGTCCGCACACAGCTCATCACCAACTTCTTCAGCTGAATGTGAGTATCCGGAGCTGTCATGTCAATGATGTGAGTTTGCGTGATATGTGTTGGTGGTGCTCTGGTGCTGTTTGAGTGTGTCCATGTGCTACTTGACTGTATGCGTGCAGCGATGTGTCCTTACAGGTAGTCTGTACTCCCCAACAGTGTTGACATGCTAACTTGGTTTTGTGTAGGTATCTTGTCACATGTATTGGGCATGAGTATTGCAGTTCTGTCCTGTTCTTCAGTGCTTTTGACTGTGTGTCATTTCTGTCCTTCACAGGGTACTTTCAGAGTTGTTTGGTCACCTGTGATCCCCCGACACCGTGATTCAACTTCCAGGGTGGAAGCTGTCGTTTCCCTACAGGTGATGTGCCCCACACCCCTGGACTTCCTTTCTTCTACACTTGTTGACTGTGTGGCCACTGCCACGTGGGATTACCTTGCATCTGTAGTGGAAACAACATGTTGCAAATGTGTAATAAACCTGTGCTTCACTTTGGGATGTGCGTTGTCTGTGGTCACACATCTAACTGACATTTGCTTACTGCACCAGTGGGCTAGTTAACACAGACTGTGAATAGGTGTGGTGTCTGTGCATTGCACTGTATTTCCTGGCAACATCAGTGTAGGCGATGAGTCAGATGGCCCTGGTGTGTATGTGTTGTGTAGCCCTAGTGGTGTGTCTCCCTCATATGTGTCACGTCGCCATGACTCACATGACGGTGTTGTACTTGCTGTAGCAGTTAGTATGCACAGTGTCATTTAGCAGATCATCATCTCCATGACAGAAACCATGTTGGAATCACAACAGAGGCAAGTATGGTGTATTAGTGAGTTTATTTACATACATGTGTGAGGATAGTGCACAGGATGGTGGGTGCTGTACATTGGGATTGTAATCCAAAATTCCCAGATGAGTTGGAAGTCTTGGTAGCAGAAATGTCCTGAGTAAAGTCCACAGTCATCTGATACATTGGTCCAACTTAAAACTCCCCATGTCATGTGAGAGAGTTGGGTTGCATGCGACAGGGTGAACAGTTTGCACACAAAGGTGAATTTCCAGAACAGGTGTTGGGTTCCTGGGGGATGTACATGGCCATCGGACTCTCAGTTGTCCTTCCTCGGACGACCCCTCTTCTTTGGGGGGGGGCCCTCATGTGCAGGCTGCTGCGGTGCAGGGGACTCTCCGCCAGAGTCATCCTCCCTCCCTGTGGCAGTTGCAGTTTGTTGCGGCACCAGATGTTGTGGGCACACAGGGAGGTGTGGCCATGTTGGTGCTAATCTGGCGGAGGCATGTCAATATGTCCCTATGCACCGCTGTCAGTTCTTGCAATGTGTCCCACTTGGACTCCATGCCAGCCATGTGTGTCTCCACACGGGACATGTGTGTCTCCATACGGGACATGTGTGAGTCCACACGTGACATGTGTGAGTCCAAGCGGGCATGATGGGCAGCCTGCTGTTGTTGAATGTCCTTGAGGATCCCCACTACCTGGCTGACCTCTCCAGTGCTATTCTGGTATGCATCAGCAATGCGTATCAGTTGTGGGTCATCATGCAGTCCAGACCCCTCTGCAAACAGCGACCTATGTCTACCAACCCTCCCACCACCCCTGGCGACACGTGCGGGACCTGCAGTGGCACGCACAGGTAACCCTAGGCCCCCTTGGGGGTTGTCACTGGTGTTGTTGTCCGTTGCTCCACGTTGTGCCGGGGTCACTGTGCTGTTGTTATTGTTGGTCCTTGGTCTGTCCGTGTCGGCGGGGGTGGTCTGTGTGTTGGCAGTTGTTGGAGGAGTGGGTGCAGGGGGTGCAGATGGTGGTCCTTCTGGTGCTGCATGATGACTCACACCGGAGGGGCCAGGTAGGTCTTTGCCATCCGAGGTGGGCAGAGGCTGTTCCACTCCAGTGAGCTCAGTGTCCCCCGGAGCCTGGGACAGGGACTCCTCATTGTCTGCTGCTGTGTCCCCATCAGCACCTGTTTTGGGAGTCACACACAATGTATGTTATGTTTCTGCAGGCATCAATGGTTCACACACCTGACAGTTGTGACTGTACCTCTGGATGCAGGCCTGTACATTGCATTGTCCTAAGTTGTCACAGTCAGGGGTTGATATTGGTGTGGCACATTGTCCTGCAAACTTGAAGCATTTCAATGTGAATGTTGAGGTGTGTACATGGACAGCATTGGTTGTATTTGGTGGACATCCGGCCCTCCTTCTCCCCCCAGCCCAGTTATCCCACCATGAAGCATGCCACCCTTGCAGTGGGTTCAGGTTGACTCTCAGGATGTCAGACAGTGGTGTCCTGCTGTTGGTTGGTGCCCAGTTCCCAGCATGGCCTTGTGCTCCCCACAACAGAGCACCATTGTCATACATCTTTGAAGTGGCTTTTCACTCCCTGGTAGGTGTGCATGCTTCAGTGTGAGCTTGCTGGGCCATGTGGGTGGGGGATGTTGAGCTGTGACTACCACTGCCATCATGCTATTGCCTACACCCCCCTTCCCAGCTTGCCCATACTTCCTTCCTTTTGACTCTGCTTCCCTGTGGGGTAGTGTGCCTGTGCTGAATGGATGGCTGACAGTGTTGTCCTGGCGTTTGTTTGGCTACAAGTCCCATGTGTGTCCCTGTGCTTCACACAGCATAACCCATGGTTGTGGTTCTTTGTGGGATATTTAATTAGAGTGTGAGGCATTGCATTCTCCCAGGTGAGTTGTGTGTAGTTTGTGTTAAGGGGGGGTGTGTGAAAAGCTGCTTGTAAATATGGTCTGAGGTGTCAGTCCTCCTTCCCACCCAGCCAGATATCCCACCATGGAACGTGCTTCTATTGCAGGGAGTGCAAGTTGGCTTTCAGGATGTCAGTCAGTGGTGTCCTGCTGTTGGTTGGTGCACAGTTCCCAGCAGGGCCTTGTGCTCCCCACAGCAGTAGCCAGTGTCAGCCATCTTGTCAGTTGTTTTCCACTCCCTGTGATGTGAGCATGGTTCAGAGTGGTGTTGATGGGCCAATTGTGAGGGTGAGCAATATCTGTGACTACCACTCTCATCATGCTATTGCCTACACCCCCTTCCCAGCATGCCCATACTTCCTTCCTTTTGAGTGGACTTCACTGTGTGTGAGTGTGACAGCAATGGCAAGATGGCTGACAGTGGTGTCCTGTTGTTTGTTGGTGCCCAGTTCCCAGCAGGGCCTTGTGCTCCCCACAGCAGTAGCCAGTGTCAGCCATCTTGTCAGTTGTTTTCCACTCCCTGTGATGTGAGCATGGTTCAGAGTGGTGTTGATGGGCCAATTGTGAGGGTGAGCAATATCTCTGACTACAACTCCCATCATGCTATTGGCTACACGGACTTGACCAGCATACACAGAATTCCTTCCTTTCAGTGAGCTTCCCTGTGAGGTGGTGTTCTAGTGGTGGCTACATATCTGACTGTGTTTGTTGGTTAGATTTGTGCCACTGCCTAGCTCTATTTGTTGTTGGGTTTGTACATGTCATGACACAGTTACATATCACTATGACATGGCATGTATTGTGTTTATCTGACTGACATCCACATCTTGGGATGATTATCTTTTGGTTGCTGTGGATTTGCTAAGGGTGCATGGTTTGACTATCCCCTTGACAGTGATGTGTGTATATTGTCACACGATATTGGGTATATTGGTTGTGTACTCACCAGGCTCTGGGATGTTTTCTAGTCCATATACACTCACTGGTGGTAGGATGGCCCGCACCTTCTCCTCCCAGGGCCTGAGGTATACTGGTTTGGCAGGAGGGCCACTGCCGGTGTGTTGGCTCAAGGCGTAATCCTTCTTTAGTAGGTCCTTGACCCTCCTGCGCACATCATACCACCTGTTCTGGATGTCTTCCTTTGTGCGCAAACATGGTGATTGTGCGTTCACCCTGTCGATGATCCTCTCCCACATCTTGGTTTTCTGCGACATGGGGGTCTGTTGGACCAATGTACCAAACAGCTGTGGCTCTACCCTGAGGATCTCATCTACCAGGACTTCCAATTCACTGTCTAGGAACTTTGGATTCTTCTTTGGGGGCATGGTGATGGGTGGTGGTGGTGATTGATGTGTGTGTGGGTGTGCAAGTGAGGGTGTGTGAGTGTAGGTTTTGCTGGGTGTATGTGAGGGTGCTATTTGTTGGGGTGCTGATGGTGTGTGGCTTGTGTGATGGATGAGTTGTGGGTGTGTTTGTGGTTGCTGTCTGATGGTGTTCTGTGCTGGCAGGTCAGTTGAATTTGCAAAGGATTATGGTAGGGATTTGTGGCCTTTATATGGGTGGAGTTGTGGGTGTGTCTTTGTTCCCTGTTTCCCCCCCAGTATTTATTGGCTTTGTAATTGCTTGTTTGGCCCTTTTTTTTTGTATTTTTCCCTTTGTACTTTTTGTGCATGTAGGAGACGTTCTTCTGACCGAGTCGGACGCTGCAGTTGTCTCGTGCGAGCTTCTCCGAGTCGTTCACGATGTGTTTGTGCTGTGTTTCATGTGCGGCGTACGCGTCGGTCGCGGAGTATTGGGTTGCTTCGGCTCGCTGTTTTGTATGCGTGTCGGTCGTACGGCTTGAGCTCCGTGCGACTCGGTCTGGTTTTGCACGCATTGCATCGTACTGCGCGGGTCGGAGTTCGCGGGTACGTTTCGTTTGGGTTCATTCCTGGTGCGTGTCGGTCGGTTCGATTCGCGTGGTTTTCCGGCCGGATAGCTGTTTTCCGTGCGGTTCGGTCGTTCGGCTTGTGTTCCGTACGAGTCGGTCGTAATTCGCATGCATTTCATCGTACTAGTCGGGTCGGGCAGCACCGGTACGTGTCGGTCGGAATAAATTCCCGAACCGAGTCAGTCGGTACGTTTTCCGGCCCGAATCGGAATCGACTCCTAAATTGGGTCCATAGTCATCTATTAAATGTATGATGTGTTCTCGCCTGTTTTTTTTGGGGATTCGCCAGTGGAATGTTTTGCTGGCTTTGTTGCTCCATTGGTAGGTATGGCTTTGCAATGCGAGCCATGTCTCCATGGCCTTGTTCTTGACTATTTGTTGTAATAATGTCTTGATGTACCCGTCTGACAGGACCCTGTAACTACAAATATTGTTTCTCCAACTCAAAAAAGAGTGGTATCTAGATGTGCCACACACTCCTGCTGGTGTAGGGTTTTTCCAGTTGTGAAGTTAATAATCTCCCCTCTAATTGTATCTCTGAAGGTCTCCCATATTAACATATTTGAACTTCACCAGGACATAATGGCGTTCTTTCGTAAAATACGTCTCAGGAAATATTTTGCAAAGAATGACGACACTAACCTAAATATACATGATCAAGTAGATAATCGTTCCGGCCTTCGACCTACATCTACCTTCACCCCTACACTGGACCAGATTGGACCAGAAGTAGAGATCTTCGAAAATGTTGTACTTGAGCGTCTCAAAACATTGATCACTCCGTCTTATCGTCCCCCTCCCAATTTAAACAAAGAAGAACTTGAAGATTTGGTCACCCTGAGACATAACTCTGAAGTAACTATAAAAAATTGTGACAAAGGAGGAGGGATAGTAGTTGTAGACACGCAGAAATACATCCAAACTATGCAAGAGCTTTTAAGTGACACCATTTACTATCAACCAGTTAAAATAGACCCTACCGCCAGAGTCCAAAGAAAGATCTTTAATTTTACAAAAAGAGCATTATACACAGGAACCATCTGTCAAATGGAGTTTGACTTTCTAAATATAGAACATCCTAAAATGGCAGCCATATATGGTGTACCAAAAATACATAAAGACAGCCATAACCCTCCATACCGCCCAATTGTGACCACAATTGGCTCAGTTACTGTGCCGATTTCAAAATACATTGATCGCATTTTATGTCCACATGTGCCCAAAATAACATCATATGTAAAAGACACCAAAGCAATAATACAGGCAGTGGAGGGATTACCATTCAATAGCTCCATAGACACTATGGTCACGTTAGATGTCGAATCTCTTTACAGCAATATACCTCAGGAAGGTGCACTCATGGCCGTGAAGTCGTTTATAGAATACCACCAAATAGATTGCTGTTCAGAATTTATCATAGAGATCCTTAAAATCGTACTAGAAGAAAACACCTTTGATTTTAACGGTACACTCTACAGACAGACAAAAGGAGTAAGCCTGGGGGCAGCTTGCGCCCCCACTGTAGCGAATATATATATGGCACACTTTGAGAGTATCCATATATATAATGAAATAGCCCCCTTTTTTGAATCCATCCAAAATTGGGCTCTCTACATAGATGACGTTTTTTCATTTGGACCAATGAACTCAATGCACTACAGGAATTTTTGTCATGGATTAATCTCTGTGATCAAAATCTTAGATTCACAGCTCACACCAGCTCTAAAAGTATTGAATTCCTTGACATCCAAATTAAGGAAAATAACCAGGTCCTAGAAGTAGACCTTTATGTGAAACCAACGGCAAGAAATACTCTCTTGCACTTCGAAAGTTTTCACCCTACAAAACAAAAAGAAAGCATTCCATTCGGACAGTTCCTCCGGTTACGGAGAAACTGTACCAATATTGCTGATTGTGACAGTAGATCAGAATACATGAAGAGTAAATTTATTACATGTGGATACCCCAGACGCGTTGTAAGAGAAGCATATAAGCGTGCAAGATTTTATGATAGAGACCATCTCTTATTGAACCACCCTTTTAAAACAGAACCAAAATTGGTATGCGTAACGAGACACTCAACGGCCAATGAACAAGTTCGCCAAATAATATGTGCCAATTGGCACATTCTGAACACCAACTCTGACGAAAAAGACAAACTGCCACGCCCGATGTTTGCACATCGGCGTAATAAAAATCTGAAGGATCAAATTGTCCATTCGCGCATTAATATCAAACCATCATTTATCCAAAAAACCATAGATGGTGGTAACCCTATCGTTGGGAATAATAAATGCTCCCAATGCATGGCATGCAATAGTGCAATCATAACCAAGACACTTGAACATAATGGACAAACATTTACACTTAAATCATTTACAAATTGCAAAACAAAAAACATTGTCTATATGTTATTTTGTCCATGCAGATTAGGCTACGTTGGTGAAACGTCTAGAACACTAGCAACACGGCTGACAGAGCATCGCTCTGCGATACGGACAAAAAAGATAGCTGCCCCCTTAGTGAAACATTTTATGGAAAAAGGGCATAGCCATGAAGACATTCAGTGGTTAGTCTTGGAAAAAATAAACATTAAAGGAGGGACTGACACAGACTCTTATCAGAAAAAGCAGAGAAGTTTTCTGGATATTTATTTTAGACACGGTGAAACATGGATTAAATCAGGAAATTCCGTGGGAACAGGCCATACGATACAATACCGGTTAAATTTCATATAACCATCGATAGCATCTGATCCAAACTCTATTCTTGCATCTTAGTTTAATACATCTCTCAGTGGCACCTGTTCCATCTGCCACCGTATTCTATTCAGTCTTACTATTATAAGTATTTTTCCCAGCCTCATATAGGTGGTAGTTACATACCTGCGCGTCGCAATCAATCATCCATATTGTCCCCCTCTGTTTTGATCATCGCTTGTCACGAAGTTCCCTGTACATACTCCGCCTAGCCATTTCGGATTAGGTCTGCAACATTGTATCAATACTTGGGTAGCACGCCATGACTATATTGCTATTCAACTTCCTGTTAGCAACATTGTATCAACAAACAAATGCACGAATTTTGCTCCGCATTGGAGCGATATTGCTCTTTATTTCATACTATAAAAATAGATCCATTTTAGCCGTTACATAGAGAGCATTAGGTGGTATCATTGCGTAAAGTTCAGCATTGTATTCCACATATATGTCTTTTGCATCGCTCAATAAAGTTTTGTTGAGGGACACATATGATTGGCCATCTTTTACCACGTGTTACACCCGCTGCAGGTCAAAACACCGTAACCGGCTCTCGCCAGGTTTATTTCCCGGGCATACTCGCGGTTAGAAGGAACCCCAAATCCAGAGGCTCCGAATCGGCTGAACAGTAAGTACGCGTCAGTGACACTTCCTAGCTTCAATTAAGTTTCGCATAGCTATAGCCGGTAACCCAATTAAGTCCGGAAGGCTTCTGCTGGTTCCCTGATTAGGTCCACAAAGTTCCTGCTGGCGTTCTGTTATCTCGTGACATTACAATAAACACTTCGCTTTAATAAATGTAGCTACTTTGTAACTCTTACGCTTCTTATTCTTTGGTTCACATTTTTACCCGGACATTACATAAGGCATAAGTGGAGCACAATCGTGCATTCTTTTACCTCCGTAAATTTCACCCCTGTGTAACCAAACCTGAAAGTTAAGCCTCTATTTTGTAGATACTTTGAAGGCATGATGTCGAAGTATTTTATACAAGCTGTACTGGATTTCATTTTCGCCTTATAGTTACTTCGTTTATATTGCAGTCATCCTTGAAATCAGCAAACAGAATTGTGCTGAGCCTTTTCATCTGCACCGCTTTGCATCAAAGTAAGTGCTGTGCTGTTCTATGTCAATCTCTTATATTAGCATTGACGAGCTATTTATTGTCGATCTCCAGTAAATCCTATTGCTATTATATTTTTGCTAAATACAAACATGCTTTAAGTTCCAACTAATTAGGACAACCCTGTGTATTTTTATTCTTTAGCTTTGAAAATATAGAAGTGACATCCGGTCACTATTAGACATTGTGGTACCTTGCTTTTCCGGCGACGCCCAATTCACCTCTCTATTGCCCATCAGGCATACAGGTATAAATAGAAAACAGTTTATCGGAGCTGTAACTATGGACACATTCTCTATCACAATTGTCCATTTACATATGTTTTATATTTTTTATTAATTTTTAGTATATCATTATCGAAACACCAGGAGGACTTACACATTTCATCCATTTATGATGCACTGTCAGCGTCTTTTTGCCTAAGGCATCTGAGGTAAACATTAGTTAGATATCTAGAACCGTTACCAATCAAAAACAGTATTACATATGTGCAACTATCAATATGTGCTTTTTACCTTCATCGTTTAGATTAAACATCAAATATCGCATTGTCTTCATTGACCGTTCTACACAACTGGTCTCTTAACCCCATTGATAGTAGGTACCCTCTCTGATATCATGAGCTAAGCATGTTACTTTGACACAAATAGAGGTCACCATTGTGCATACACACACATTTTCTGGGCGTCTCTTTATATTTCCCTATTTTCCCCCCTTTTTCCCATTTCTTACCATTCACATTGGGTTCTGTATATATTGTCTTTATAAATCTAATCTCAGTTCATTAACCTCCCTATTCACCACTGAAGTAATCACTTTCAGTCATCTTTTTTCTCTCATGTTTCTCCCTTATTTCATTCAATGCAAATGTTTTTCCCAGTATATTTATTGGTTATTGTATTCGAGAAAGAACCTTCCTCATTCATAAGACAATTTTTATTTCACAGATCCATCAATTGTCTCTACTGTGGCCCTCTTCCTGACAAAGGCACCTGTGTTGTGCCGAAACGCGCGTAGAATTCCACCAGTCATTTGAATTTGTGCCACTCAGTTTCCAATTGATATTGTTTTTTATATATTGTGTCAATTTATCAGTGTTGAACAATACATCACCATACCAACAATGTTTTTAATCTGTCTTTAGTATGTCTGTGAGTCAGCATGATGGACATGAAAGTGAATGAATGATTATTAAATTTTTTCTAATTGTTTAAACACTCAATAAATGCTCATTTTGTATTTTTGATAAATAATTTGTTGTCTTTGGTTCTTTCTGACCTTTATTGCTTATAGATTAGCATTTAATTATTGTTTATTAATTGGTTGCCTTAAATCTGTACATTAATTGGGTCTCCCATAATGTCCCAGGTGAGTCAGCTATCCGCCTTTCCTGCGTAAAGTACCCCTCCATCCCATTCTCCACTTTAGATTTACAATCTGAGTGAGACATTGAGGTGTCAATCCACCCTCCTGTCCCTGGGTCCAGTTGTAATGTTAGTTCCACCACGAAGTGATCTGAGAGGACTCTAGCCAGTATTCGTGCATCCAGTATTTTGCAAGTTGCCGTATTTCGTACTACGAAATAGTGGAGCAATGAGACTCAGAGTAAAGTGTATAGAAACACTCTAAGGGATGGAACATTCCCCAACCATCCGCTATTCCCAGAGCATCCAGAAATCTAGCTAGGCTGGAAGGTCTGTGCTGCACCGATGATGATACAGTGGTACAGTCCAGCATTCAGCCAACTACTCCATTAAGATCATCCCCTCAAAATCTACTTCCCAGGTGGAAGTTGTATAATTTCCACCTGGGAAGTAGATTGTACCAGAAGTGTAGATGCTTGAAGTCTGTAAGTGCCGACCCTTGTAAAGCTGTGAATGGGAGAACGTGTATCCTGGAAGGGCCTGTTGGGCAGTGGTGGCTGCTACGGAACAGGGGCAGGAGGAAGTGGGGGGAGGATGACAAAAATAAAAAATATCATTTACCTGTTACGGCCACAGCTTCCCCTCCGTCCTCTTCTCTTCCTGGCTCCGACAGCACACAAGCTCCCCAAAGCCAATCACGACACTGCTGTCACCAGCATGACAGTAGCATCATAATTGGTCTGATTGGTCAGAGTGCCTGGGAGCCAGGGACAGTTCTCCACCCGGCTGTGCAACACAGCCGTGTAGAGAAATGCAAAGTGCTCATGACTGTTTGGCCGGCCCAAGACGGCCGGCCAAAGTGTCATGCACACTTATGGTGCACCAACCACTCCTCCTCCCTGTGACGCCAGCTCTGCCCGCCCTAACCTTGCCCTGTAGCCCATACTAAAAATAAAATGATACTGTTATTATAATTTTATTTTTTCCTTTTTCTACTGCTCTGAGAGCAGTGGGGTGACGCTCCTCCGCCTTAGCGAAGGAGCCGCCGCTGCTGTTGGGTAGTCTTTCTGTGTATATATGCCTAGATCACCGAGTACTTAGAACACTGGCTCTCTAAGTGTGCAGATGCAACGATTTTCTGTAAAATCATTAGCTATTTAACATCGTTTTAGTCAGGAGCTGACTGCTAGTTCAGGTTGGGGCGTGTTTATATGTGAACAGTGACTGCTCTTTCATTCATGCTCTGACCTGAAGTAGCTTCTGATTGAAAACATGTTTCAAATGCTTATTATTTTTTAACATATCTTTTTTGATTTTTAATAATACTTATATCACATACAATTGGGAGGCAATGCAGTAGACTTAAAGTAAACATTATTATTGCTTGATGAAACTATTATCCTTGTAGGAGGCACCAACTTTATACAGTTATTTAGTTCAAAATGCTTATGATTATTGACGGAAAATACCGGTTAGAGGCCTTCTGGCCCCCTGAATAGCCACCGCAGACCCTTGGGGTCCATAGAGCGCAGGTTAAGAACTGCTGTGTTGGAGATTGTGGTTGAGGCTGTGGTGATGAGGCCAGAGACTCTGGTGCAGCTGAGTCTGCCACCTCCTTCCTCTAAATAACCCCTTAACTACTGAGAGGACACACTTCCCACAGATGGTTTCCACTTGTTGCCAAGGTAATGTATTGTTTGCATCCTCAAGGTATATGGATCCATCACAGAAAGGGTTAAAATCAGCACCAAAGGCCTTCATTTTCCAGGTGTTGCACGAAGTTGTTTTACACCAACTTATCCTCTGACCTCCATTTACCAATAGGCAATGAAGCTAGCTGGCTGGTAGGTTACAGTAGGCAAATCCACCAGGCAACGGTTTATGAAACCCTATAATGCCTGGGGAGTGTGCCAACCTATGAGACTGGCACTGTCAGTTCTATCCTCATACACAGGATAAGGAGCCCGGGAAGTGCCCTTGGAGGGTAGAGAGGTCCTCACCAAAGAGGTTGGAGGGGATACGTCCTCCGTGCTAAGTATATCTCAAGACAAAAAAGTATCCATTCTGGAACCAGGCTGGTTCCTTCAAGAAAGCAAAATGTAGGGGACACCAAGAATGTTTACGCCAGATTTTTGCCGACCCACTTTGGTGGGTGGGAAGGGAAAGAGACCCTTTTCTTAATATAGCCCTCACTCACTCTAATAGTGACATGCTTCATCATCGGGCTCACCCCAACTCCTAAAGGTCAGGGTGGGCTCAACCCTATTTCAGGGAGCACTTATGAAGACTTGGTGTATGGGGGCGTAACTTTAAAGATAAAATTCCTCACCCACTCCTAAAGTTTCCTTTAATTAGTGGAGTGGGAGGGAAGGTTTAAAAACAGAAATGAAGGGCTAGAGGATGTAATGGCCCTATGACCCTAACTAGAACATCAACATGTTTGTGCTTCATCCCATATTTGTGAGGTTTCTAAGCACTGTAAATAAGAGGTGCTTCTATTACATAATTTACTGGTACTCGGTAGGGATATGGAGTATGTTTACAGTATCTGTCTCGTTGAAAGGAGTTCTAATTGGTCATGGGTAATAGATGTTTATGTTTCAGTCTAAACAACCTTGCCTGATTCTTGACACTTAAGCAGAGCTGGTAATGGTTGTTAGCTGGGTACCATCAATGCCCCCTATACATTGACTGCATACCTATTTCTCTTACAGCTGTAGCATCGAAGCGATTGAAGGTACATCTCGTGGTGACAGAACTCCGTACCCGGCTCTGACGAGCTGTGCCTTCTGCCCTCCTTTGGCCTCAGCTGTGACTTCCCTCTCTGGATTCAACCATCCGTGAGTCCACGGGGGGATCCCGTCTTACAATGAGACATTCGGAGGAAGGACCAAGGGTCGACGGATTGGACGGGCCACACACAATGTACCATTTGACAGATCCTCGGATGGAACCTGCCAGGGTCAGAGGGGGGGCAAAAGAAAATAGGCCCGGGTATCAACAATAAAAGTGCTCCCCATCAGCGAAGCATATAGCTAAACAAAAATGTTAATATCGGGGACATCAACACTAAAAAACTGCCCCACCGGGCCATAAAACCGGCCACAACTACTAAAAACAAGCATTGGCATAGCCAATAGGTCTCGCCTTTGGGACCTTATAAGTGTTTAGCCAGAGATATTGACTTTGCCTATGTCTTTAAGCTGTGCTGTACAGAAGTCTGCAGCATGCTGAAAAGTTAGAATAAAGAAGTGTCAGAAGCATTTTTGTTACCTTATATATGACCAAGAAAGCATTATGTACAACTGAACAACCATATTAAAAAGTATTAACAATAAATAATGTCTTGAGCTTTTTTGTCCTTTCAATGCTGGCAACTTCTATCTGCCTGTCCCAATGGTTGCTTGTTATGTTTTTTTTTGTTAATTGGGGGGCATAAATAACAGGAGGGTGAAGGTTGGGAAATAGTACCTGTATAAGAGTCAGTCAGTTACTTAGTCAGTCAGTGAGAGAGTCAGTGAGAGAGAGTCAGTCAGAGAGTCAGTGAGAGAGTCAGTCAGTCAGTGAGAGAGAGAGTCAGTCAGTCAGTGAGAGAGAGTCAGTCAGTCAGTGAGAGAGTCAGTCAGTTAGTGAGAGAATCAGTCAGTGAGAGAGAGAGTCAGTGAGAGAGTGAGACAGTCAGTCAGTGAGAGAGAGATTGAGAGAGTCAGTCAGTGAGAGAGAGTCAGTCAGTCAGTGAGAGAGTCAGTCAGTGAGAGAGAGTGAGGGAGTCAGTCAGTCCGTGAGAGTGAGACAGTCAGTGAGAGAGTCAGTCAGTCTGTCAGTGAGAGAGTCAGTCAGAGAGTCAGTCAGTGAGAGAGAGATTGAGAGAGTCAGTCAGTGAGAGAGAGTCAGTCAGTGAGAGAGTCAGTTAGTCAGTGAGACAGAGTGAGAGAGTCAGTCAGTGAGAGAGAGTCAGAGTGAGAGTCAGTCAGTGAGAGAGAGAGTTAGTCAGTGAGAGAGAGTCAGTGAGAGAGAGAGAGTCAGTCAGTCAGTGAGAGAGTAAGTCAGTCAGTGTGAGAGAGTCAGTCAGTGAGAGAGTCAGTCAGTCAGTGAGAGAGAGAGAGTCAGTCAGTCAGAGAGTGAGAGAGTCAGTCAGAGAGTTAGTGAGTCAGTCAGTGAGTTAGTGAGTCAGTCAGTGAGAGTCAGACAGTCAGTCAGTGAGAGAGTCAGTGAGAGAGAGTCAGACAGTCAGTGAGAGAGTCAGTCAGTGAGAGAGAGAGTCAGTCAGTCAGTGAGAGAGTCAGTCAGTCATTTAGTCAGTCAGTCCGTGAGAGAGAGTCAGTCAGTGAGAGAGTCAGTCAGTCAGTGAGAGAGAGAGAGTCAGTCAGTCAGTGAGAGAGAGATTGAGAGAGTCAGTCAGTGAGAGAGTCAGTGAGACAGAGTGAGAGAGTCAGTCAGTGAGAGAGTCCGTTAGTGAGCGAGTGAGAGAGTCAGTCAGTGAGAGAGAGAGTTAGTCAGTGAGAGAGTCAGTCAGTGAGAGTCAGTCAGTGAGAGAGAGTCAGTCAGTCAGTGAGAGAGTAAGTCAGTCAGAGAGAGTGAGAGAGTCAGTCAGTGAGAGAGAGAGTCAGTCAGTCAGAGAGTGAGAGTCAGTCAGTCAGAGAGTTAGTGAGAGAGTCAGTCAGTGAGAGACAGTCAGTCAGTCAGTGAGAGAGTCAGTCAGTTAGTGAGAGAGTCAGTTAGTCAGTCAGTGAGAGAGAGAGAGTCAGTGAGAGAGTCAGTCATTTAGTCAGTCAGTGAGAGAGAGAGTGAGAGTCAGTCAGTGAGAGTCAGTCAGTCAGAGTCAGTGAGAGAGTCAGTCAGTGAGAGTGTCAGTGAGAGAGTCAGTCAGTGAGAGAGAGTCAGTCAGAGAGAGATTGAGAGAGAGTCAGTCAGTGAGAGAGAGAGTTAGTCAGTCAGAGAGTAAGTCAGTGAGAGAGAGTCAGAGAGTCAGCCAGTGAGAGTGAGAGTCAGTCAGTCAGAGAGTTAGTGAGTCAGTCAGTCAGTGAGAGAGTCAGTCAGTCAGAGAGTTAGTGAGAGAGTCAGTCGGAGAGAGACAGTCAGTCAGTGAGAGTCAGTGAGACAGAGAGAGAGTCAGTCAGTGAGAGAGAGTCAGTCAGTGAGAGAGAGTCAGTCAGTCAGTGAGAGAGCGAGTCAGTCAGTGAGAGAGAGAGAGTCAGAGAGTGAGAGTCAGTCAGTGAGAGAGAGAGACAGTGAAAGAGTGGAAGACCTGGGCTGGACTCTCTGGGTCACAGAACGGCGCAGCATCACAAACAAGATCTATGGAGCATAACTTAATAATCTCAGTGCGACTTGGAGTCTCATTGTAACTAGCCCCAGGCAAACCTTGTGCATGACTAAAGGACATGCTATCCTCAATAGGTAACGCAAGAATAAAAGCTACACGAGCCTCTAAAAAGTAACAATATAAACATGGGAATGATGGTAGTACAGGACTACCCATATATAGTCGGGGCAATAAATCATCCACAATCTGGGATTTCGAGAATCATGTTAAACGTTTAAAAGATTAATCGAAATGCAGAGTGGCTAAACGTAGAAGACTATTTCTGTCTCGAGAGAAGCCAGTTTCATACGCAACGTCGGACACATACAGCCTAGTCCCGAGTGGTTCCATTTTCCGCGTTACTACGTTATAATAGTAGGATTCAGCCTTACCTTTACACAGAAAAGCACGTATGGTTTCAATAAACATGACGAATAAGTTAGGTCCGAGCACTGCTAGACGCCTGAGAAGAACTGGTAGCTGGCCAAACCATGATCAATACGCCCTTTAAATGAAGATTCTTATCTACTCTAAATGAACCCTACCAAAAAAAATCATGGAAACAGAAAACAAGCGCGGCCGCGAAAGTGAAAGCGACCGCGCTGTGTTTCATTAGTAGCATGATCCACAACAAAAGAAGGGAGGAATGCAGCTGCCACAATGCGCGCTGCTGCTCGCTCCCGACACCAAAACGCTATGGGAGTGAACATTTAGAGAAAAGGTGGGACATACACCCGCCTTTGGCCATTTGCGTGCTTTCATTATTGAAAGCCACACGCAAAGGCCAATGGAATGTGTGGGAGTTGCCAGACCCACACGGAGAAGTCTCGGGGAAGTTTGGAGTTCTTACAAGAAGCCTCCCATAGAGGCTCGACCTAAACAGGCAACACACTGATCTGTCAGACCAGCCCATCTGGCACTGCCTGATTGCCCTGTAGGCCAGTCCGCCCCTGCCTTCTGATACCAGGCTTTGGGCAGTGGCGTAGCTCGGGTGCAATGTGCCCCTTCCATCCTTCGGCCATGGTACCATTGCACCTGCTGCACCGCTGATAGCTACGCACCTGGCTAGGGGGAGACCAAAGGCTGGTGGCAGTTAACAGCAGGGAGCTTTAACCATCACCCCAGAGGAGCGAGGACCCGCTGGCTTTGCTGAAATGTGTATAGAGCCCCAACCGTCCCCTCCCCCGTTCAACAGGTGTGTGGGAGGCATAATTTATGTGGGGGATTAAGAGAGTGTGAGAACACAGTGTGTCTGTAGACTACCGTCATCTGCCCTTGGACATGACAACAGGAAGTAAATGAATGTTGTAGTAAATCCGGTGAGCTTCGGAGTCTTGTAAGGACACCAGACTCTACATCACTGGTTAACGCTGGATGTAGGGTGCTAAGGTATTAGGACATCCAGGGCCTGGCATGTAGACGTGGATGGGGGTATATCATCCAGAGACACAGTCTACGCTGTATTATCTGCCCTATTTTCTGACACTCCATAAAAAATCCTTTCTTTTTGGAATATATGGTTCTAACTGAACAGTGACTAATCATGTGTGTCATACAGTATCTGAGTTCCAAATCCTGTGTCATACATGGTCTGTGTAGCAAACCTTCTATCACCTCCACGGCTGTCTGTCCTGCTGACTTTGGTAGCCATGTTTTCAGATGAGTAATCTGGCCACCCTATCACCCCGCCTCTCACCGGGGGGCATCATATTTCATCTGCTCCCCGTGGCTCAGGTCGTCTGGGCTGTTCAGTAAAGCGCTGCTTGAATCTGTGCTCCAGGAACTGAAAGTTACTGCCCGTGTGCGTGCAGATAATCCTCTGTGATACAAAGGCAGAGAGACCAAAAGCAGCACGTGGGAACTTCCTTAACTGAAAGAGAGAAGGCATTGAAACATTTCACAATATCCTTCTCTGCTGGGCAAACAAAACAGGAACTGTTTGCCAGTAACTAAGAGAGGGAAACCACCACCTGCCCTAACAATATGTGATAACTCCAAGCTCCGTCTACTCTACCTCCATGCACAGAGCTTTTCAGGATCCACTCCATATGGTTGTCTGATGAAACGTTGCGGAACTGCTGCCTGGTAAAGGGGGACTGCCCACGGAGGTGTTCGGCAGATGACTTATGGACCAGGGTTTATAAACCTGTGATAATCTAACACACAGGAAGAAAACAAGATCACCGTGTTTAACTGTTACTGCCCTGATTAGAAGCTAGGGGCTAAACTTCAATCCCTGTGCAAACAGGGCTTTGCACAGAGATCGGTATTCCTAACTGTCATAATTATCACACCCTTGCAGATATTGCAGGTGAAAAGGGACATCCCACCTCAAATTGTCAAGACATGTCCCTTTGAACAGGAACACAAACAACCCCCGTCTGGTGCTAGCCTCATGGGTCTCATCTCTGATGTGCATCCTGGGTCAGGGGACAGAGCGGCTTCTGGCCTACGTTGCCATCTACGAAAGACACCCATGTACTAGGTACTTCATATAACATACAGAGCTAGGGCACCCAGGAACTTCATGTAACAGATAGAGCTAGGGCACCCAGGTACTTCATGTAACAGATAGAGTTAGGACACCCAGGTACTTCATTTAACTGATAGAGCTAGGGCACTGAGGTACTTCAGCAGGAAGTCTTCAAGTAACAGCTAGAGCTCGGACATCCAGGTACTTCAAGTAACAGAGCTAGGACACCCAGGTACTTCATGTGACAGATAGAGCTAGGGCACCCAGGTACTTCATGTGACAGCTAGGGCACCCAGGTACTTCATGTGACAGATAGAGCTAGGGCACCCAGGTACTTCAGCATGAAGTCTTCATGTAACAAATAGACCTCGTACATCCAGGTACTTCAAGTAACAGATAGAGCTAGGCACCCAGGTACTTAATATAACATACAGAGCTAGGGCACCCAGGTACTTCATGTAACATACAGAGCTAGGGCACATAGGTACTTCATATAACATACAGAGCTAGGACACCCATGTACTTCATGTAACAGATAGAGCTAGGACACCCAGGTACTTCATGTAACATACAGAGTTAGGGCACATAGGTACTTCATATAACATACAGAGCTAGGACACCCATGTACTTCATGTAACAGATAGAGCTAGGACACCCAGGTACTTCATGTAACATACAGAGTTAGGGCACCTAGGTACTTCATATAACATGCAGAGCTAGGGCACCCAGGTACTTCGTGTAACAGATAGAGCTCAGACACCCAGGTACTTCATGTAACATACAGAGCTAGGACACCCATGTACTTCATGTAACAGATAGAGCTAGGGCACCCAGGTACTTCATGTGACAGATAGAGCTAGGGCACCCAGGTACTCCATGTAACATACAGAGCTAGGACACCGAGGTACTTCATGTAACATACAGAGTTAGGGCACCTAGGTACTTCATATAACATGCAGAGCTAGGGCACCCAGGTACTTCGTGTAACAGATAGAGCTCAGACACCCAGGTACTTCATGTAACATACAGAGCTAGGACACCCATGTACTTCATGTAACAGATAGAGCTAGGGCACCCAGGTACTTCATGTGACAGATAGAGCTAGGGCACCCAGGTACTCCATGTAACATACAGAGCTAGGACACCGAGGTACTTCATGTAACATACAGAGCTAGGACACCCATGTACTTCATGTAACATACAGAGCTAGGGCACCTAGGTACTTCATATAACATACAGAGCTAGGGCACCCAGGTACTTCGTGTAACAGATAGAGCTCAGACACCCAGGTACTTCATGTAACATACAGAGCGAGGACACCCATGTACTTCATGTAACAGATAGAGCTAGGGCACCCAGGTACTTCATGTGACAGATAGAGCTAGGGCACCCAGGTACTTCCTGTGACAGATAGAGCTAGGGCACCCAGGTACTTCAGCATGAAGTCTTCATGTAACAAATAGACCTCATACATCCAGGTACTTCAAGTAACAGATAGAGCTAGGCACCCAGGTACTTCATGTAACAGATAGAGCTAGGGCACCCAGGTACTTAATATAACATACAGAGCTAGGGCCCCCAGGTACTTCATGTAACATACAGAGCTAGGACACCCATGTACTTCATGTAACAGATAGAGCCAGGACACCCAGGTACTTCATGTAACATACAGAGCGAGGACACCCATGTACTTCATGAAACAGATAGAGCTAGGGCACCCAGGTACTTCATGTGACAGATAGAGCTAGGGCACCCAGGTACTTCCTGTGACAGATAGAGCTAGGGCACCCAGGTACTTCAGCATGACGTCTTCATGTAACAAATAGACCTCATACAGCCAGGTACTTCAAGTAACAGATAGAGCTAGGCACCCAGGTACTTCATGTAACAGATAGAGCTAGGGCACCCAGGTACTTAATATAACATACAGAGCTAGGGCACCCAGGTACTTCATGTAACATACAGAGCTAGGACACCCATGTACTTCATGTAACAGATAGAGCCAGGACACCCAGGTACTTCATGTAACATACAGAGCTAGGACACCCATGTACTTCATGTAACAGATAGAGCTAGGGCACCCAGGTACTTCATGTAACAGATAGAGCTAGGGCACCCAGGTACTTCAGCATGAAGTCTTCATGTAACAAATAGACCTCGTACATCCAGGTACTTCAAGTAACAGATAGAGCTAGGCACCCAGGTACTTCATGTAACAGATAGAGCTAGGGCACCCAGGTACTTAATATAACATACAGAGCTAGGGCACCCAGGTACTTAATATAACATACAGAGCTAGGGCACCCAGGTACTTCATGTAACATACAGAGCTAGGACACCCATGTACTTCATGTAACAGATAGAGCTAGGGCACCTAGGTACTTCATATAACATACAGCGCTAGGACACCAAGGTACTTCATGTAACATACAGAGCTAGGACACCCATGTACTTCGTGTAACAGATAGAGCAAGGGCACCCATGTACTTCAAGTATCATACAGAGCTAGTGCACCCAGGGACTTCATGTAACAGATAGAGCAAGGGCACTGAGGTATTTCATGTAACAGGGTTCACTGATAGAATATCGATGGTAAAAATATCGAAAAAAGTATAGATTGTAAAAATATCGACTCCTATACTTAAAAGGTAAGTACAAAAATATTGAATCAAAAATATCGAAGTTAAAAATATAGATGTAAAAATATCGATTTAAAAATATAAATAAAATATATTAAATATATTAAATATTAATATTATCTTTAACAAAATAAATAAAATTTAATATACATTCTAACTAAATATAAAAATTAAACTTAATTAAAAAAAATATAAACACGCAAACATAATAATTTATACATATACATATATTTACTTTAAAATAATTTATTAACTATTATCTTTATTTAATTTTTAAAGTTTTAAATTATATAAAAATAAAATATATACATATATCAATAATTTAAAAAAAAACAAAACATTTTATAATTAATTAAAACATTAAACTATTAAAACAAAATTAAAACTTACATGTTGGATAGCGAAATAATTAAATTTACTATTCCAACTGCAATGAGTGAACAGTAGGCAAAGTGTTGGATAGCGGAGGGGTAAAATTTACTATTCCCACTCCATTGAGAGCAAAAGTAGGGTAAATGTTGGATAGGAGAAGAATTAAATGTACTATTGCCACTACAGTGATTGCAACAGTAGGGAAAGTGCGGGATAGCGAAAGGTAAAAATTACTATTCCCACTACAAAGAGTGCAACAGTAGGGAAAGTGTTGGATAGCGGAGTGGTAAAAATTACTATTCCCACTCCAGTGAGTGCAACAGTAGGGAAAGTATTGGATATCGGAGGGGTAAAATTACTATTCCCACTCCAGTGATTGCAACAGTAGGGAAAGTGCTGGGTAGCGAAGGGGTAAAAATGACTATTCCCACTTCAAAGAGTGCAACAGTAGGGAAAGTATTGGATAGCGGAGGGGTAAAAATTACTATTCCCACTCCAGTGATTGCAACAGTAGGAAAAGTGCTGGATAGCGAAGGGGTAAAAATTACTATTCCCACTTCAAAGAGTGCAACATTAGGGAAAGTGCTGGATAGGGGAGGGGTAAAAATTACTATTCCCTCTCCAGTGAGTGCAACAGTAGGGAAAGAGCTGGATGGCGAAGGGGTAAAAATTACTATTCCCGCTTCAAAGAGTGCAACAGTAGGGAAAGTGTTGGAGACCGGAGGGGTAAAAATTACTATTCCCACCCCAGTGAGTGCAAAAGTAGGGAAAGTATTGGATTGCGGAGGGGTAAAAATTACTATTCCTACTCCAGTGAGTGCAACAGTAGGGAAAGTGCTGGATAGCGGAGGGGTAAAAATTACTATTCCCACTCCAGTGAGTGCAGCTGTAGGGAAAGTGCTGGATAGCGGAAGGGTAAAAATTACTATTCCCACTCCAGTGAGTGCAACAGTAGGGAAAGTATTGGATAGCGGAGTGGTAAAAATTACTATTCCCACTCCAGTGGGTGCAATAGTAGGGAAAGTATTGGATAGCAGAAAAACAAAAATTACTAATAACATTTAAACAATTAAAAAAATTAATAATCTTAAAAATAAATAAACAATATTATAAAAATATACAATTAAATATATTAAACATATAAAAGAACACATATTATAATGTTAATTACATATAACAAAAAGGAGCAAATATTCACAAACAAATTATTTAAAACATAAATGTATTTATTTTATTTCCTACCCTAATAACACCACACCAGTAAAAAAGGACATCAGCGTTTTTATTTACATTTATTTCCATAATTAACATAATTAATAATGAATTTAAAATATATTATTAATAAAAAAAGATAAACATTCATTGAGTACACATTCTTTAACACTATAATATCCACAACAAACACCTAAAATTAATTACACAATTACCATAATTAATTACTAATTAATTAATTTAAATTAACAAATAATAATTTATCAATAAAAATAAATTACTTCCCACCCTTCACACTATTTATACCTATAAACACCACAACACACACCTAAAATTAATGTAACAATTGCCATAATTAATTACTAATTAATTAAATTAAATTCACAACTAATTAATAATTCATCACAAAAATTACTTCCCACCATTTACACCTATAAACACCACAACACACACCTAAAATTAATTACACAATTACCATCATTAATTACTAATTAATTAAATTAAATTAACAACTAATAATTCATCCAAAAATAATTACTTCCCTCCATTTACACCTATAAACACCACAACACACACCTAAAATTAATTACAAAATTACCATAATTAATTACTAATTAATTAATTTAAATGAATTAACAACTAATTATTAAACAATTAATAATAATTAATTCACACATTTAACTCTATAACATCACAATTAAACAAATATTAATAAATAAAAATTATTTAATGTTTATATAATTAAATTACTTCCCACCCTATTCCCCTATAAACCCACAACCCGCTAAGGAACTAAAAACGCAAATTTCAAATAAAAAAAAATGAATAACTACTATAAATAATCAATACATTTTATATATTTAAATTACTTCCCACCCTATTCCCCTATAAACCCACAACCCGCTACGGAACTAAAAACGCAAAATTCAATAAAAGAAAATTATTAACTACTATAAATAATCAATACATTTTATATAATTAAATTACTTCCCACGCTATTCCCCTATAAACCCACAACCCGCTACAAAACTAAAAACGCAAAATTAAATTTAAAAAAAATTAATAACTACAAAAAGTTTAACACATATAATAAAAATACAAACAATTCTTATACAAAAAAACAAACATCACACACACATAAAATTTATACTAAAATACATAACATTAATAAAAAATCGATATTTTTAGCAACTATGGGCCCGATTCCGATGCTGGCAGGAAGGGCTCCGACCGTTGGTCGGAACCCTCCTGCCCGCATCTGAATGTGCCGTTCGGATTCCTTTCCGACCGAGCCATTCTGATGGGCTCGGTCGGAAAGGAATCCGACTCGGTTTTCCGGATGGCTTACGATGGGCTCGGAGAGCCCGTCCGCCATCTGGAAACCCTTCGGTACTCCCCCGGCTGCCTCTTTCCGGCCGAGGGAGTACAATGGCAGTTTCCCACTGCCTTTTTGTGCCGGTCTTTCCGGCATAAAAAGGCAGTGGGAAACTGTATTTGGGGGCCCCCAGTAGGGCCCCCATGGGTGCGAGGCCGCCGAATGGCTGCCTAGGAGGCACCTATGGTGCCCCCCTGTTGATCCCTGCACCCGGTGGCAGGCACCTTCAGGCCGAACAGGGTTCAGTCGCATCCTACTTTCAGGTCTGTAACCGACGACAGGAGGTCGGTCGATTACAGTTCCTGACCGATGTCGGACGGACTCCGGTCCGTCCGACATCGGAATCGGGCCCTATATTTTTACAAATGATATTAAACAGCCAACATAATCTCCTACGCCGACGACACTCAACTGATCCTCTCCCTCACCAAGGACCCCCTCGCCGCCAAATCCAACCTCCATGAAGGAATGAAGGCCGTCGCCGATTGGATGAAGATCAGCCGACTAAAACTGAACACGGAGAAGACAGAGGTCCTCATCCTCGGCTCCAACCCCTCAGCCTGGGACGACTCCTGGTGGCCAACGACGCTGGGAGCAGCCCCGACACCCACCGACCACGCACGCAACCTGGGAGTCATCCTTGACTCAACGCCTCCATGGCCAGGCAAGTCAACGCAGTCTCATCCTCCTGCTTCAACACCCTCCGCATGCTTCGCAAGATCTACAGGTGGATCCCGACAGACACAAGAAGAACAGTCACCCAGGCCCTCGTCAGTAGCAGACTTGACTATGGGAACGCCCTCTATGCAGGAGCCCCGGCCAAGCTCATCAAGCGACTGCAACGCATACAAAACGCCTCCGCACGCCTGATCCTCGATGTACCACGCCACAGCCACATCACCCCCCACCTGAGGAACCTACACTGGCTCCCCGTCGACAGGAGAATCTCCTTCAAACTCCTCATCCACGCACACAAGGCACTCCACAAGACTGGCCCAGCCTACCTCAACAGACGACTCCTCTTCTACGTCCCCAACCGCCAACTCCGCTCCGCCGACCTCTCCTCGCCACCGTCCCTCGCATTCGAAGAACTACCACCGGCGGCAGATCCTTCTCCCACCTCGCCGCCAAGACCTGGAGCACCCTTCCACTAAGCCTACGACAGACTCAAGACCTGCTGACCTTCAGGAGGCTACTCAAGACCTGGTTGTTCGACCAGTAGCAGCACCCCCCCACCCCTTTTTTTCTCCCCAGCGCCTTGAGACCCTCGCAGGTAAGTAGCGCGCTTTACAAATTCTGTGATTGATTGATTGATTGATTTTCTTGACCACAAGGATTTTTCAGTCGATTTTCCTGACCCACGATATTTTTACCACAATATTTGTGCAATTCGATATTTCTTCCTCGATATTCTTTCTCTGCACCATGTAACAGATAGAGCTAGGGCACCTAGGGGCTTCATGTAACATACAGAGCTAGGACACCCATGTACTCCATGTAACAGCTAGAGCTCGAGCACCCAGGTACTCTATGTAACATACAGAGCTAGGACACCGAGGTACTTCATGTAACATACAGAGCTAGGACACCCATGTACTTCATGTAACAGATCGAGCAAGGGCACCCATGTACTTCAAGTAACAGATAGAGCTAGGGCACCCAGGTACTCCATGTAAGAGATAGAGCAAGGGCACCCAGGTACTTCATGTAAAAAACAGAACTAGGGCACCCATGTAATTCAAGTAACAGATAGAGCTAGGGCACCCAGGTACTTCATGTAACATACAGAGCAAGGGCACCCGGGTGCTTCATGCAACAGATAGAGCTAGGACACCCATGTACTTCATGTAACAGATAGAGCAAGGGCACTGAGGTACTTCATGTTACATACAGAGCTAGGACACCCATTTACTTCATGTAACAGATAGAGCAAGGGCACCCAGGTGCTTCGTGTAACATACAGAGCTAGGACACCCATGTACTTCATGTAACAGATAGAGCTCAGACACCCATGTACTTCATCATGAAGTCTTCATGTAACAGATAGAGCTAGGGCACCCAGGTACTCCATGTAACATACAGAGCAAGGGCACCCAGGTTGCACCCAGGGACTTCATATAACATACAGAGCTAGGGCACCGAGGTACTTCATGTAACAGATAGAGCTAGGACACCCATGTACACTGCTCTTGGTGAGTTAAGTGTACAGTGAAGTGCCCAAAAAGAGCAACACCTCAAGGTGAGTGCAACCACCTTGTCCCATTTACACCATGGTCTAGGGACCGGACGTTACTTACACTTGTGTGTGTACAGAAACTCCTCTGAATAAATCATAGACAAGCAGAACAAAAGTAGCACATATGAACTTTCTTAATTAAATAAGAAAAGGAATTTTCATTTCGCAATATCCACTTCTATTAGGAAAACTGAAAGAGGAATCGTTCACCAGTAACCAGAACAGGAACGTGTCAATAAGTGATATTTGCAAGCCCTGTCTATAGTGTTTCTGTGGACATCGCATTTCAGGGCCCACCCCTCTGGTTGTTTGATGAGATGTTGCGGAACAGTTTCCTGGTAAAGTGGACTTCACATGGATGCATTGAATGGATGCCAAATGCGGGAGGGTTCCTAGGGCTGGTATAAGCTAATAAATCTGAATAAAACAAGATGACCTGGTTGTATTGCCTCACCAGTATGTGTGTATTTCACCAGAGGTGTGTCTATTGTTTGAATGTGAATGTGTTGCAGGACTCTATCCTAATATGGCCAAAACCTGTATAGGTTGCTTGAGTTACCTTCTGGATTGAGACATGCCTGGCTGTCCAGGATGGACTGTTCCCATCAGGAGTAGGGTCCTTACTGATTTACATAAGGCAGGCCTCTATCTAGGGCGGCAGAGTCGGCAAAAAATTATGAGTTGGAATGCTACCCAGAAAGATTGCCAGTGGTTAGACTACCTGCAAGCATTTCTTCCATCACCTGTTGTGTACTTGATGTAATGCCCTAAATAGTTAAGGGTATGCCCAGACCTGGGTCACTAGTTTACAGAGCTAAACTCACAGACTAGGCATAATAAGGCTGAAACTGGTTTGGGCTTTCTTGTGGTTTCACCTGGAGTAGGGCTCTGCTAGCAATTCTGGACAGGCTGTACTCATCAAGAACAGGGTCTGTACTGATCTGCATTAAGCGGGCATCTGGCTAGCGTGGCACAGTGGGTGAAAATCGATGGGTTGGAATGCTACCCAGAGAGATTGCCAGTGGCTATACTATTTCCAAGCATTATACATTGTTGAAATTGAATCAAAAACATCCAGAGGCATGAGGTCACTGAAACCTGCTTTTAGGAAAATTATGGCATTTTACAGGGCCATTACCCATCGCCAGCTAACAGGAGGGATGGGGTGATTCTACTATTCCTTAAACGTTTCCACTACACTGAGCTTCTGCTATCACAGGACCAGTCCTTTGAACAGGTATCTTTCAAATGTAAAGCGGGGCGGGCAACTCCATCCAGGTGCTTTACGGGCAACCAAAGTATAAGAAGCAGTTCCTAACTGACTTTTAAGACCTCCTCAAAGAGCTTTAAATTAAGAATAGGCAACCGAAGTATAATAAGCAGTTCCTAAAGGACTTTTAAGACCTCCTCAAGGAGCTTGAACTTAAGACTAGCAGAATCCTGATTCTAGGAGGCACTAGCTATTGATTTCCTAAACATTGAAGATGATTTGGGGTTCTATCAACACACCAGGAGACCTTGGGATGAGGCTGGTCATCTGCTTGGTTTGGTTCTTGGCTGCAATCTTTTCAACCCGCCATTACACCGATCTCTTGGGCAGATGAGACTTAAGTTAATATTCTATGAACACCCATCTTACAAATGGCAGATCTTCCTACGCAGCATTGACCACCACATCCCACCTTTTCCTCTCCATCCTCATTACCCCCTCTATAGCTAATATTACGGAGGATATAGATTGTATGACTCATCAGTGGCTCTTTTTTTCCCCCCAATCTTTTTAATGATGACATTATGCATAAAATACAAATAAAATTGACACAGTATTGAACAGAGCATTACATTGTTATGGATCTTGTTCCCTACGCTCATCACTATCTATTGCTAATCCACAAGTGTGCCTGCCTTTGAGGTGTCCCCATTCATTCTGTGACTGAGGAGGTGCGGGGACTCGCCCGTGGGGGCTCACAAATATTCCCTCTATATTCATTCCACGGTCCCCATATTTGTGACCACTTTTTAGGACATCCCCTAGGCTCCATCAACATACACCAGTCAAGGTCCCTTTTCCATACTGCGATCGTCGGTGCTTCTTGTGCTCCCCAAAGCTTAGCGATGTTACGTTTCGCTATCATTAGTCCCAGTGACACCCAGGTCTTTGCCTTACTACCAAGATCAGTCAGCTCCCAGATATTCAGGAGGCACAATCCCGGTTTCGGTTCTATTGGGACTTGTAGAATATCCCCCATGCATCGAGTTACTGCGGACTAGTATCGTTGAATGTGTGTACACTCCCATATGATGTGTATGAATGTACCCTCTCTACCACACCCTCTGCCACAATCAGAATTCTCCCTATAGCCCATTTTTACCAAAGCTGGATACGTCAGGTACGCCCTGTGTAGGACCTTGAGTTGTACAAGTCGTAGTTTTGAGGAGATCGGCGTGTCTCTAGGGGACGCCAGGGCTTCCTGCCAGTCCTCTTCTTCCATACCCACTACATCTCGCTCCCACTGCTCACGCAATTTCCTTAGAGGATCAGTCATATTGTTGATTAATTTTTGGTACGTCAACGAGATGGCTTTCTGGGGCATGTGCCCGTCGAGGATCCGGTCCTCAAGCGGGGTGGATTCTACCAGAGATTCTCCCTTCGGTATGGCTGCTTGTAGCGAGTGCCTAACCTGCAGGTATCTGAAATACTCAGGGGCCGATTCCGATTCCGGCCGGAAATCTCTCCGACCGAGCCGGACCCGGAGAGATTTCCGACCGATCGGACTCTGGCAGTCCGACCGAACGAGTACGATGCGCACGCATGCCATCGGACTCGAGTCGGTCGGACTCCCATTAAGTCAATGGGAGCCTGTCGTACAACGCGTACGCGGGCTCCCATTGACTCAATGGGTGCGAGGCGGACAGGGGCGCCCCTACAGTGTGTACGCGTCCATGCGCATCGCGGCGCACATGCACAGGTAGGGGGACCCATGGGTCCCCCTGTGTGCGACTCGCACGCCTACGCGTACAGGGGGTCCGACGCAGACCCCCAAAGTCCGGCTCCGACAGCTTTTTCGAGCCGGACGGCGCGAGTCGGTCGGACTGCCCGCGGCGCGCATCGTACTTACCCGGCCGGGATACGTCTCCATAGCGCGGTGCGAGTCGTGTCCATGCGAGATCGGTCGGAGCGTGTTGAAGCCGCGTTCGAGTCGGTCGGAGATTTCGCGGGTGCCTGCATCGTACTTCGCCGGCCGGACCCGCTGCACGATCTGGTCGGGAAACAGGGCTCCGAATCGGATCCGGTAAATCCGAATCCGATTCGGAGCCCTACCGGCCGAGATCGGAATCGGCCCCTTAGTGTCTGCTAGCTCTTATTCCGTCTGTAATTGCGCAAAGGGAATCACTCCCCCTTTTTTCCAGAGATCCCGACCCTTGAGATACCGATCATGTCCCACCGGTCAAAGCCCTTAGTGTTTCTCAGTGTAACGAACCTGGCTGTGTCCCAGAGTGGGGTCATACATGTGATTTGTCCTGTTCCACCCAAGCTTTTATTTGCAATATGCCATATTTGAACCGCATGTTCAGTGGGTTCCGTCAAATGCAATTTAGTCGGATTAGTGTATAATGCTCTGACATAGACTCCTCCAGGGAGAAGCCAGCAGTCCATATTATATCCCGGGTCATCCCTGGGCCTGTATATGCCATGATTTATTGCTGTCAGGTGTGATGCCCAATAGTACCTCCTAACATCTGGCAGTCCAATGCCCCCGTCATACCATCCACTGTTTAACTTTTGGGTTGCTATTCGAGGCGGTTTTCCCTCCTAAAGGAGATCTCTCTGCTGCCTCTCAATTGCCCTGAAGTAGTCCGTGGGAACTAGGTTTGGCGAGTTTTGCACTATATATAAGAAACGAGGCAACAACATCATTTTAAATAATGCAGCACGGCCGAGCAAGGACATAGGGAGAGATCTCCAGTGCCTTACATCACTTCTAAGTCGCTGCAACGGGGGCAAAAGGTTGCGCTCATAATATGCTGTACGATCCTTGGTGACGTATATTCCTAAGTACGTGAAACCTTCTTGTGCCTCTGCTATCACATAGTTTTGGGGCAGTGGGGGGAATTTCCCACTCAGTACATAGATGACAGATTTATTCCAATTTATTGTGTATCCGGAATATTTCCCGAAATTTGTAAAAATATGGAGCGCTCTATTCATTGAAGCTCTCGGTGAGGCCAAGTATAATAATATGTTGTCGGCATACAATGAAATACGGTCCTCCCAACTGTCCGACCATCGTAGGCCCCTTAGAACAGGCTCTTTCCGCATCCACAGTGCCAACGGCTCCAGCATGAGAGCGAAGAGCAAGGGGGATAGGGGACAACCCTGTCTGGTTCCCCTCTCAAGAGTAAATTTGGGTGATTTCCAGTTATTGACTACCATCTGTGCCAAGGGCTCAGAGTACAGAAGTTTTATCCAACTTAGGAATTCGGGGCCAAACCCCATTTTTTTGAGGATCGCATACATGTATGGCCACTCTATAGTGTTGAATGCCATAGCAGCGTCTAAGGAGACCACCACTGCATCTTCTCGCAGGGTGTCGGCTCTGCACAGCACACCATGTAACCGCCGGAGATTCAGTGAGGTATTTCTAGCTGGCATGAAACCCGATTGGTCCGGGTGTACAAGTTTTGTTATGACTTGAAGCAGGCGGGTGGCCATCAGCTTCGCCAATATTTTAACCTCAGCGTTGAGTAGCGAAATTGGGCTATAGGACACGCATTTATTTTTCGGCTTACCGCTGTTATGGATCTCTGTTCAGTGGGAAGCTTCCCTTGGTCTCTACTTTGTAAGTACATCTTGGTGAGGTGCGGCGCTATTTTACTAGGGGCAATTTTATACAATTCGATGGGCAGACCATTGGGGCCAATCGCTTTTCCAGCCTGCAGGTCTCCAATGGCTCTCTCAACTTCCGCAGCTGTTAATTCACTATCCAGGGTCTCTAAGTCGTCTGGGGATAGAATTGGTCACGCCATATCTGATAACAGGGACATCGATACCTCCTCTGTATAGTCCACATGGGACCTATAGATTCAATTGTAGTGATTTGCGAACTCGTCCGCAATTTCTTGGGGGTCTGTAATTTGTCTATCGGCTTCATCGATTATCTCCACCACTAACCTGTTGGCTTGCCCTTTACGATCCAACCAGGCCAATAGCTTCCCTGCCTTATCCCCTGCCTCATATATCCTACAGCGCGTGGCTCTGTATTGGGCCTGTGCCGCATCAGTGGCTAGGACTTTATATTCCTTCATTTTTAATTTTAGTAAGTGTGTGTTCTCTTCTGAACTATCACTTAGAACCCTCCCCTCCAGCTCTAGGACCTCAGCTTCTAATTTGGTGAGCTGCGCATTTTTTTCTTTTCGGGCTCCGGCAATTAGTGAGATGGCCTGTCCCCTGACAATTGTTTTGAAGGCTTCCCAGATGGTCAACGCCGAGCTTACCGATCCGACGTTTTCCTGAAAATACTGATCGATTTCTTGCTTCATCTTCGTCTTAATTATAGGGTTTTTCAGATACCAAGGGATTATTGGAGCAACCCGTCCAACTTGTGGATCCACTGCCCCCATTACGACCCATATCGGGGAGTGATCCGAAATGCCCCTGGCCAGGTGGCGCACTTCTGTTATTTGCCCTAACTGACCTGATGGTACTATGATGTCATCGATTCTCGAGAGGGAGTTGTGCACCCCGGAATGAAAAGTAAACTGTCTCTCATCTGGGTGAAAGGTTCGCCATGCGTCCATTAGCCCCAGTGCTCCCATGAAATCATGTATTTGCGTTCATGAAGGTGGCACCTCCCTTGGGGGACTACGGTCAAGCTGACCTGACACTATCGAGTTAAAATCTCCACCCATGACCAACCTCCCTTCTGGGAATGTGAGCAGGATATCTCCCAGATCTTTAAAGGCCGATGCCTGCAGGCCCGGTGGGATGTATACCGACACTAGCGTGAGTAGTTTGCTCTCCCAAGTTCCCGTAATTGCCACAAATCTACCAAGTTTATCCGTCCAAGTCCGTTCTATGGTCATTAAGAAATTTTTCTTTGTCATTATTCCGACTCCCCTGGATCCTGTGGTGAACGCCGAGTGCGCTACCAATCTATAACCCCACAGTGTCATGGCCCCACAAGCGTTCCCGGCCAAATGTGTTTCTTGAAGGAGGACAATGTCCGGGGCGTGTCGCCTTATGTATTGAAGCACTATCCCTCTTTTCAATTTATCGCCTAAACCGTTTGCTTTCCAGGAAAACAGTTTAATCCCCTTTCTGTCTGCCATTTTCATAATTCCCAATTTCTTCAGTAATTCGCAATCTATACGGATGAGTTGAAACGACCTGTGTCCCCTCCCACTCCTTCCAGCTCTCCTGAGGGGAGGGCCAGGCTACGCCCTTGAGAGGCGATGTGGTGATGTGGAGTTCCCATCTCTGCTCTAAAGTGCTGTCATCATAACTAACCTTAAAACTAGATAAACTTCCCATGCCCCCCTTCCTGCATTCTGGGCTTAAAACTGCCCCTATCCCCAACTATGCAGAGTGCCTGTCGCCCCATTACGAACTAAGAGGGTCATTACGATGGCGGACGGAAAAAAATCCTACCGCCATGGTAGCGGAAAATTACCGTCCGCAGGTACCGCGGAAACACCGCCGAGCCTATTATGATCAGCCGCCAAAATATTCCAACCGCGGCGGTAGGAGGCATCGAAAAAACGCCCGTAGACGGCGGAGAATGTGAAAATCCAACCGCGGCGGTCGGTATCATAGCGGAAACACATAAAACTGCCGCCAGGCACGCGGAATGACCGCCAATGATATTATGATATCCCTGATGTCACAGCGGTACGTTCCACTGTTTCCGTCCGCCGCGGTCGCTAACAGTAATGAATGTGAGATACGGCGGAAGGCCTGCAGCATAGCCATCGCTGCGGATGCTCCGCCACCAAAATGGCGGCCAAGGAAAAAAACACAATAAGGCCACCAAATGCACACAGGCAACTAGCCCTGCCCCCAAAATAACCTGAAACATCCCAATGACACACCCCCATGGCAAATTCAAATATACCAATCACAGGACAACCCAAACAGCACACCTGACAGCATTACACCATCTTGACACACCCACATAGCTGAGCATAAAACCAGCCCCTTCCCTGACCACAATCCTTTGCACTACTCCAGCCCTGAAGGAACCAAACCCTGCAGCACATTGGATAGGCAAAACACCACACATCTCACCAGCACAACAACACACACACACACCACCTGCACCACCCATACCACCCTCACAACTGCACCCCAAAACATCAGCACAGCACACACCATGGCACCACAGAAAATGCCAAAATTCACAGACACTGAGTTGACAGTAATGGTAGATGAGATAATTAGAGTAGAACCACAACTCTTTGGTAGCATGGTCCAACAGACACCATTAGCCACAAGAACAAACATGTGGGTAAGGATAGTGGACAAGGTCAATGCAGTAGGGAATGTGCCCTGCAACAAGCATGAAATCATGAGGCGGTGGCATGACCTGAAGAGTGTTGTCAAGAAGAAGAGGGCCAAGAACCGTGAGCTGGCTGATGCGACTGTTGGAGGCCCTCCCATTCCACCAAAACCATTCTCTGCGTGGGAGGAGAAGGTGCTTGCCATACTGCATCCAGAGAGTCTGGAAGGAATACCCGGGGGAGTGGAGGCTGGTAAGTACCAACTAATGTATACCATGAAACTGCCATGTACTGTCTTGCACAACTACAAAGCTACATCCCTGAGGCACAAGTACACTCATCTGCACCCCAAAAACAAACACAGGTCACACTGATTTAACATCCACCCCATCTGAAACATCACAAAGGTATTCAACATCAACTGTGCTGTATGTGTCCAGGCAAGCAGCACTCCAACTCCCACCAGGCACACCCTGCCCCATCCCTCAGCAGGATGGAGCACCCCCTCCCACCCAGAAGCATGTTACAGCCATTGTGTTCTTCACCCTCACCTAACAGGTAGGTAGCCATCTTTCCAGGGAGGTGTGTTTGGAATAGGGAGGCCTGCACTACAAATCCCACCAGGCACACCCTGTCCCATCCCTCAGCAGGATGGAGCACCCCCTCCCACCCAGAAGCATATTACAGCCATTGTGTTCTTCACCCTCACCTAACAGGTAGGTAGCCATCTTTCCAGGGAGGTGTGTTTGGAATAGGGAGGCCTGCACTACAACTCCCACCAGGCCCCCTTGTCCCACAGCTGAGCAGGATGGACTACTCCCCCCACCCAGAACCATGTGGCAGCCATTGTGTTCTTCACCCTCACCTAACAGGTAGGTAGCCATCTTTCCAGGGAGGTGTGTTTGGAATAGGGAGGCCTGCACTACAACTCCCACCAGGCACACCCTTGCCCCATCCCTCAGCAGGATGGACTACTCCCCCACCCAGAACCATGTGGCAGCCATTGTGTTCTTCACCCTCACCTAACAGGTAGGTAGCCATCTTTCCAGGGAGGTGTGTTTGGAAAAGGGAGGCCTGCACTACAACTCCCACCAGGCACACCCTACCCCATCCCTCAGCAGGATGGAGCACCCCCTCCCACCCAGAAGCATGTTACAGCCATTGTGTTCTTCACCCTCACCTAACAGGTAGGTAGCCATCTTTCCAGGGAGGTGTGTTTGGAATAGGGAGGCCTGCACTACAACTCCCACCAGGCCCCCTTGTCCCACAGCTGAGCAGGATGGACTACTCCCCCCACCCAGAAACATGTGGCAGCCATTGTGTTCTTCACCCTCACCTAACAGGTAGGTAGCCATCTTTCAAGGGAGGTGTCTTTGGAATAGGGAGGCCTGCACTACAATTCCTACCAGGCACACCCTGCCCCATCCCTCAGCAGGATGGACTACTCCCCCCACCCAGAACCATGTAGCAGCCATTGTGTTCTTCACCCTCACCTAACAGGTAGGTAGCCATCTTTCCAGGGAGGTGTGTTTGGAATAGGGAGGCCTGCACTACAAGTCCCACCAGGCACACCCTGCCCCATCCCTCAGCAGGATGGACTACTCCCCCCACCCAGAACCATGTGGCAGCCATTGTGTTCTTCACCCTCACCTAACAGGTAGGTAGCCATCTTTCCAGGGAGGTGTGTTTGGAATAGGGAGGCCTGCACTACAAGTCCCACCAGGCACACCCTGCCCCATCCCTCAGCAGGATGGACTACTCCCCCCACCCAGAACCATGTGGCAGCCATTGTATTCTTCACCCTCACCTAACAGGTAGGTAGCCATCTTTCCAGGGAGGTGTGTTTGGAATAGGGAGGCCTGCACTACAACTCCCACCAGGCCCCCTTGTCCCACAGCTGAGCAGGATGGACTACTCCCCCCACCCAGAACCATGTGGCAGCCATTGTGTTCTTCACCCTCACCTAGCAGGTAGGCAGCCATCTTTCCAGGGAGGTGTGTTTGGAATAGGGAGGCCTGCACTACAACTCCCACCAGGCACACCCTGCCCCATCCCTCAGCAGGATGGACTACTCCCCCCACCCAGAACCATGTGGCAGCCATTGTGTTCTTCACCCTCACCTAACAGGTAGGTAGCCATCTTTCCAGGGAGGTGTGTTTGGAATAGGGAGGCCTGCACTACAACTCCCACCAGGCACACCCTGCCCCATCCCTCAGCAGGATGGAGCACCCCCTCCCACCCAGAAGCATGTTACAGCCATTGTGTTCTTCACCCTCACCTAACAGGTAGGTGTGTTTGGAATAGGGAGGCCTGCACTACAACTCCCACCAGGCCCCCTTGTCCCACAGCTGAGCAGGATGGACTACTCCCCCCCCCCCCCACCCAGAACCACTTGTCAGAAAGTCCACCTAAAAATGACAACTGGACAGGTAAGCAGACAGTGCATGCACCCCACCATTCCTCAACGAAAGCATTGAGCTAATGCCAACACAAGGCCTCACATCACAACAAAATACACCCCTGTTAAATACCATTTGATAGTATGTAGACAGCTATGCGTATGTAACTGTGATAGAAACAGAACTGTGAGTCAACTAAACCCATGTGTAAGCAAATCAGGGACCATATATGCACTGCACCGAATGCTATCTGTAAATTCCATGGGTGCTGAGCATGAAGGACCATAGTAACAATAAAAAGGCATGGTCTGTTGAACAATGAAATACAAGCACAGAACATTACAAAGGTATGCATGAGATAACAATGGTACAATGTCTAGTACTTGTGCATATGTAACATTTGCCAGGAAGAGTAATCAGCAAAGATGCATTACATCAAGTTGCATAGCAGCCAGTTGTCAGATGACAACCTTTCAGTTTAATACAAAGAGCTTCACGTGGGGCATGGTATCCAATGACTTGTCACACCATGGAAAAAGATATATGTACCTCCACATCATGTCATGACGAACATCACTGTGCAGACATACAATTTATGAAATACGTAACTGTGTGTTGCATAACATGTAAATAAGAGACATCAAACACAGCAAGCCAGATGGGTGTAAGTCAATGACTATGTACCCTCTGTTCCACAGGTGACCAACAACTGACTACAGAGGACGACAACCTCAACCTGCAGAGCCAGTCTCCTCCCCCGGAACATGGACACTCTGATGCGGAGTCCCTGGATTCTTTGGATGAGGAGCTCCAAGCCGGCCCATCTGGTGTGCCAGGGCGCAACCGGTCACATGACCCCACTGCCCCCCCACCATCAGCAACAACATCAATGCTGACCCCTGCTGGAACGACCTGTGCCACCACCACCACCACCACCACCACTACCACTACCACTGTTGCCTGCAACACTCGCCCTGCCCCAGAGGATGCCCAGCCCACACCATCAACTGTGGAGGGCAGGGAGAGTAGGCGTGTGGCTAGAGTGGTGAGGCAACAGGTCAGTGATAGCAGGGCAGGTGGGAGGACAAGTGGGACTCCAACACCACAGGACACTGTGACCGAAGCCCTGGCTAACATCACCAGAGTTGTGGGTGCCTATGAACGCACACAGGCACAAATGGGCCAGGCCCACGAAGATGCCCTGGAGCTCCAACGTCTGCTGAGGTCCATGGACAACCGTATGGGACAAATCGTGGACCTCATGGGCCAGTTAGTGGCGGTACAGAGGGACAGGCCAGTGCCACAGACCACACCTCCACCTCCCCCATTGCCACGCAGGATGACAGTTCATCATCCACCCCTGCGGGCACGGAGAGGGGTGACTCCTCAGACCCCACTGGCCCAGCAGACGATGCCCCCTGCCAAAGAAGAAGGGGCCGTCCAAAGAAAAACTTGGGACTCACCCGTGGCAAAGCACCTGCCAAACGCCAGTCAAAGAGCCAGCCATGATGGCAACACTCTTCACCCAACCATTGACTCTGTACACTCTCCTTACCCACACTGCCATGGTAATGGCATCCGTCTTTTGGACTCTCACCACATCAATGTGGTGCCTACTTGATTGTCTCATCTACCATCACTGCCAACTCATAGATTCACCATTCACACTTATGTAAATATCCACTTCCCTCTCACATATACCCATTGAAAATAAACAACAATAACGCACCAATGTAGTTGAGTCTGCTCCATGTTTATCACTCTATGTGCAATGTTTACCATGGTTACAATGTCACAGTAGCATGGATCCTCTGTAGGCAAGGAGAAAGAGAAGGGACCTAGCAAAACACAACAGAACAAAAGTCACTAGTATGGTGGTGGCATCACAGCCATCACACAACACATGTCCTCAACGTACACCAATATGCACACATTACAATGTGCAACAGTACCAACATAGACATCCTGTAGCTGTGCCAAACTACCCTGTATCCAACACATAGGCAGCCAGCACTGAGTCAACAACAGGATGCAGTCACAAAGATCACATAGACCTTCATGGAAACAACTACATCAACAGACAATGGACCAGTTGTACATTGTCACTCACCTTCAAGTGAAGTAGCGGTTGATGAGCTGCTGACGCTGGTCGACACCTTCCTCCTCTCCACTATCCTCGTCACTGGACATTTGTGGGATCGCAGGTGGGGGCCTCGGCTGGTCATCATCCAGGATCATGGGGATTCCTTTCCGTAAGGCCAGGTTGTGCAGCATGCAGCATGCTACCACTATCTGACACACCTTTTTGGGTGAGTACATGAGTGCCCCTCCGGTCCTGTCCAGGCAGCGAAATCTCGATTTTAGGAGACCAAAGGTCCGCTCCACCTCCCGACGTGTTCTCCCATGGGCATTGTTGTAGCGGACTTCAGACTGTGTCCTAGGATTGCGTAGTGGGCTCAGCAACCAAGGTCTGTTGGAATATGCAGAGTCACCTAGGTGTGAAAAACACATACCGATTAAGTGATACAACTGTGGCAGAGGACAGCATGGCACACACAGCACACAACTTGACTCTGCCCACTCACCCACAATCCATGCCCGCTCCGGAAGTAGATTGGCCATCAGCTGGGGCACAATGCTGTTGTGCAGGATGTAGGAATCATGCGCAGAGCCGGGAAACTTGGCACAGACATGCGATATGATCATATCGGCCTGGCACACCACCTGCACGTTGATGGAATGTGAATGTTTACGATTCCTATATATGTGTTCCCGTCCCAGTGGTGGAACCAGGCCAACATGTGTGCAGTCAATAGCACCTACAACATTAGGGATGTGACCATGGGCATAAAAATCCGCCTTCACAACCGCCAAAGCCGCCCTCCTTGGAAAACGTATGTATCGGTCTTTGTATTGCATCATGGCCGACAGGAAATCCCGTAGCACCATGCTGAAGGTGGGCTGAGACATCCCCCCTGCAATGCCCACTGTCTCCTGGAATGACCCACTAGCCAGGAAATGCAGTGCCGCCATCACCTTCGATTCAGTTGTTAATGCTGTTGGGTATGTCCTGCCAGCCCGCAGGTGTGGCTCCAACATGGCACACAGGTCTTGGATGTTTGTGCGGTCCAGACGGAATCTGCGTATTACGTCATCATCCTCAATGTTGGCCAGCAGGGTGACTGGACGATACACATTAGGTCGCCTCCTAGGTGAGATGAAAGGGGACACGTCATTGCAACAGAACATGAGATGTGCACAAATCCGTAGCTTTTGATTGACACAGCGCAAACATTGACTGGCATCACAATGCACCATACAGTGCAAGTCAAAAGTCGTGACACCTTGAGAAAACATTGTAGTACACTTGTTCAGTATTCGCACAGTGAGAACAACCAACATGGAAACTGTTTCTGTGAATGCTAATAGTCACATTTCAAAATCTTGTGTAAACAGCCCTGACAGTATATGATACAGGACATGTGTGAAACAGAAACACTGCTGGCTTCCAAGTGGCTGCTGTACCTGCCACACATTCTTGTGCAATCATGACATGGGACACATGAACAACACAATTTGTCTAGTTCTGAAGGACTCATTATGGACTTTGAGCCACTGCAAATCCACACAAGTTTAGAGACACTCACATACATATTCACAAGCCTGTGCTAATATCCACTGTCATCAGTACACATGCCATACATGCTGGTAATCACAATTCAAAGTCAGTCAATGACTAATAATGAAAAGCATTTGCAGATTCTGTGTCGCCGTGGATCAAGACACAATGACACCACTGCACAATATCATCAACAAGCAGACAGATTGTCAATGTGGCACACAAAAAGTGGATAAGGTACTTGATCCAAAAGGACTGTAGACAAACGTTAATTTGCACTTAAGTTGCACTATGACATGCAGTATGAAGGTAGCACTGCCCAAACACACAACTAAAGTACAACAGTTGCCATGGAGCTAATCATCCAGCAGCTTGGAGACACAACAGTGCCACAAAAACAACCTACAACACCACCAGGACAAAGCCACACCAGTATACCTACAAGTCAGCGCATGAATATACTGAGTACATAACAAAAACACAACAGCCTCATACACATAACAACAGCGGATGTCATCGCACAACACAGGTACTAAAGGACAAACATCAAAAGCATCCTGAGCCACATTCCCCACAGGCTGTTAGGAACAACACAGCAGACTATCAACATCCCTCCGCAGACAAAGATGCTGGCTGTGCATCACTTGTTGGCCTCTGGTACCTTCAAAACAACATAAGTTAGAGTTGGATGAGTGTCACAGCCAGCCCTATCAAGGTATATCTCACCTGTCTTGGATGCCATCATTAGCTTGATTCAACAGCACCATCAGTTCACCCACACTGCGCAGGAACAGCTTGTGCCCCAGAAAGGCTTCTACGCCATAGCAGGCTTATCCACTCGTGTTGGTTTAATATCACTGCACACGTGTCCTACTTGTGCACCCTGCCAAAATTGCACACAATTACTGCAAATGAAAGCACACGCATTACATCAATGTGCAGCCAATTGTGGCACACCGTCTACTGTTCACAGATGCGATATCAAAGTTACCAGTCAGTGAGCACCATCACCACTTTTGGCTACAGTCCATCATCCAAGGCAACAATCTTCATGTGAACAAGGTCAATGCACCTGTCCTTGGTGAGTACCAACGTAACACACCACACACATCAAATCCACTATCAACTTACTCACAACTGTGGAAATATACATGTAACAAAATCACATATGACAGGCCGAACAACATGAGCACATACCAGACACAATGTCACAAGTAATGGTGATAACATTTGGCAGATATGGAGACAAAACATACCCAAAGGCATAGATACAAGTGAAAAATAATAAGGATGTACAGAATGCCAAGTGTGCCAGTGATGTAATTAACATCCTTGAGTATGTAGAGCACACACATGTCCATGTGGACATATACTGTTGGATTTGCTACTGCGAACAATAACCTTACATGAAGGCTGTAATAGGTGATACCAAACAGACAACAGTGTGACATATGTGCTGAGTAATGAAAATAATGCTGAAATGTTTGTACAATCATGTACTGTATAGTGACATATTGTGTGAGATATGAATATGTGTGTAAATATTGGGATCAGATATGAAATTGGGGGTAATTATTTGGTGTCAGATATGAAAATGGGGCTAAAATGTGGGGGTCAGATATGAAAATGGGGCTAAAATGTGGGGGTCAGATATGAAAATGGGGCTAAAATGTGGGGTCAACTATGCAAATGGGGCTAAAATGTGGTGACATATATGAAAATGGGGCTAAATTTGGGGGTCAGATATGAAATTGTGTAGGAGTAATATGCCCCATTAGTTCTTTCAGTGTGGCATTTGGTGTTAGATATGAAGTTTAGGCTGTCATTACTAACTATAGCCCATTTAAATTCCATCAAGTGCCATGATATTTTGTAAGTGACCACTGTTCGAAGTACAGATATGACCCATGACATTGATACAGCACGATGTGTCCATTGGTGCCTTAAACGTGCACAAACAACACTATTACGCCCATAGTCAACAATGTCATGCTGCACCCTCGCCGTAGCTACCGCCTGGCACCAGCAGTGTGTCACCGCCATGGCCCAAGACACCATAGCTTGATTGATAGGCATATACACATGGCTAATGGCGGTTGGCATGCTCCGACACCCAGATCCCGGTCACTCATAGCAATGCATGTGCCCGGAATCGCGGTAGCTACCGCCTGGCACCAGCGGTGTGTCACCGCCATGGCCCAAGACACCAAAGCGGGATTGATAGGCATATACACATGGCTAATGGCGGTTGGCATGCTCCGACACCCAGATCCCTGTCACTCATAGCAATGCATGTGCCCGGAATCGCGGTAGCTACCCCCTGGCACCAGCGGTGTGTCACCGCCATGGACCATGCCCTTCAAGCCAATGGGAAGCGCTATCGCGGTTGCCTGATGCAAGTTTGAAAATAGCGGTAGGCGTGCTCTGCCACCCCGAGGCCGGTCATTGGATGCACTTGAAAGATGCACCACCGCGGTACCGCATGCCTGTCCCCTGCGGTGGGTCACCGCCATGGACCATGCCCTTCCAGCCAATGGGAAGCGCTATCGTGGTTGCCTGATGCAAGTTTGAAAATCGCGGTAGGCGTGCTCCGCCACCGCGGGGCCGGTCATTGGATGCACTTGAAAGATGCACCACCGCGGTACCGCACGCCTGTCCCCTGCGGTGTGTCACCGCTAGGGACCATGCCCTTCCAGCCAATGGGAAGCGCTATCGGGGTTGCCTGATGCAAGTTTGAAAATCGTGGTAGGCGTGCTCCGCCACCGCGGAGGCGGTCATTGGATGTATTTGAATGAGGCAGACCTGGAACACCAATTGCAGCAGCTTAGAACCACAGAAACGAGCCCTGGGGGCTATATATGTGTGTGAGAGAGCCACACATTGCCACAGCTCACTGAGCCTGCTGCCTGAGACCCCTCACCTGCTGCTGCCTCCAGGGACTGCTGCCTGAGACCCCTCACCTGCTGCTGCCTCCAGGGACTGCTGCCTAAGACCCCTCACCACCAACTGCCGCTGCTGCTGTCTCCTGCCCACAGTGATGGCGAGGACTGAGAAGATCCGTGCCACTCCCTTCACCACAGAGGAACTGGAGGTCCTGGTGGACGAGGTGCTCACCCAGTATCCAAGGCTATATGGTGCGCCAAATGTCGTGGTAAGTATCTCAGAGTGTGAGTGAGAGTGCAGGGGGGGGCACACATGAAGTTGATCTGCTGCAGTATGTGCGTGAGAGTGTGGGGTTGGGTCATGCACTGCCTAGCATGCTGTTTCCAGGGGGAAGGTGTGTTTACCCTATTCAACACGTTTCCCTGCCTGCACATCCAGATGTGAGGGAAATGTAATGTCTTGTCAAACATACAGTGAGGCTGCAACTTTTCAATTTAGGAGTCAGGACAGTGATTGCCAGTCTGAATGTCTCTGTGTGTCCCTGATGTCCTTCACAGGCCCATCTGTGGCCTTAGCTAGTGTTGTTGTCCAGAGGGTAGTGAGGGCATTGTTTCTGACTCAATATGTGCCTCATCTCTAGTTCTGCACTATGCTCAGGACCTCAATCCCCCAGGGTGACACTCTTGTTGGTCATTCACCTATGACACTGTACATTCCAACATTATTGGGCCCAGACCCTTCCATCACCACCAGCATGTGCACATACTCGCATGTGTTGGCACTGTTTGTGTTTCCAAATAGTCCCTCCATGTAAAAGATGAGATGCCCCACGTTGGACCTCTGTGTGACCCCAACTGGCCTGCACATTCACTGCCCAATCTGACAGTGACACAACAATGAATGTACAGTGTGTCAAATCTGTGCTTTTCCTCTTGACTCTCCATCAATGAGCCATTACAGACATGTAGATTGCACACGACAGGCCTTGTGATGAGGGTTTGCGTTTGTGAGGTCATGTCCCTCAATGTGACCTCCATGACACAGTGTGGCAGTTTAAGGGCAAGTGCTTTGAGGGCTGCGCAGTGTTGGGCACAGTGAGTATTCACAGTGACATATGTAGTAATGTCCTGCATGTCTTGGTATTCCCAGAAACTTGCAGTAGATGTGGTCAGCATACACATTTTGCTCTCTGCTGGCATCCTGCATGGCTTTGAGATGGGCATGTACTGTGTCCACCCTCATACCTGCATGCATTAATGTGTGTTTCACACAAGATGATGTTTGAATGTTGCAGATTTGTTGTCTCTGCTAAAGTTATGGCTGAAGTTGGTATGAGTCAGTGTCATGCTCCTTCACTGTGAAATGGTGTTAGGTTACTCTGATTATTGCACCCTCTTGTCTCCCATGTCTGCAGCTCAAAGTCAACCAGCGCAAGGCCGTGTGGAGGGCCATTGCATGCAAGGTGCGTGCACTGGGTGTCTCCAAGCGACGGCGCTCCCACTGTCACAAGAGGTGGGATGACATCTGCCGGCTGAGCAGGAACGTGGCCGAGATGACACTGGGGCTGATCCCTCGTTCCGGCAGGTTGGCGCGGCGCAGCATGACACCACTAATGGCACGCATTTTAGCTGTGACGCAGCCTGAACTGGATGCATGTCTGAAGGGGCATCAGCAGCAAGCTGGTGGTGAGTATTCTGTGAGTGTGACTTTGGGTGTTGTTTGGCTGCATGTGCTCCAAGCCTGGGCCAGTGCAGGGCTGTGATGTTCCTAGTGTGATGCAATGGCGTGTAAGTGGCCGCGGTGTTGGGTGCAGTTGTCATGCATTCCCCCAACATGTACCTTCCCATGTCATTGGTGTAATGGCCCTTGAGTTCACATTTGTAGTTGTGGCCTTCTGGTATCATCTTCAATGGTGTCGTCACAGACATCCCATGTAAGGGTCCAGCAGAGCGCATGATCTGAGTGTGCCATCATCAATGTGTGCATTGCCTGACGTCAGATTTGTGCTGGCTACACATCTAACACCAATGTGCAACTGTAGTTGTGCCCCAAGATACGACATGGTGGATGACATGTGCTCATGGACATTGTGTGCGGATATGTTGGAGTCTGTCTCTGTGTTGGACACGTCTGCTGGCTCAAGATGTGACAGTGGCAACATGTTGTGAGTAGAATATTTTACCCCCTCAGGGCCCTAGGTGTGCACAGAGGGATATGTGTGTCTGGTTAGCTGAAGCCACCAACAGGCTAATTGGCTGTGTGTCCATCACATGGGTGAATTATGCCAAGTTTGCAATATGCCGCGTTAATTTCGATGTTTGGATTGAGGTTGCACAATGTTACTGCCCATGGTGTTGTCCAACATGGATGATTGTTCATCATTAGTGATGCTTCCCTTGCAGATATTTGTAAACTTGATGCAAATGTACTGATCCTACCTCTCTCTCATGCAGCATCTCACATGGGCACGGAAGGACACGGGACGGACACCAGTGGTGAGGCATCAAGCACAACTGCTGCACACCAGCATAGTGACACGGATGTCACCAGCGCATCAGAGGGGGACCGTAGTCTTCTAGAGGACTCACAGCCAGAGACGCAGACCTCTACGTCATCTAACGACGGCGGTGACACATCTATGTTTTCGGCCGAAGGAAACGGGGACTCTGCCTCCTCGTCCACCACACAGCGTTCAGTGCCCATCCTCCCTGCTACTCCCACTGTTGCTGCCCGTGTTTGCACCACAAAAAAGGGAAGAGTGTCCTTCATCCCAGGCACCGCTGCCCCTGCCCCACCTATTGCCATCTGTGCTGAGTCTGTGGACCTTTTGCGCCAGCTGTTTGTGGGTCAGACAGCTCTCCTCAATGCCTTCCTGGACCATGACAAAAAATTGGCACAGGTGGTGGCTTACATGGAGGGCGTTCATTCCAACGTGGGTGGGCTACACCGGACTGTACAGTCTCTGTCCTCTGCAGTGACAGCAGCCATTCAACTTGCCCAATCCCATAGTCCAGCTCCAGTCCCTAGGCCCACCACCCTGCCAGTGGCCGCATCTGATGATAGTGACCACACACCCCAGACATCAAGGGAAAGATACGGCACACGCAGCACACGGCAGCAGCAGCACAAGCAGTCCAGGCCGCAGACACCATCCACACAGAAAGGTAAACCCACACCAGAGCGCAGAGACAAAAGCCCTTCAGGCCACACCCAGGGCAAGGATGGCAAGAAGCAGGCCTCAGGCTCACATGCCTCAGAGGCATCCCCAGCCAAGGACTCACCTGTCCCAAAAGTGTCTCGCAGAGACAAGCACACAGTCTCCGTGCCCAGTGACAAACAGGTGCCTGCTAAGGGTACACGTAAGAAGAGCTCCAAGGCAAGTTCACCCACGACATCTACTCCCATCCAGATCCCTGTTAAGCAGGGAAAGGAGGCCAGTGTAGGGGTGACACCTGGTAAACAGGTGATGCAGAGGCAATCCGGGGCCAAGCGTCCCAAAGAATCCAGCACGTCCCCAGAGGGGGGAACAGCATCTGCACATGATCCAGCTTTTGTGACGAGTGTGCCTGTTGTATACACCCCACGTGGCATGAATCCCAGGACAGGGAAGGCATATCCAATCCGCAAAAAGTGGAAGGGCACCCCTCCAAATTCTCCCACACACACTGGGTCTCGTGCAAGCATGAGTCCACCTCCACGTGCCACCACCCCACCTGGTCCTAGCAGCCCTCAGGCTTCCCAAAAGTCTTGCTGTTCACTGCTGTTTGCCCCTTGCCTGTGCAGCTTCTCATGTACCTCACCTGCACCTTGGACTGGCCACTGGCCTTGCTGTTCACTGCTGTTTGCCCCTTGCCTGTGCAGCTTCTCATGTACCTCACCTGCATTGTGTCCTGGCCACTGGCCTTGCTGTTCACTGCTGTTTGCCCCTTGCCTGTGCAGCTTCTCATGTACCTCACCTGCACCTTGGACTGGCCACTGGCCTTGCTGTTCACTGCTGTTTGCCCCTTGCCTGTGCAGCTTCTCATGTACCTCACCTGCACCTTGGACTGGCCACTGGCCTTGCTGTTCACTGCTGTTTGCCCCTTGCCTGTGCAGCTTCTCATGTACCTCACCTGCACCTTGGACTGGCCACTGGCCTTGCTGTTCACTGCTGTTTGCCCCTTGCCTGTGCAGCTTCTCATATACCTCACCTGCACCTTGGACTGGCCACTGGCCTTGCTGTTCACTGCTGTTTGCCCCTTGCCTGTGCAGCTTCTCATGTACCTCACCTGCACTGTGTCCTGGCCACTGGCCTTGCTGTTCACTGCTGTTTGCCCCTTGCCTGTGCAGCTTCTCATGTACCTCACCTGCACCTTGGACTGGCCACTGGCCTTGCTGTTCACTGCTGTTTGCCCCTTGCCTGTGCAGCTTCTCATGTACCTCACCTGCACCTTGGACTGGCCACTGGCCTTGCTGTTCACTGCTGTTTGCCCCTTGCCTGTGCAGCTTCTCATGTACCTCACCTGCACTGTGTCCTGGCCACTGGCCTTGCTGTTCACTGCTGTTTGCCCCTTGCCTGTGCAGCTTCTCATGTACCTCACCTGCACCTTGGACTGGCCACTGGCCTTGCTGTTCACTGCTGTTTGCCCCTTGCCTGTGCAGCTTCTCATGTACCTCACCTGCACCTTGGACTGGCCACTGGCCTTGCTGTTCACTGCTGTTTGCCCCTTGCCTGTGCAGCTTCTCATATACCTCACCTGCACCTTGGACTGGCCACTGGCCTTGCTGTTCACTGCTGTTTGCCCCTTGCCTGTGCAGCTTCTCATGTACCTCACCTGCACTGTGTCCTGGCCACTGGCCTTGATGTTCACTGCTGTTTGCCCCTTGCCTGTGCAGCTTCTCATGTACCTCACCTGCACCTTGGACTGGCCACTGGCCTTGCTGTTCACTGCTGTTTGCCCCTTGCCTGTGCAGCTTCTCATGTACCTCACCTGCACCTTGGACTGGCCACTGGCCTTGCTGTTCACTGCTGTTTGCCCCTTGCCTGTGCAGCTTCTCATGTACCTCACCTGCACCTTGGACTGGCCACTGGCCTTGCTGTTCACTGCTGTTTGCCCCTTGCCTGTGCAGCTTCTCATGTACCTCACCGGCACTGTGTCCTGGCCACTGGCCTTGCTGTTCACTGCTGTTTGCCCCTTGCCTGTGCAGCTTCTCATGTACCTCACCTGCACCTTGGACTGGCCACTGGCCTTGCTGTTCACTGCGGTTTGCCCCTTGCCTGTGCAGCTTCTCATGTACCTCACCTGCACCTTGGACTGGCCACTGGCCTTGCTGTTCACTGCTGTTTGCCCCTTGCCTGTGCAGCTTCTCATGTACCTCACCTGCACTGTGTCCTGGCCACTGGCCTTGCTGTTCACTGCTGTTTGCCCCTTGCCTGTGCAGCTTCTCATGTACCTCACCTGCACTTTGGACTGGCCACTGGCCTTGCTCTTGTTTAAATGTTGCTGCTTAACTGTGTGAAATTTTAATAAACAGAAATTAACTCCTGTTGTCTGCCTTGTCAGTGTCCTTGCTAAATAAAGGGTTACTGTGTGGGTATGGTTTACTGTGACACATGCTCTATATGCCACTTCAACTTTGCCAATGTCTTGTTTCCTCTGATCATGTTGTTTCAACTTTGGTGTCCCAGACTTGTGCATCTGTGTGTGTTGGCTTAGATGTAGGTGTGTTTGCTGTGGACTGTTTAACTTCCTGGGTGTGTTGTTGTCTGTGTGATGTTTAGATTGTTGTTGTGTGTTCATGGTGTGGCACTCATCTCTGTTTGTAACTGGTATGTCTGTTGTGCACACACTGCTTGGTGTGCATGCAGTGCTGTGAGTGTATGTTGCCTTGTCCTTGCCTGTTGTGCACCCCCTGATGTTTAGCTGTTGTAGCATGTTGATATCTTTGCATGTGCATGTGTTATGTCTGATGTGGCTGTGTGCAGTGTTTGTGTTGTGTTGTCTCATGCAGTTGACAGATGCTCTGTGTGTGGTGTTATATTTGCCATGTCAGTGTGTGTGTTTTGTTGTTGTGGTTGATTCAGATGTGTGTTGCCATTGTGGTGTGCCTTACTTGTGTGTCTGTCACATGGACTGAGGTCAATTGTAGTTCCCGTGCTTGTTTTATGTGCATCCTTGGTGTTTTCTCATCTCATATTTGATGTGTGTCTTGTCATTGTTGTGCATGTGCAGGCATGTGGTACACTATGACACCATTTTGAGTTTATGGGTGGTATGTCTGTCTGTGTGTCATTGTAGGCCCATTTCTCTCTGTTTGTCTCCATTATTGTTTTGTGTGGATGCACTTCTTATATGTGTTGTGGTATGTTGTATGTGCACTTTTCCTGACTGATGAGGTTGTGTACTCCTGTTGTGTCTGTGCTCCCATTGAATTTGCACTGTTTAGCTGCACAGGTCCTGTCTGTTATTGTAGTAGTTCTGTGTGTGTGTTTTGATTGAGTTCTGTGTTTGACTGTTGTTTTTGTGCGTACAGTGGTTCTGCCATCCCTGTGTGTGTGTGATGTTTGTGGATACCCCCCAGGGGGGGTATTTCCTTGTCAGTGTATTGACTGGACATTATTGGCAAGCTTCTGTGTGTTTGTCACTGGTGTTGTGTGCTGCAGGTGTGATGGGTGTGGGGGTTGTGTGGAGGTTCATACTTGTGTTTGACAGTCATGGAGTGTTGCAATGGGCCCTGTGTGTTGTGCTGCTGACATACTCCTGTGATGTATTTGGATGCAGATGTGTGGCTGCTCAGTGTTAGACTTAATACCCTTCCTTTCATCCCTGTGCCTATACATGGGTTGCCTTGCTGTCTCCCTGAGTTGTTGCAGTGAGGTGACTGTGGTTTGACTTCACTCACTGTGACTGCCATGTGTGATTTGTTGAGCTCGGGTTGTTGTTATATGTTCCTTCCCTTGCATGTGATGTACACTTTCTTGGTGTTCAGGTCCTTGCCACTCCATTTGTGTGCACCTCACTTTAGGTTTCCTATTTGTTCTCCTCCATTGCTGCTGGCATGTGGTCTGTGTTTGTTCCTGTGTGTCAGTGTGGGGTATGTCTGTGTGACTTGGCAGGCTGTGTGTCCATTGGAGTGTTTGTTCATTGTCTGTGTGTGTTTATTTTGTGCCTGGGCTCAGTTTACTTGCCATGAGTGTGGTGTTGTTGTGGTGTGTGGGTTCCCCTGGCCCTGTGCTTCTACGCTGTGTGTTACTCTGCAGCCACACCTGATGAGGCTGTCTCCCTAGTTGTTTGCTGTGTGGTGCAGTGTGTGTGTTCACCTGGCTGGTTATTGGGTATGTGGGAGCACAGGAGGGTCACGTGGCATGTCCCTTCATGTTGTGGGTGGGCCTAGTGTGTGGAGTGTGGAGGTGTTGCCCTGTGTACTTTGTGCACTGCCCAAGCCTTGCGCTGGCCTAGCCTACTACATTGTGCGCATTTTTTAACGCGGATTCACCCCTGCGGTCACGTGACCTGGACATTATTTCAAGATCGCGGACATGGTGACCTGGATGAGGAGGGGTGGACTAGTGGCAGGTAGGACATGTGTGGCTACACCTGTGGTTGTGTTCCTGTCCCCACCAGGGTGTCTGGTGGGGGCAGGGACCTTACATCAGCCATGGAGTTGTGGGTTGTGTTTGTGTGCAGAGTTGTGTGATCGCGTACCTGCGGCGGCGTCCGCCACGGTCCATGGCTTGCTGGAGGTTTATCATGTACAGCGCCGGAAAGACGTGTAGTGCCGGGCTCATGGCTGTTTGGCGCGTCCTAATTTGTACGGCGGGAGGGACGTCATTCCGCACGGCGGTGGCTCTCGATTGGTTGTCCCCGCCGCGGTGGCGTGCCCGTTTTGATGGCGGTCCACGTCGCACCGCGGCGGACGGACAATGGGCTGTGTTTGACCATTGTAATATGGCGGATGGGTGCACCGCTGCTCACGGGCGGAAAACAGCGTTTTATCCCACCGCCAGCATCGCGGAGGTGCATCCACCAGTCATCGTAATGGACCCCTAAGTTAGAAGCGGTGGAGGGATGACTGCTCTACGCCCATGACCGCCGCTAATGCTTCCCAGCTACGACCTATTGAGAAAACGATAATGATTCCAAGTGAAAAAGTCACCTAGAATAGTATAAGTAATCCAGATACAATGTCTTCACTCATGCCAGTTTGTGATCTTAATACTGTGACTGCTTCCCCGAAATGGCACAAATGTCCATACAAAGAGTCTATCCTTCTGGAGCAATGTCTTCGACTAGTTGTCTTTGTGGCCCATCCAGCCCTGTACGTAGTCCGGGGGATCTTTCTCTTCTCGATTGGGTACCATGTCCTTTCACGGGTCTCCACCCATCCAGCCATTCTTAAGTTGCTTCCGGAGTGTCGAAAAACCAGGTCTTACCCTCTGCCTCCACTCGAAGTTTAGCAGGAAACAACATTGAATACCTCAATTCTTTTTCCCTAAACCGGGTCTTGATCCCTTGGAACGAGCGCCTCAGTCTTTGCACATTTGCTGTGTAGTCAGGGAAGAATGTTACAACGCTGTTTTCAAATTTAACAGGTGGGGCAATACGCGCAGTATGTAGGACTACATCACGGTCCCTAAAATTAAACAGTCACGCCAACAGCGGTCTTGGAGGTGCTCCCGACTTAGGTCTGCCCCCCGGGACTCGATGTGCCCTTTCCACCGTAAAGAAGTTGGAGAGATTTTTGGGCTGGAGGTACTTGGTGATTAGGTCTTCTACGAAGAGGTCTGGAGTGGGCCCTTCCGCCCGTTCCGGCAGTCCAATTATTCTAATATTATTGCGGCGCGACCTGCCTTCATAGTCATCTAGCTTACTTTCCATGACCTTGCTCCTTTCTTGCAATTGTTTGATTTGTTGCTTCATGACTTTAGAGTCCTGACTAAGATCAGTTGTGACGGTTTCCACTGTTTTGACTCTGGCGTTCATTTTTTGGAGGTCCGCCCTTATCAGTGTGACTTCGGTGGTTATTGAGTCCATTCTTGTTTCAAGCAATGTACGCACTCCTGTGATAGCCTCCATGATGTCTTTTAGCGAAGGTTCATCCGAATCCTGCTGCGTTCCCGCCTTGGCCTCTGCTCCAGGCGGTCCCTCCGAGCCCAGGCCCTTAGACATAGCGTACCGGTCGAGTTTAGTTTGGTGCGTGTTTTTTGCTCCTTAGTCCCTGACTGTGGGAGGGCGGGCCGGATAAATAGACGCGGAGGCTGTATGTAGTGGGCCAGTCGGCGGCTTTTATTTAAGGTTTCAGTTCTTTGAACAGGGAGAGTTGGTGGATCTTCGGCTTCCTTCTGGGTCTCCTTTCCTTCTTGTGGAACCTCGCCTTCGGCTGTCCCCTCTTCCGTCAGGTCTTCTCCACTGTCGAGGATTCTCATAGGAGTAAGTAAAAGAAAGGAGCCGTCAGTTACCTTTTAAATGGTACACCCGTAGGTGGTATTGTGCCCGTCACCACACCCGGTTGGTGTTTTGATAAGAACCTCAGACAGGATAGGGGTTACTAGTGAGGGTAGGGAAGTTTGTGACTGAGTTTAGGGCAGGGTAGGATTGTGCACGATGAAAGCTTTTGGCCATCCCCAAAATCCTAATGACAAGTGATTGAAGATAACTATCCGTGAGGGTAGGGGATCAGAAAAAACGTGAACTCACCCTCGCACCCCCCCCTTTCTCCCGCCAACCCCTAATCGCCCACCTCCCTCCTCCCCTGTACCTCTTTCCCCTGCCCACGGTCACTCACCGGCTCCGCCGCAACTCGCTCTCCAGCCTCCTCCTGTGGGGACCACCAGTCTTCGCACCACCTCTCGTCTTCTTCTCCAGTTTCCTCTTCTTCCTCTTTCGATTCCGCGTCCTTCTTCTTCCCTTCTCCTTCGCTTTGCAACTTCCTCCTCTCTCCGGCACCTTCGCGCCCTCCGTGGTTTGATTCCGTCCTTTTCTCTCCCTGTTGCGAAGTACTTCCAGGGTTAATCCCTCCTCCTTCCTCCGCGGCGTCCCGAGTGTCTCGTTCCTGTATGGGCAAAGCACAGGGGGGGTGGGGTTATCCTTACGGAGGACGTCGCGAGGGAATTCAGATTCTGCGATTCAGTCACCACAGGTAATCCATCTCCGCTATTATGGCTTGGCAAAAGGCGTGTCCCGACCGGCACCCTCTCACATCCCCTTTCCCTTGCTGTCCTTCTAGTAGGGGTGTTTTCACGAGGATAACGGGAGAGAAAATCCACATTTACCTGTTCAGTCTCTTTCCGGTGTTTGGTTTGGAATCTGTAGGGCTGTAAGGATAAGAACCATCGTAACACCCTTTCGTTATTCCCTTTGTTGCGGGCCAACCATTCTAAGGGAGCATGGTCTGTATACAGTGTAAATTCACGTCCCTCCAGGTAATACTTTAAAGAGTCAATTGCCCATTTTATAGCAAGGGCTTCTTTTTCGATGACAGCGTAATTCCTTTCTCGGGGAAACAGTTTTCTGCTTATGTACAGTAAGGGTTTTTCCTCCCCCTGTCTGTTTCTTTGGGATAGGACTGCCCCCAACCCTTGATCTGAGGCATCCGTTTGCAGGACGAAGGGTAAGGTATAATCGGGAAAGGTATAATCGGGACTGGCTAACACTGTGTCTGATGTTAGGGGTGCCTTTAGTATTTCGAAAGCACGGGCTACTTCAGGGCTGGGGTCCTTCAACCTAGCTTCGGTTTTCACTGTCTTATGCAATAGGTCTGTGAGAGGAGCAGCTATCTGTGAAAATTGTGGTATAAATCTTCGATAGTACCCGAGTAACCCTAAAAAGGCACGGAGGTCCCTTGCAGAACGTGGGAATGGTATTTGGGCTATAGCAGCCAGTTTATTGCTTTGAGGTCGTATAACTCCTTCTCCCAATAGGTAACCCAGGTACCTCACCGTTTGAGCAGCCAAATGGCTTTTGGCAGGGTTGATTTTAAGACCATACTCTCCTAACGTTTGGGTCACTTGGTATAAGTGGGTAAGGTGTTGTTCCCATGTCTCACTGTAGATGACAATATCATCGATATAAGCCCTGGCGTACCTTTCATGGGGCTGCAGGATAAGATTCATTGCCCGCTTAAAGGTAGCTGGTGCCCCGTGCAACCCAAAGGGTAACACTATGAACTGAAATAAGCCATCAGGGGTAGAAAACGCTGTTTTCTCTCTGTCTTTGGCTCTCAGGGGAATTTGCCAGTACTCTTTGCACAAATCAAGGGTACTGATGTATTTGGCTCTCCCTATTCGTTCGATCATCTCGTCTACCCTTGGAAGGGGGTAGGTGTCGAACTCAGAAATTTTATTCACCTCCCAGAAGTCGATGCAAAATCGTACTGAGCCATCCGGCTTGGGCACGAGAACGATGGGAGAGTTCCACTCACTCGTAGATGGTTCTATTATGCCCATTTTCAGCATCTGTTGCACTTCTTCTCGAATGGTGTTCCTACGGGCCTTGGGTATGCGATAAGGGCGGAGATGCACCTTTTTTCCTGGAATGGTTTTAATAGCGTGTTCCAGTAATGTGGTCTTCCCGGGGGTCAGAGAGAATATCTCTTGTAGAGGCAGTAAGGTACTAATCAGCTCGTTTTTTAAGCAGGAGGGTAGCTCATTGTCAATACATTGGTTGTATAAAGGAATAGGTTTTCCTACATTCCCGACTAGGGTCGGAACGGGTCCCTCCCATCTTTTCAGAAGATTATCGTGATATATTTGGGAGGTTCCTCGGTCTTTATCAAGTTCAAGTCTATAGGTAACGGGTGTTACCTGTTCAAGGACGATATAGGGACCTTGCCATTGCCCTATAAGTTTATGGTCTGAGGAGGCCATCATAAGTAATACGGCGCGCCCTACTGCAAAGGACCTGTTCTTTGTTTTCTTGTCATATTGTACTTTTTGGGCTTCCTGCGCTCTCTCCATATTATTCCGGACTATGGTTCGGATCTGTTCTAGATGAGTTTTAAGGTTCGCCACATACTCTACTAGCGGTTTTGTGTTATTTGGCTCGGTCTCCCATGTTTCACGAACCATGTCCAATAAGGAACGTGGCTGGTGGCCATAGAGTAGTTCAAACGGGGAATACCCTGTGCTTTTTTGGGTTTTGCACCGGATGGCATATAAAGCTAGGGGTAACATGTCTTCCCACCGTTTTGATTCAAGTGCAAGGAGTTTTTTTAATGTGACCTTAAGAGTGGCGTTATAGCGCTCAACTAGACCGTCTGTTTGGGGGTGATATGCCGCCGTTCGTATCTGCTTAATACCAAATTGGGTACACACTTGTTTCATTAACTTCGATACGAACGGGGTCCCTTGGTCCGTCAAAATCTCTTTTGGAAACCCTACATGGGAAAATACTGTTATCATGGCTTTGGTGATGCTAGAGGCATCCGGGTGTCTTAAAGCAATTGCTTCTGGAAACCATGTAGCGTAGTCCATTAGGACCAAAACATAGCGACACCCGCTACGGGAGGGTAATAATGGTCCAATGATATCCATCCCCACTCTAAACAAGCATTGGCATAGCCAATAGGTCTCGCCTTTGGGACCTTATAAGTATTTAGTTATGCAGCACAATTGTTGCATGGCTAAACACTTATAAGGTCCCAAAGGCGAGACCTATTGGCTATGCCAATGCTTGTTAATTATCTCTGTTATCTTTGTCGGCGCACAGTTTGCCAGATGGAGGGCAGGCTGCAGAGTATCACCTAGAAGAGGACGCTGCTTTTCCGGTTCCTTAGTCAAACTGTCTTGGTGAATGACACATCGAGTTTAGAAATTCACAAAATGTGCGACACCGCACGCCTGCGCCTGAAAAAAACAGAAGCTATTTGAAAAAAACTGAGGCTGAGTGGCAAGGCACTGCTCGGAAGCAAGAACTAATGACTCCCGTGATCTTTTTAAAGCCATCGAGTAAGTGAGTGACAGGTCTTATTCCGGTTTTGTAGGCCACGCCCGCCCCACGGGGTCCCCCAGTCCGTCAACCCACATGTCACGACGTAATTGTGAATCAAATACAGTAATAGAACAGAAACAGCCTGAAAAGGATTTTGCCTGCCCAAGAAAAGTAAACACATATGTGCATAAAAAAAATTAGAACATATCTTCTCAGTGGTTTGCTTTATTTACTTACTGCTAAGAAGCTATTACTAACTGCATTTATATAGCGCTTACTACCCCTGACTAATGTATAGCGCTACCTGAAAAATAATCAAAAGTGGACGAAAGAAACGTTGCCTCTATGCAATGTGTTCCAAAAAAATGCATTCGATGGGTTATTCTACTTGACGTGATATCCAAGTCAGACCTGTGCTCCGAGGCCCCGTGAGACTCACGGTGAGTTACAGACCCCGTGTGAAGAGGATCGCCGCGCACCTTGAGACAAAGGGGTCAGGTATTAGTGTGAGTTCAGAGAACTTTCAAAATTGCCCTTTTAGGCTTGGATTTTAATGGTGTCTTTATTATGTCCAAGGAATGCAATTGTTGTGAAAAGGTAAAACGTTTATAGTTTTTTTAAGGTGATATCCTTAGTAACTTTATTTTTTAATAAGTGGTATGGCATTAACATTTCTCTCTGAACTCTTACGTGGGTTACTTGTTCCTCGTGCTAACATGCACTGATGAAGTGGTCCAATAATCTGGATAAACCCAACTAAAGCCCAGAGCAGCATCTGCTGGGTGCATTTTTTTGTTAGTGCAGTTCTTTATCTGGTCCAGTCTCTCACATAGCCATTTCCCGTGGCATCATGGGAGCTGCACTCAGGGAATGCGCTGCTCAGCAGCGGTCACGCGGCCGCATTTCGCTAGGTTCACAGTTTGTTGAAAGCCCAGTGTGACTGAACTAAGCGGAAAGCTACAGAGGCCATGATTTCAAATTATGCAGAAATAAAAAAACACATGTTTTGTTTGTTCATTTCGTTCTGCGTACTTATGATGTTTGGTTTTTGCTCTTCAGGTTTTACTGGGTGTGGCATGTGGGAGACCTAAACACGATTTTCCGGCCTTAAAAACCACGAGGCTTTGGTTGCAGCAGCAGCCAGGCCCCATTCTGTGTGAGATGTAATGGCACCCGCTCCTAAAACAAGCGCGCGCGCCTCGCACGGCAGCAGGGGGAGGGGGGAAGAGGAGGGAGCCTGCACGATTCACTTGCGGGAGCGAGCGGCGCCAGGAGCGATAATTGCTACCATATGGCGCTGCTCGCTCCCGCAAGTGAATCGCCAAACGTGCACGCGTTGCCATTGAAGGCAATGGAACGCGTGCACGTTTTAGGCTGAAAAGCCGAATCGATGGCAAAAGGTCTTTTTGCCTACGCAGCGCATGCGCGCTGCGTAGGCGAGACCTAAAAAGGGTTCATCTATTGTGGGTAGTGGATGTAGAGGTGCTCTAGGGGGTTTATATCTGCTGTTTTTTTGACATATGGGGCATTCACGACAATACATTTTCACCTGTCTATATATCCCTGGCCAATAGAACTTCTCCAATATCAGCTGCTCTGTTTTCTCTTCTCCGAAATGTCCCCCCAATAAATGACTGTTGACCATATAGAGGACTTTTTCCCGGAACGGGGTGGAAACCAACAACTGAGGGGCACTAGTGGACACGGCTTTTCTATATAATAGTCCGTTTTTAATAAAAAAAATAGGGACATACGTGTAGAGGGTCTTCATTGGTCAGGGCTTTGTTCCAGGCTTCTTGCAAGACTGGATCCTCTCTTTGTGCCGCGTAGAAGTTTCTATCGCTCTCCCATGGATTCTCTTCTGTCTGGGCTGGGAAGGCAGATATAGGTTTTCCATTTTCTTTCCGTCTTTGGTTTTTCGTTTTCCTGACTTTGGAGGGTGGCCATTCTGGATTGTCATCCTGAGAAAAGGGGGCGACAGTCCACCAGTCTTTCTCGTCCGGGTTTGCTTCCAAGAGCAACTGAGATAGCTGCGGGTAATCATTCCCCAGTATAACCTGTTCCGGTAGTCGAGGAATGAGACCAACCTTTAAACTGGATCCTGGGTCAGTAGCATGTTGTATGCGTACATGAGTAGTGGGGTATTGTTTCGTATCCCCATGGACGCAGCGTATATTCACAATCCCATCGGTTTCTCCGAGCTCGTGTCCAAGATCCTGAGGACGTATAACGCTCTGCCGACATCCTGTATCAGCTAGTGCGGTCATGGGCTGTCCATTCACTGTTATGCCACATCGGTAAGGGGGTGATTGGTTGTTCTGGGAAAGACAGCAATAGTTTCTAGCAATTCCTACTTCCATTGGCTCTTCCTTCTGTGGACAGAAGCGTGCTATGTGACCTAGTCCGCCACAGTTAAAACATTGTGGTCCGGGAGCAGGGGCTCTAAACACAGGAGGACCAGGAACTCTGAACACAGGGGGACCTGGGACAATGGTAACAGGATCGGGTTTTCGAACAAGCGGATGTCGGGGAGGACGATGAACCCCGCTTATCCCTCCTTTCCAAGGGGTTTCCTCTCGTCCTTTTTGTGCTTCTTGAGCTCTGCTGTAGGCACTCGCGATCTCCACTGCGGTCTCTAGGGTAAGATGTGCATGTTGCCTGACCCATTTTTGAATGGGTGGATGGAGTGAGGATAGGTATTGCTCTAAATATACTTTAGCCATAATGTCCTCCTTGGTGGCGGTAGCAGGTTTCAACCACCGGTCGTCCATGTCCTTTATTCTAAAATATAGGGCTCCGGGGGTTTCCTGAGGACCCTCTTTGATTTGTCGGAACCTCATTCTATATGTTTCATCGTCGACACCTAATCTTTCCATGATGCACTGTTTTATCTCTGCATATGGGGTTACTCCTAGGATATTGGCCGCTTGATAGGAAGCCTGAAGTTCTCCGGACAGTAGGGGTCCTAAATACTGCCCCCACTTATCCACTGGCCATGCGGCTGCCAGAGCCATCCTCTCAAAGTTGTTGAAGAAGTAATCGGGATCTTCTCCGCTTACATATTTCTGTAGGATTACGGATGGAAGTGTACTCGGGGCTCTTTGTTGGCCGATGGCGTCAGCGAGTTTCCCCATTGCGGTGTCATGGGTTTGGCCTTGTCCAGTGATGACTTGTTGTAGTTTCCCTCGGTCTTCTTCTACAACCGAGAGGAACTTCTCCATTGCTTTCCCCAAACTCTCTTGGTTTTCAGCCATCCTGGCGAGTACGGCCTCCATGTCTCCGGCAGATCCCACTTCTGACACCACTTGTGGGAAGGCGGGCCGGATAAATAGACGCGGAGGCTGTATGTAGTGGGCCAGTCGGCGGCTTTCATTTAAGGTTTCAGTTCTTTGAACAGGGAGAGTTGGTGGATCTTCGGCTTCCTTCTGGGTCTCCTTGCCTTCTTGTGGAACCTCGCCTTCGGCTGTCCCCTCTTCCGTCCGGTCTTCTCCACTGTCGAGGATTCTCCCACAGAGGCTCATAGGAGTAAGTAAAAGAAAGGAGCCGTCAGTTACCTTTTAAACGGTACACACGTAGGCGGTATTGTGCCCGTCACCACACCCGGTTGGTGTTTTGATAAGAACCTCAGACAGGATAGGGGTTACTAGTGAGGGTAGGGGAAGTTTGTGAATGAGTTTAGGGCAGGGTAGGATTGTGCACGAGGAAAGCTTTAGGCCATCCCCAAAATCCTAATGACAAGTGATTGAAGATAACTATCCGTGAGGGTAGGGGATCAGAAAAAACGTGAACTCACCCTCGCACCCCCCCCTTTCTCCCGCCAACACCTAATCGCCCACCTCCCTCCTCCCCTGTACCTCTTTCCCCTGCCCACGGTCACTCACCGGCTCTGCCGCAACTCTCCTAAGTTGCGGCCGCTCTCCAGCCTCCTCCTGTGGGGACCACCAGTCTTCGCACCACCTCTCGTCTTCTTCTCCAGTTTCCTCTTCTTCCTCTTTCGATTCCGCGTCCTTCTTCTTCCCTTCTCCTTCGTTTTGCAACTTCCTCCTCTCTCCGGCACCTTCGCGCCCTCCGTGGTTTGATTCCGTCCTTTTCTCTCCCTGTTGCGAAGTACTTCCGGGGTTAATCCCTCCTCCTTCCTCCGCGGCGTCCCGAGTGTCTCGTTCCTGATATGGGCAGAGCACAGGGGGGGGAGGGGGGTTATCCTTACGGAGGACGTCGCTAGGGAATTCGGAATCCGCGATTCAGTCACCACAGGTAATCCATCTCCGCTATTACGGCTTGGCAAAAGGCGTGTCCCGACCGGCACCCTCTCACACTGACATTATGAGATGTGGTCACGGCGGAGAAGGGCCACCAGGGGGGTTTTTTGTCACTTGTCGTGGCCGCCGTGGCCCCCGGGCTACTACTCGCTGCCTGACCGCAGAGCGCTATTACTACTCACCCCACGCGGCCTCTCGGGTTTCACCCGGGGGACGGGGAAGTCGCTGAAGGTGCACGACTACTGCAAGCTGATATTCCCTCTGAGTTGAGTCCTCACTGTTGCAGAGGAGAGGGGGGCCCCCCAGGCTCATCACACACTCTCAGGTGTCCGCCCCACTTTATGGACAGGCTCTGTGACCTCCAATGACTCTTCTAGTCACCCTGGCCTCAACTCGCGGCCCCCACTTCAGGCCGGTAGAATCAAACACAGGTCATCACGCCGTACTGACCACCGCGCGTCTCTGCGCCACTCTTCCTTTTGGTGATATTGCCACTGTGTGCCCAGTGTCTGGAGACTGCTGCCAGTACAATGTTCTGCGCCCGATACACTCCGCCACTGGGGCCCCCCCACGCAGCGCGGGGAGTCACTTACTTCTTTTCTTCGGCGGCCGTATCTACCCCGGGGCGCGCAGCACTCCTCAGTGAAGGCCCGGTGGGGCACCTCGTTTGAAACTCGAAGCCAGCAGGCCCAGTGCTCCACCTCCGATCCCCACAGGCTTTGCTGGCACCTAGTAGCGATTATGGCCCCTCTCACCCTCTTCAATGTGCCACTTATGGGGAAGTCAGCCCTTCGGCCTCTTTAGCCACTGCCGCCGCCCCAGGGGTCTCCGCCGCCGCGCACTGCCGAGGCACCTCCCTGCAGGCAGCGAGAGTCCCGGCTTGGCTCACCTACTTCAACAGCAGTCAGGCTCGGCCGCTATGGGTCTCGGGGAGCCGGGTCTGGTGATTGGCACTCGCCCAGGATCAGGAAAGCAATCTGAGGCCCCCGACTGTCGCAGGCACCTCGCCGCCCTCGCGTGGCTCAGTCGAGTACTCGAGTCCGCGGTCTCCGTGGGACTCTGGGCCCTGATGCGGGGCGCGATGGTTTCAGGACTCCGGAGACAGCCGGCTCGCCTCCAGCTTCCTCTTCAGTTACTCCCAGACTTGGGCGTCCATTCTTTGCAGCGCTTACGGATCATTTGGTCGGATTAATTCGCAGCAGGCTTTGGAATCGAGCGGAGCTACACCAGTTCGCGTCCGTCCATGTCGACGAGTAGCCACGCCCTCCATCAGTGGCTCCTTAATACTTCATCAAATCCCCTTTCAAAAGCAGAAATCACATAAAAAGAAATATCATCAGATATCATACAGAACAAAAGCAAGAGAAGAAAAGGAGACAGCTAGAGTGGCATCATTGGAACCCCATCATTAACATTAACAGCAAAGGACATTATACTCACTGAAAACATGAAATCCGTAAAGTCAAAGCTAATTATTTTAGGGAGCAAATTTCCTTAGCTACAAGCTTATCCAGCGAATTGTTTAAAATATATAAAGAGCTAGTAGTACTAGACAGTGAGTGTGAAGGGTTAATTCCTGCCCAATCCTTTTGTGATCCTCTGGCAGACTCATTTCTATCCAAAATTAAAACACTGAAAGCCAAGGCCAAGCAGTGGTCAGCTCAGTTAATTATCATTTTTGTGCATTGTTCAAAATCTGCCCACCACTGTAAATTGCTAATGCAGGCGACTGTAATATCAAGAATCCTGTACCTCATGGCTGAGTATGGAGGGTCCAGAAAAAGAAATCCTTAAGCTTTTTAAGGGTGCAAACACATTTGTAAGAGTCTCTATTTGCTTTGCAGATGGCTAGGCTGTTGCCATTACAAGGCTGTCATTACAACGTGGTACCTTCACCACAATGTTATTCCAATGTAATTACAGTTGCAATGCATGTTGTTTCAAGGCGATATTTTACAATGTAAGTAAGCATTGCTAAGCAAAGGGTTTGAAAAGATTTTTAGGGTTTATGAGTAGGATGTAAGGGTTATGGGGATGGAAAGAGGGGTTAGGGGGTTTAACATCCATAAACAAATAAGGTTTATTAGGGTTTATGTGGTGGGATGTAAGGATTATGGGGGTGGTAGGGGGATGCTGGGTGGTTTACCCTCCATAATTAAAACATGTTTCACTAGTTTTTTAGGTTTTAGTGGTGGGTGTAAAGTGGTCAAGGGGGGTTGGGGAGGTTTACCCTCATTAGAACATGTGCTTTTTAGGGTTTATTGGTGGAATGTAAGGATTATAGGGGTGGTAAGAAAATATGTTTTTGGGAATTAGGTGTTTAGGCATCAGATATAAGGATTATAGGGTGGTAGGGGCGGTTGTGTTTTTTTAACCCTCATACAAAAATGTCTATAGAGTTGGGATGCAAAGGTTTCAGGGGACTCACGCATTAGAGAATGTTAGCTATTTTTGTATTAATTTTGGCTGCCAGTATTTATTTTTACAGATATATATATATAAGGTTAGTGACATTATAGTTAGGAGAATATTTCAGTCGCAACATTAATGTTTTGAACTAAAAACACAGAAATTCACCAGTTAAAGTTAGCAGACCTCACTATAACTTGCTCCCCCGCCATGCACTGCTTATGACCTCACATATTACATCACTCATGACATGTTCCATGACATCATTTATGACATCACTCATGACATCTCAAATGACATAATTAATGACATCACTGATGACATCATCAAATTAATGTGTTAATTTGTTTCATAGTTTGCATAGTGGCAAGTAGCTACCGTATTACATTTCTACCTAATTTTGTACAGCCTGTGTCCAGGTAGTGGATGTAAGCGTTTACAAAACGCATGTGCTCCTAATGCATCATATGTGTGTAGAGGTACTGAACATGTTATAAATCTTTGTATTGAACAGTGACTGTGTACAGATGACAGTTGACGACTTGTGTCCACTATGTTCCACACATGTTTTTCGGTTTGCAGAAAAAGTTTCCAACAGGGCAAAGATTTTGCGTAGTAGATACTAAGGGGCCAATTACGATGCGGCCCGTAAAGGCCGCATCGTAATGGGCCGCTCGGTTTACTTTCCGACCGCCTCATTGTGATGGAGGCGGTCGGAAAGTAATCCGGACGGTCATTCCGGCTGGTTTCCGACGGGCTCGGAGAGCTCGTCTGCCAGTCGGAAGCTGGCCAGTAATCTCAAGGGTGGGCCTTTCTGCCCTTGAGATTACGATGCACGGTTTCCAACATGGTTTCCATGCCGGCCTGTCCAACATGGACACCATGTCAGAAAGCGTGTTTTGGGGCCCCCAGCAGGGCCCCCTTTGGTGCACGGCCTCCGGTTGGAGGCCAAGGGGGCACCTATGGTGCCTCCCTCTTGATCCCTGCACCTTGTGGCATGCACCGTGTGGTGCCTGCCACGGGGTGCAGGAATGAACTGCACCTCCCTCTCATCAATGGGAGCTTTTGTTATGGCCGGTTTACAGCTGTAACACGAGCTCTCATTGAGGAAAGGGAGCATGGGACTGAACAGTGTTCAGTCGCATTGAAATGAGTCGGTCGGGACCGCTGACCGGGTGTCGGTCGGTCCCAGGACCGAGTCGGTGTCGGGCGGAAGCAATTACGCTTGACATCAAAATAAGCCCCTAAGTATTGTAATCATTCTTGAATTATTAGACAGAATTATCTTAGCATGACAATTTCTATAGAACATAGATGACTGTGTGCACCAGGTACTAACCTATGTACATGCGCTTCTTTCGCTTTAGAATATGGACTATCTGTAAAGTGTTTACCACGATATGAAGGCTGCAGGTAGTATGTTCTTAAGCATCTTCAGACCCTGGTTATTTTAAGCGAATAGTGCCTTTTTGACAAGTGTTGCATAGAGTGTACACTATTCTTAGTAGATACTTTTTAATACTCTGTGGTGTATTTCTCATGCGAGTTTCACTGTCTGAAAACAGTGTGGTACAGAGTAAACTCTTTCCATAGAATAAACACTGTTTACAGTACCCACTTTTCTACTCATACCAACTTCATTTCTCAATGTAAGTTCAGTGACTGTGAGGGGTTTGATGCAGATAAAAGCTGTTTGTATTAGGGCATTAATTTTGGAACAGACGTTGAGTATATTAAGGAACTTGGCTTTCTCTGAACAGTTGTATACATGTTGTACACCGTGTGCAATATGGATTTCCCATATACCTGTGGTTGATTGTTAATTAGGCCACCCATGAAGTGTATGGTATAGGGTCAATGTTGCACATTACACATGCTTGCTAAACCTAAGGGAGTTGTACCTGTGATGGCATTAATGATGCTTTATATTATTCTGAGCTATTTTGTACTTACTTTTTAGAACTCTAATGCCATACTGGTTTATAGAGTAATGTGTATAAAAGAAGCTTGGATAATGTCATAAGTGATGTCATCAATGTCATAAATTATGTCATAGAACATGTCATGAGTGATGTATAATGTGAGGTCATAAGCAGTGCATGGCAGGTCTGCTAACTATAACAGGTCAATTTCTGTGTTTTTTTTTTAGTTCAAAACGTTAATGTTGTGACTAACACATTCACCTAACTATAATGTCAGTTTAACCTTCATTTTTTTCAGTGAATTGCTAAGGTTTAAAAAACAAAACAAAACAGATCTTTTTATCCTACCTAACTATATTGTTATTTTAACCTTTGTTTTTTTCAATGAATTTCTAAGCTTTTTTTAAAAACAAAAACAGATCTTTTTATCCTACCTAACTATATTGTTATTTTAACCTTTGTTTTTCCAGTGAATTTCTAAGGTTTTTTAAAAGGGAACAGGTCTTTTTATCTCACCTAAATATAATGTTACTTTAACCTTTGTTTTTTTGAAAGAATTTCTACGTTTTAAAAAAACCCAAAAACTGATCTTTTTATCATAGCGTTACTTTAACCTTTGGTTTATTAAGTTAATTTCTAAGGATATTTTTAAACAAAAATCTCACCTAACTATAATATTACGTTAACCTTTGTTTTTTTCAATTAATTTCTACGGTAAAAAAAAATACCCAGATATTTTTATCACACCTACCTATTACGTTACTGTAACCTTTCGCTTTCTGAGTGAATTTCTAGTTTTTTTTTAACGTAAAGTAATATTTTATTACCATACAAAAAGCCAACCCCCGATGCACACAGCCTTAGGCCGTGTGCAGCCAGGGGGTTGGCCACAGGGGCTGGCCTATGAACAGGACCTGCAGCATACCCCCCACAGCCAGCCAACCTTTCATCACACGCGACGTGAGGTTGACAGCAGGCAGCCACCCCCACACCGCACACTGCCTTTGGTCATGCATGGCATGCGGTTAGCCACAGGGCCTGTCTTGCAGCCAGGCCCAGCTTCCAACTCCCTGCAGGCAGCCAACCCCACTCTGCACACAGCCTTTGGTGTGCACAGCGGGGGATTGGCCATGACTTGGCCTGCCGCCAGGCCCTGTTGCTAAACCCCCAGCATGCTGCCAACCCTACACCGCACACAGCCTTTGGCGTGCTCAGCATAGGAACCCCATCCCCTGGGGTGAAAACATATATATTTAGGGGAATGGGGCACAGCCCCCTTCATTGACCCTCAATTCGCCCCGGGGCCAGTTCCAATAAAAGGGCCCTCTTCCCCAATCCTTAAAAGACCCCGGGGACCCGAACTGCAGGGCCAAATACAATTAAATTGGGGAGGAGGGTGTAGAGCTCCCTCCCTGAGCCTTCTTAGGCCCCGGGGAACCCATTCCCCGGGGCCATAATCTAAGAGGAGCAGGGTATCTAGCTCCCTCACCCTGAGCCTTAATAGGCACCGGGGATCCCATCCTCAAATACAATAAAAAAGGTGAGAGACTAGCGCCACCCCCCTCCCTGAGCCTTCTCAGGTCCTGCGGACCCCATCCCCTGAGGCAAACCTAATGAAAAAGGGCTAGGGGCCACTCAGCCCCCCTCCCCGAGCCTTCTCTGGCCCGAGGACCCAATTCCTCGGGCCAAACCAAACCAAAGTGTAGTGTGGTCGCTTGGTCCCCCTCCTCGAACCTTATGAGGCCCGGGGACCAAATCCCCGGGCCAAATATAATAAAGAAGGGGAGAGAGGCCAGGGAGCCCCTCTTCTCAGGCCCCAGGGACCTCATCCCCCAGGGAGATGCAGTTTTTTTTAAAAGGGGAGGGGGGCCGCGTGGCCTACCTCCCCAAGCCTTCTCGGGCCCCGGAACCCCATCCCCTACCCAATCCACTTAAAAAGGGGAGGGTGGTTGCGTTGTACCTCTCCCTGAGCTCAATTAGGCCCTGGGACCCCATCCCCCAGGGCCTTATTTATTTTAAAGGGGAGATGACCGCATGGCCCCCCTCTCTGAGCCTCATTAGGCTATGGGGGTCCCATCTTCCAGGGCCGTATTTATTTTAAAGGGGAGGGTGACTGCGCCACCCCCATCCTTGAGCCCATTACGTCACAGAGACCCCATTCCTCGAGCCTGCCTTTAATATTGGTGGGTGCCCACCAAGGGCAACCACAAACAGTCCTTGGGGGGCCGTGAATGGAGCCCCAGGGCCCCCACTGCCCCAGCCAGCTCCTCGCATACTGTGGGAGCCAGAATTGCTCTTACCTGGAGGGAGCAGCAATTAATGCTGCTCCCTCCATGCGGAAGCAATATGTTGTTCTGTTTCCTTGCCCGCATTAGTGCGGGCAGGGAAACAGATCTCAAGTCTGCTCCCGGCCGGCGGGAGCATTTTTAAAGCTCCAACCCACTGGGAGCAGACTTTGTGTTTGGTCCTGTTTAGCTTCAGACAGGAACAACCACATGTTTCCCTGCCCACACTGATGCAGGCAGGGAAACTACTGTGTCCCGGGGGTCACAGCATGTGAGCTGACCCCACGGGATGGGGTCTCTGGGGCCAATAAAGGGTCGGCGGGGTGCACCCCCCGTTTAAGTAACATGACGGCCCTGGGGGATGGGGTCCGCATGGCCTTTTTAAGGCTGGGGGGCCCTCTCCTTTGAATGAAAAAATCAGACAAATTGTGAATTCTAACTGGCATATTTTAAACACTGAGACTGACGATACTTCAAAAGTCCTTAAGCCGATGTTCGCGCATTGCCGCAATAAAAACATCAAAGACATTGTGGTGAGATCACGTTTTAAAACCAATTCTCCTTTGATCCAAAAAACTATTGATGGTTCTCAACCAGTGGTTGGAACAAATAGGCGTTCTCAATGTATAGCTTGTAATTCAGCCATACAATCGTCAACCATTACGCACAAAAGGTTGGAGAGGTGTGGTGCAGCGGCCAGGGCAGCTGACTTCGGAGCACAGGGTTCACGGTTCGATCCGGCGGCAGCTCAGCTCAGCACCATGTGACTCTGGGCAATAGCTCACTTAATTTCCACTACGGCCCCCAGCGCCTTGAGACCCGTAAGGGTGAGTAGCTGCGCTATATAAAAACGGACTTACTTACTTACAAAAGGTTTACAGTGAAATCTACCAGATTATCCAATTGCAAGACTAAAAATGTGATCTACTTTCTATCATGTCTGTGCGGCTTAGGCCATGTGGGAGAAACTTCTAGATCTATGGCCATTAGATTATCTGAGCATCGTTCGGCCATCAGAACTTCAAAATTTTCAGCTCCGTTGGTTAAACATTTTATGGAGTTTAAACATAAGCCAGATGAAATTAAATGGTTCATTTTGGAAAAAAACAACAGTTTACAGGACCCCCTCAGCACTGAAGTCAGAAAACACAGAAGTATTTTGGATTTTCTCTTTAAATACCTTTAAAAGGGTCTAAACAATTAATTACCTCGGGAAAATGCCATTTGTTACAATAACCTCAACAAATAGACATTCCTTGTTATATTTTGGAGTCATCACATGAAACTTCACTTTTGTTTCATATCGTAAGTTCATGAATCAGGTTTTGGTCCCATTTCGTAGCCTTGACTGCATTTTTCATCCTTTCTCCTGGATGTCATTTGTCTTTGCAGTCCTCCTTCGATTTCCACTATCGGGAACATGCCGGGATGCACCTAGTCCTTTTTAGGTCGAGCCTAGCGCAGCGCGCATGCGCTGCTCTAGGAGAGGGCCTCTTGGAATCACTCCAGACTTTTAGCAAGCTCGTGCATGTTGTTGGCACATTTTATTGGCCTTTGCATGTGGCTTTCAAAAATGAAACACGCAATTGGCCAAAGGCGGGTGCATGTCCCACCTTTTCTAAAAATGTTTACTCCCACAGCATCCACCTTGCGGGAGCGAGCAGTGACGCGCAGGGTGCCATCTGTTGTGTGTCATATTAGAAAGGTTGCTTTCAGTTTTGCGGCCGCGCAGCTGCGCTTCTTAAAGCTGGAAAACACCTCCCCGCCTCCTCCTCCCCTACCCATTCCTTCCCTCCGCTGGCTCCTTCCCGCCTCCTCCTTTTTTGCTTGAGGACCTTACGGGAGCCTTTTTCCAGGAGCCGGCTGTGACAGGAGGAGACGCATAACTTAGACCTCTCCTGCTGGCCGATGAGCGAAGTCATCTTTGTCGCTCTTCAGCACACCAGCTTTATTTTTGGGTGCAAGAGCAAGATTTGCGCTTTAGAGTAACTTCTTTTGTCTGCAGTCAGGAGGTTTTGTGAGCTGAGCTCCAGCCTTTCTAAAGGTTGAGGAATCTTGGTTCCCCTGAGAACCAGGACTTCGCTTGGGTAATCCTGAGAACGGCTGACCTGCCCTTGTAAAAGTGCAGTTTTAGATTTTTATTTTGTAGCTGTGAACAAGGCCAGTTTCCTAAAGTTCCGGGCAGCGTTTTCTGCTTTCGGATATTATACAGCGCTTTAAAGCCTTCTGTTCCTTGGTTCATTTTTTTTAATTTATGTCCGTAACCAAAGCCATGCCGTGCTCTGGGGCATACTTACTTGTTGGAGTTCCGAGAAGTTGTGTGCAACATAAACCTCTCTATATGTGTTGTATAGATGGAATGCCCCTGGGTGCCGACTAGTTTCAAGTGTGGGTTAATAAAGCATTTCAGACGCGTTTAACCGGGGTAAAAGAATTTGTAGATGGCTGTTTGTAGAACTCGATAAAAGGCATTGTAATTTATAATGGCAATAGGTCAAAATCTCGTTTTTATAGTAGTGCTTAATTTGAGCTGGTGTTTTCCTGCACTCCCCACCGCATTTAATTGTCAACACTGGCACTTTCAGTGCAAACTGGACCCAAAGGTTTTGGAGTGCTTTTTACAAGCACCATGTAAAGACATATTAAAACGCATTATAACACGCATAGGTAAAACTTATTTCTGATATATTTTTTATTTATAAACTGCGATGTTACAGCGCAAACGGAATGGAAACTTTCGAACAACATTCTTATCTCAGAACACAGTCCCGGGCACACGTATTGAGGATATGAATGGAACAAGGAGTCTCGTTTGAGATCAAATTGCTTGAGTCGACACCAGAGTGATTGTTGAAAGTTATTTAATGAGGCAACAACAAAAGAAAGCAACCAGCCGACACGTGTTTCGTCATACGGGAATGATCCTGTGACTCTTCAGGGCTGTATTGACAGTAACGAGTTAAGTGCCTGTAAAGCTTGGTCCATGGGAATGTGGTTCCACGAGGCCAGTAAACGATAAAAACCGGTCGGGGGATCCAGGAAGACAGGTCTGGCCCTGTGTAGGGACGTGACCTGGAGGTCAAGGTAACAGTGGAGGCGAGCAAGGGCGGGTGCGCCCAGAATGACAGTTCACGAGGACCATCCGGTGTCCGTGTTGAAAGAGAGAAGAGGCGGGTGAGCCGTGTAGTGGCGGGATAAAATGAAACCTCGGTGGATCACGTTGGAAGAAGTCCTGATAGTTGGAGCAAGGTGGCGGGTGCGCCGTACAGATATCAGCGTGGTGGATGACGAAAAACACTGGGCTCGAGACGGTCCCGCCACCCTAATCATGATTTGACCGCCACCGCGGCGGTCGCATCTGGCGTTTTAACATTGCGGCGGGTGCTGCAGGCTGCAGCACCCTCCGCAATGGTGGAATGCCATGTTGTGCATTTCCATGCACAACGTGGCAGGCACCGCGCGGTGCCTGCCACCTTGTGCATGGACATGCAGGGGGGTACCATGGGTACCCCCCAAGTGCACCCCCTCACTCCCCCAGCCGCCATGGAAAGGCCCTGGAAATCAACCATCATAATATGGATGGCGGTGCCTGCTAGGCACCGCCACCATATTAGGGGCCAAGTCCGCCCGGCCAGCAATCGGAACGATTGCCGACCGGCGGAAAAGCGGCGGACGCACTTTGCGTCCGCCGCGATACCCCCCGCCATCATAATATGGCGGGGGTAATACTCGTTACGATGTCGTAATGACCCCCTAAGTGATTTGCCCAGGATCACAGGATGTTGGGCCAATGCCAAAAATCATACTTTGTTCCCCAGCTCTGAAATCGGCACCTTTCACTGCTATGTCGCGCTCCATTACAATGCATGTTCTAGCAAGCCATCTTCCCTCCTCACTATCCTTACTTGCAGCCGCCTCCCACACCACTTCCACATCAAGGCTGCTTCCACCCGCCCGTTGCCCCGTCACAGCACTTCAAATGCTTGCATTTTTCAAAGGTGTAAAATAAATATTTCATTAAAGCCACCTCACAAGGGTGAGACAATAGACACAAGAGTGTGTGCATGTATATGTGCGCGTGCATACCTGCATGCATGTGTGTCTCAGTGTGCACATTTGCATAGGTATGTAGGAGTGCCTGTGTTTGTGTGTGCTTATATATCTGCATGCGTGTGTGGGTAAATGTATCTGCTCTTGGTAGTACTGTATATGTATGTGCATGCTTGCTATATGCATTTCTATATGCATGTGTGTGTCTGTGTTTGTATGTGCTCCTGCTTGCATGCGTATGTGTGCATGAGTGTGTATATGTATGCTTGTGTGGTTGCATCTATCAGTGTAAGCGGCTGCAGGTGGCTGTGTTTCCAAATGTGTGCATGTCTGTCTGTGCATGCATGTTTCTATGTTTCTGTGCTTGCATGTTTGTGTGTGTCTATCTGTGCATCTATGTTTATATTTAAGAGGTTTTTTTAAATGCTCACAAAAGACCCAGGGGGTGAGTGAAAGTGTTTTACTAAAAACAATATCTGCGACAATAACTACTGCCTCGGAAAAGATTAGCCTCATTAGCACTTAAAAGGGGCCATCCAGGGAAGGGAAAAACAGTTCTCTTTACCTAGTACTGGCACTACATATCCAGCAATCGTCAACAATGTTTGACTATGTCTGCCATGGGTCTGAGACCTATTGTGACATCATTACCAGGATGGCCATATAAGGCAACAAAAATGATTATTACTTTATTATAACTTCTCAACATGCTGCACAGCAGGTACACTGCTCTACAACATAGCCTAAACACATTAGCAAAGCCAATAAGTCTGGCAAAACACTTATAAGGTCCCAAAGGCGAGACCTATTGGCTATGCCAATGCTTGTTACATTTTTCCCCAAGCTAGGTCATTGCTTACGCTCCGACCCACTCCATATTTGGCAGCTAAGCTTGCCGGGCCGCACACTGAGCTTTGGTCGGTACTGAACGGCAGCATTTCTTATCATCGGTCTGAAAACAGCAGCCGGTCAGTGTTTCCCTGCCGACCGGAATTCTCATAATTGCTGTTTCCCTATAATATATCCATTTTCTTGAGTATGTTTATCCTTTGATCGTTTCTTTCATATTTTATTTATCTTAGCTTATTTATGCCCTCTGGAGATACCTGTACTCCACCGTGCCTGGAACCTGAGGCTTTCAGTTATTTCATTTACTTCTTTGCCAATAAAATGTCTCTTTTTGGCACACAAATTGGACTCCAATTACGAAGGTATTGCTTTCCAGACGTGGGTGCTTTCGAACACATATCTATCCTTCACCCAAGTTTTGGTGTACACAATAGTGTTTCATGTTCACTAGGTGACTTTATACATCTTTCACCTGGGTTTGTGAGTCAGGCATTCCACGCTGATATGTCAAAGACATTCTTTTAGGGTGCTGCTCTAGAGCATAGTATGCATGCCTATTACCAGGTTCTTGGGATACCTTCGAAGACCGGTTTTTCCATCAGTTCCTTTTTTTTTATATTTGAGCACGGTGACCTTTGGAACATATTTATTTCCCTCTAGTTTGACGTATTTACGATCATACACGTTCGTTTCTTTTTCATCATTATACAGATTACGTGATTTTATTCGATCAGTCTACATTTTATGCATTGGTGCTGCTTGTATACATTTCGTCCTGGAGTTTCCCCAGTGAACTTTTTCTCATCGGATGACGACATACATGTTGAAACTAACAAGTCTTTGTTGGGATTTAAATCATACTTAAGGATTTGATACCCACATCCCCTCTTGGGTAAGTACATCACCCTTAGTCGAATGATTTTATTTACTTCTCTGGCATTTCTTTCCTATATCCCTGCTAGTCTCTTATTCATATCAGGTGTCAGTATCTTTGTGGCGGTCCTTTGCTGAAATGTGAACGGACACAAGGAAACAACTTCAAAGTGTGGTTTCACCTTATTTATTCAGTACCTTTTTCTCACAACAAAATGAGTTGGGCTTTTGGCAGTGGTGACTCTCTCCAATAGACCACCTTAAGAGCCATCTTTTATCTTTTCTGTTTCTTTCTTTTGGTTCTTCTTCTTTCTTTCTTTTTTTAATCTAGACTTGCCTTATTCATTTATGGGCATTAAAGTATTTGAGATTATACATATATATCAATAAGAATTCTCTTTTCATTTTCCTGTTGAACATGTGAAATTCTACAGGTACTAAGTCCATGTTGTGGCTCTTTTCCTGAAGAAGGCGCCCCAGTTCGCCGAAACGCGTGTTGAACAAAATTCATTTGCTGCCACGTTTACATTTTATATTGCATTCTGTATCATATGTCACTTCATGCAATAATAATACAGAGTTGATTATTGGATTATTTAGTGATTTAACATTTCTCTATTGTGCATCATATTGGTACATTTTTAACCTGTACATACTGTCTTTCTATTTATTTTGTACATTTTTGTCTTGTCTTTTGTATTTTCCACTGTCTTTGTACTCTGTTGCTTTTTTGAACACTGTGTTTTCATTGATATATTTATGATTATTTGTATATGTTAGGAGGTTTTTAAACCCCATTAATCTAATATCAGATGTATGTATCAATCTAATTAAAGTATATATTTATTTTTCACATGTTCTTCAGGTTTGTTTAGTTATCAGTTATTCAACCTCATTTCTGGTTGCCAAGGGGTCATTATTTACATTGGTTGTCTGTTTCCCTTGGAACCATTATCATTTTCAGGGGGGGATCCTTTTTTTTCACATTGAGTTGCCTGCATGTTTTCAAATCTCGCCCAAGTGGGCTTGTCATATGCTCAATCATACACCTTAGAGCAGTGATACTCAAAGTACGGCCCTGGGGCCGCATGCGGCCCTCCTGACCTTTACAGGCGGCCCCCTGGGCAGCAGCAGCACTGGGCTGCTGTTTACTCGAATCAGCACTAACATGAATAAAAATGTTAAATATACAACAAGCACGTATTTAAAGGTTAATTGCAGTTAGGGAAAGGAAGAAACTAGGCCCTTAACTTTAGGAACACCTTCATTTTTAAAGACAGTAAACATGTAAAAATACCATAGTCTTTTAAAAATTCAAAAAGTGTATTTCATTGACCTGTAGAACCATTTCACTTTGGTAAATCAAATTTTAGCAGTGCATTCAGAAGTATTTTTCTTAAAGTGATGGTTTCCAAACATTAATTTAGAAACGTTCATGCTCCCCCCCACCCCCCCCGACAACAATGCCATCATTACATCCAAGCACAGGAGATGATTTTGAACAGCATACATCCTGAAGTCATGTTATGTTATGTTATATAAATTTCTAACGCGCACAGATACTCCCGGCGCGAGCTTGAAAAGGGTCGGAGTCAGAGTCAGAAGACAGAAGTTAAAAAAAAAGAGTTTTCAGTTTTTTCTTAAAAATCATCGGATCTTTGACGCCCCGTAAGGCCAGTGGCAAAGCATTCCATGCCAGTGCAGCTATCCGGGTAAAGGAGCGCCCTCCAAGCCTCTGGCGATTAAACCGCTGGGTCTGTGCCAAAAGTTGGGAGGAAGAGCGCAGCTATCTCACCGGAGAATAGAAGGCAATCCTCTTCTGCAAATAGATGGGTCCCAGACCGTGGAGGGCTTTGTGGGCAATGGATAAGATTTTAAATTTTATTCGCACCTCCACCGGGAGCCAATGCAGAGAGCGCAAGTGAGAACGCACACTGCACCTGCTGGAAAGACCCAACAGAAGTCTAGCGGCCGAATTTTGAATCACCTGTAGCTTATTCAAAAGGTAACCCGGAATGCCCGCATACAGTGCATTACCGTAATCCAAGCGGGAAAGAATTAGAGCACGGACAACAGTTTCCTTAGCAGAATTAGGCAGAAGAGGAAGAAACTTCCTCAAGATCTTCAAAATGCCAAAGCAAGTGCTGGCCAACTTCTTAACCTGCGAAGAGAAAAGCAAGTTCTCATTAAACCAGACCCCCAGATTCTTGACCGAGTCTCCCTTAAAACTCGGAAGGGAGAAACCGGAGGGCCATAGCTTCTCTCTGAAGTCGACAGGGAATTTTGCCGTACAAAAGGATCTCTGATTTTTCCTCATTGCACTTAAGCTGTGCCTGAGCAAGCCAGTGAAAAACTGAAGCTAAGCAATGTTGAGCCGGGGCAACTGCGTGCTCATCCTGACCCCAAGAGAACAGCAGCTGGGTGTCATCAGCTTAGGCCATCACCTTAGCCCCTAAAGCCTCCGCAAGGTAAACCAGCGGGGTAACATAGATGTTAAAGAGAAGAGGGCTAAGGGATGACCCCTGTGGAACACCCGTAGCCACTGGTTGAGGGACTGAGGCACATGGTGGAAGCCAGACCTGCTGCGATCGACCCTCCAGGAAGGACCTTATCCAGCCCACACGGACCCAAAAACGCCGATCTCCTGGAGGCGATCAAGGAGCAAGGCATGAGGCACTGTATCGAATGCCGCCGAGAGGTCCAGCATAACCAAAGCTGCCCTCCCGCCGGCATCCAGGCCCTCACGAATCGCCTCAGACACCTCTAATAATGCTGACTCAGTGCTATATGCAGCCCGGAAACCCGATTGGGCCGGATGGAGCAGGCCATAGGTTTCAACAAACTCAGTGAGTTGGTTTGTGACCACCTTTTCACAAACCTTGGCCAAGCTGGGCAGAAGCGAGATGGGACGATAATTACCGGGAATCGAAGGATCAAGGGACGGCTTTTTAAGGAGGGGGAGAATTTTTGCCTGCTTCCAAGATAATGGAACAAAGGCGTCCCGTAATGACATATTGGTAATCAGATTGACCTCAGGATTAATACAATCTGCGACGGAAGCCAGAAGTCTGGCCGCGCACCGGTCAGTAGGAGAGCCTGATTTCAGGGCCCTCAGGATCTTAAGGGTACTAGGGAAATCTACTGGCAAAAAAGATGAGAAATTATGCAGTGGATCAACTGAAGGCCGGACAGAAGGACAGGGCGTAAGCATAGAGGCACAAGATGAAAACGTGGCCTGGATGGCATAAATTTTGTCCAGGAAGAACTTGCTGAGAGTATTGCACCAGGACTCCGATACAGGCGAGGAGCAAGCCAGGGCCGTTGGAGACATAAAGCTTTGCACAATTGAAAAAATTTCTTTTGCATTATTATTGGCCTGGTCAATACGTGACGCAAAATATTGACCCTTAGCAGCGGCAATAGCGGCATAATAGCATTTTTGTTTAGCTCTAATGGTGAGTTTAGCCAACGGGCAGTAGCTGCTGGCACGCCAGGCCCTCTCCAGAACTTTACCCTCATGTTTCAGAGTTTTAAGCTCCGGTAGATACCAGGGTTTGGAAGGAGATTTCCTCACTAACTTAGGCGGGCGCAGTGAAGATAATGAAAACACAGAATCAGCTATCCATTTAGTAAACCCGGTCACGCTCCCTTCGAGATCTTGCTGACGGGTAGGCCTAGAGGCGGCCAAAGAGCTCATGAATTGAATAGGATCAATTTTACTGAACAGCGGAGGGCGGAGACAGCACATGGGCCGAGCTGGCTGAGCAATCTCCCAAGAGAAGCAGATGAGAAAATGATCCGACCAAGAAATTGGGGAGGGCTCAGCCACCTGAACAGGAAAATTAGAACAGATGAGATCTAAAATATGGCCACCCTGATGAGTGGGCTGAGAGACCCATTGAGAGAGATGAGCTAAGTGGAGGGAGTCACGAAAAACCACGGAGTCTTTAGCATCCTGTTGATCAAGGTGGAGATTCACATCACCCAATACCATATAATGGGAGAAGCGCAATGCACGCTCAGCTATAGCCTCCCCACAAGATTTGAGGAAGGCAGTAGCCGGCCCAGGAGGGCGGTAGATGAGGGAACCGCCCAGCGTAAAATGATCGGAGAGGTGGATACTAAAATCCAAGACCTCACACTCATCCCATATTCTTGAAGTGTCGCTATGGAAAGCCCAGTTATCCCTATACAAGATGGCTAAACCACCCCCTCTACCAACCAGGCGGTCCAGCCGACAGAGCTTAAAGCCAGCAGGGGTAGCCAGCGCAATGATAGGGTTAGAAGCTACATCAAGCCAGGTCTCCGTAACAAACAGCAGATCCAGAGAATTATCCAAGACCAGGTCAAAAACGTCAGCATGATGCTTCTTCAGTGATCTGGCATTTATAAGGGCAGCTCTAATGCGCGGGCATACTGAGGATATAACGAGCGGCTGGATCGGCAAGAGCTCTAATTTTGTATTTCGAGTTTCGCTTATATGTGATAATGAAGAAAAAGGAGGGAAATTGAAATAAAACAATTGCCCAGGATCACACTATTCGGTAAGTGGAGAAGCCGAGATTCATCCCAGGTTTTCTGGTTTTACATTACGTAATTGAGTTCAGCCACTAAATATACACCGACTTTACACCCCCCGTTGGCATCAGTGCGGCCCTCGGTCACACTAATGACCAAACTTTGCAGCCCCCGGTAAAATGTTTGTGAGTACCCATGCCTTAGAGCGATGGATATACAAAAATCTGAGAGTATTTTGAACATTTGGTTTAACAGAAATAAAAATACTCATATCAGAAAAATCAATAGGAAATCAATGGCAGTTGCCTACATGTCTTTAAATCTCGCCCAAGTGGACCCTTTGAGTTCTAGGAGCGGATGCTATGGTGTTAGGGGCCCAGGGTGGAGAGTAATTAATTTTTGGATAATTAATTTGGGATGTCGATATTTATTAGTTATTTTTGGCGACTGGATTTAGAGGCTCAGGGGTGAGTATTTATTTAATTTTTGTGTGTGAATATTTAAAAAAAAAATGAAGAACATTTTTGTAGATTGATTAAAAAAATCTTTTTGGAATAGATAAAGTACATTATGTATCAGTTTTAACATTTTCTATTCATTAATCCAAATAAACATACAACGTAGTAATATATTTTTAATAGTTTTTAAATTAGATAAATAAATTTTTCATAAATATTAAACGTAAATTAAACATTAAATGTAAGTATATATTAATTTTCTACAGTTAGTTTATTACTTTAAAAAATACAAATATATTTCTTGCATTTTATTATCAATTATTAAATATATTAAAATTAGAAAAGTATTTATTAACATTATTATCTTTTAGTTTCTGACAGACTTCCATTGATTTCTACCAGGACTTATCCTTTGTTTATTTTACTGGCATCATTTATCTTGTTCATAGTCTCTATTTTTACGTTTGTTTCATTATTTGGTGGAGTGTCACTGTCAAGGACGAAAGGATGCTGCTGTGACGATCATGAAGAATTAAACAATAACATTGAGAATGGGTACCTTCATTGTAAGGGGAGAATAAGGGAGGTTAGTTTAGTAAAGAAATGTAATTGTATGCATATTTTGTGTTTTAAAAAAAAACTTTTTCCCTATACAGGTTGATGGCGAAAGGGCCTTGTAAAGAACTTGTACAGGGAGCTCTGTTTTAAAAGCACAAAAATTAAGGCTAGTAATAGAGTGTATGGATTTTTCAGACATTTCTATTCCACTGTTGCTTTTTTGGGTTTAATTGTGTTTATTGTTTGTTCTGGATATTCCAGTTTAATTCCAAGTTCTCAACTTGCCTTCTTGACACCTTGGATTAAATTTGTGGGGCAGTTGGAGGTTAAATAGGACTTAAATACCCTCCCTATTATCTTTGCAATTTTCATGGTGCGCTTTTTGATTTTTTTTTTTTTTTTAAACTATACCTTTTTGAATTGAACTCTCAAAGGTTACATTTTTTTTTTTGTTTTAACTGAGCATTTTCTCTGTGTTGATTCTGGTGTTCCTGGAACGTTTTTTAAAATTATAAGAACGCTTATGTTTTTTGGTGGGTTTTGTATGGTTTCGACATTTATATTGTGTATTTATTATTTGGCTTACTCTGGAGTGTTGGGAAGGATTTTTAAAATATCACCAGTACTTGAAGAAAGAAGACATTTGCAAGTAGGATCCTTTTTTTACTTAATAAAAATCCTTTTTTTTAAATGTGAATTTTATTACAGATGTCAGATTAGTAATGCAAGGTGGTTAGGGTTTAAAAATTGTGTTTTACCAATTGAATTTCTGTGAAGGTCTAGACAGGAGAGGAAGGGAAAGTTGTAAGGTGTTTCATATATTAGTAATGTGGTTTCAGTTATTAATAATGCAGCACAGATGTAATGATTTCCAGGTAGTCTGTTCTTGCAAACATGCCGAATTGTTGAACTTTTGAAAGGAGTCTTTCATTTCTTTCTTTTTTTCTTTTTTCTTTTTACTTGCTCTGGGTTGTAGACAACCTGTAAAAGATTGTGCCTGATGCATTTCCTGGAAACATAGTTCTTTTTTTCAAAATGCCCAGGAAATGATAGATAGTGGTGTATACTTTACCATTAGAGAGAGTTATGCCATCCCTCTAATTGTATTGTTAGTTTTTGCTCCTCATTCTAAATAGGTCAAGAAGATGTTCCACCACTCAATGTGAAAATGTGGAACTCTCCTGTGACCCGACCTGCGTAGATGGGCAATCCAGTTTTCTTCAAAATAATAAAAAGTTATCTCTATGCTTTGCCACTAATATGGCACTCAGTGGCATCAATTTAGATGAATGAATGAATGAATGAATGAAGTGATACTTATAGAGCGCATGGCTACCCGAGGGCATCCCAGCGCTAAGCAGGCAGATGAAGTCCCTACAGGTTATTTGGGGAAGAGCCAGGTTTTCAGAGCCTTACGAAAGGCGAGGTGGTTGGATTCTTTGCGTAGCTGAAGAGGGAGAGTTCCAGAGCCTAGAGGCATTGTAAGAGAACAGCCGCCCCCCACTTCTAGCCCTCCTGATTCTAGGAACCACGGCCAGATGAAGCTCATCTGAACGCAGACGCCTGTTAGCTCGATAGGGCTGAACCAGGGGGGCTATAATGGCTGGTCCTTTTCCTCTAATCAGCCTATGGGCTATACACAAGGCCTTGAAAGAAACTCTCTCCCGAACAGGAAGCCAGTGGAGCGACTTCAGAGCTGGTTTAGCCGAATGATGTCGCGGGACTCCCAGGAGAATCCTTGCAGCACAATTCTGCACGGTCTGGAGTTTAGCCAGGACTGAGCCTGGGGCGCCCAAATAGAGGGCGTTTCCGTAGTCCAGGCGTGATAGAATCAGCGCCTGGACCATGATTTTTCTAGATTGCAATGGTAGTAGCGGAAGCACTTTACGAAGAGTTCTTAACATACCAAAGCAAGAAGCCACCACCTTTCTGGCTTGGGTTTTAAAACTAAGGTCTGAGTCCAGCCAGACACCTAAGCTCTTAATCTCTGGCTTAGGGAATGGTGGCGGGCCCATACATGCTGGCCACATGGTGTCTGCTTTGAAGAGGGAGGGGTTGCCAAGGAGCATTATTTCAGTCTTTTCCCCGTTCAGTTTGAGATGAGAATGTTTCATCCATTTTATTATCTCTTCAAGGCAGGGGCAGAGACGAGTAGAAGCCCTATCAGCATGATTCAATGCAACCACCAATTGAGTATCGTCTGCATATGTGATAATATGGACCCCGAAGGGAGAGACGATGTTAGCAAGAGGAGCCATATAAGCGTTAAACAAAGTGGGGCTCAGAGATGACCCCTGAGGAACCCCACAGTGTAAAGGCCAAGGGTCTGAACAGGCTCCCCCCACGAAAACTTGAAAAGTTCTGTCCTCCAGGAACGACTGTAGCCAGGTCAGAGCACTTCCTGACACACCCAGGCTACTGAGTCGTTCAACCAGAATACGGTGACTAACCGTATCAAAGGCTGCGCTTAGGTCCAAAAGGACCACAGCCAAGGAGCCTCCTGCATCGAGGATTTTCCTAGATTCCTCGATGACTGCAAGTAGGGCTGTTTCGGTTCCTTGGCCTGGGCGGAAGCCTGTTTGCGAGGGATGTAGAAGGTTCGAAACCTCCAGGTGTCTGGATAGTACTGAGTTGACATGCTTCTCAGCAATTTTACTTACCCCTGGAAGTAGGGAAATAGGCCGGTAATTAGCCAGACAATCCGGGTCAAGGCTAGGTTTTTTCAATAAAGGTTTCCCCATAGCTTTTTTCCATGGTAGTGGGACCATACCGGCAGCAAGTGAAGAGTTAATCAGGTCTAGAATAGAAAGGCCCACAGATTTAGCCACTAGTTTCAAAATTTTGAGTGGGGCAGGGTCACTGGGTGACCCGCTTTTCACGAGTGCCGAGGTTATCTGGAAAGTCTCCTCATTCATTGGGGGAAAGGCTTCCAGTAATGGTTCCAGGCTCTGAGAGCTAACAGCTTTAGATTGGGGGCTCGTGAGGTGGTCCATTGGGGTAAAAACACAACATATTGATTGAATCTTGTTGTGAAAGTACTCAGCCAGCTCGTTGCAACGCTGATCTGTTACTTCGAAGGTATCAGGAGGGGGCGGGACTTTCAAAAGTTTCTTCGCAATACGAAATGTTTCACGAGGGGAGTTTACTGCGAGTGAAATTTTCTCCTCGAAGTAACAAGTCTGGGCCTTTTTAATTTCCATCTTATAGGCTTTGATAGCCTCCCTGTAGTCCCTTTTCCTACTAGGGGAGAATTCCTTCCTCCAAGTCCTCTCACATTTTTTGCATGTCTGCTTGAGTTCTCGCAGTTTGGGAGTATACCAGGGCAATCTACTAGATCCGATATGTATCTGGGTAGTCTTTTTGGGAGGACCTGGTCTAGCGTCCCTCAATCCACTTATTAAATTGGTCGTTGGCTAAAGTGGGATCGGGATGAGGGGTGGCTTAGACTTTTCTAACACAGAGGTCCATGTTTCTATAGAAAGTTTCGGCCAACTACGTGCCGTTATTAGAGTTTGCCGAGAAGGTGCTATAACTTGAGAGGGGGACCAGAAAAAGGGAATCAAAAAGTGATCTGACCAAGGAATAGGGATAGGTTCCTGGCAGAGTAGCTCCTCTAGATTGGAAAATATGGGGTCAAGAAGGTGTCCTTTCGTGTGTGTGGCGTGAGACACCTTCTGAAATAATTGAAGAGCTACAAGATCATAAGAAAGCTCTGTTGCAATAGTCGATGTATCATCATCACAACATCCACAGCAGGACACCCTTTTCAATCAACATCTCACCAGCTATTCATTCTATAATACGCACTGTTGCTTCACAGATTGCTATGGCAATTCATCTCAGCTGCCCAATAAGCCCACTCTTCCCAGCTGTTCAATGAGCTCAGTTCTCACTCTGCCCAATGAGCTTGCTTCTCACTCCTCTCACACCCCGACCGTGATCAATCTGTCCAATCCAGTGCCTGACAACTTTGCTTACTTCACTTACACTATAAGGAACACTCATTCCTCCCTCCTTATGGCCCCAACAAAGTCTAATACAACATCCCATGCTCACCACTACCTCTCCTTCCACTCAACTGGTGCATCACTAATCTCAGTTCTCTGGCATCACCAGCAGGCGACTCCAGCGGCTACTTTTTGAACCAGGTGTAGAGAATAAAGCTGGCACTTCGAAAGACCTTGATACAGAGTCATCCTTTGCTATGATAGTACCTGAGGCAGAAAGAAATGTGACACTCTCACTGCTGCTGAATAAAATGAGGTAGCAGGCAACCCCTTTTGTGTTCACTGGCCAGTCCCTGGCTGATTACATAAGAGCAGCCTTTGACCTCTGAATACAAACATCTCCTCTTCTCCCCTAACTCACCTGAATCAAAGACCGCTTAGCTCACACAGTCATTGTTGCTGGGGATTGGGCTGTTGGTGTGAGGTGGAATATAGTATGCTACAACGCATGCGATTTGATCGCATGCTGTAGGAGAGTAGGATCTGCTTCACATGGGTACCCCCACTTTTTGCTGATGCTTCACTGTTTTTCGACTTTAGTCTGGCTGGGGCCCTGCTAATCAGAACCCCAGCCTAGCTGCTTCCTCTCTAAAATGGTTTCCATGTACCTTAGGTACATCTCTGATTTGAATCTGGAGTGCCCTTATAAGTCCCTAGTATATGGTATACTATGTACCCAGGGCATAGGTACCCCAGAGGCCTGCCAGGGGCTGAAGCATGTATTATGCCACCCCTGGAAGGCCAGCGAAAATGACACCACAGGTCTGCTACTGCAGCCTGGGTAAGGTGGTGCATGCACCCCTTACTGTGATATAGGCTACCTATATCACTACCATTGCACACACATATAAACCTATAAGTCACTCCTATGGCAGGCCTTTACAATCCTGAAGGCAGAGTGCTTGGTTTTTATGTGAGAGGGTACTCCTGCATGAGCAGAGCCCTCTGCAGCGTTCGGAGTCCCTCCTCTGATGCTGTTTGTGGTACAGCCTGACCATATACTCTTAAGTGCATTATATCCTCGCGGTAGAATGCTAACTTTGGACTGGCTGCACCAAAACATGTCGTGTTTGGTGTCAAACACCTTGGAATACAAGCCCCCCGCCAGTCCTGGCGGCGGGGGTAGCATTCCACCCTTCTAGAGGGAGAGACATGTACCCACCGGCCTACCCGGTAACTTCTTTACAGAGCCCTGGCATCACAAAATCGATGCCACTGCCACAGACACGGGTCTGGCCTCCTGCTGTTGACTGAAACTCCGGCAGGGGAGGCCTGGACAATAGGTTTCCTGTCCAAGGGAGGTGTAACCACCTCCCCAGACAGGATAATGTGTATTGGGGCTGGGCGGGAGCACTCTCTGGTGCTTTGAAGTCCTGCACTGGGGGCACATTTGGTGTCCCTGTGCATACCCCAGTTCAAACCGGTTCAGGGGCTTCCAGCCCCTGCTCTGGCGCGAAACTGGACAAAGGGAATGGGTGTAACCACCCTCTTCCCTGACCCTCCCATAGGTGGGTCCCCAGAGTATGTCCAACCCCTAACTTAGTATAAGTATGGGACCCCAGTCCTTAGGACTTTAGATATCCCTGGACGAAACTCTGAAACTGAATCCTGGACCTTCGACGCTCTACTTCAAGATTAGAGGACTGAAGAATCTCCCTTGGAGTCAAGGAGTGACTCCCCTGCTTGGCAGGCACCTAAGAAGCAATTGTCCAGTCTGCATCGCTGAAGCTCCCGCCAGACGCCGAAGTCTTTGCAACACCAGAGGTGGATTTCCAGACTTCCCAGAGGCTGCCCTGAGTCCCCAGTGAAGCTGAGGCCCAGAGCTGTCGTGGGTAACGTAGAACCGTGACCCCTAGACACCGAGAACTTTTGCAAGTGCATCCTCTTCCTGGTCTCCCTCGAAGTTGTGCTTTGGGCTCCGAGTAGCCCCCGCCTCCCTCACCGACTGCACCGAAGATCACTGGCCTCCATTCCACGAGTGTCCTGTGAGCCAGCTCCAAGTGCGTCCACTCGAGGCTCCTTTGCGGTCGCTAGTCCGTTGGCTAGTGGGCCCTCCTGAAGGCAACTCTTCTTCTGCTTGGGCTTTCCTGGTTGCTTCAGACGTGCCCTGACTTACTCTTGCTGGGTGAGTCACTCAGACCTTGCTGGTCTGCATCAACGTCCTTTCTTTGTTTCCCCGTGACTTGCCATTGCCAAGGCTTGTTGGGTCCAATCTGGTCGCCGACACCGCAGCAATCGACAAACGTTGTGGGACAGCTCGAATCCAGCTCCTGGTCGTCATCGACTCCTCCTGGACCTCGTGGCTGAAGAGTCAAGACGACCGTCAACCTACCTGAAGCACCCGACATCGGTGGGCATCTGCTCATCGCCTTCCTGGTCACTGGCTAGTGACCCAGACTCTGTCCCCTCTGCTTTCAGGTTCTTCAGACCTTCGATCCACTCTTGGAACCACCCGGACACTTTCGACTTGGTCGCCAGCAGCCTGCCGCAGCAGATCGCCATTGAAAACGACCACGAAACCCGACGCCAAAAGACACCTATGCACCCGGCTTCTCTGGGTGAGGTAACTCGAGTACTCTGGTGCTCCCGTGGGTATTGACTCTAGAACTGCCTAGTTCTAAAGGGATTTGCTCCAAGTCCTCCTCTAAGTGTCCTTTCCTTTTAAAATTCCAACCGCGACTTTCCCCATAGAAGTTAACGGCGATTCGCGGCTGTGTTCTCACACTGCACGCGTCCCCGTGGGTCCCCTGTGTCACTACCTTGGGTGGTTCCTTGTGGCCCAAGCAACTCTACAGGCTCTAGGCCTTGTGTCTAGCTCAGTCGTGGTTCTTATACCACTATTTTAGTATATGGTTTGGTACGCCCTAGGGCTCAAACGTGTATTTGTGCTATTACTGTTGATATTTGACTTGTAAAGTATGTACTTCAAACTCTAGCCTCATAAAGAGACTAGAGGGGTGTGTTTAAGACTAAATACATATATTTTATATATATACCTGGTGTGGTCCTCTTTCATTTGGTCACTTAAGAGATTATAGACTGGTAAAACAAGCTGCTTTACATTCCTTCAAGACTTAGCCTGAAGGCTGCTCTCCATAGCTACCACTAGGATAGCTTTCAATAAAGGTTGTCTTTAACCTATCTCCAATAAGGGGTTGTTTGGACTGGTGCAAGGTGCCCACTATAATTAGTGGACAGCATATACCAGGCCAACTTCTCACACATGCCTTTACAACGCGTTCGTTACAACGACCGCGTTGTTAGTATGCAATACCTTTACATCGCAAGTCATTACAACGACTTGCTGTAGGGGGCGCGCTGGACTTAGGAATAGTATTATTTACTATTCCTACTCCAGTTTGCGCAACAGCAGGGAAGGTGTTGGATTTTATATCCAATACCTTTGCGCCCCCTACAGCAAGTCGTTGTAATGACTTGCGATGTAAAGGTATTGCTTACTAACAACGCGGTCGTTGTAACGACCGCGTTGTAATAGCACTGCGTTGCAAAAACAGCGTTGTAAGCGCTGTTTCCCGTGAGGTGGAGTGGTACGCCCCTAGGGCTCAAACGTGTATTTGTGCTATTACTGTTGATATTTGACTTGTAAAGTATGTACTTCGAACTCTAGCCTCATAAAGAGACTAGAGGGGTGTGTTTAAGACTAAATACATATATTTTATATATATACCTGGTGTGGTCCTCTTTCATTTGGTCACTTAAGAGATTATAGACTGGTAAAACAAGCTGCTTTACATTCCTTCAAGACTTAGCCTGAAGGCTGCTCTCCATAGCTACCACTAGGATAGCTTTCAATAAAGGTTGTCTTTAACCTATCTCCAATAAGGGGTTGTTTGGACTGAGTGCAAGGTGCCCACTATAATTAGTGGACAGCATATACCAGGCCAACTTCTCACATTGGTGTGCAGCGTGTGGGATTCCAGCTTGCTATTGTTTTACCAGATAATCTCAATTGAATTGATCAACTGAAAACCACTAAAGGTACCTTAGGTACATATAAATACAAGCTTAGTATACAGTAAGTTCTACTGAACTTAGAGTTGTGTGTTAAGGGCTAGCACACCCTTTCTACAACTCAAGAGAGTTTAGTAGGCCACACTAGAGTAGGTAGTGCATACACCACACCTCACTAGTAATGTCTTCAGGGCCAGGAATCAGTAGATCCCTGCCAGGAACCAGTGGGCTCCTGCCCTCCAAATATGACAACCTCCCATTCTTGGAATTGAGAGAGTTGTGCAAGATTAGGAAGCTGAAGACAGGCAAAAGTGCCAACACCCAACGTCTCATGGAGATGCTGCTGCTGGATGATCTCAGAAGACCCTTTGTGCCTGAGGGGGTAGGCAGAGAGGGTGGGGCAGAAGATGAGGAAGGGGCCAGGGGTGAAATCACCCAGGACCCCCCCTCTGAAACTGGCCAGGAAGGTGACAATGACCTTGACCTGGAAGACCCAGCTATTGCTGTGGAGGAAGAGGAGGATCCCACCAGGAAGAGTTGTGAGTGTGCCTAGAAGGTCTAGATCTCCTTCTCAGGAGTCTAACCACTCTGACACCTCAGTAGGGACCTCTGTTTCCTCTCATAGGAGGGAATCCTCCAATGAGAGGAAAGAGAGACTGCTCAAGTATGGAGAAGCTCAGTTGAGACTCAGAAGAGAGCAGTTGGCTATAGACAGGGAGTCCCTAGAGCTTGAAAGGCAAAGAAAAAGGTTGGGACTAGAGTCCCATGGTGGCAGCAACTTCGCTAGTGGTAGGGAAAGGTCTAATGACCATAGAAACCTGAGCAAGATTGTCCCTCCCTACCAGAGTGGGGATGACATCCACAAATGGATTTCTGCACTGGAGAGGGCCTGTAAAGTACAGAGGGTCCTTCAGGAGCAGTGGGCAGCAATCTTGTGGCTCTCCTTTGCAGACAAAGGTAGAGACAAGCTCCTCTCTGTTAGAGAAGAGGATGCTGATAATTATCCAGTCTTAAAAAGTGCATTGATTGATGGGTTTGGCCTAACAACTCAACAATACAGGTTAAAGTTCAGAGATACCCAAAAGGCACAGAATCAAGACTGGGAGGACTTTGTTGATTGTTCTGCTAAGGCTCTGGAAAGTTGGTTAGTGGGCAGTAAGGTATGTGATTTCAAAGGATTGTACAATCTTATCATGAGGGAGCAGATTCTTAATAACTGTCAAAATCAGCTGTTGCATCAGTACCTGGTGGACTCTGATCTGACCTCTCCCCAAGAATTGGGAAGGAAGGCAGACAAATGGGTCAGAACCAGGGTGAGGCAGAAGGTACAGAACCAAGGTGGTGACCCAAAGAAGCAAGATTCTAAGAACTCTGACAAGGGTGGGGAGAAGGGTAAATACCAGAAGTCTTCACAAGGCCCCCAAAAATCTTCTTCAGGTGGGGATTCACAGTCTAACAAAGGGAAAGGCCAAAAGAAACCATGGTGCAAAGTCTGTAAGCAAAAGACACACTGGACCAGTGATTGCACCAAGTCCAAAGACTCTGTTCCAGCCCCCACCAATGCCCCTAAGGCACCTGTTCCCCCTAGTGCAGTTACAATTGGTGGTGGGCATACACAAGCCAAGGGTTTACTAGGGTTGACCCTGGGTAAGGAGATGAGCTCTGGCCTAGTCAGAGAACTCACTCAGGCTGTCCTAGTCTGTGATGGAGGCATGGATGTGACCTCCTCTGTGAGTCCCAGTAATCTGGGCAAGTACAGGCAACAGCCATTAATAAATGGAAAAGAGGCTTTGGCATTTAGGGACAAAGGAGCATGTGTCACCATGGTGACACAAGATCTTGTGGATCCTGGGCAGATTATACTTGGTGAAATGTACCAAGTGACCAATGCTAGCAATGTCAGAACAGACCATACTCTGGCAGTTGTTAACTTCTCCTGGGGAGGGGTAACTGGCCTTAAGAAGGTTGTGGTAAGTGCAGACCTACCAGTTGAATGCTTGCTTGGCAATGATCTAGAAACTTCAGCTTGGGAAGAACTGGAGCTCAGGACCCATGCAGAAATGCTGGGCATCCCTGCAGATGTGTTTGCTGTGACCAGGTCACAGAGCAAAATGCCTAACACTGAACAGGCCTTGGATCCCGGAACAATGGACCAAGTGCCATCCAAGAGGAGGAGTAGTAGGGTAAAGGCAGTGCCTTCCCCCTTGGCTCAGAAGGAAGATCAGTCTCTACAGGGAGTTGATCCCAGTCCTGAGGAAGGAACTGTCCCAGAGGAGCTTGAGCCTGATCAGGTTGAGTTCTTGGGGACAGGGGCCCTTCCAGGGCAGATCTGAGCCAGGAGCAGCAGAGCTGCCCCTCTCTTGAACCCCTCAGACAGCAAGCTGCTGCTGAGGCTGCTGGGAAAGCTAGTGGTCCCCATAAAGTGTATTGGGATGATGGACTCTTGTACTCAGAGTGTAGAGACCCCAAGCCTGGTGCCACCAGGAGGTTGGTTATACCTCTGAAGTTCAGGGGCTTCCTATTGACCCTAGCCCATGACATTCCTTTAGCAGGTCACCTGGGCCAGAACAAGTCTTGGGACAGAATTGTCCCTGACTTTCACTGGCCCCACATGTCTGAAGACACCAAGGAGTTTTGTCGCTCCTGTGTAACCTGCCAAGCCAGTGGCAAGGCAGGTGGCACTACAAAGGCCCCCTGATACCACTACCTGTGGTGGGGTTCCCTTTGAAAGGGTGGGGATTGACATTGTTGGTCCCATGGATCCCCAAACAGCATCTGGGCACAGGTTTATCCTGGTGGTGGTGGATCATGCCACCAGGTACCCAGAGGCTATTCCCCTTAGGACCACTACAGCACCTGTTGTGGCAAGAGCCCTCCTGGGAATTTTCTCAAGAGTGGGCTTCCCTAAGGAGGTTGTATCAGACAGGGATGCAAACTTTATGTCTGGATACTTGAAGGCAATGTGGAAGGAGTGTGGAGTGACTTACAAGTTCACCACACCCTATCACCCACAATGCAATGGTTTAGTTGAGAGATTCAACAAAACCTTGAAGGGCATGATTAAAGGGCTCCCAGAGAAGCTTAGGCGAAGATGGGACATACTCTTGCCCTGCCTTTTATTTGCATACAGGAGGTGCCTCAAAAGGGGTTGGCTACAGCCCTTTTGAACTTTTGTTTGGTCACCCTGTCAGGGGTCCATTGTGCCTGGTGAAGGAAGGATGGGAGTTACCTCTCAAGCCCCCAAAGCTTGACATAGTGGACTATGTACTTGGTCTCCGCTCCAGGATGGCTGAGTACATGAAAAAGGCAACTAAAAACCTTGAGGCTAGCCAGGAACTCCAAAAAGCCTGGCATGACCAAAAGGCTGTACTGACTGTTTACCAGCCAGGGCAGAAGGTGTGGGTGTTGGAGCCAGTGGCCCCAGCAGCTCTCCAAGACAAATGGAGTGGACCCCACACCATTGTTGAACAGAAGGGTGAGGTTACCTATTTAGTAGACCTAGGAACACCCAGGAGTCCCCACAGGGTTCTCCATGTCAACAGATTGAAACCATATGTGGACAGGGCAGACATGGGCTTGCTCATGGCTACTGATGAGGGACAGGAGGAAGAGAGTGACCCACTCCCTGACCTGCTCTCACAGAACCCTGATGATGGGTCAGTGGATGGTGTAGCCTTGGCAGGCAGCCTCACTGCCCAGCAGCAAACTGATTGCAGACAGGTGCTCAATCAGTTCAGGCATATGTTCTCTCTGACACCCAGTCAGACCACCTGGAGCACTCATGAAGTGGACACTGGGGACAGTCTGCCTATTAAAAATAAGATTTATAGGCAACCTGACCATGTCAGGGACTGTATCAGGACAGAAGTCCAGAAGATGTTGGATTTGGGAGTTATTGAACCCTCAGATAGCCCTTGGGCTAGTCCAGTGGTCCTTGTGCCAAAACCTCACACCAGTGGTGGGAAAAGAGAGATGAGGTTTTGTGTGGACTACAGGGGTCTCAATGCAGTCCCTAGGACTGATGCCCATCCAATACCCAGGGCAGATGAGCTAATAGATACTTTGGCATCAGCCAAGTATCTAAGCACATTTGACCTAACAGCTGGCTACTGGCAGATCAGGCTAGCTGATGATGCAAAGCCAAAAACAGCATTCTCAACCCCTAGTGGGCATTATCAATTTGTGGTAATGCCCTTTGGTTTGAAGAATGCACCTGCCACTTTTCAGAGGTTGGTGAACACAGTCCTTACAAGTCTGGAAGCCTATAGTGCAGCATATCTAGATGATATTGCTGTCTTTAGCTCCACCTGGGAGGATCGCCTGGTCCACCTCAGAAATGTTTCGCAGGCCCTGCAGAAAGCAGGCCTAACTATCAAGGCCACAAAGTGCCAGATAGGGCAGAATCAGGTTGTGTACCTGGGCCACCTTGTGGGTGGAGGCCAGGTTCAACCATTACAGAGCAAGATCCAGACCATCATGGACTGGACTGCTCCAACTACCCAGACTCAGGTGAGAGCCTTTTTAGGCCTGACTGGGTACTATAGGAGATTTGTCAAGGGGTATGGATCAATAGTGACACCCCTGAATGACTTAACTTCCAAGAAAATGCCCAAAAGGTTCAGTGGACAGTTAGCTGTCAAAAGGCATTTGATGACCTTAAGCAGGCCATGTGCACTGCTCCCATTCTACAGAGTCCTGATTACTCCAAGAAGTTCATTGTCCAAACAGATGCATCTGAATTGGGGTTAGGGGCTGTACTGTCACAATTGAATGAAGAAGGTCAGGATCAGCCAGTAGCTTTTATTAGCAGAAGGCTGACCCCTAGAGAGAAACGTTGGTCAGCCATTGAGAGGGAGGCCTTTGCTGTGGTCTGGGCTCTGAAGAAGTTGAGGCCATACTTGTTTGGTACTCACTTCCTTGTTCAAACAGACCATAAGCCCCTCTTATGGCTAAAACAAATGAAGGGTGAAAACCCCAAACTGCTTAGGTGGTCCATTTCCCTACAGGGGATGGACTTTACAGTGGAACATAGACCTGGGAGTAACCATGCCAATGCAGATGGACTCTCTAGGTACTTCCACTTAGAACATGAAGACTCAACTGGACAAGGTTAGTTTAATGTCCCTACGTTTGGGGGGGTTGTGTAGGAGAGTAGGATCTGCTTCACATGGGTACCCCCACTTTTTGCTGATGCTTCACTGTTTTTCGACTTTAGTCTGGCTGGGGCCCTGCTAATCAGAACCCCAGCCTAGCTGCTTCCTCTCTAAAATGGTTTCCATGTACCTTAGGTACATCTCTGATTGGAATCTGGAGTGCCCTTATAAGTCCCTAGTATATGGTATACTATGTACCCAGGGCATAGGTACCCCAGAGGCCTGCCAGGGGCTGAAGCATGTATTATGCCACCCCTGGAAGGCCAGCCAAAATGACACCACAGGTCTGCTACTGCAGCCTGGGTAAGGTGGTGCATGCACCTCTTACTGTGATATAGGCTACCTATATCACTACCATTGCACACACATATAAACCTATAAGTCACTCCTATGGCAGGCCTTTACAATCCTGAAGGCAGAGTGCTTGGTTTTTATGTGAGAGGGGGCCCCTGCATGAGCAGAGCCCCTCTGCAGCGTTCGGAGTCCCTCCTCTGATGCTGTTTGTGGTACAGCCTGACCATATACTCTTAAGTGTTTATATCCTCGCGGTAGAATGCTAACTTTGGACTGGCTGCACCAAAACATGTCGTGTTTGGTGTCAAACACCTTGGAATACTACCCCCCCGCCAGTCCTGGCGGCGGGGGTAGCATTCCACCCTTCTAGAGGGAGAGACATGTACCCACCGGCCTACCCGGTAATTTCTTTACAGAGCCCTGGCATCACAAAATGGATGGCACTGCCACAGACACGGGTCTGGCCTCCTGCTGCTGACTGAAACTCTGGCAGGGGAGGCCTGGACAATAGGTTTCCTGTCCAAGGGAGGTGTAACCACCTCCCCAGACAGGATAATGTGTATTGGGGCTGGGCGGGAGCACTCTCTGGTGCTTTGAAGTCCTGCACTGGGGGCACATTTGGTGTCCCTGTGCATACCCCAGTTCAAACCGGTTCAGGGGCTTCCAGCCCCTGCTCTGATGCGAAACTGGACAAAGGGAATGGGTGTAACCACCCCTCTTCCCTGACCCTCCCATAGGTGGGTCCCCAGAGTATGTCCAACCCCTAACTTAGTATAAGTATGGGACCCCAGTCCTTAGGACTTTAGATATCCCTGGACGAAACTCTGAAACTGAATCCTGGACCTTCGACGCTCTACTTCAAGATTAGAGGACTGAAGAATCTCCCTTGGGGTCAAGGAGTGACTCCCCTGCTTGGCAGGCACCTAAGAAGCAATTGTCCGGTCTGCATCGCTGAAGCTCCTTCCGGACGCCGAAGTCTTTGCAACACCAGAGGTGGATTTCCAGACTTCCCCGAGGCTGCCCTGAGTCCCCAGCGAAGCTGAGGCCCGGAGCTGTCGTGGGTAACGTGGAACCGTGACCCCTGGACACCGAGAACTTTTGCAAGTGCATCCTCTAACTGGTCTCCGTTGAAGTTGTGCTTTGGGCTCCGAGTAGCCCCCGCCTCCCGCACCGACTGCACCGAAGATCACTGGCCTCCACTCCACGAGTGTCCTGTGAGCCAGCTCCAAGTGCATCCACTCGAGGCTCCTTTGCGGTCCCTAGTCCGTTGGCTAGTGGGCCCTCCCGAAGGCAACTCTTCTTCTGCTTAGGCTTTCCTGGTTGCTCCAGCCGTGCCCTGACTTACTCTCGCTGGGCGAGTCCCTCAGACCTTGCTGGTCTGCATCAACGTCCTTTCTTTGTTTCCCCGTGACTTGACGTTGCCAAGGCTTGTTGGGTCCAATCTGGTCGCCGACACCGCAGCAATCGACAAACGTCGTGGGACAGCTCGAATCCAGCTCCTGGTCGTCATCGACTCCTCCTGGACCTCGTGGCTGAAGAGTCAAGACGACCGTCAACCTACCTGAAGCACCCGACATCGGTGGGCATCTGCTCATCGCCTTCCTGGTCACTGGCTAGTGACCCAGACTCTGTCCCCTCTGCTTTCAGGTTCTTCAGACCTTCGATCCACTCTTGGAACCACCCGGACACTTTCGACTTGGTCGCCAGCAGCCTGCCGCAGCAGATCGCCATTGAAAACGACGACGAAACCCGACGCCAAAAGACACCTATGCACCCGGCTTCTCTGGGTGAGGTAACTCGAGTACTCCGGTGCTCCCGTGGGTATTGACTCTAGAACTGCCTAGTTCTAAAGGGATTTGCTCCAAGTCCTCCTCTAAGTGTCCTTTCCTTTTAAAATTCCAACCGCGACTTTCCCCATAGAAGTTAACGGCGATTCGCGGCTGTGTTCTCACGCTGCACGCGTCCCCGTGGGTCCCCTGTGTCACTACCTTGGGTGGTTCCTTGTGGCCCAAGCAACTCTACAGGCTCTAGGCCTTGTGTCTAGCTCAGTCGTGGTTCTTATACCACTATTTTAGTATATGGTTTGGTACGCCCTAGGGCTCAAACGTGTATTTGTGCTATTACTGTTGATATTTGACTTGTAAAGTATGTATTTCAAACTCTAGCCTCATAAAGAGACTAGAGGGGTGTGTTTAAGACTAAATACATATATTTTATATATATACCTGGTGTGGTCCTCTTTCATTTGGTCACTTAAGAGATTATAGACTGGTAAAACAAGCTGCTTTACATTCCTTCAAGACTTAGCCTGAAGGCTGCTCTCCATAGCTACCACTAGGATAGCTTTCAATAAAGGTTGTCTTTAACCTATCTCCAATAAGGGGTTGTTTGGACTGGTGCAAGGTGCCCACTATAATTAGTGGACAGCATATACCAGGCCAACTTCTCACACATGCCTTTACAACGCGTTCGTTACAACGACCGCGTTGTTAGTACGCAATACCTTTACATCGCAAGTCATTACAACGACTTGCTGTAGGGGCGCGCTGGACTTAGGAATAGTATTATTTACTATTCCTACTCCAGTTTGCGCAACAGCAGGGAAGGTGTTGGATTTTATATCCAATACCTTTGCGCCCCCTACAGCAAGTCGTTGTAATGACTTGCGATGTAAAGGTATTGCTTACTAACAACGCGGTCGTTGTAACGACCGCGTTGTAATAGCACTGCGTTGCAAAAACAGCGTTGTAAGCGCTGTTTCCCGTGAGGTGGAGTGGTGTTAGGGAGTGAAAGGGAGATAGGAGGGCAGGTAATGGGGCAATTGAGGTGATATAAAAACAGCACCCACTGCATATTAGAAAATTATTTGAAAAAGGTTTACACTGAATCACTGGAGCCAAGTGAGCGAGATGCTGGTGTTTGCGTGACCTAAATGCCAAGAACTGCCTGCGCCCCTCTGAAGATTGACAACCCGAGTCTGGGACCAGCTCACCCATGCCGAAATCCAGCATTAAAATGGTCAAGAAATAAAGGCTGTCATAATTAGAACTTTCTGATGGAATGCAGAAAGACAAAAAAAGCAGTAACTGATAACTTTAATTTGGCGAATCAGAGAGAGGAGTGTAATCATTAACCCCGAGTTCTTACCACATTTCACAGGAGTAGGGCATTCAGCAGGTTTTTGTGGCCTAAGAGGGAATTTTTGAGAGAAAGCAGCAGGAATTCAGTTTTGCTCCCATTAAGGTTTGGTTGCTTCATAATAGTTCTCACCTCAAAGCATGGAAGAGAAGGGTTACGCTGTTTGTCTCAATATTTCCCGATGTATTTGACAATGTTCCACCATGCCTTGTCACCAGTTATTACTTTGTAAAATGGTAAGTACCAAGGTCCTTCTCAGGACGCCACTGCACCCTGCACCACCTGTCGTACCTTCCAGTGCTGCCAATTACAATACCAATACAACTACTAACCATCACACTCCTTCAAGTGTGACAATTCAGACTACTCCTTGCTACCCAAAGCTATGAGAATGGCTTGGCTGGTAGGTACTACTCATTTAAATGTATATTGAAATATTAAACACAGTTGTGCTCATCTAACGCTAGCAGACAGCGCCACCATGTGCGGACTGTCCAGCATTGAGAATTATGTGCTGGACATCAGAAACCACTGGCTCAAATTAAGCACTGTTTGTCACACTTGTGTTGCTCATAAGTAGAAATTGCTTTATACAAATAAAACTTATTGACAGCAAGCTCACCATGAAATCACAGATCAATGCCATCTCCTCTGCCTGCTTCCTCACTCTGCAGCTGCTACATAAGATCTTCAACTGGCTACCCTTACACAAGAGACGCACCGTGACACAAGCCCTCATTACCAGCTGACTGGACTACGGCAATGCCCTCTACGTAGGAATCACTGCACACATCTTACAGAGATTTCAGACCATACAGAACACTGCAGCCAGACTCATCCTCGACCTTCCCTGACGAACCCACATCACACCCCACCTCAGGCAAATCCACTGGCCAAATGAACCACCGCCTGAACTTTCACAAACCATCGAGAAAACGATGCTCTGCCTCCCTATCACTTGCACATACTCCCTGCATCTACCGAAGCAGAAGGGGAGGTCGCTCCTTCTCCCACACCGCAGCAAAGACCTGGAACAGCCTCCCGACGCACCTCTGGACCATTACCTCAAGTCCGGAATTCCAAAGGGCCCTCAAGACCTGGCTGTTCGAATGAGCCTCCGGCCCTGCTAGCTCCTGGATACCCTATCGGGTGATTAGCAGCGCTTTATAAATCTTGATTGATTGATATATATATTCCAATAGCTGCTTGTGAATAACATTTGGCATTGAACATAGAAATATACCATAGTTTTCACAGATGTCTTAGATGTTGTCTTTTGCATCAGCGTTTTTTTCTATTTTAAGTCTTAGTTAGCTAGCATTTCCCCCTTATTTTCTCTTTTATCCATGATTGCACAGCTTGCGTCTTTGTTAAAAACGGAACTCAGTTGGTTCCTAATTTTAGCCCTTGCTGATTGTCCTTGTGCTCACTGGATGTGACCTACAATCTGTCAAGTCGTGAAACGTCTTTCTCTATTGCTTTAAGGTTGTGTTTATAATTGATTTACTCTCATGGGCAACTATAGAATTGCATTTACACTGCTTGAGGGTTTAAAGGCATCTCAGTTACAGCAAATTCTGTAAAAAAAAACCTGCTCGCTCACGCGGCGCCTTAGCAAGGGCGCCGCAGAACCTAGGGTCAGCTGTTTGGGTAGTAAAATGCAGCTATAATTAGGGTTCTCTGGACCCCTAAGGACGCTGGGTCCCTGCACTATCGATAGCTCTGCCCCTGGCATTGCACGTGAATCAAAAACAGGAACAAAGTCCACTCGACAGTCCGTTTATCATTTATTCTTCTACAAAGCAACAGCAGACACTATGGTGCAAAAAGTCAAAAAGATTAGACTTTATGTCACGGTGCCACATTTCGAAGGGGTCTAAGCAGCACTACAGACTTTCCTGTAGGCAGGAATTTTGTTTTTGTGGGGGCGGGGTATCTGAAAACAAAGACAATCTAAAAGAAGGCTAAGGCAGGTGGGCGTTCGCTCTTTCCCTGACTTCTTTGGTAAGATAGTAGATTATTGTGACATGTTAAAGAACAAAACATATTTCTCATTATTTTTAAAAATATGGTTATTCTATTTCAAAGAATATTTGATTACATTTAAAAGACATATGTGAATTTTAAAGCAAGATGGGTCTGGGATATTGGTTAGGACTAGAAAAAGTTTCTATAAGTGATTCATCCCCTAAAATTGTCTGGGAAATGTATGGCAAATCTTGGGTTCAATGCAACATTGTTGAAACAAGAGTTCTCCACCAAAGATTCTTTTCGCAGATGAGGGGCACATTGTGTGTTTCAATTGACATTGCCACAAGTACATTGGTGAAGAGCACTGCTTAGAATTTGTATATAGCTTACTAAAATGCTTAAGAGTTCTCTGTCAATATATCTTAGGAAAAATTGTGGCAAACTATGCATTTGTAGGCTTTCCATTTTCTGCCAGTGCTAAAAATGAAAACAATTGGCTCTAGTAACTCACCATCACTGGGAGGGTTGCAGGTCAAAATATTGAACATAAACATAACGTTGCACTAAAATATCGTTGTCAAAATATTGACAACAAAAATCTTAACTTTACATCCATCCATCAAGTACCAAAATATATTGGCCCAAAAAAGTTTTAACATTCAAATGTCAGCTAAATGTGTTTAATTAGAATTAACATTATTTAGGGTGAGAGTTGTCGCTGGGGCAGCAGGGGCCATGCCTTTTCCTGACTTTCCCTGCGGCCATCTGGGGTGGGACTTCGTCCCCCAGAGTACAGCTTGCTGTTGGCGGGGCTAGAACAAGACAATGCACTCTTAAGCACCATCCAAGTCCCGCAGCGTGGGTAAGAGTTGCAGCCGGGGCTTGATCTTTTCCCACAGTACTGAATGCGCGTGCTGCATGTGTCCCTGAGTGTATAGTACAGCAGAGCACATGAACTGAATGTGCGTTGTTGCAGGGATTCTGCACATACACAGAACTATGCGCAGGATTATGGGACCTCGGTGTATAGGGACTGTGCCTTCCTACCGCCTTAGTTCCCACAAGTCCCGGACCGACTAGCTATAGTGTCTCACTCGCTCTCCTACACAGTCATGGAGAAGCAAATAATTTGACACCCCAGAACACAACACTCCCGTATCTCTCAGGAATCACGGTAACAAGACACACCTTTTCGCTCACAATCTCGTACCTGTCCACAATAAGATCTGACCGAGACAAGGAATATGTTTTAAAATGTTTATTTTAACTATCGTGCATAACACGAATATAGTTAGCATTGCAGCTAGGCCATACATCCTAAAGGGAGATGTTATCATATAAAGACAATGGAGAAAGGACTATAGTGCCTAACCTCCCTCCCCTTGGTTAGAAGAAGTATTATTATATAATAGAAGATCTCTGGGCTTTGTCAGCAAACCCCATACCTTATGACCATAGATGGTCTTTCTACATCGTAGGTGCGTGTTGCTCTTCTTCCTGGAAAGTTCCCTCTCCAAGTGTGTGCTACCTAAACATGTATCCCTGTAATATCAAAGTACGAGCTTCCATCAGCAGCTGTGTTAGTGTGTTTTGTCTAGGTGCTAGGGACTGACCAGAACAGAATAACAAGGGGCATTGTTTATCGACCTTGCTCACAATGTTCAGACTAAACTCCAGGAACAGGCAGAGAACGAACACAGCAGACAGTTTGCATGTGAAAGGCATAGAGTCTTGCAAAAATAAAGCTATGTAGTAACGTGCGCAAAAGCTGCATCATGGCTGCAGGGTTCATGCTAACTTAGTAATGTCAACAATGTACCCATCGGCCACATGACAGCGTGCTGCATGTGTCCCTGAGAGTATGGTACAGCAGAGCACATGCAGTGAATGTGTATGAATGTCTCCCTGAGTGTATGGTACAGCAGAGCACATGTACTGAATGCTTGTGCATGTTTTCCTGAGTGTATGTTACAGCACAGCACATGTAATGAATGTGCGTGCCTCATGTGTCCCTGAGTGTATGGTACAGCAGAGAACATGTATTCAATGCACGTGCAAGTGTCCCTGAGTGTATGATACGGCAGAGCATGTAATGTGTTTGATTCCCTTAGTCTGAACCACGTCGTCACAAACTACTGCAGCGTATTCCTCAGTATAGCCGGCGTTTCGTTGATTCACTGTACCAAAAAGTCAGACGCAATGACACTTCACTCCTAATGCAGGGTATATATTGCAAAGAGTATCCCAGTTAATGCCGTGCTCAGCAATGAGAGTATCTTAGACTGTGGTGTTTCGTACAATACATGTGTATATACTGAGGAATCTGCTGTGGTAGTTTGTTCAGACTAAGGTCTGGTGGCCTGAGGAAGCCTATGCTTAGGGGAAATGCGTACTCGTCTTGTTCTCCTCTAATTGTTGTGTTTGAATTTTTGCTCACTACAATTTGGTCTCTTGTTGCCTCTCAATTTATGTCACTGTGAAAATATATTGTGATCTAGGGTGACAAATTTGAATCATGTCAAGGTTGAATCAGTCTTCCATCTTTCCAAGGTTGGGTAATTGAGCACACAAACTGAAATTGGGTAATAGTAACAGCTGTTACTGCAAATGGCAGAAAAGTGGTATCACTTACTTACCGCTCCTGGGGTATAGGCCATCATCCAGCCATCTCTGCCTTGGGCTTTTCCTTCAGTCTGACTAAAGGTGTAACCCATCTCCTTCAGGGCCGGACTGGCTACCGGGCTTTCCTTAATAAACAATGCAAAACAAATGTTTTAAAAAGTAGGCTTTAAAGCTATTTGTTTTGCATTGTTCATTTGGAAGCGCCTGCAGCTCCCCAGCAACAAAATCGGCCCCTCCGCAGTGAACCTGAACCCGACCCTGCCACCCCAGCAAAAAAACCCCGGTAGCCAGTCCGGCCCTGATCTCCTTGCAGTCAGCCTCAAGGCCTCGGAGCCAGGTGTTTCTTTGCCTTCCTCTTTTCCTTTTTCCTGAGGTTTCCAGGTCAAGGCTTTCCTTGTGGTGTTTAATGCTGGCTTGTGGAGGGTGTGACCAATCCAGCCCCAGCGTCTTTTCATGATTTCTTCATAGGCAGGGAGTTGGAAAGTCTGCTTCCATAGGCTGTTGTTCTTGATGGTGTTTAGCCTTGGGATTTGGAATATTTTCCTCAGACAAGTGTTGATGATGGTCTGGACTTTGTTGGTGGTGGTCACTGTTGTCCTCCAACTTTCTGCTCCATACTGAAAGACTGATTTGATGTTGGTGTTAAAAAGCCTGATCTTGGTTTGCCACATTAGGTCCTTGGAGTTCCAGATCTTGTTTTGCTGAATGAAGGCATCCCTTACTTTGCTGATTTTTACCTTGACGTCAGCATCTGTGCTGACTAGCTTGTCTATGACATTGCCCTGGTAGGTGAAGGCCTCAACCTCTTACAGTGCATCTCCTGCAATTGTGACTGCAGCTGAGCTGGCAGTGTTAGCCTTCAGGATGTTTGTTTTCCCTGGTGGATGTGAAGGCAAAGTAGTGCTGATGTGGCTGTCACACTGACACTCTTCTCTTACATCTGCTGATGGTTATGGGAGAGTAGGGCCAGGTCGTCTGCAATGTCCAAGTTGTCGAGCTGCGTCCAAGGTATCCACTGGATTCCATGTCTTCTCCTTGCTGTGGATGTCTTCATGATCCAGTCTAAGGCCAGCAGGAAGAAAAAAGGCGAGAGCAAATAACACTGGCGGATTTCGGTCCTCATGTGTAAGGCTTCTGTGAGTTGTCCTCCATGGACTATCTTGCAGGTCATTCCCTCGTAAGAGTTCCTGATGATTCTTACGAGTTTATCTGGCATGCAGTGGTGGTAGTGGAGGAGTTTCCAAAAGGTCTCTCTGTCCACGCTGTTGAATGCCTTCTCATAGTCGATGAAATTGACATAGAGTGTGAAGTTCCAATCCTACAACGGCTCAATGATGATGAGCAGTGTTGCAGTCTGGTCTGTGCAAGATCTACCTTTGCGGAAGTCCGCTTGCTGGTCTCCTAACTAATCATCGACTTGTTGTAAGAAACTGGCTCTATATATACTGCACCAAAGTGAGGTACAGTGTGTATAGAGTCCAAGAGTCCCCAAAGGTAGGCAGAGGTTAAAGTTAGATAGAACCTTACTCTCCAATAGTGGTAGCTTGGTCGAGCAGTAAGGCAGTATCAGAGGACAGTGTTAAGCATTTGATGTACATACTCAGTCAGCAAATGAATTCACTCACTCAAGAACTGAACTCTAGGCCAATTGTTTTTGTATAAAAAATATACTGTTATTTTATTTTAGAACCAAGCAAGCCTGATACAGGTAAGCATTCAATTCTTTTCAGTAATAAGTTACTTGTTGTACACAGTTTTAAAAAGCAATGAAGATTGTACTTGATTTGATTTACAGGGGATGCAGTAGGTTGCAATACTTAGTAAATGCAGTACATTGAAATGAATGGCTTTTTAAGGTAAATACAGGTAAAATTACTTTTGCGTTACTTTTGTAATCCAGTGCTGGACTCCTAGATTCAGCACTGGGACATTTGCTTAAAACAGGTAAGTAATTACGTTTTTGTAGTTTGTACGATTTTTAGAGAATATTTTCAGATTTCAAAAGTCCACACTTAGAAACTTTTTGGACCAGTACATTGAATTACATAGGCTTTTCCTGTAAATTGCAGGTAAGTTACTTTTCGGAATACTTTTTCTAACACAGTGCTGGATCCTAGATTCAGCACTGGGACATTTTCTGAAAACAGTTGAGAAAATGCGTTTTAGTTAGATGTACGATTTTTAAAGAATATTCTTGTATTTCAAAAGTTGACAGAAACTTTTTCACATAGAACCACCAATGTTATCCTATGGAAGGAAATTCAATTCACAGGTAAGTTCCTTTTACGTTACTTTTCCTACTCAGTGCTGGATACATAGATTCAGCACTAGGACCTTTCCTGCAAATAGTTGAGAAAATTCGTTTAGGTTATTTGTGCGATTTTTAAGGAATATTCTTAGTTTTCAAAAGTCGACACTTAGAAACTTTTTGGGAGAAAAGTGTCAATGTTATCCTATGAGGAAAAACAGGTTATCGGTTTCGAGGTAAGTATTCGGTCTTTGGAGTTAGGGTTCTGGGGTTAGACTCAGGGGTCTCACAGGGTCAGTGATGCACTGTTGTTGCACCCTCAGCGGCACTAGGGCGGCCAGGTGCAGAGTGTTCAGGCCCAATGTTATCCTATGGAGGATAGGGGGACTCTGGTTGGTGGCTGCTGGCAAGCAGGCCACGGGGTTGTGGGAGCAAAGCTCGTAGGGTTAAGCTCAGGGCAAGTTGGGGACCAAGTTAGCACAAAAGGGGCACCCTCAGCGGCACTAGGGCGGCCGGGTGCAGGGTGCTGTTTTGAGGTCGGGTGCCCTGTTGATTTCAATGGAGATTCTCCGGGACAAAGAAACACTGCAGGCTCAGGGACGAGGATCTTCCAGGAGTGACCACCACTTCGAGGGGTAAGTTGGGATGTTGAGGGTTGGTTGGGCACCGCTGGGTTGGGCACACAAGGCCGTGGGGCGTCGGGTGCAGGGGTGCCTTGGGACGTCGGATTTTCTTACCCGCTCTGGTCTCGGTAGGGGGGTCCTCTGGAGTGAGGCTGCAGGCGTCGTCAGGAGGCTTGAGGCAGGTCAGGGGTCGCCTGATCTCGGGTCAGGATCGCCGGGGGGACCTCCTCGTGGTATTTTTCCACTCTAGCTCGGGCCGGGTTCGGCGGGTGCAGAGTGGGCTGGATTCGCGGTTCCTGGCTGGCACCAGAAGCTGCAGTTCAAACACGTCCGGTGTTCACGGGAGAAACAGCTTGGAAAGTGAAGGCAGGCAGGTCCTCCGGGGTTTTTGAGGTTGCTGGCCGCTGGACACGCCGGGGTTTTGCAGGAGCACGTTCGAGGGGAGACAGGCCTGTAGGGCTGGGGCCAAGTCAGTGGGCGTCGTCCTCTTGTTAGCTCTGCACGGCTCTTCGTCCTTCTTCTTCTTTTCTTCTTGTAGGTAGGCTGGATCTGCCTTCCTGCTTTAGGGCTGCCCCCTAAATACTGTATTTAGGGGGCGTTTTAGGGGTCTTGAGGTCAGTAGACCTCAAGACCCTTGGTGTGCTCACCCCACGTGGGGGAGTGAGCACAATCCCTAGTCCTGATTGGGGAGTGCCTGCCATCTGCAAGATGGCGAGCACTGCAGAGTGGGCTTCACCTCGCCTCCCCCACCTGAGGGGTGGAGTTGGCAGAGGTGGGCACACCTCCTGGGCTGGCTAGTTTTTCCCGCCTGTCTTCCCGCCGAAAGGGAGGGGAGACAGGAAGGGGGGCCTGCTCCTGATAGCAGGAGAGGCTGGGGGGTCGCATTACAAAGGCTACCAGGCCTCTGAAGCTCCCCTGCCACAGATGGCTCTTCCTGGCCTGGGGGAGGTGTGTACACCTCCGCCCAGGAAAGGCTTTGTTTCTGGGCTCAGGGAGCGTAGGCTCCCACCCTAGGGGTCCAGAAACTTGTCTCGTGGTGGCAGGCTGGTGTGTACCAGTCAGGGAACCCACCAGAGGCTGGTCGTTTTTCAGGGGGCATCTCAAAGATGCCCTCCGTGTGCATTTTTCATTAAATCCCACACTGGCGTCAGTGTGGGTTTAATGTGCTGAGAAGTTTGATACCAAACTTCTCAGTTTTCAGTGCAGCCATTATGGTGCTGTGGAGTTCGTAATGACAAACTCCCAGCACCATATACTCTTAATGGCAGCACTGCACTTACAATGTCTAAGAATGGACTTAGACACTGTAGGGGTACAGGGCTCATGCACCTGTACCCTCACCACTGGTATAGTGCACCCAGCTAGAGGGGTGACTGACCTATGCCAGGGCAGTGGGTTGTAGGCATGGCCCACAGAGGTGTGTGCCATGTCGACTCTTCACTTTGTTTTGCACCAAAACACGCAGCCTGCAAAGGCAGTGTGTGTGTGTAAAGGTACAGGGCCTCTAAGGGTGGCACAATAAGTGCTGCAGCCCTTAGAGGTCTTCCCTGGTCACAGTGCCCTGGGTACCTGTGGTACCGTTTACCAGGGGCTGACCTGTGGCCAGAGATGCCAATTGGGTACAGTTTTGGGGAAAGAACACAGGCCCTGGGAACCTGATTGGCAGGGACCCAGGGCACACCAAGTCAAAGTGCATCAGTGGTCTGGCAAAAAGTGGGGGGGTTACTGCAACAGAAACCCACTTCCTTACACTTGTTCCTTCATTCTGTTCAGGATGACTCTTTTGAACACTTTGACTCGGGTTGATAGAAGAGTTATCCCTCTGTAGTTTGCGCAGTTACTTAGGACACCTTTCCTACGGATTGTGACGAGATATTCCTCCTTCCAGTCTGATGGAACCTTTTCCTCTTCCCAGATCATTCCAAACATGGGTTAGAGAATGTCTACTGATGTTTCAGTGTCTGCCTTCAGAGGAATGTTGTCGGGTCCTGCTGCCTTCCCATTTCTCAGATGTTTGATGGCTTGCATATTTCTTCCTTTGTTGGTCTGCTGAAGTCGATTGGCAAGTCCTTGCCGGCTGCCTGCACGTCTTGTGGAGACTGTGGCACAGGCTGGTTCAGCAGTTCCTCAAAGTGCTCCACTCATCTTGGTTGTTGACCTTCATTACCCACGATTATGTTGACAGCTTTGTCTTTAACGGTCTGTATCTGCTGGAAGGTTTCCTCGTTGTGTCGTAGAATTCTTTCAGGTTTCCATTGCTTGTTGCTTCCTGGGCTTCTGTGGCAATACCATTGATGAATCTTTGCTTGTCTCCTCTAAAGCTTCTCTTTGCTTCCTTGATGTTTTCGGTGTACTCGTTCTGAGCTTTCGCTTTTTCTGCTCGTTTGGCTGGTGTTGACTGCAGCTTTGTTTTCCTTACTCTCTTGTGTTTTACAGAGAGTTTTGTTTGTCGGTTCCATCCATGTTTTTTTTAAGCTATAGCTTCAGCCTGGCCACGACAAGGTGATGGTCTGACGCCACGTCTGCTCCTCATCATTCTCACATCCTCGAGGGACCTCCAGAACGTTTTGGCAATGCAGACATGGTCAATCTGATTCTCTGTTGAATGGTCTGGTGACAACCATGTTGACTTGTGTATTCTTTTGTGTGGGAATACCCTGCTGCCTATCATCAGACTGCTTAGGGTGCGGAGATCTGCGAGCCTTTCACCATTCTCGTTCATGCCACAAATGCCATGGTTGCCCATGACTTCTTCACACCCGGTGTTGTCGCCTCCAATCTTGGCACTGAGGTCCCCTATCAGTATGGTGATGTCTCTCTCAGTGCGTTTCTCCAGAATGAACTGGAGTCTCTTGTAAAACTGTTCTTTTTTCTATTCTTTGCTGTGATTTGTATGTGCATAGCACTGAATAACATTCATGTTAATCCTCTTTTTCTTTGTGCGGAAAGGTCTTTGTGATGATTCTGGGACCGTGGACTTCCCATCCAATCAGAGCTCTGTTGGCTGCTGGTGTTAGCATCAGAGCTACTCACTGAGTATGTGGGGTGTTCTCTGCCTTGTGTCCAAAATACTGAAACAGTCCTCCTGGAGCCAGTCTTTTCTGTCCTGACTGTGTCCATCTGGTCTCGCCGATGCCAAGCAGGGCAAGGTTGTAGTTTTTCATTTCCGCTGTCACTTGGGCAGTCTTGCCTGTCTTGTGCATGGGCCTCATGTTTCATATACTGATGGTGATGGTCTTGGTAGAAAGCAGGTGGATAAGCTTTGTGGCTTCCCAAGATCTCTGGCTTTCACCACAAGGAGTCATAGATCTCAGTGAAGGAGATTCCTGTCTCCCCAAGGCCGGGATGTAGTTTGGTCTTTTGCTTGATGTTTCTGTAGCTCGGAATTGTTTTACATGGTGGGGTTGCTAGCCCGATGCAAAACCCTCTTCCTTTCGCAGCCGGGCTTGGGACAAGCCATGGTAGGGTTAAGAGAGGTACAAAGTGCAACATAAAAAACAAACTATTATTATAACTCCCTTTTGGCTTCAGTGTTATAGCAACTTTTCTTTCAGGAGCTACGGTACTAAACTGTGTTGAATAGAAGTAACTGGAAAATATACGCTGCTTTATAGTGCAAATCACTACCTACCTATCTGGAATTTGGAAATGTTTCTAGAAACAAGTTAGCAAAACCTGGTGTGGGTCAGTCACAAAATGAATATGATGCACTCTAGGAAATTACATGGTGTAAAAAAAGACAGTTCTCCATAGAACACAAGTACATGTAAGGCAAGTGGAGCACTCTATTTACATGTTAATTTCACTTGCCTCCCCTGACACAGTACTATGTCTCAAGATGCCACGCCCATGCCTGATTAGAGATAATAAAATATACTGATATCATGTTATAAGTTCACGGAAACTTGATCTCGGGATACAGGCTGGCAGTGTGAGGCTCATCTGACTGCAGTCTGTTACTGATATTGAAATGTGCTTGCTCTGTATTTAGCTTGATGTGCAAAGTCTTGGGATTGAAAGATGTCTCATTTGGTGTAATTCATAGAAATCCTCTGGCTGGCAGGTTGGTGCTCTGCGGCAGCGTCGAGGCGTACAGCTGCTCTCGGGATAGTCGCTGTTACTTCCTTGGTAAGATTTTTCCCTGACATTGTGGCTTGTCAGCTAGGGACTGCTGGTTGCCAAGTTTTATAGTGGCCAATAATGACTCAGGTTCCCAATACTTGATTTCTTTCATTTCTTTTCTAGTAAATTGTCCAGTAATGCAAGTATTTCATGTGTGCTTGAAAATTGAAGCACAAATGTCCAAGAAACCCCTTAGTGCAGAGTCTTCTTCTCCTATCTGTGTTGGATGACTGAGGCGTAAGCACTCTAGTGCCCTCACAGTGTTTAACTAGCAGTGTTGTTTCTCTGTCGTTCTGGTAAAATCCAGGGATTTTTCATGCATGGGCCATTGGCCACCAGAGTGCGATGGAAGCCTCTATCCCAATGGCTCTCTTAGGAACATGGATCTGTGCTTTCAGCGCCTATGCAATTGGAATGGGTCAGAACATGTTATATAAGATGTGTCCCAGCTGTGTACTATTTGCAGAAAGTTGTACCACTGTTGACCTGTCATCTGCCACTGCATCTGCCTTGCTCATGATGATCAACTTCCCAACAGGTTTCCTTTGGCTTCATGTCAAGATCAGCCTTTCTATTGATCATAAGTTATCCTTCCATTGTAACCTCTCTATTGTTCTAATGTACAATGGGCCAAACAACAAGACTTGCAGTAAAGAATACCGGCCAGACCCATCGGGGATCAAGTAGCTGGGACACTTCCCACTACGTAGGCTGGAGGTGGTAACTGTAGGTGGATGGGCATACTGCATCCTGGTGAGAGCAAGGCTGGTGGATATTGGCAGCAGGAACTCCTCCTTGTGCTCAGGAAGCATAGATGTTCATCGGAGCAGGAACAAAATGCGTAGGTACGGCTTGGCTCAGAGGTACGGAGGAACAGCAGGGCTGGAACTTCTGGGTTCTATGGTCCTCTTACAATGGTTGGTGTACACCCAGGCTGCTACTTTGCAGCACTTCACGCAGTTTTCCCGGTGAGCAGAACTCAGAAGGGGATACACCAACAGGTTCTACTAGAGTACTCACACATGAACACAGTCTCTTGGTTGCAGATGATGGCAAAGTGCAGTAGAACAGGCAGGTAAGGCAGCTCGAATTGAGAGCAGAAGATAGACAGCTGATACGTTACATGCCGTATTGGGTGGTTATATCATTGTTTAGGTGTGAATCAAGTAAAGCTGGAGACACAGGAGGGTTTGACAGAAGCAACATTGACTATCCCATCAGATTTTCATGGGCACTTAACTTAGCCTTCTGATTAGGTATGACTCTGCTTCACCATAGTGCTAAGTACAAAGTGTTGAGCCACTAGAGACCCGACTCAGCACAAATCTTAGCTATTTTAATTTTATTTTTCAAAAGATGAAATGCTCCAGCTTTCCAGAAGATTCGGGGTGGTATGTACGGTGAAAGGGTTGTTTAATTCCCAAAGCCTTCCATAGTTACATTCACCCCTCCCAACGGGAATTTACATCCTCCAAGATGGATCAAGCTATCAACCAACCACGATCAAAAATCAGGCAACCTTCAACAAAGAAAGAGATCCAAACGATCATAGTTTCTCTGAAACCAACATCACTTTTTAACGACCCAATCCCCTCCACTATCCTAAAGGAGTTCAGTCAATTTTTCTCCCCCCCTCTGGATGATGATCGTAAACTCTTCGCTAAAACAAGGCACAATCCCAGACTGTCGGAAGAGGGGGCAAGTGACACCCTTCCTAAAAAAACACAGCATGCACAGACTCGACAGATCTGAATAACAGCTGTTTGGTGTCAAACATCCCCTTCCAGACTAAACTGTTGGAAAAATGTGTCCACAACCAACACAGTCAGCACATTGAAGAGTTCCACTTGCTCGACAAGTTCCAATCAGAAACAGCCATCTTACACATCATAGATGACGCTCGCAAATTGCTAGATCGTAATGATTCCTGCCGACTCATCCTCCTTGACCTCTCCTTGGTGTTCAACACAGCCAATCACAGCTGTCTGTTAGAACTGCTAGAATACAAAATGGGGTTGTCAGGGAACTTCCTTCAATTGGTTACATCTTTTCTACAAATCTCACAATAAATTCGAATTGGATAGCTCACTATCAAATGCATCTCCTGTGCATGTGAGACTTGGATTCCCCAAAAAAGTCCACCATCTCCCCTATACTCTTCATCCTCTATATGGAACCTCTGATGGAAATGCTCAAGCAAGCAAACCGTGTGCACCACATGTATGTTAATACATGTGGGGCACGTGGTACGTAGCTATACTTAAAGATATCCTCCCTGCAAGATATCATCTGACTCAACACTCTATTAAAACCCCAAACATGGCTGTCTCAAAACCACCTCAACTTGAACTCCTTGAAAACGGAATTCCTACACATCTCCCTACCCAGCAGCTCCTTATCCACCAAGATATCCTCAATTGCAAACCCGTCATCATAGAATTAACTAAATCCCTTGGGTTAACCCCTCTAGATGCAAGCTCATGTCAGAGCAGCCACATGCAGTGCATCTTTCCAACTCCACCTCCTGAAGAAGGTGAAATGCTTCATCCCACCATAAGACTTCAAGGTAGCAGTGCAATCCCTAGTTATTTCCATTTCCATATTGTAAGGACTACACCACTCAAGGTGGCCCTCAATGTCACGGCATGTCGGAGTGCCGAAACTTTTCAATCACTCACTCCCAGTCAAGAGTTCTGGGTTTAATCCATCGTTCTTTTGCTCACTATGCCACCCCAGTTTGGACCCAGCCATATGCAAATCAGTCTTGACCCTGTTTCTCATGGGAACAGTCCAGCCCGAACTGCCAGGCCATGTCCTCCCTGGACCAGACACAAGTATCCTGGGACCGGTTTCGGGGTATCACCCCTCATCAGCCAGGCTAGCTTGAATTCAGTGGAACAGTGAGCAAGGGACCCATGTCTGGGCATACCCTTGGCCACTTAAAGCAGACATAGCAAACACAACAAGATGATGGACGGGGTGCTTGTTTCCGGTCTAGGGAGGTCCTGACCTGGCAGTTATATCTGGACTGTTCCCATAAGGAGCAGGGTCAAGACTGTTTTGCATATGGCTGGCTCCAAACTCAATCAATCAATCAATCACGGCATTTATAGAGCGCGCTACTCACCCGGGAGGGTCTCAAGGCGCTGGGGGAGGGGGTAAGTTACTGCTCGAACAGCCAGGTCTTGAGCTGCTTCCTGAAGGAGAGATGGTCCTGGGTTCGCCGAAGGTGAGTGGGGAGGGAGTTCCAGGTCTTGGCTGCCAGGTAGGAGAAGGATCTTCCTCCGGCGGTGGTTCTGCGGATGCGTGGTACGGTGGCGAGGGCGTGGCTGGTTGATCGTAGCTGGCGGGTGGGCGTGTAGAAGGTCATGCGGTCGTTGAGGTACTTTGGGCCCAGGTCGTGGAGGGCCTTGTGTGCGTGGATGAGGAGTCTGAACGTGATTCTCTTGCTGACGGGGAGCCAGTGCAGGTCTTTCAGGTGTCCGGTGATGTGGCTGTGTCGGGGGATGTCCAGGATGAGTCGTGCGGAGGCGTTCTGGATGCGCTGGAGTCTTTTTTGAAGTTTGGCTGTGGTTCCGGCGTAGAGGGTGTTCCCATAGTCCAGTCGGCTGGTGACGAGTGCCTGGGTGACGGTCTTCCTGGTTTCAGTGGGGATCCATCTGAAGATCTTGCGGAGCATGCGCAGGGTGTTGAAGCACGAAGATGAGACGGCGTTGACTTGTCTGGTCATCGACAGGGAGGAGTCCAGGATGAAGCCCAGGTTTCGTGCGTGGTCCGTTGGCTTGGGCGCGGTGCCCAGGGCCGGGGGCCACCAGGAGTCGTCCCAGGCGGAGGGTGATGAGCCCAGGATGAGGACTTCCGTCTTGTCTGAGTTCAGTTTAAGGCGGCTGTTCCTCATCCAGTCGGCGACGTCTTTCATCCCGTCGTGTAGGTTGGCTCTGGCGGTGGTGGGGTCGTTGGTGAGGGAGAGGATCAGCTGGGTGTCGTCGGCGTAGGAGATGATGTTGAGGTTGTGTTGGCGTGCGATGGCTGCGAGGGGGCTCATGTAGACGTTGAAGAGGGTTGGACTGAGTGAAGATCCTTGTGGAACGCCGCAGATGACTTCGGTGGCCTCGGATCTGAACGGGGGGAGGCGGACTCTCTGGGTTCTTCCGGCGAGGAACGAGATGATCCATTCCAGTGCTTTCTCTCGGATTCCGATGTTGCTGAGGCGCTTCACTAGGGTGCGGTGGCAGACGGTGTCGAACGCCGCGGAGAGGTCCAAGAGGATGAGGGCTGCTGTTTCCCCGTTGTCGTTTAGGGTTCTGATGTCGTCGGTGGCTGCGATGAGGGCGGTCTCGGTGCTGTGGTTGGCCCGAAACCCGGACTGCGAGGGGTCGAGGGATCCATTCGTCTCGAGGAAGGCGGCAAGCTGTCTGTTGACGGTCTTCTCGATGACTTTGGCCGGAAACGGAAGGAGCGAGATGGGACGGTAGTTCTTGAGGTCGGTGGGGTCCGCCGTTGGTTTCTTCAGGAGGGCGGTAAGCTCGGCGTGCTTCCAGCTCTCCGGGAAGGTGGCGGTGTGGAAGGAGGAGTTGATGATGTCCCGGAGATGGGGTGCGATGGTGGCGTCGGCTTTGTTGAAGACGTGGTGTGGGCAGGGGTCGGTTGGTGATCCGGAGTGGATGGAGTTCATCGTGCGGGTGGTGTCTTCGGTGCTGATCGGGGTCCAGTTGCAGAGGGTGGTGGTGGCGGGCGTTGGTTCGGCGGTAGGGTGCGTGGTTTGTGCGTCGAAGCTGTTATGTATGTCGGTGATCTTGCGGTGGAAGAACGCGGCGAGTGAGTTCTGGTGTGGTGAGCAAAGAAACAATGGGTTAAATCCAGATCTGTGACTGGGGTGAATGTTTGATTTGTGCAGCATTCCGTCCATCATTTGTTCTTTTTTCATTTGTTGCCCTAAATGGGGAAGTTATGCCCAGACGTGGGTCCCGTGCTCACTGTGCCACTGGATTCAAGCTAGCCTGGGTGATGAGGGGTGATACCCCAAAACCAGTCCGAGGATGCTTGTTTCCGGTCAAAGAAGGACCTGGCCTAGCAACTTGGGCTGGACTGTTCCCACGGGGAGCAGGGTCAAGACTGATTTGCATATGGCTGGGTCTAAACTCGGGTGGTGTGGTGAGCAAAAAAACGATGGATTAAACCCAGATCTGTGACTGGGGGTGAATGTTTGCATTGTTTAGCATTCCGTCCATCATCTGTTCTTTTTGCATTCTCCAAAGTTACATTTTGAGTCTGTAACTATAGAAACAATCTTTTGAGCAGCAAACATATAAGCACGTTTGAGAGTACGAAATTCAGCTAATTGAGCTGAGTGCACTTGAGGTAGAGAGTACATATATAGCATATCCAGACACTGTGAGCCACAGGCAAGAGCCATCAAGATAATACCAAAGATTGCAGTTGGGCATTTGAAACAGAGAGATTGACAGGGGCTTAGTTAAATGGGCTGTTACATTCAGGCGGTCTTGTTGTTCCCAGTCCTAGGCAGTGGGAAGCAGGAAAGCAGGGATCAGAATGGGACATTAGAAGAGAGTGATATAGGCAGGCAGTAACATTATTTCGTACCATGATACTCTCGTCATAGACGAGGCTTGATCTTGGTGGTGAGTAAGAGCCTACTATAGCATGAGGTACATTCACGGTAAACATGAATCTGAGGACTATATGTGGGCTCAAGGATGCCAGCTGCCTCCACAACCCACAAACATGGCCCAGGCACTCATTTGACTGCACCAAGGGTATATGAGTGTGGGCAACGGGTGTCTTTTAATATCTGGGATCTTGCACTAGTAACCCAGAGGCAAGTCTTTTTCATGGCAGTAGAATGTAAATGGCTTGCTATAGTCAGGTTAAACCTAATGCAGGGACAAAGGAAAATGCCTGTCTTAAAATCACAAAAGCTTATTCTGCCTCCTTGGTCTAATGGAAAAGTTCTGGGGTGTCTTTCTATATCACCCCAGAACCCTTATCAATTGTATGCCATACTCAGCAAATTGGGTACCTGAGAAACGATGACCTGTCGGGTCAACCTATGGGTCGCCTTAATACAGTCTGTATATAGGCGCATGTTCCCTGTTGTGATGTCATGACTTAGACAATAAACACTGGGAAGACAGAATTGTAATTTATATTTTAAAGCTTTGTTTCCTTTCTCTGCAACTCAGTTAGGACATACAGTAAGTCAACCCTTCATTGGTCCAAGGAGTCAAAGGTAACTAACAGCCATCTACATAATGAACCAAAGTGGATCCTCCCAGGAAGACAAGGTTGGTAAGAACTTTATTGAGTGCTTGTGAGACGATGGATGGTGACTTGATAAAGTCTTGTGGCTAATGACACTATGTCAGCTGGCACTCCAAGAATGTGAACACAAAAAGATACTGAAAAAACATCTGCTATCATGAACGATATGACAGAGGCTGGAAAACAAGAAAATGTGGTTGTGAGTTAGGAACACTAGGCTACACCACAGCATTAATTGCTTGTAGGGTTTGTACAAATCTATATATTGCCTTACTAGGCTTTTCTTTTTTGATATTGAATGAATTGGGGTGTTGCATGCACTCACAGTAGGACCCATTGTTTTATTAACGCACTAATACTTGGTCTGATTCCCTTTTACGTCTCAGGGCTAACTGGTACTTGGAATATGAGAGAGTTTCTTTATTGGATCTGTTATAGTCTTTTTGCAACCAACATCATTAGCATGTTCAGACCATAAGATAAACAGTACCTGATCAAATATATAATAGATACATTTCGGCAATGCATTTTTAGATGAACAGTACATTCTGTAATTTCCCACAAAACAACTAAAACGTATTTTCATTGCGTTTGACACATTCAAATAGATGCCTTCACTAGTGCAATAAACAGTACAGTTCAATTTACACCAAAGATCTCTCCCCAAGAGATTTGCCAGAAAGGTTGGGCTTAACAAGAAGGCATGTTGATCTGTAATATGACCTAGGGTTATGGATAAGGAATCAGTTATTTGGTGTGGAACACGTGTTAGAAATACCAACTGCGTCAATAGACGTGTCGAGAGAGGTAGGGAAGAGTATTCAGAGGTCTTTAGAGATGAACGACTAGCATCTGTGTCAATAAGCAGGAGGTGTGATTGTTGTTAACAACACATTGTACATACAGTCCATTTTGATCTACGGGATTAAGGGTGTTTACAGAGCAGTCATCGCCTCTCAAGCTGTCCTAATAGGTGCGGTATCGAGTTTGGGAAATTTGGGTGAATTCCTGTTGTTTGAGTCGATGGGAAGTGCTGGAGGGTACACTGTGACAATCCCATTTCAAATGTCCCCGTTGTCCATCTTTGAAATATGAAGAGCCACTGAGTTGAAATGAATCTCTTGAACCCCTTCCTTAGCTTCGCCCTGATCTCCTGGGTCCGTACACACCAGTATTTGTTCCGCGCCTACTTCGATCATTCTGTATCACCATTCCTCCCTTTCTTCTCCCTCCAGCAGTTGTTTTAAATGATTGCATTTGTAAAGACATCAGTAGTGTTTCATTTAATTAAACCTTCCTTACTTGAGCTGTTACAAATTGTTTTGCACTGGAAACTAACTCAGCACGGCTCTTGGTTGTCTCCAGATGCGGATCGTAGAGAGTTGCTCATAGTACGAAGCTGCTGCTGCGCCTTAGGCAGCAGCCACTGGATAAAAGCAGCACCAGCAGCTTCCTGTGCATTCTCCGTAGCTTGTGCAATACCAGGGTAATCAGTCAGTGGGTTTATGTAGCACAACTAATCAACCGAGAGGGTGAGCAAGAGCTTGAGGGTCTTGATGGTTCAGGTGACTCAGTCGAACAGCCAGGTCTTGAGTACTCTCCGGAATTCCAGCAGCGAAGTGGATGTCCGTAGCTGCAGAGGGAGGCCGTTCCAGGTTTTCGCTGCGAGGTAGGAGAAGGAGCCTCCTCCGCTGTTGCTTCGTTGGACGCAAGGGGTGTGGGCGAGTGAGAGGGAGGCGCAGCGAGGTTGTCTGGTAGGATGGTGAAAGTTCAGGCAGTGGTTGATGTAGGATGGTTAAAAGACGTCTTTCAAATCAGATCATCAGCGGGGCTTCATCCTTATTATGCTTGCATTTACTAATTGTAGTGCAGTCAGTCTTGACCGGGCACACATCCATGGCAGTATTTTTCATGGTTGTCGCACTCATAGCAAGGGTCGCGTCACCAGGGGTCACTCAAGTGATCTTTAACTTCACTTGGTACAATAAGACATAACAATTGATGTTCATCAGCCCAACATTAAAATACAATTTGTAATTTTCCATGGATTTTCCGGGGATCATCATGGGTATTGTGGAATTATAGTTTTATATTCACATGGTGACCAGGAGACATGGACGGTGAGCCGACCGTCTGCCCCAGGGCCAGGGCAGAAGGGCATCTGCAGTTTGGACAGGGGACATCCTGCGAGGTTTCACTGCCTATGGGACATGAAGCTTCATATGAGTTTTCTGTGTCCATCTCGATGTATGCCTCAGACTATCCTGGGTTATGGCAGAAGAGTTCCCATATGCTCTCTGTGGTCCTGATGCTCAAACATATGGTCCTCCTGGGTATAATCCTAGGTTCCAGGTTCTAGTCGGGCTGTGCACACCACTTGGAATCCCTCCTCTGGTGCAGGCATGCTGACACTTTAAACAGAATTCTGAGATACTCTTCCAAGAAACATTACATCCCATGGGACTCCAGTAAGAGTATGTATCTTACACCCATTATGAACTCTCTGAGCAGGCTGTGCCACCGCACAGAGGGCCCGATTTACAAATGCCTCCCCCCTCTGGAGGAGGCCGCACCGTCATGGGGTAGTCACCTTCTTGGGGGCAGAATCTTCTCAATGAGAATTCTCAGTGCGGAAATTCCGCCCAGAGTGCGGAGGCCCTTTGGGAATCAGGCCACACCCCCTCTGTTTATGGAATATATGACTAACTGTTGCACCTGGGGGCGGACGTTTGTGTACTTTTTCATCATTTTTTAAATTGAGTGCTCTATTCTCTAAAATGGATGTACTGTGCATCTACCCACTAGGTATTCACCTATGTTTTAGTGAACATTTATGAATTTTAGAATTCTCAATGAATTCCAGAAGTACCACCGGGAAGCTGCAACGTTCCTCAGAGAGTACATCTGGGTCCGAGCAGGCATCCTCCCTTAAATATACAAGTCGGGGGTACACGCGGGTACATGGCGTCCACCCACTCTTTTCACAGGGTGGACACCGTCCACTCTGCCAAGAAGTTGGGCCCCACTGAAAAATATGCTGGATTCGTCCCGGTGTAATTTCCAAACACCGGGACACTTTCAGCAGCGCCTGCACATTGTTGTCTGCTTTCGATCCGCAACAACGTGCAGGGTGGGGGCTTTCTTAGTTGAGACTCCTGCTGGGCCCATATCAAAGGTCGAATCTGAGGGGTCATCAGGCCTCCTTTTGTTGGAGTCTCCTGGCTGGCAGCAGTCAGGAGCCTCACACCTGATGTAAATGAAGCAGAGGGGAAACAAAGGCTCACACCTTGTTAGCGCTTCACACATACTTAAGAGAGGCAGCTTTTCACTTTGTTCAGGCTCTGTTTAGGAGATATGCATGCACTGTAAGAATGTCAGATTTGTAGGTCTTTCCCAGTATTTACACAAAATAAATAGCATTTATATAGTGCTTACTACCCCTGAGGAGGCGGTGAAATAATTTAAGTACCACTATTTTTTCTTGTAAAGCACTATGGGTAGAGGAAGTTTGCGCTGACAAAAGGCAACATTGTTTTATGTGTAGCTTACAAAAGTGTGAATCTTCAGGATTTCCCTGAATACTGGAAATGTGCTCCAATGTACTCATGATAGACATGTTAAACATATATGTGAAGGCTTAAGATCTGAAGTCACTTCTTATGATGCCACTTCCTGTGATGCCACTTACTGTGATGTCACTTGCATACTGATTAACTAAGTTAGTCCCCCCACTTCTTTATTAGGACCTGTGCCCTGAGAGGCACATGTTTAAATACGTAGCAAAAGTGCATTTGCACATGCTTTTTTTGTTTTCTATGTGGTAGAAAATATTTTCCCCAGCGAGGAATTCCTTCCCCCAGACACTCAACAATGTTGGGTGTATTCCTGTCCCATTGCCACTATTGACAGACAGTTAATTCTGTCCTTGACAATATAGTCGCCACCTTTCTCAGGTAAACATGGCGTCCATTTTGTGTATGCTTTGGGGGTTCTGAAAGGGCCCGGAGCTGGTACTCGAATGACAGTTTGTGTAAAATCCTCTGTATTCTTTTTTAATTCGGCAATTCCGCCTTTATTTGCTTTCAAAACGTTTACCAATGTTCTGGAGAGCATTCACATTCTTTGACATGTTTTCATCTCAAATTTGTGGTGCTCAGTTTATATTTCAAAGGAGATTAATACCTAGTTTTAATGTTTTACCTCAAATTGTAACCCGTTGTGACATGAAAATACTGGCCAGGCTGGTAAAATACTGGCCAGGTGGCAACCCTAGACAGCTGTCATTCTCGACCGCAGGCAAATATTTATTGGTTGTGAAATCAATTTAAAATGCACAGAAAAGAACCAGTTTTTGGATGTTCACCAAACCTCTATGGTATTGTTTTGCGTGAAACCTCTACTCCCTGACGTTTGGGTCAGATTTACTTCTTTGTAAAGTAACACCATATGGATGCAATGGTTACAGGTGATTTAATCGCATTATGAGTGCAACGTTACGTTTAATCAATTATAAAAGAGAATTTGCACATGTGAATCACGACTTTTGCCTACCAGAGGTGAATTTCGATGTGCAAGTGGCTTTGTGAATTGAGCCTCGAATTCTGGATATGTGTTCAGCCCCTTCAGGCCACCTAAAGTCCTAGCTCATAGACAGCGACAAAGGACAATAGGGAAAGAGGAAGTGTTACAGAGGGAGGTGAAAAGGCTTCGCGAGAGAGCGGAAAAGGGAGGAGGGAGGGAAGAAATCGAGAGTTGAAGAACAAGAAAGGGAGGAGAGGAAACGCTGAAAAGCCAAGCAGAGTCTGAGAGGGAATTACGTGACAGCAGGGTGGAAAGGACTGAAAAGGAACAGGGTGGAAGGCGAGATGCTGAATATAGAGAGAAGGGGGCCATGCATTAGAGCACCGCAGTACAAGGTGGAGTTAGTATGGGTAGGAGTTGCAGCCAGCGAGGGAAAGGGCAAACTAAAGGAGTTAAAAGAGGAGAAGGAAAGACAGGGAGAGGCCCTGGGAGGCCCTGGTGTCAGAGTGGTGAATGAGGCAGGCCCCATTGCCAGCTCTGCAATACACCGTGGCGTCGCCCCAGCAACCAGCCTCTCAGCATCCCTGTTGCAGGGCCTGGTTACCAGGGCAACAGCCTCAGTGAAGAAGGGGGATGGAGGCCGGGCATTGGGGCGAAAGGAAGTTTGTCGTGGCGCCTACCCTACACATTTAGAAGGACGAAATTAAAGAATCCCAAGAATGCTTTTGGTAAAGATTCCAAAACATATCAAACCAAATATATTAAAAAAGGACTATTACTGTGATCCGCCACTAGATTCTACCACGTGGAAACTATGGGGTGTGTGTAAGAAAGGAGTGTGTGTAAGTAGGAATGGGGTGTGTGTAAGTTGGAATGGGGTGTGTGTACGTAAGAATCGGGTGTGTGTGTGTGTACGAATGGGGTGTGTGTAAGTAAGAATGGGGTGTGTGTACGTAAGAATGGGGTGTGTGTAGGTAAGAATGGGATGCGTGTACGTAAGAATGTGTTGTGTGTAAGAATGGGGTTTGTGTAAGTAAGAATGGGGTGTGTGTAAGTAAGGATGGGGTGTGTGTCACACCACATACAGGAATCTGTCTCTTATGGTGATACAGATGTCCCTCTTTTCGTTGCATTATAATATGTGCTGGGTCTGATGTCCGAGTTGCATTTCGCTGTCATTTATGTTTTTTTAGACTGTGTAACAGAATATAACCAGTATAGGAATTGTTGGATAAAATTCACTTTTACATCTTAAAATTGTCGTAATGTTCCCCCTATATGCTGCTAGTTTTAATTGTGGGTATTATAAATATTTCAATTATTTTATAACTTATATGTCATGTTCCCCCTATATGCTGCTAGTTCTAACTGTGGGTATTATAAACATCTTAATTATTTTATATGTTGTGATTTTAAGTGTTTATATTCAATGATTTTTTTTACAGTTTTAAGCAATTGTGTTTGCTTTTATGGCAATTGCCGAAATAAAGCTTATTATGGCTGGGTCTGAGGGTGATTGTAAGATGTTAAGCTTTTCAGTGTGTCGGGGTCTCTTATTGAGTAAGATGTCACCTTTGCTGGCTGTGTGTTAATAGGAGCCTGTGAGGTGTTAGAAATGTAACTGGGCTTGTTATAAGTTAACAAGTGTTAGGGGTGTCTCCTGTAGTAAGAGATCCCACTGCAGTCTTTATAAGTTGTAAGGTGCTGGGGATGTCTCTTATGGTTTCAACAAGGTCACTGGGTTAGTTATACGTTATTTGGTGCAGCGGGGTCTCGTTTGCTGTTAGAGATGTCACTCTGGGCTGGTTATACGACAGTAGAGGAGTGTCTCTTATGTTGTGTGTTATGCCAGTGTCTTGGTTATCTGTTAATAGTTGCCGGGTGCAGTCTCTTATGCTGTTAGAGTGGTCACTGTGGTAGTTATGTGTATTGTGCACAGGACTGTCTTTTAGTATGTTAAAAGATGCCATTGTACTGGTTACAAGTTAATATGCGCAAGTGGCTGTCTCTTATTTTGTTAAAGATGTTTCTCTTTTCGTTGTATGTTGCTTTGAGTTACATCTGTCTTCTAATGTGCTAGAGATGTCACTGTGCACTGGTTATAGGTCAACAGGTGCCGGAGGTCTCTCTCTTACAGTGTGAGTTAATGTAATAGTTGCAGGGCAGCTGTCTCTTATGGAGGCCGAGATGTCACTCTGTAGAGGGGCGTCGGAGTCTCTTTTTGAGTGAGATGTAACTTTTGCTGTTTGTATGCAATAGGGGCATGTGGCTGTCTCTTTTGGGTCCTGAAATGTGACTGTGCTGTGTATAACTCAGTAGCTGCTACGGATGTCTCTTTCGATGTCAGAGATGTATTTACACTGTTTATAATTGCAAGGTGCTGGAGATGTCTCTTATAGTGCTACTAATATCATGGTGACGGTTATAAATTCATATGCGCCGGGCGCTGTCTCCTATGCTGATTATAAGTGAATAGGCATTGGGGCTGTCTCTTGTCGTGCTCAACAGCTCAAGGCGCTGGTTATGTGTTAACAAGCACAGGCGCTGTCTCCCATGGTGTCCGAGAGGAGACTGCGCGCCGCTGCTCATAAGTTAAGGGGTGAACGGCTGTTTCTGAGATGTCACTGTATGCTGGTAAATGGTTATATGTCGGAACATGAAGGAGGGCTGTCTCTCTCCGCTGGGGCTTACATGTTAATAGATGCTAGAGATGTCTCTTAAGGTGTCAGTGGGTTACTGTGCTTTTAATATATTAATATGCATAAGGTGGTGTTGTATGGAGGTGTCACTGCGCTAGCTTGAAGTATAATGCGCGTGGGGATGTCTCTTAAGGTGTCAGTGGGTTACTGTGCTTTTAATATATTAATATGCATAAGGTGGTGTTGTATGGAGGTGTCACTGCGCTAGCTTGAACTATAATGCGCGTGGGGATGTCTCTTAAGGGGGATCACTGACAGAATATAAGAAGCAGAAATATTGTGTGGACATAATTTTGTATCAAAAATTTTAAGGACAAAAACATCGAGAAGGTAAGTGCAAATAGGTAAGTATAGATGTCACCGCCCTGGTTATATGTTGCTAGCTGCTGGGGCTGTCTCTCGCGGCGTTAGAGATGTCACCGAGCAGGTTATATGTTACTAGCTGCTGGGGCTGTCCCTCATGGCGTCGGTGATACCACCGCGCTGGTTATATGTTAAGAGGTGCTGGGGCTGGCTCTCATCGCATTGGTGATGTCACTTCCCTAGTGAGGTGGTGTGGCTGTCCCACATGGCATCAGTGATGTCACTCACCATCCTGGTTATATGTTAGTAGGTTTTGGGGCTGTCTCTCAAGGCGGCAGTGAGTCACCGCGCTGGTAATATGTTAAGAGGTGGTGAGGCTGTCCCTCATGGCGTCAGTGATATCACTCACCGACCTGAATGTTTGTTAATAGGTGCTGGGTCTGTCTCTCATGGCATCAGTGATGTCACAGCACTGGTTAATAGGTGCTGTGGCTATCTCTTATAGTGTCGGTGATGTCACTTGCTGCTTATATGTTAATAGGTGCTAGTATTGTCTCTTATAGCATCAGTGATGTCTCTGCGCAGGTTATATGTTAATAGTTGCTGGGTGTACGAAAGTGACTTTCCAGATTCTTCCACTTAGACGATGAAGACTCTCTTGGGAAAGTTAGTCTCATCCCCTTTCATTGGGGGTGGAGGGCTGTAGGAAAGTGCCCCCTTTCCGCATGGTTGCCCCTAATATTTTTGCCAGATACCTGATGCAATTTGACTGAGTGTGCCCTGGGTCCCTGACAATCAGGATCCCAGGGCCTTTGTTCTTTCCCTAACCTGTACCATCATTTCCACAATTGGCACAGCTCTGGCCTACCTGAAAGTCCCTTGTAAGGGGTACCTATGGTACTAAGGGGCAGGGAAGACAGGTAAAGGCCTCTGAGGGCTGCAGCATGTATTATACCACCCTCAGAGACCTCTCTCCACCAACATGCACCACTGCCATTGCAGCCTGCGTTTTTGTGGTGCAACTAAAAATGAAGAGTCGACATGGCACACATCCCTGTGTTACGAAAAACAAAGAGAACGGGTCTTTTCTTTAATTTAGCGTAAACACATCCCTCCCCTCATTTAGGGTGGATGTATCAAGTGTTTACACTGCCTGGGAAACCCAAAGCTTTTGTAAAAGAACCCTCACTCGGTCACTCCCCTACCTAGTAGGTGACATGTTTCATCATAGGGTTCCCACCCTGGTCACCGAATGTTTCCAGGGCGTGCTGCGATGCCTGATTACAGTGGAGCTGGTTGTTTTTGAGGGTGAGGTGGTGATAGTGAGTGAAAAGTGCTGAGGTGTAGTGTTTTAAAATTGGCTGAAGTACTCTTGAACATTTTGAACTTAGCTTTATTGGTGAGAGTATTGGTCAATGTTAAAAAGGTGAGGGATATGTGAAGGATTTAAATTTGATCCTTCTTATCCTGTGAGAGGTCTACATGTTTCAGCCATATTCTTATGTGCCCATAAGGGTCAGATGGCTTTCGTCAGGACCAAAATTGAAGCTGGTATGCACTGTAAGGCATACAGCTATACCATGGATTGTACTTACAATCCACAGGGACTTCGCCGTGTCGCTTTCATTATCTGTGAAGAAATGTGTGGGTAAAATCACCTTATTGACATACAAACATACAAGCAGTGGTAAATTTCAACCTGGATTGTTGAGGGTGGCAGACCCTCCCAGTCAAAGGTTCGGCGATATGCCATTCCATTAATCTTAGTCAGGTTTAAAGTTTTTCTTGCGCCCAAATTTTAGCTTCATATTTTTATCAGAATCATTGTTACTCACCAGTTGGTTATCTGCATTCAATCACCAACATTTAAGAGACATACAAGACTGACAGACATGTAGGCAAAATGTTCTATTTTCATTTGTCTATCTTAATGGATATGTTTTGTTTTTCACAATGGACATACCGATAAACAATGCATTGAAGTATAGAGCAATGAAACTTGAACATTTTCCCTACATGTCTGTCAGTCTTGTATGTCTCTTAAATGTTGGTGATTGAATGCAGATATCCGAAAAACAAAAAGAGAGCGAGGATTTTGGGGTACGTCCTAATCCCCTGGGTAAAGTTACAAAGAAACAATATGGACGGACCCTGAAATAGTGGAGATCTATCAATCACTATGTGTGGTAAGTCCAAGGACCATTAGGTATATTTAAAAGACCCCTCACACACCAACCTAGTTGGTGTCATGCTTCATCATTGGGGTCCCAACCGGGAGGCCTAATGCCGCCCGGTTGTGCTACGACGCCTGATTACAGCGGAGCAGGTGTAGTGTGAAGATGTGATGTAAAGTTAAAAATACCTCTGAGAATCCTTACCAAGTAAATTTATTAGTGGTTGCTCAGGGTATGGTTAAAAACTATGTGAAATCAACTAACAAGAGATAATAATCTGTAGGTGATTATTATCTCTTGTTAGTTGATTTCACATAGTTTTTAACCATACCCTGAGCCGCCACTAATAAATTTACTTGGTAAGGATTCTCAGAGGTATTTTTAACTTTTACATCACATCTTCACACTACACCTGCTCCGCTGTAATCAGGCGTCGTAGCACAACCGGGCGGCATTAGGCCTCCCGGTTGGGACCCCAATGATGAAGCATGACACCAACTAGGTTGGTGTGTGAGGGGTCTTTTAAATATACCTAATGGTCCTTGGACTTACCACACATAGTGATTGATAGATCTCCACTATTTCAGGGTCCGTCCATATTGTTTCTTTGTGATTGAATGCAGATAACCAACTGGCGAGTAACAATGATTCTTATAAAAATATGAGGCTAAAATTTGGGCGCAAGATAATCTTTAAACCTGACTAAGATTAATGGAATGGCATATCGCCGAACCTTGGACTGGGAGGGTCTGCCGCCCTCAACAATCCAGGTTGAAATTTACCACTGCTTGTATGTTTGTATGTCAATAAGGGGATTTTACCTACACTTTTCTTCACAGATAATGAAAGCGACACAGCGAAGTCCCTGTGGATTGTAAGTACAATCCATGGTATAGCTGTATGCCTTACAGTGCATACCAGCTTCAATTTTGGTCCTGACGAAAGCCATCTGACCCTTATGGGCACATAAGAATATGGCTGAAACATGTAGACCTCCTCTCACAGGATAAGAAGGATCAAATTTAAATCCTTCACATATCCCTCACCTTTTTAACATTGACCAATACTCTCACCAATAAAGCTAAGTTTAAAATGTTCAAGAGTACTTCAGCCAATTTTAAAACACTACACCTGAGCACTTTTCTCTCACTATCACCACCTCACCCTCAAAAACAACCAGCTTCACTGTAATCAGGCGTCACAACACGCCCCGGAAACATTCGGTGACCAGGGTGGGAACCCTATGATGAAGCATGTCACCTACCATGTAGGGGAGTGAGGGTTCTTTTACAAAACCTTTGGGTTTCCCAGCCAGTGTAGACACTTGATACATCCACCCTAAATGAGGGGAGGGATGTGTGTACGCTAAATTAAAGAAACGACCCGTTCTCTTTGTTTTTTGTAATATTATTTGAGAAGAGGAACAGGCCTGTTTCCAGACTTCTCACTCTCATTTTTGATGTTAAGACACATCCCTGTGTGCCATGCCTGCCCAGCACTGCATGAGGCCCAGGTAAGCCACCATTAAGGCAGGGTGCCCTATACCTCATGTGAAGACCTATCTGGAGGAACAGACAGGTCCCTATAATATCTAAGGCCATTCTTAAATATTATAAGTGCCCAGTAAAGCCATCCTGAGTATATGGTCTAGAAACTGGTCATTACAATTTTCCGAACACCATTATGGCTTTACTGAATCCTGGGAATCAAACATCTCAGAATAATAAACCTGCACTGATTCCAGTGTCAGATAAGATTTATTATTCCCTGCACTCAGGGGTCCGTTCTAGGGGGGACCCCCTGAACCAAACCAACCACTGGTGGGTTTTTGACTGGTGAACACCAGCCTGCCACCACGAGACTAGTTTCTGAACCCCTAGGGTGGGAGCCTTCGCTCCTTGGGCCCAGAAACAAAGCCTTTCCTGGGAAGAGGTGTTCACACCTCCCCCAGGTCAGGAAGAGCCATCTGTGGCAGGGGAGCTTCAATGGCCTTTCCGCCTTTGCAACGCGACCCCCAGCCTCTCCTACTATCAGGAACAGGCCCCTTTCCTGTCTCACCCCCTTTTTGGTGGGAAGACAGGCGGGAAAAATCAGGACAGCCCAGAAGGTGTGCCCACCCACCTCTGCCAACCCCACCCCTCAAGTGGGGGAGGCGAGGTGAAGCCCACTCTTCAGTGTCCGCCATCTTGCGGGTGGCAGGCACCCTCCAATCAGGGATAGGGATAGTGCCCACTACCCCACGTGGGATGAGTACCCTAAGGGTGTAGTCACCCTAAGGACAGAAGTAATTGGCTTCTACCTCGAGACCCCTAAAAAGTCCCCTAAATACAGTATTTAGGGAGCAACCCTGAACCCACATTCAGATTCAACTCGACAAGAAGAAGGACCAAAGACCCATGCTGCAGGGAAGAGGACGACAACAACTGCTTTGGCCCCAGCCCTTTCGGCTTGCCTCCTGCTTCAGAACCCCTGCAAGCTGAAACCGGCGAGTCCTGCAGCCAGCAGCCTTCAAGAACCCCCGGGCACCTGCCCTGCCTCCCAAAAAGACTCTGATCTCCCGTGGATACCAGAATAGTCCAACAGGCAGGACTCCAGATCCAACTGGATCCGCGAGACCTCACCACTCTGCACCTGATGTCCACGGCCCAAGTTCGAGTGGCCCAACACCCCAGCGAGGTCCCCCAGGCGATCCTGACCTGAGATCCAGCATTGGAAGACCTCCTCCGACCTTCTCCTTGACGCCGGCAGCCTCATCCTGAAGGATCCCCCTGACTGCGGCCAGAACCGGTGAGAAGAACCCGACACGAAAAGACACCCCTGCATCCGCAGCCCCGGAGCCATGGGGTGCCCGACTGACAGTGTCCTGTCCTTAACCCCAGGAGCTTGCCTCCCAAAATTGAGTGGCCTGCCCGTGAGCAGCCACCAACTAAGGTGTCCCTTAGCCCCATTGGCTAACATTGGCACCCTTGCACTCTGCACCCGGCCTCCCTAGTTCCGCTGGTAGTGCACCTCGAGTGCTGAACTGAACCTTGGGGAACCTTGGTTCTACCCCCCAAAACTCAGTTATCAAAACCATTTACTTACCTGTAAACGTAGCACTTCGTTTTTTCTCCATAGGATTGTATGGTGGGTTTTTTCTCTGAAATTTGTTCTGTGTTAATTCTGTCTTGTACTGCAGCAAAGTAACTTAGATTCTTCAAATGAGTTATCCTGCTTGCTAATGTACTACAAAGCCCAAACTGTGTGATTAGTTTATTTTGAGCAAAGTTAGAAAAGTAACTGAAAAGTAACTAAAAAATAATCTAAAGTAATTGCAGGTATTCTAAAGAATGTACAACCCATTTTTTCTACTGCAAAGTAACTTGTATGCTTCTACAAAACCAGTACACACTATAATTTGGGAAGTAACATTGTATTGAAAGTATCACTTACCTGCTACTGAGTAACTCTTGGTTCTAGTAATAAAAATAACAAAGTGACAACTTTTTATACAAACAATTGGTCTGGATTCAGCCTTTGAGTGTGTGACATAATTTCTTGCCTGAGTGTGTACAAGAAATGCTTAACACTACCCTCTGAAAAGCCTTTCTGCTCAGCATAGCTACAACTAACTTGAGAGTAAGGTATTATTTACTTTAACCTCTGCCATACCTTTTGGGACTCACTGGACTCTGTGCACACTATACCTCTTTTTGGTATAGTATATACAGAGCCAGCTTCCTACAGCGACCAAGACTTTCCAAAATAAGAACAGTAGTTTCGCATGTTTACTGTCAGGACATGTAAAGTACATGTCCTCCCCATGTCATATGTTGCACCCTGACTTAGGACTCGGTAGGCCTGCCAGAGGGGTGACTCGCACAGATGTACAAGGGAAGTAGCTGCTTTGCCATTGCTTTCAATGGCAAAGTTGGGCTAGCAATGCATGACTGCTCTATCAGTCTGCAGTGGCAGTCTGAAGGACTCGTACGTGGGGGACCTCCAGGGTGGCACAACCAGTGCTGCAAGCCCTGGGTACCCCTCTAACTTGCATGCCCTGGGTACCATGTACTGGGGACCTACAGGTAAGTTAGCCATTTCCAATTGGGTACAGCAAATTCATCATATACTTTAGGGTTAGTTCACTTGCACTGAGGTCTGGTTAGCAGGCCTCAGTGCACTCTCAGCGTTGTAAAACCAGCAGCATCAGTCGAAAATCTTGGGGGTGACCACGCAAAAAGAGGCATTTCCTTACACTTATTGTGTAGGATCTTGTGGGAGTGTACAGGATCTTGTGCCTTATTGTGTTAGGGATGTCACTGCCATGCTGATAAGTTAATATGGTCAGGGGGCTGTCTCATATGCTCTTTGAGGCTTAGCCGACATTCTCTAAGTGACTGGTCAGTGACAGAATCTGGGTGGGCAGAATGTAGGCCAGGAATGTTTTGTGTGAGTAGAGTTTGGGTGAGCTGACAGAGGTCGAGGTTTGTTTTGTGTGGGTAAAGTCAGTGTTGGACTGGAATTTCAGGCAGTCTGGGACAGTCAGTTGCACCAGCTAGAAAGGTCATGTGTGTGGGTTGTTTTGTTTGGTCCCATGGGCCGTAGGATAAGAGAGGCTGTGGTTGTTTTGTCTGGGCAGAGTTTGTGCAGGATGAGAGAGGCTGAGGGTTAGTTTTGTCTGGGCAGAGTTTGTGTGGAATGAGAGAGGTTACTTTTTTTTGTCTGGACAGATTTTGTGTAGGATGAGAAAGGTTGAACTTTGTTTTGTCTGGGCAGAATTTGTGTAGGATGAGAGAGGTTGAGTTTTGTTTTGTCTGGGTAGTTTGTGTGTGATGAGAGAGGTAAGCCTTGTTTTGTCTAGGCAGGGTTTGTGTAGGATGAGAGTGGTTGAGTGTTTGTTTTGTCTGGGCAGAGTTTGTCTAGGATGAGAGAGTTTGGGGTTTGTTTTGTCTGGGCAGAGTTTATGTAGGATGAGAGAGGTTGAGGTTTGTTCTGTCTGGGAGAGTTAGTGTAAGATGAGAGAGGCATGTTTTGTCTGGGTAGAGTTTGTGTATGGTGAGAGAAGTTGAGTCCTGTTCTGTCTGGGAGAGTTTGTGTAGGATGATAGAGGTTTGCTTTGTCTGGGCAGAGTTTATGTATGGTGGGAGAAGTTGAGGCCTGTTTTGTCTGGGTAGAGTTTGTGTAGAATGAGAGAGGTTGAGGTTTGTTTAGTCTGGGCAGAGTTTGTTTACGATGAGAGAGGTTGAGGTTTGATTTCTTTGGGCAGAGTTGGGTGGTCTGAAAAGAGACCTAGGGTTATTTAGTCTGGGCAGTTTGAAAGCAGCTTTTGGATCACTGACAGAATATCAGAAACAAAAATATTGTGTGGACAGAATATTGTGTCAAAAATATCGAGGACCAAAATATTGAGAAGATAAGTGTAAATAGGTAAGTATAGATTTATTATTCTTAACTCCACATCCATGCACCTTGAAGATAAATTTTTTTTTTTTACTGTTTTCATTTATTTTAAAGAACTCCACAGGACATGTACATACAAGCAGTGAGATATCCATCAGTGATAAACCAATCATGAGTAACATACATATATACTGCCAAAAGGGCCATCATAATGTCACAGTGGTGCGGCATGATATGAAAGCAAAGGAGCAGATAATCAAATGCCAATTGTACAAAGATACGCAAGTGCCTGAAAAAGCTACATTGTAATCAGCACATGCCCTGCTGTCTACAACAAGTGATCAAACTGAAACAAAGAAAAACATTAAAGAATTGCAACTAGTTATGCTTTGGAGCTAGAGAGTCCGAGAAGAGGGGGAGAGGTAGAGGAGGTTTGAGTTTTGTGGGGGGATGAGGGGACAGTTAGTGGGGTCTCGCTGTACCATTCCGGGTGTGATGTTTGTGAAAGGATGCATAGTGGTTATGGGTTCGACATCACAAGAAAGTGAGCTATTGATCATGAAGGGGAAGTTCCGCCATGGCAGAGTGGGCTTCTTGGGATTGATCAGCAATCAATAATAAATAATCGTGTAGATGTTGCCAAATATCCTTGGGTCTAGAGATCAGGTTTGTAGTGAGACATGCAGTTCACTGGTGTTATCACAGTGCGTCATGCTGGTGAGCCAGTTGGCGTTGGTGCTTACCCTAGTGTACTGCAACTTCGCGTTTGGCCAGTAGTAGCGCCATTGTGGTAAACCATCTAGTGCTTTTGGGAAGGTCTTGTACGGCGCCCAGTAGGGCTGTTAGGGGATCGGCCTCTAGGTCAATCTCCAGCATTAGGGTTAAACGGGAAAAAATCTCAACCCAGTAATGTGCTATGTACCTACCTACAGGTCTATGTCATGGGGAGAAAGGCTGCTCCTGGGGTGTGGCATTTAGAACACTCCGAAGAGCGTTGTGTTGATCATTAGGAGTTATGTAGGCGTGTTGCAGAAACTTGTAATGAAGAAGTTTGTGACCATGGGTAGGTGAAACCATCTGGGTTTGGGTACAGCACGCAGCCCATATCTTATCTGATGTGGACCTCCCTAGGTACCGTTCCCAACGGGATCTGAGTGTTCCATCCTGAGATGGGAGCAGTGCAATACTAGCAGAATACAATTTGGAAACGAGTCTCGCTCCATGTGAGTCATTAATCACTAAAGTAAGGGGAGGAACTCGCTTGGTGCTAGAGAATAAGTCAATATGGTAGTTCTCAATGTGTTGTGAACACAATGCATAATGAAGCGGTCCATGGGAGAAGCCTTGTGAAAGCGCTGGTCCATGGAGTGTGTTAGCGCGTGTCCTTCCAGAAAGAGGTCACCGAAAATGTAGAGACCATAACGTGCCAAAGTGCATTTTACCAGAGTTTTGCAAGTTAAGGGGAGCCAAGGATTTTCTGCCAAAGTTAAGACAGGCGAGTAAAGGAGGGTACCACCTGAGAGTCGTTGAAGTTTCCTCCACGCCCAGCAGGTGGTGGAGAGTGTTTGAACATCACGGGGTCCAAAGGGATCCCTTTAGGAGGTAAGGAGGCAAGCTGAGTAGGCGCAGTCACGTCCATCCCGGGTTAAATGTACAGTAGTCTGGCATCAGCATGGTACCAATGATGGGCATACTGGCATTGCGCTGCCAGATAATAAAGCTGGAAATGAGGTACTCCAAACCCGCCTCTCTCATAGGGGAGCACTAACATCTCCCAGCTAATACGAGGTCTTCGACCAGCCCAAATAAGTTTGAGGAGTAAATCACACAGAGTAAGGAAGAATGAATTAATTAAGGGTATGGGAATATTAAGGAAGAGATGATGGAATTGGGGAAGGATCACTATTTTTATTACTGCAATGCTGCTGGCCATGGAAAGAGGCAAGGGGATCCAGCGATCGATTAGCGTCGTCAGTGTGTCTATGGCGGGGACTTAATTTTGCCACACCACCTATTCCTTGTCGGGGTGGGGTAGGATGCCTCAATATTTAACTGGTCCTTCACACCAGGTTAATGGGAAATCACATGGGATCTGTTATGTGGTGGGAGTTATGGGTAAAAGTTCCGATTTGGACCAATTCATCAGTAGACCAGAATGGGTCCCGAAGCATGTCATTTCATGTAGAATAGGAGTTAGGTTCTGTTCCGTGTGTCGGATGAAGAGTAGGATATCCTCTGTGTAAAGTGAGATGAGGAGGGGCCCAGATTTAAATTGAAACCCGCAGTGAAGGTTGCGCATGTGGAGATGTCAGACCAAAGGGTCCATTGCTATTATAAAAAGTAAGGGAGACAGTGGGCAGCACTGACGGGTACCTCTCGTAATGGGAAAGGGGGCAGTAATTGAGCCTTTGACTCTGAGGCGGGCCGTGGGTTGTGTATACAGGAGATCTATCAAGGAGGAAAAGCCGAGGAGAACGCCCAGTGTGTGAAGCATAGCTCGCAGAAAGGGCAACTCCAAGGAGTCAAACGCCTTCTCTGCATCCAATAGAGCTATCGTGGAGGGGAGCTCTGGAGAAATTCTGTGGAGTACCGGGAAGACAGCGTGCAAATTTAACGATGTGGAGCGGTGGGGGACAAACAGGGCCGGACTGGGAACCGAAACCGGCCCTGGCAAACTGCTCGGCCTGCCCCCCCTCCAGGAGGGAGGGGGTGCTGCCGAGCAGTTTGCTAGGGACGGTTTCGGCCGATTTTGTTACAGGGGCTCGATATTGCCGGCCCCTGGTAACAAAAACGGCCCCCCAGGGGCCCAAAACCGGACCCCACCCTGGTGGCCCACCGGGGAAATGCCTGGTGCCCGCTACGGCCAGTCCGGCCTGGGGACAAATCTCGATTGCGCATGGGAAATGATTTGTTCCATGAGTAACGTAAGGCGGTTGGAGAGTACTTTTGCAAATATTTTTTTATCCAAATTGAGAAGCGACAAAGGCCTATATGAACCGCAATGTAGAGGATCCTTGCCAGGTTTAGGAAGAAGGGTTATTACAGCTTCGCGCTTAGAAGGTGGCAGAGTGCCCATTTTGAGGGATTCCTCATAAACTGCTATAAAATGTGACACAAGTATATGTTTTAAATGTTTATGGAATTCACCCATATATCCATCAAGGCCTGGGGTTGATATATATATATATATATATATTCAAACTGCAGCCGCTCCTTCCGGACCGCTGGGACCCATGGAGAGTGGCGCGCACACCGGCGGAGCACACCGGTAATCCAGTATCCTACAGTAGCAAAGTCAGCGCGCTCTCAGTAACACACATGACTCCGTATAGATGCCCAAACACCGTTTAATCCACAACGCGTTTCGGTTCCAAAGAACCTTGATCACGTGAATTTTACACCAAATCAGAGGGACTCAAATAGTTCATAGTATAAACAGTGAAAAAGGACAAGTGAGCAATAATAATAGCGGACATGTTGGAATGGCACAAAAGTCCTGAGAAGTATACAAAACTGAATACAAGCAAAACACATGTTGAGTTAAAAAATATATACATATATGTATCACATGTTAAATACTAATGCATCTTGCATAGTGTATGAGAAAACAATAGTCATTGTACCAGCACGAGCCCTGGGTATCAGTACCTGTTATCAGCGCCAAGTAATGATCGGCGTATAAACAAAACTTTATTGCTGCCCTAGTTGCAGACAAAAAGTAAAAATAAGTACAAATAATGTTACTGCATATTAAATGAATGCTAATCCAAGTGGACAAAATCCTCCTTCTGACACAACTGCCCCATCAAAACAATCTGTGCCATGTAACAGTGCTAACTCGTAAATGCCAAAATTCATAGGCACGTTATCATGGACAAGTGTCCTAGGCAGAGACAAAAGTCTGATCACATAACGGGCAAGTGCCCGAAAACTCCAGTTTAAATGTGCAAAACATATCAAACACTCCAAACAAAAGTCCTACTGTACTTGACGGTGGAGACAGAGCCCTGTCTCCAACTTACCACTGCTCTTATGCCCATTAAAAGTCTCTCTTAAGTGCAGAAGTGCCTCGATAAAATGAGGGAAGAAAGGGTAGGCGGCCCGTGCAGGTGAATACGAGTGAGTGGGCCCCTTCCTTCTTCCTATCTGAAAACAAGAACAAGAAACACTGAATTAAAAAGAGTGTGGATGCAAAATTCCACCTCACCATCATCATCTTACACAACAATAACTTCAAATTGCAAAATAGAATTACAGTTACATTGTTCATGGAGAAAAACTCTGAGGTAGAACTGTAAGGAAAAACATATATATTAGGGCAAACTATCATAAGCAGAATTCAGGCGCAATCCCCATACCCCCAAGAAAATTGGTAAACAACTCTACGAAAGGTTGAAGGAAAGGTGGGTGAGAAAAGGGAGTACAGAAGAAGGAAGGGGGAAGGGGGAAGAGAGGAAAAAAGAGAGGGGGGGGAGTGAGGAGGGAGAAAAATAGGACAGAAGGGGGGGGAAAAAGGGGGGGTAGGGTGGGTAAGGGACGTGAAGAGGGGGGGAAAGAGAGGGGGGAAAGAAGGGGGGGAAGGGGAAAAGGAGGGGTAAGGGGAAAGGGAACAAAGGGAGGGGGTATAATGTGGAGAATAGAGTATGGTGGGGTTACTGTCAGATCTCATGGAGTGTGGAGGACCTTACATGCACACTGATTAATTATTAATCCTTCAAATGTATAGCTAATTCTTCGTCCTGATTGAGTCCTCCAGGGTTCTTAGTTTGAAAATGAATAATCTGTTTGGACTCAATCTGCCTAAGTTTCAAGACCCTATTCCCTCCCCGGGGTCCTTTGCTCACCTGTTCTAGGATAAGAAAACTGAGACTGTTGGCATTGGAAAAGTGTCTGTCCTGAAAGTGACGTGCTACGGGATATTTCTGATCGCAATGTATGATGGCTCTATAATGCTCCAATACACGTTTTTGGCCATCAAAGTAGTAGACCCAATATACCATAATTTACAGGGACATTCGATGGCATAGGTGACAAAAGTCGTACTGCATGTGAGGAATTGTGTTATTTCCTTCCTCACCCCATTGTATTCCACATGATTACAGAATTTGCTATTTCTGCAGGCCTTACAGTGCCCGCAAGGAAAAAACCCTGCAGGCCATGCAGATTCCTTTCGGGATAGATGGTGATGTCACTGTGCACTAATTGATCTCTCATGCTTTTGCCTCTCCTATAGGTTATATTGGGTCTATTCGGCAGAGTATGGCCAATGATGTTGTCAGTTTTGAGTATGTTCCAATTCTGTGTCAAAATGCGTGTAACATCTTTTGAATCAGAACTGTAAGTCAAGATCATTCTGGTGTTATCATCTGCGCCCCTGGTGTCAGAATCCGATGTATCAGCAATCGTCAATGATCTGTCCATGGCATCAGCCCTCTCTTTGGCTTTTTGAGAACCCACCTAGGATACCCTCTCTCCCTGAAGCGTTCGAACATCAGATCACACTCGAGTTGGTATCCTGCATTGGTATTGCAGTTCCTTTTCGCCCTCAGCAACTCCCCATAGGGGATACTCCATTTGAGTGCCTCTGGGTGGCTGCTGAGGGCATGAAGCTACACTATTCCCTGCTGTCAATTTTCTAAACAGTGATGTGTGTACTTTGTTGTGTACAATTTCTACCTTGACATCTAAGTATTCTGTTGCACTGTCACTGATGTTGCCACTCAGTTTGATGTTCCGGTTATTGGCATTGAGTTTGTCAATAAAACACTGGGCTTCGTGTCGATGTCCCACCCAGATAATGAATAAATCATCGATGTAGCGAAGCCACATCGAGATATGGGTGAGGTCACCTTGCAAATCAGGGTCAGAAAAGATGTCCTCCTCCCATCTTCCCATAAACAGATTCGCGAAGCTGGGAGCAAAGCAAGATCCCATCGCGGTCCCAGTGGTTTGACGGTAAAGTATACCGTTAAACATAAAGATATTGTTTTTGAGACAATACTCAGTCATCTCCAAAATCATTTTGCTGTGCTCCCGAAATCTGAGTGGTCTAGTCTCAAGATAGTGTGCACATGCCATGAGTCCTTGCTGGTGGTCTATGATGGTATATAGACTGTGTACATCTAGGGTGACAAACCAATGGTCAGCCCCCCACTCCATGTTGTCAATCCTCTTAAGGAAATCTTTAGTATCCCTGATATTGTCCACTTGGATTAGCATTCATTTAATATGCAGTAACATTATTTGTACTTATTTTTACTTTTTGTCTGCAACTAGGGCAGCAATAAAGTTTTGTTTATACGCCGATCATTACTTGGCGCTGATAACAGGTACTGATACCCAGGGCTCGTGCTGGTACAATGACTATTGTTTTCTCATACACTATGCAAGATGCATTAGTATTTAACATGTGATACATATATGTATATATTTTTTAACTCAACATGTGTTTTGCTTGTATTCAGTTTTGTATACTTCTCAGGACTTTTGTGCCATTCCAACATGTCCGCTATTATTATTGCTCACTTGTCCTTTTTCGCTGTTTATACTATGAACTATTTGAGTCCCTCTGATTTGGTGTAAAATTCACGTGATCAAGGTTCTTTGGAACCGAAACGCGTTGTGGATTAAACGGTGTTTGGGCATCTATACGGAGTCGTGTGTGTTACTGAGAGCGCGCTGACTTTGCTACTGTAGGATATATATATATATATATATATATATATATATATATCGTCGATATATATATATATCGTTGATATCGTTGATATATATATATATATATATATATATATCGTCAAAGTACATATATGTGGAGTTATGTATAGTAAAACTTTAATTACCTATAGAATATTACCTTCACAATAGTTTTTCCCTCGATATTCTTGACACGATATTTTTTCCCACAATATGTTTGTTTCAATATTTTGTCTAAACACCTAGCTTTTCCCATAGCTGCCAAGCAGCACCACATCGTGTGGCACTTTCAGCCAATCAGAGAGAATGGGGCATTTTAGGGCACACTTGGGCAGCACCATTTTTTAAAACTGTTGAAACAATTTTACAAAGGGCGGGTGGTGGCAGGAAAGTTTTTGGAAGAGTTACGGTAAATAGTGCATTTCTTTTAGAACGTGTTTATTGGTCGTCACACATATCAACAGTAACCATGGAAACAGAAATAAAGACGATAGCTCAGTTTTGAGATTAGAAGCTCGATCAACCCTATTACATAACTGCTGCATCACACACCTGAAAAGAACAGATGAAAAAAGGGGGAAGTTAGTGTGAAGCAGAGGGAGAAAATAACTCAACAAATAAAAGTACTTTATAAACACTGCAAACAACACCTCTCTCCTGACCCGACTATAAGTGTAACATTGTCACCCGTGCCTACGGAATAACCCCAAACTCATAATCACCTGGCACAGCCTTTCTGCCTTCCAAAAAGTCTCTGGCTGCTTGAGGTGTGTAAAAATGTGTGTTTTACCCTCAGATTCTAAGGGGAATTAAACGGAGCCCCCATCTTTGCCATCAGCATCTCTTTTCAATAACTCAAGATTCCTCCATGCTTCTCTGTGAGGCTCTGGTCAGAACAGCAAAGTAATGATGTCTCCTACCGGTAGGGACCCATCTCTTTTCTTTGTAGCCACCCTCTAGCTCTGAAATAATCACCCAAGCTACTGAGCTTTTCACCTTCGACCCCCTGGTGGGGATCCATATGTTTACTGTTTTTCTACAGAGTGATGTTCTCATGTGTATCCTTACTTCCTTAAGAAGCTGAACACTTTCTCAAATTTCTAAAAGGCCATTCTTCAGTGTGGCCGCACTGCCTTGTGAGGATTTTTGTTTTTTTAAATCTGTTAATGCTTTCTCCAAATATTAACAGGGGTTACCTTGCTTTGTTGCGTAGATGATTGCTTTTTTATGGTCTGGCTTTACAGCACAGCTATCACCAGACAATTATGTGAGAATTACCAGGAGAAGGGCTTTGGCTCCGCCCACAAGTTGGGAGCGAGGAGTACATGTTTTGATTGGGCAGATGTTGTGTGCTTCCACAAAAAGTGCTTGCCTTCCACACATCTGTGATCATTTTGATTATTTAGCCAGATGCCTGAGGTTGAACATTTAGGGCACACACATGATATTGGATTGCTATAAAAGTGTCTTAGATAGCTCAATAATTTATGGTGTTTTTCTCTGGCAGCAGCACAGATGGGAGGAGGGCAGTCATTAACCTGCATGGATGTTTAGGTCTGGCTTGACAGTGCAACTGTCATCTGACTTTTTAACCTCAAATATTATTCCTCAGTTCTTTGCTTCCACGTGAATGCATAACTATTCCCATGCCATTAACTTGTAATGCTCCACATTACCATACAACATTCCTTTAAAGCCAGACCTATTGGCATTGCCAATGCTTGTATGTGTTTTGCAGCACTGTGTTCTATATATATGTATGAATAAGAAAAGGATACTGGGCCAAAGTGGAAACATTGTTTATTCAGAAGATGAGGATGTAGAGCATGAGATGGTAGAGAGATATTAAAGACAACCGGAAGAAGGATAAACAAGTTAACATAGGAGTGAGTAAAACAATATCTTGGAGATATTTATGGTCTCCTTCACCTGACTCTCTATTCAAGGTCAACTGCATCACTCCTGGCCGACGATTTGAAAAGGAGGGCGATACCCGTGCAGAAGTCGCGTCACCCTTGGCTGCCATTTAGCGGTCGGCAGGGGCAGAAGCCATGAGCACAAGTTAAACAGGGCTCTTACGAGCCTCGTTTATTTTCTTTGGCCGGTAGGGCACAGGGACCTCTGGTTGTCATCATGTACATGAATTCAGCAGTGGACCTCACACTACATTCTGTCAGTAGTACCATTCTTGTCCTAGTGGGTCTGGTTTCAGGTGCTTGTCACCTGCTCTTGCTGTGGAACATAGGGGTCTTGAAACAGAAAGTAACAGACTTCCAACATAATATAATATGTATTGTGGCGCGTTGAGAGCGCACCGGCTCTCGAGGTGACGCCATCCATGTCTGAGAGGAAAAGAGTGTGTTATAAAGAGACTGCAGAGAGACAGGTGATATGTGTGTCTGTGTGAGTGTGTCACAAAGAGATGGCAAAGAGAGAGGGGAAGGCGAAAGACTGGGACTACACAGGTGAGAGATGTCGCAGACAGACCGATGAGAAAGAGGCAGCTTTGATAGACAGAAATAAAGGTGTAGACAGGTGTGGGAAAGAGGTAATAAAGCGTTTAGAAAGAGACAGCATTGGGTAGGTGAAAAAGATCATCAGAGAAAGGAGGGAGATAGATGAGAAGCAGAAGAGAACGAGAGTTCGAAGAGACGGAAGGAGAGTAGGAGACAGGTCTAAGAGAAAGAGGCGAGAGAGCTCAGAGAGGTGATACAGATGAGAGAAAGGTAATAGAGACAGGTTAGAAAGAAAGGGCGTAGCAGTCGAGATGGTGGGTATGTAAGGAAAGGACAGACCAGTGAGACAAAGGTGATAAAGAGACAGTTAAAAGAGGGAGAGCCAGTTGAGGGAGAACTGATATAGTCACGGATATGTAAGAGACAGCTGAAAGATGGATGAGACAGTGACAGGCCAGAGAAACAGAGAGAAAGCAGGAGTCAGGTGAAAGAGGTGATAAAGAGACAGACTGGTGTGAGAGAGCTCAGCGAGATTGAGGAGAGACTTGTGAGAGAAAAAGGAGGTAAAGAGACAAGCAGGTTACGAAAAAATGGTAGAGAGGGTGAACAAATTAAAATTGATGATAAGGAGACAGTTGAGAGAGAGGCAAGGCATGAGAGATTTGATAAAGAGACAGGCAGGTGAGAAAGAGATTGAAGAGGCAAGTGTTTTCTGCCCTCTTGTGAAACCAGGGCCAGAGCCCTGCTCTTTGCTGGTGCGCACCCTCTTTGGACCAGACACTAATTTACATAAAAAATACCCTCTCTCAAGCGAAGGGGTTAACTGAGAGTTTGCTGTTCTGTTTCACAGTGAAAGATGCATCAGCTGCTTCAAACCGCTGCACTCTTCCCCCATGAGAGACTGGCACGCTTTTGCTTGGTGTTACCTGGGACACCTGGGAATCTACCAGAACCTTCCAAAGTACACCTGAGGCTGTGCACTACGTGTTTGCTGCCTCCTAGTTGGTTCAATTAGTGCACCCTCTGAGATCCGGTTTGCTCCTGTGATCAATAACATGATGCTATTTGTATGGTACATTTATATGGGGCCACGCCTCCATGCAAATGAGCGAATCCCCTTGACATGGCCCAGAAGGAACAGAATAAAGGCAGGTGTAAATGCCTGCTACACCCTCAGGGCACTCCAGTAATCTGCTGCAGTAATCACCATTTAATCTATGGCGAAATGAAGGGCATGTGTTATAGAACAATGATTGGTGAGTATTCTGTGATAAAATGACTGACGTTTCCTTTCGCAATTTAAACAATCCTTTTTGGGACGTTAACATTTTCTTGAAGTTTTTAAACTGTTACGCAACAAATCCGTTTAGTTTTGCATAGAGCATATTGTAAGTCAGCCTGGGGTGAGGTCCGTTAAGGACCCATCTGGAGGCCCATGAGGGCGTGTCACAAATTAGATACCTGTGGACTGATGCACTCCAAGGGATCCCTCCTCACCTGGTCTCCTGAGTGCACTCCATTTTGGGGAATTAATATCTATTTCCAGCACTTCTGCTGGGCAGGCTGTGGGTCTCATGTTGTTCTCCATCTGTAAATGGTCCCATTAGTTTTGAAGGTGTCACCAAAACAAGCTGCAGCTGCACAGAGACAGCACCGCTCTGAATGATTCTGCGACAGATTGATAGATGATGAAACAACACTGGCATTAAGGGAATAGATTTCCGATCGATAAAAAAGTGTTTAATTGAGAATATATAAATACTTGTGTTTGAAGTGCTGGATTTATTCGGTTTTAGGTAGCAAACCTCAGGACAATAAGCATATCGATAAAACCAGTACACGTTTCACCCTCTAGTGGCAGTCTTATCTGGGTCTTTTTCAGGGTTCTAATGGGTCATTTGGTGTCATGTTTAGACATTATGCACACTGTGACAGTTCTTAGCACTAATGTGCGTACTATGCGGCCTGAGCAAAGTTGGAGGCATTCAGTCTACATCCCATTTTAAAAAAAATTCCAACTTTTTTTTAAATTGTAGGAAAACGTACCATAAATAATGTTCCATTTCATATTCCACATCATAATGCAAGAATATAAAGAACTCTTAGATCAGTGCTTGATTTCAATATATCTAGTGGGTTGGACAGTACCTCATGCACCTAGAACAGGTTCACGAGACATCTGTCTGACAATCAGAACCATTATTTACAAGATTTGCAGAGAAATCTGACCAAATACTTTTAGGCCTTGCTACCTGGTCCATCAGCATACAATAGTTATGTTTTTAAGCCAGTTCGAGTACTTAGGGACGAGCCCCATAGTTACCCATAGGTATGTGTCTTATAGCAATGTTTGCAGCACAGAGGGAGATGCTGGGGGGTGCTGCTCAGACAACACCAGAAGGCACACTTTGTGTCTAATCTAGTGGTGGGCATAACTCGCATAATGCCATGTAGTGTAATCATGCAAAATTACCTAAGAATTCTCTGAGATTGCGCGAAATTATTGAGAAGAGTTATCTGTGTTTAGAGCTATTTCGTAGCGCAAAATGCCCCATCATGTCCAAAATGGATGCAAGGATTCATTTCGCACTAAGAAATAGCACGAAATGCAACAGAACATGAATGGCGAGTGCAAGCAACTGCTCGCACTCGCTAAATGTGCTCTTGGGTAGAATCTTTCCCCAACTCACTTCCGGCATTTAGCTTTGTTTTCTTAATGCAAAATGCACTCTTGCTATCAAGATGGATGCAAGGATACATTTGTGCACTAAGAAATAGCGCTAAATGCAGCAGAATACGAATATGTGAGCATGAGCATCTGCTCGCATGTACTAAATGTGCTCTCGCCAAGAGGGGGTTTTCCCCCAAATTACACAAGCAGGAGTAATTGCATAATTATTGATAATTCCCTGAATAACCGAAATTAATCTGTTGGACCTGATACCCGTCAGGTAGCATTTCCCTGAACTTTTTCACTTTTTCCACCTGGGTTTTGCTATTTCTCTTATATGGCCTCTGGCTTTTGGCACTATCCCACTGTAAATACGGTGTGAATGTGTGCACGCCCTTCCTATCCGTGTTGGGAAGTGGTGCTGATTCCATGTTCTGAAACACGGACCGACCTGTCATTGCAGACCGGAGGCTGCACACTGGCATCGATTGTGAGTAAATGCATGAGCAGCTTGCCATTGTAGGCTGCTGGGAGTGTGCACCTGCACCTATAGTGCCCCTGATTGTGGGTGCCGCCTGCCAACGCAGGCTAGTGCATTCACACAGACACATGTAATCGTTAAATCCGTGTCCAGTCTGCTGTGCAGGCTCGGGCTGGGCGCACTGGCACAACTGGTGTTGGGAACTATGTGTACCTCCTGCAAACGCAGGTCTGTGTGCGCAATAGCGCCCCTGCACCCAGGTAGTGAAGAATACCTATGTGAGTTTTCACTACCTATAAGGCCAGCTCTTCTCATAGGTTAACATGGGGAAGTGGTTGACATTACTTCGTACTGCAATAGTGGACTGCAGTGGAGCAGCCTCATGATGTTTCAAATCAATGGACTCACAGTGCCAAACCCTTTCCATTGGTAAAGAGGGTTTTGGCATAACTCGCTAGAAATGCCGCTTATAGAATATGGACATTTCTATGCTCCTAGAGTCCCAGGGACCGTTTGGTCTGGCTCCAGTGGACACCACGGGTCGGGGGAGCACATCCGTTCATTCCCCAGTCAATAGCCTTAAACCATGGGCATCCCGCGGGAACAGCAGACCTCTGTGGGGAGAGACACCCTCCTAACGGTGGATGTGGGTGACCAGAATAGCTACCCTGCCATGAAGACGGTGTTGGTCAACAAGTCTGGACTTACCCAGGAAAAGTACTGCCAACAGTTTAGGGCCAGCTGCAAACTATCCACAGAGAATTGGGTTGGCTTCTTAGATTATACAAGTAAGGCACTGAAGGGTTGGGTATTGGGCAGTAAGGTCAGGATTATGAGGGATTGTACAATTTAGTCGTAAGGGAACACTTCCTCGAGACCTGTTTCACCGACTTGCGCCAACACCTGGTCGACAGCAAGCTGTTTAATTGCCGGAAGCTTGCTGAAGAAGTGGACCGCTGAGCAAGCACCAGAGTGTCTAAGATAAGAGCTGGAGGCTCCCACCAAAAAAAGGAGGGTGGTTACAAGGAGTCTTCTGCTTGTCCCCGGAAACCCTCCCCAAGAAAAGGGTCAAACCTGAGTTCCCAGTCCGGTCCCCCGAAGAAAACTTTCCCGGGCAAGAGTTCGCATCCGAAGACCCCTAGGTGCTATGAGTGTATGGGCATGGCACTACAAGGGAGATCCCAAGTGTCCAAAATGGGTGGCCCCGCCCACTGGAGGAAAGGCTCCAGGGGTGGCAAGAGTAGCTATGGGGGAGGAGGTGGCTCTGGGCAATGAAGGGGAGTTTAGTGGTGTTACCCTAGTGTCCCTGTGGGACAGTGGGATGGTTCCCCAGATCCAAGTGCCTGATAATACAGCAAAGTATAGGCAACAGGTCACCCTCAGTGGGCAGGGGGTAGACGCTCTGAGGGATACCGGGGACAGTATGACTATGGTAAGGATTCAACAGGTCTTCCTGGAGTAGATCATCCCCCGGGCCATCCTCCAGAGGCTGGTGGCCCACAGCAGAGAGGGTCTTTTCCCAGTGGCCCAGGTGCCGTTTGGATGGGGAGGTGTGTCGGGCCTATTGAAGGTCGCCGTAAGCTCCGCCATGCTAGTGGCTTGTCTGTTGGGTACTGCCCTGGAGCACACTATGTAGAAAGAGGTGGAGCTCCAGGCTCATGTGGAGATGTTGGGGTTACCAAACTGGATCTGTGTTACCACACGGTCCATGGCTACCCGAGACGGGAGCCAGAGAGGGCTGGAGTCTGGAACAATGGCTGAGTTCCCCGCTGCTAAGAAGGGGAGAGGAGGAGGAAGGCCCACCTCAGAATGTACCTCCGGTGAGATGAATGGGGAACTGGCCGAGGCCACCCCGGAATCCATCAATAAGGACATTACGGTCCCTAGTGTCCTACCTGAGATTGCCAGTTGGCAAGTGGAAAGAGGCCCCACCAGGGAGGAGTTCTGTAGGGCACAGAGAGTGCCCCACCCTAGAGGGCCTATTGTGACAAGCTGAGGCCCAAACAGATGGTGAATAAATCCGGGACTCATTATCTATACTGGGAGGACAACCTTCTGTACAGTGATTCTAAGGTTCCTGGCCAGGGGACTCGAAGGGCCCTGGTGGTCCCCCAGTGTTATCGGCCCTTCCTACTTGAATTGGCCCATGACATACCCTTGGCAGGACATTTGAGCCAGGACAAGACCTTTGCCCATCCTGCTTCTCTCTTTTATTGGCCCAGACTCAGGGTGTCCTCTGATGCATTCTGCAGGACCTGGGTGACCTGCCATGTCAGTGGCAAGACGGGGTAGAAGCTTAAAGCTCCCCCGAACCCTTTGCCCATCATTGACATCCCATTTGAGTGGGTGGGCATCAACATTGTGTGGCCTATGGATCCGCCAATGACTGCTGGACACCGGTACATCCTAGTGCTGGTGGATCATGTCACACGGTATCCAGAAGCGATCCCTCTGAGGACCACAACAGCACCGGCAGTGGCAAAGGGTCTGATGGGGATTTTTACCTTAGTGGGATTCCCCAAGGAGGTGGTGTCTGACTGGGGCACGAACTTTATGTCTGCATACATGCAGGCTATGTGTGGGGTGACCTATAAGTTCTCCACCCCGTACCACTCCCAAACCAACGTGCTTGTGGGAACGGTTCAACAAGCCCCTAAAAGGCATGATCTGAGGCCTGCCAGAGGCTCTGAGGAAAAAGTGGAATGCCCTCCTGCCATGCATGTTGTTTGCTTACTGAGAGGTTCCTCAGAAGGGAGTAGGGTTTAGCCCCTTTCAACTCCTATTTGGGCACCCAGTCAGGGGTCCCCTGAGTTTTGGTCAAGGAGGGCTGGGAGCAGTCTCCCAAGAGAACTCCCCAGGATGTAGTAAGCTACATGCTAGCCTTCGGGAGCCAAATGGCAAAGTTGTGGAAGCAAGCCGCCCACAACTTAGAAGCCAGCCAAGATGTTATGAAGGAGTGGTACAACAAGAATGCGACTCCAGTGGAATTGACACTGGGACAGAAAGTGTGGGTGATGGAGGCTGTGGAGCTGAGAGCCCTTCAGGACTGATGGTCTGGGTCCTATGAGGTGATCGAGAGGAAAGGGGAGACCACCTACCTGGTGGATCTCAAGACACCAAAACAGCTCCTCTGTAAATCCGTATTTGGGTGCTGCACATCAATCACCTCAAGCCACACTTTGAGAGGTCTGAGGTTACCATGCTAATGGTGACGGACGGGGAGGAGGAAGAGGAGAGGGAGCCTCTCCCGACCTCCTGGACCCTTAGGAGATGGATGGGTTGGTGGAAGGAGTAATCCTATCCCCCACCCTGACTCCTGACCAGCAGAAGGATTGTCACAGAGTATTGGCACAGTTTCCCTCACTGTTCTCCCTTATCCCAGGGACGATCCACCTGTGCACCCATGACGTGGACACGGGCGACAACCTCCCTGTCAAGAGCAAATCTTACAGGTTGTCGGATAAGGTGAGAGCTAGCATCCAGGCAGAAGTGTCTAAGATGCTAGAATTGGGGGCCATAGAACCCTCCAGTAGCCCCTGGTCCAGTCTGGTGGTTCTGGTGCCAAAAGTCGCTCCGGTGGGAACCACCCCTGAACTAAGGTTCTGTGTGGGCTATCGGGGGCTGAACTTGGTGACCCGGACGGACGCCCACCCAATTTCGTGAGCAGATGAGTTGATCGACAGGTTGGGCACAGCCCAGTATTTAAGTACCTTCAACCTCACCTTTGAGTACTGGCAGATCGGCCTCTCTGAGGGAGCCAAGGAGAAAACTGCCTTCTCCACTCCAGAAGGGCATTACCAATTCAGGTTCATGCCCTTAGGACTCAAGAAGGCCCCCGCCACATTCCAGGGGTTGGTGAACCAGGTCCTTGCTGGTATGGAAGCCTTCTCAGCTGCTTATCTGGATGAAATTGCCGTCTTCAGTAACAGTTGGGAGCAATGTTCCTTCTAATTTTTTTCCTCGGTGTGCGGCAGTGTAAGGTCTCTGTGCGCTGCAGCCAAGGCTATGTGCACCAGGAACCCGACCGCGCGTGTGGGTGCAGCGACAAATATGGCTTGTAGAGGGTGGAGAGCCCATGTGCAGTATGGAGAAGATGCCTGATGTGGACAACAATGTACATGGTAGAGATCGGATTTGGTGAGTGGAGATGGCGAATAAAAGGTTAGAAAGTGGAATTACACAGACTGTACGCAAGGGAGTAGCCAGAAAATTAAAATACCCCCACGTTGAACCAAAACTCTTATGACACCGAGCAAGTGAAGCAAGTTATCGGACCCTCCCCAGAAGGGCTTGCAATTCTCTTGCATCCAAGCATCTATCCATTCATCTATTCATTCTTCCATCCACTCGCTGATAATCATATTTCACCTTTACATTCTGTCTTCCATTCAGTCTTTCATTCAATATTCAGTCCTTCACCATTCCGTTCATCCATCCACCCATCAACATGCAAACCTATTCATCCATCTTCAAACCTTTCCATCAAACATATCTATCCTTTCACTAAGTCATCCATCCTTTCACTTGTCCATCCCCCCTTTCATCCATCCAATCATCCATTCATCCTTTCACACTTCCATCCACCCTTTTACTCATCTATCCATCCTTTCACTCCATCCATCCTCCCTTTCACTCATTCATTGATCCACTCTTTCACTCATCTATCCACCCTTTGACCCATCTATCCTCTCATCCATCCATCTACCCTTTCACTCATCCATTCATCCTTTCACTCACTCAGCCACCCATCCATCCTTTCACTCATTTATCCATCCATTCATCCTTTCAGTCATCCATCCATCTACCCTTTAATCCAGCCAGCCATCTACCCTCCCTTTCACTCATCCATCCATTATTTCACTTATCCATGCATACATCCATTTTTCATTGATCCATACATCCACTCATCCATTCATCCACCCTTTCACTTAGCCCATCCAGTCATCCATCCACCTAGTCCTTCCATTTACCCTTTCACTCATCCATCCATCCATCATTCATCCAGCCATCCACCCTTTCACTCATCTATCCATCCACCCTTTTACTCATCCATCCATTTTTCCTTTACTCATCCATCCTTACCTCCATTCTTTCACTCATTCATCCATGCATCTATCCATCCGCCTCTTCACTCACATCCATCATCCATTTACCTTTTCACTCATCCATCCATCCTCCCTTTTACTCCATCCATCCATCTTCTCTTTCACTCATCCATCCACCCTTTCGTTCAGCAATCCGTCCCTTGACTCATCCACTCACCCTTCAACCCATTCATCCACTCATCCATTTACACTTATAGTCATTCATTCTTTCGCTCACTCATCCATCCACCCTTTTCACTTATCCATCCGTCCACCCTTTCATCCAGTCATCCATATATTCTCCCTTTCACTTATCCATCCATTCTTTCACTCATCCATCCTTACATCCATCCTTTCACTCATCCATACATCTACCAATGCACTCTTTCACTCAGTCCATCCATACATCCACTCATTGATCCATCCATTTATCTTTTGACTCACCATCCATTTATCTTTTGACTCAGAGGCATCCTTTCACTCACTCATCCATCCTTTCTCTCATCATCCATCCAGCCATCCACCCTTTCACTCATCCATCCTTCCTCCCTTTCACTCATCCATCCTTACATCCATCATTTCACTCATTCATCCATGCATCCACCTTTTCACTCACTTATCCACCCATTCACCCTACCATCCATCTATCCTCCCGTTCACTCATCCATCCTTTCAACCTAGCCATCCATCCATCCTTTCACACATCCGCCAGTCCATTCATCCATCCTTCCTCCTTTTCACTCCTCCATTCTTACATCCATCCTTTCACTCTTTCACCTATCCATGCACCCCTTCACTCACCCACCCATCCACCATTTCACTCCCACCCGTCCACCACTTCACTCATCCACTCACCTTCCCACCTTTCCTCTGCCGAGTTGCAGACAAAAGAGCCCCATCAAAAACCCCATCTGCGCTGCATCTGCTAAAGCAGAGGGTTGACAACGCCACTCAGTATAGGTCACAAAATGCGGGTGGACAGTCTATGTGGTGAGTAGAGAGCGCATGTAGAGGATGGAGACCAAGTGTCCCAAGGATGTACAGTTTGTAGAGTGGACGCAGGGTTGGACTTGAACAGAAAATAGGCCCAGGCAGTCAAATTAAAGTGGCCCCGTTAATCAGCTAGCTAAAAACTTGGCCCACAGTTGTAAATCGGACAGTTTTTAGTTTGTATAGCCATTTTATAGGTTCTTCACAAGGTATGGGACCCGCATTCGTTTGTGCTTGCTGCATGCAATGTTTGTGGTACTAACTGAGAAAGCAACAGTAAAAAGTGGCCCACCAGAACCACAAAACCGGTCCACAAACAGTCCACAAAATGCCCCACCTACTGAACTATCAGTCCAGCCATTGTGGCAATACCAGGCCAGTCCGACCCTAAGCAAACTTGCAAGAGAAGGCATGTAAGGACGACTAACTGAAAAATAGAGCAGGGGTTCAGGAGGAAGAATGCAAGCTGCACTGGGACGAGAGTGGAATGAAGTGTTGAACCCGAGTGGAGAGCTGTAGAAAAGGGTGAAAAGCGTATTTATGGCTCGAGTGTGGTATGCAGAATGAAAAGAGAATGATTATTTATCTGAGAGAATGTTAACATGCTAAAAAAGCTCAAGACCGAGAGAGGTAAAGTGCAAACCTGGTCAATCTCTCACCTTGGGGGAGGGGCGCGGCTGCGGGGCAGATTGTGTGCCTTTGTGAAAGTAATCATGTTAATTGCAGCGCATGACGGGCGCTGCGATTAACATGAATACTTTCACAAAGGCATGCAATCTGCCCCGCAGCCGCGCCCTTTTAACAAAGGAAATGTGGCAAGTGCAAGAGGCACTATGCTGCTGAATTTACCTGCAGCTGTGCGCGCTTCACACACCCCACTGCGCGCTCTAGGCGAGACAGGTGCGCGGGCATGCGCGCACCTTACAGGAAACAGTGGTTGGGAGTATCATTTCTTTCACCTCCAGGAACAACTTCAGGCCCTGCAGCAAGCGAGACTGACTATCAAGGCCAGTAAGTGCCAGATAGGGCAAGGATCGGGGGTGTACTTGGGATATCGGGTAGGTCGGGGTAAAGTGCAACCCCTCCAGTTCATCAAGGGATACAGCACCATTTTGACCCCATTGAAGGAGCTGACTTCAAAAAAGCAGCCCAGAAATGTAATCTGTACTGAGGTCTGCCAAGCAGCACAATATTTGACTCCCTCAAACAGGCCATGTGCACTGCGCCTGTGCTCCGGACCCTGGACTTCTCTCGGGAGTTCATAGTTCAGATGGATGGCTCCGAACATGGTATCGGGGCGGTACTGTCTCAACTGAACGAGGAGGGCCCAGAGCAGCCGTTAGCCTACATCTCCCAGAGGTTACTCCCACAGGAGCAACGGTGGAGTGCAATAGAGCGGTGTGGCATCTGAGACTTGCTAGTCTCTGATGTCATTGTGCTATGGTTACCTATGGTTCCATGACCATGGTTATGTTCTGTACTGAGTCTCCTAGGTTTTAGAATGTCTTGGTTCAAATGCCTGGAGCTGTTACCCAGACTGGCTGTGGCTTGGATGGGTCCTTCCTTTCTTTGGAATAAACTTGAAGCTCTTCGTCATACCTGCGTCTTGTGTCATCTTTCAGCTGCATGAGAATCTCACACTGGCGTAGTCGGCAGCTGGAGTGAAGGAGGACCCAACAACCTCAACTTTTTCATAAACTTTAAATCTCCCCATACCATCTTCAAGGTACTGTACTCTAAACGACTTCACTTTGGGGACTGGGAGCTATCGCCGCGTTTGTCATCTTTATTCCCCTGTGATTGAGAGTCGACGCGTGCTCGTCCCTATCTTCACCTTGATCCAGCCTTTACCTTTGGCTTACACTGTGGTGTGTGAGAGCTGTAAGGAGTTGCACATATTTTGGGACTACAACGAACTGTTCGTGGTATCCAGGGAGTACGTTTCTGCCTGGCCCCGTTTTATTTGAGACAGTGTTCTGTTTTCTGTGGATCTCTAGGCAGTTAATACCCATCACCCAGTTTACTCAGCAAATTTTATTAAGGGGTGTGGTTACTACGTCTGTCCCAGCAGTTGAGTCCGTTAATATCCATCACCCAGCTTATTCAACATATTTTATTAAGGTGTGTGAAGACTGCGCCTGTCACAGCGGTTGTTATGGTTCAAAATCCTCTCAACCGCTATTCTTACCTCGCGCCCACGACACGTGTCGAGTCATCCATTCTCTCCTTGTGTTCTTTCTGCAGTGTTCCTTCGCTGGATCTTCAGTACGCAGTCTCTCTTGTCAGTAAGCAGCGTCCCACGTTTGGGCTTGACCTTTGGCAGCACGCATTTCACGTAACGTGCCGCCATCTTATTTATTTTTACTTACTTCCTGGTTTCATCCTTCCACTGGGGCTCGGCTGTGTACGATCACCCGCTTTCCGATTCTTCATCTTGAGAGACATCACTGCGTGCCACTTCTGTGACACGCACACATTGGGTGCCTGCTTTAAGTTTCACTCGTGTGCCACATCTGTGACACACTCACATTTCTGGTTCGTTTTACATCACTGCGTGCCACTTCTGTGACACGCACACATTGGCTGCTTGTAGTAAGTTTCACTCGTGTGCCACAGCTGTGACACACTCACATTCCTGCATCGTTTTACTGCTTTATATTTTCTGTGACAGACACACTTTTGCTTCTAGTGAGATTCCTCTGTGACACGCACACTTTGGCTGCCTGTAACAAGTTTCGCTGTTTTTCTTGGATAACATTGTTGCGTGCCGTTTCTGTGACCCGCACACATTGGCTGCCATCTGTGACACACGCACATGCTTCATTTAGTTTATTTTAACTAGAGTTATTTTCTTTGTTAGCAGTCATGCAAAATGTAACAGCTCCTCCCTTCTTTTTGATGTCACCTGGGGAACCTGGAATTAAATGACAGAAGTGGAAAAAGGTTTTCGAGCGCTATGCCAAGGTTTGCGGCGTAAGCCTCAGTTCTGAGCGCAGAACATCTCTCCTTTTGCATTGCCTTGGCTCGGAAGGGCAAGATGTTTTTGATCACCTTCCCAAGCTTAGTGATGCAGAAAGCAGAGACCTCAATGAATTTGAGATCTGCATGAAAAAGCTTGACAAGCATTATTTGCCCAAAGTAAGCACCATACTAGAAAGGTACCAATTTGTCAAGAGACTACAAAATGATGGTGAATCGGTCGAGGTGTATGTCACCCAACTTAGGAAACTTGCCTCTTCCTGCAAATTTGGTGATTTGCTTGATGAGAGAATCAGGGACAAATTTATGTTGGGGTGCAGTATTGAAAAGGTTCGCGAGGAACTCTGGCTGAGAGACGAACCTTCTTTAGATGAAGTGTTACAAGTGGCGAAAAGGATCGAACATTCTTTAAAGTGTGTTGATACATTGAAGAAAGACAAGCAGGTTTCTGTTCAAGTTGTCAAGGAAGAAGCCAAGACGGTATCAAAAAGTGATAACGCTGTTAAGTCTAAAAACAAGCCGTTTGTTCCTAAATGTTTCAGGTGCGACAAAGTTGGACATTTCGCCAATGATAAAAAATGTCCTGCTTTGAATGTGATCTGTTCCAAATGCAAGAAAAAAGGTCATCTTTCTGTCGTTTGTAAGAGCAAATTGTCTGCATCTAATGTTAAGTGTATTGAAACTGATGTTCTTGAGGAAGACTTTGTATGTGGGCAAATTGTTGTTCAAATTGATTCTGATTTGGAACAAAAATCTTGTCCTGTTGACACAATTCAGATGGAAGGTGAATCTACCAAAGTTCTTTTTGATTCGGGAGCTAAAATCACCATAGTCTCCAAAACCTTCTATCAAACTAAACTTTCCAACAAGATTTCCCTTCTAAAGCCAGACATACGCCCGCCCTTTGGCCTATGGCGGTGAGCCCATACCACTTTGTGGTTACTTCTTGGGTCTCATTGAGTACGGGGGGCGAGATGTTTCCGGTAAAGTTTACGTTTATCAAAAAGGTGACAGCATCATTAGCTGGTTTCACCAGGGAGACTTAGGAGTCATGCTGGACCCAAGTAGTTCCTCTCCCATCATTCTTAAACAGGCTATTCAAGCTATTCATGTGAATTCTGATGCCAATGTTGAAACACACATTAGAAGGAAATTTCCCAAAGTTTTTAGAGAAGGACTTGGTTGTCTTAAAGATTTCAAATTGGACATTCCTTTGCGCCCCAATTCACAACCTTCTAGCTGTAAGGTTAGAAGCGTACCTTTAGCTGTGAGAGAAGAGATGAAGAAGGAATTAGAGAAGCTCAAGGAAGGGGGAATAATTGAGGAGGTTACTGGTACCGATTGGCTTGCTCCGGTTGTGGCTGCACGCAAGGCCAATGGGTCACTCCGCTTGTGTGTGGACTTAAGACAGCTTAACAAATGCGTGGTGGTGGACAGATATCCACTGCCTAACATTTCAGAATTGCTAGCCTTGTTGGGAGGTGCCAAAGTCTTCAGTACCATCGATTTGGCATCCGCTTATCACCAAATTGAGCTAGCAGAAACTTCAAGGGATCTTACCTCCTTCATTACCCCGTTTGGGACTTTTAGGTTTGTTCGGATGCCGTTTGGCCTGGTGTCAGCGGCGTCCGTTTTTCAGCGTGCAATGGTGAGGGTTCTCAAAGATTGCAATGGTGTCTGCATCTACCAAGATGACATTCTTGTGTTCGGTAAAGATCATGAGGAACATGAGAATCGCCTCAATGTTGTCTTGGGTAGGCTTGAAGTAGCTAATCTCACCATAAAGTTGGAGAAGTGTCGGTTTGCGACTTCTTCCATTCACTACTTGGGGCACACAATCTCAGGAGAAGGCATTGCACCTAAATCTGATCTAGTAGACACTATCTCTCACATGCCAGCCCCAGCTTGTAGAGAAGAACTTATGAAGTTCTTCGGCATGATTGAATATTACAATAAGTTTGTTGAGGGTTTTGCAGAGCATTGCACCAGTATGAGGGGGCTCTTAAAGAAAGGTATTGAGTTTAAGTGGAGTGATGATTGCAATCGTGAATTTGTTTCTCTTAAGAGGAGACTCAGTGATGCCCCTAATCTCAGGAGTTATAATCCCTCCAAAACCTCCATTGTTACCACTGATGCCAGCTTGAAGGGGTTGGGTGCTGTACTCCAGCAAGAAGGTGAGAAGGGCATGGATACTATCACGTTCATCTCGCGAGGGGTTAAGGACCCTGGGTCGCGTTACTCCGTGATTGAGCGCGAAGCTCTCGCGGTGTTTTGGGCCATTAGAAAACTGAAGAAGTTTCTTTGGGGTACAAAATTCTTGGTTAAGACTGATCACAAGCCCCTGTGTGAAATTTTCTCTAAAAAAGGGATTGACCAAGTCTCCAGTAGGATTAGCAAATGGGTCATAGCTCTCCAAGAATATGACTTTGAGATCAGATACATCCCTGGTGTGGAGAACTGTGTTGAGGATACGCTTTCGAGATTGGTTGTTGATGGACCTCTTGATGATAGCATGGATGAAGACTGGTATGAAAATTATGTTCATGTATGTGTGGTGGGTGAAGGGATCATTGATGAATGTCAGTGGCGCCTCAAGTTATCCTCGGATCCTGTGTTGGTTGAGGTAATGGCTCTCATCCGCCGTGGGTGGCACACAAAAAAACAGGCATCAGAGGAGGCTTCCAAGTTCTGGGGGGTCAAAGATGAATTGGCAGTGTGTGATGAGATGCTTGTACGTGGGACACGGTTGATACCTCCGCTTGAGCTTCGCAAGGAGTTGGTAGATTTGGCTCATGAGTCTCACTCTGGTATGTCTAAGACCAAGGAGAGGCTCCGGTCCTCTTACTGGTGGCCTGGAATGGATATACAGGTTGAAAGGATCATAAGGGACTGCATGGTGTGTGCTACAAGTGAAAAATCCAAGCTTCTAAGAGTTAAACCCATGGTTATCAGGGAGCTTCCTCGCGGGCCTTGGAAAGAAGTGGCTCTGGACATTGTGGGTCCTGTTCATTCCAATGGTCAGCAAATTTTCATTTTGGTTCTCCTCGATTTATTTTCCAGGTGGCCCGAAATTCATTTTACCTCTAGCATAGAGACTATTCAAGTAATTAGATTTTTAGAGACTCTCATAGCCAGAGAAGGGTACCCTGAATCCATTCTCACGGACAATGGGGTGCAGTTAGTCTCAAAAGAAATGGAGACCTTTTTGAAGAACCGGGGCATAAAACATAAAAAATGCTCTCTTTACCATCCAGAAACCAATGGTATGGTGGAGAGGTTCAATAGGGTGTTGAAGGAAACCATCTCCTGGGCCAAAAACTCTGGGCTTAATTGGAAGGAACAAGTCCTAAGAAAGGTTGAGAATTATAGAGTAACTCCTCACAGTTCTACCGGTCAGTCTCCCTTTGTTCTCTTCAAAGGAATGGCTCCATGTACCCTAGTTGAACCCTCATGGGTAAGACGTCTCAAGGAGTCTGTCTCTGGATCCTCTCCCCAAAAGCTTACAATTAACTGGCGGGAGAAGGAAGAGGCCAAATGTTTAGCTAGGAAATTGAATTTTGATGCCAGGAAATCCACTAAAGATACGGTGGTTAAGGTTGGTGATTGGGTGGTTATCAAACTCCTGGGTTCTAAAGTCAGGTTCTCTAAGCCCATGCATGTTGTTAAGGTGTTCAAAAATGCTGTAAGGACTCAGGACCACAGAATTTGGAATCTAAGTAGAATTTCTGTGTGTTCTGGTCCCACTTTTTGTGAAAAGTCTACCCCTGAAGAAGATTCTTCTACTGACTCTTTTGTTTCTCCACGTGTGTCTTCTAGGGTTGTTAAGAAGCCATGCTATTTAAAGGACTATGTGTCATGATCATCTTTCGTGATCATCCTTTTGTTTTTTTTTTGTTTTTCTTTTTTCTTTTTTTGTTTGTCTGTTACCTTCTTACGCCTTTCTTCTCTGTGTTAACGGGGGAAGGTGTGTGGCATCTGAGACTTGCTAGTCTCTGATGTCATTGTGCTATGGTTACCTATGGTTCCATGACCATGGTTATGTTCTGTACTGAGTCACCTAGGTTTTAGAATGTCTTGGTTCAAATGCCTGGAGCTGTTACCCAGACTGGCTGTGGCTTGGATGGGTCCTTCCTTTCCTTGGAATAAACTTGAAGCTCTTCGCCATACCTGCATCTTGTGTCATCTTTCAGCTGCATGAGAATCTCACAAGCGGAAAGCCTTTGCTGTGGTCTGGGCCCTGAAGAAGCTGTGGCCGTATTTGGTTGGCACTACTTGTTCATTCAGACGGACCACAGACCCCTCAGGTGGCTAATGCAGATGAGGGGTGATAATCCAAAACTACTGAGGTGGTCTATTTCCTTACAGGGGATGGACTTTAGAGTGGAACACCAACCAGGGGTTTACCACTCCAACGTGGATGGCCTATCTAGATTCTCCTGCCTTAGTGAGGAGGACTACCTGGATGCTGGGTAGAACCTTCGCACTTTTGGCTGGGGGGATACATGTTGGACCTGATACCCGTCAGGTAGCATTTCCCTGAACTTTCTCACTTTTTCCACCTGGGGTTTGCTGATTCTGTTATGTGGCTTCTGGGCTTTGGGCACTTTTCCACTGTAAATACGGTGTGAAAGTGCGCGCGCCCTTCCTATCCATGTTTGAAAGTGGTGCTGATTTCATGTTATGAAACACGGGCCGATCTGTCATTGCAGACTGGAGGCTGCACACTGGCATCGTTCGTGAGTAATCCTATGAGCAGCTTGCCATTGTAGGCCACTGTGAGTGCGCACCTGCACCTAGGGTGCCCGTGATTAAATGTGCCGCCTGCCAACGCAGGCTAGTGTGTGCGCACAGACACGTATTAGTTAAACCCGTGTCCAGTCTGCGTACAGACTTGGGCGGGTACACTGGCACCACTGGTGCTGGGACCTATGTGTCCCTCCTGAACTTGTGCCTGTTTGTGTGTGACTGGACTGGTCTGGTACAACCTGTATCAACGTGCACCGGATGCTGTGCCTCATTTTCAGAGAGGTACGGAATTGCAACTCTTCACTGTGTGTGACCGGAATTGACTGGCGCAACCCAACTCAACGTGCACTGGTACTTGTGCCTCCTTTACAGGGAGGTATGGAATTTGCAACTCATCGTGTTCAAACTCTGAAGTGCCTGGTGCGACTCATCCCTACACACACCAGATGCTGTGCCCGGATCATCGTGTACTGATTGGGGTGTCTCATCCTATCAAGAGGCTCCCCTGTGTTACTCCCTATTCTTGAGTTGTTCCCTTGTAGAACCTCATAGTGGCAGACCTACTGCCCTTTCCACACCTGGCCCCTCCCGACATCTTAGCGCCAGTAGCGGTCGGTGGTGGGAGTTCCACCGGGCGCTGACGTGGGGCGGGGGAGGGGCAGGGTGGGGGGTAGTAAACTACGGATTATGGCTGATTACAGGTAAGTAAACATATAAATAAATAAAACGAACTTCGTTTTATTTATTTATATGTTTACTTACCTGTAATCAGCCGTAATCCGTAGTTTACTCCCCACCCTGCCCCTCCCCCGCCCCACGTCAGCGCCCGGCGGAACTCCCACCACCGACCGCTACTGCTTAGCGCTAGGTAGTAGCGAGAGAGATTGACTGGGTTGAAGAAACGCTTCCGGGACAGTTCGGAAGTAGGTCAAGAGACTGCATGACTCCTTTGTCTTTTGAGACCTGTGGGTGAACTTCCTGAGTGACTACTAACCTCTCCCTTGTTTACGTCTACCTCCTAATTAAAACTGCTACATATTCCCACCTGCTTCCCGAGGACCCAAACTAAGTGTGACTTCGGCTGCATGAGCCCTAGTGTCCGGAAGGTGGGGTTGGTTATCATCCATCCGGGGGTATAGGACAATCGGGTGAACAAGAGGGAAGAGGGAGGCTTTTCGCCACGGAGTCTGCAGAGGGTGAACCATTGGCCTGCTGGGCACCAGTGGCACTACATTAGGGTGCTGAGTACGTATGTGTGTGTAAGAGTGTGCCGTATAGACTGGCTGATACCTGTCGCCCCGCAGGGTGGTGTGGAGTGAGTGTGTGTGAGTGGGAGTGATCGTGTGTGGACCACCTGTGATTCACGACACTGGCTGGCGGTGCCACATTATACATTGATTGTTGCCAAAAGCACAATACTTTTTGATATTGGGCTTTCCCGCGTGGCTCCAGCCCGTGGTACTGCTAAAAAGTGTTCTATTTTCATGTATGTGCATAGTTTTGATATTGCACTCTGCATAATGGTCCTCTCTCTCAATTGGGGGGGGTTGATTAGGAATTGTTCATAGTGTGCACACTATTGATATCATAACAATACGAGTGGGTCTAGTAGTGCTAGTAATATTTCTGAATGTGTTTTATGCCCTAAAGTATATGACGGTCATTTTATAATGATTGAATTTGTGTCTTGAATATAAATGTTTTACACACATCGTGTGTGGCTACTGTGCCTTTGCTTTACCCATTGCTTCTGTAGTGAGCCTGACTGCTCAGTGCCAAGCTATCTAAGGGTGAGCACGGGTTATACAGCGAGTGTAATCATCTGCCCTTGACAGGGTCAGTAATTCTGCCTGGTTGGGAGCATCCCTTCAGCCAACCAGACACTGCCGGTTCCAACATACTCTGATTATTCCGGCATAATTGAAATTCCAAACAGGCCCAGTCTTATCGGTATATACATATTAACCACATCAGGCAGGCTATTTTGGTTGTCACTATAGGATACATTGATTAACGGTCACAGCTAAACCTGCCCCATTCACCTCATTTTTAGGGGAAAAGACACATCCGGCCACAGTGCGCAGACCTACATACATTTGTCAACCTCATATCAGGCCGAACACAGATAAATAACACATGGCATACTGTGTTACATGCTGTGTGTGGTGTGCTACAACTTCAGAGACAAGAAGATCCTCCATCATAGTGAAGGCTGTCACACAGCCGAGCAAGCGGTGGAGTGGGCACCAGGGAGTGTCAGCAATAAATAACTGTTAGAAATGGGGGTCTCTAGTTGGCAATGGCTGGCCACTGTCCAAGTAGGGACCCTTCTTCCTAAGTCAGAGTGAGAGGGCTACCCTCTTTGATACCCCCGCTCAACCCTGTGGTAACGTAGCACGAGCAGGTAGGCTTATCTCAGAGGCAGTGTGTGAAGCATTTATGACCATACACAGTAATACAGTGAGGAACACTACAAAGGGACACCACACAAGTAGTTATAAAAAATAGGTATCTTTATATATATATATATATGCAGACTTATCACAAGACCAATAACTGTAAAAGCCCCAATACTGTCAAAAATAGGATACTGTTGAAAGGCTGTCAAAGAATAGTTCAAAGGTTGCAGAAATAAGGTTCAAATTCAAAGCAGGGGTCTCTGCGACCCTTTCTCTCACAAAGTACCTGGATTTAGTAGCAAAACCAACAAAAGGTCGCAAAGAAGCTGTAGCGAGGATTTTCCTCACGCGAGGCCGGCGATGCGTTGAATCCTTGCCGCAAGGGAGGATGATGCGCCGATCTGCTGATGCGTGCGGAGGTGATGCGACAAACTTCTGCACGCTAGGCCGCCGATGCGCTGAGGCCTTGCCGCGAGGGCGAAGAACGATGCGACGATCCTGTTGCGTGTGCGAAGATGATGCGACAGACTTCTGCGCGCTAGGCCGCCGATGCGATGACTTTCTTGCCGCGAGGGAGAAGTCGATGCGACGATCCTGTTGCGCTGTGCGATGGTGTTGCGATGCGAAGAACGGCGCTCCGCGAGGAACGACGGAATCCGGTGTGATGCGATCAAAATGGCGGACGCACGGTGTCCGCGAAGCGATGACTTGAAGCGATGATTTCTTTAGGGGTTGCGAGCGCTCGGCGACAGCAGCGCGATGATCTTTCCAGCGCGTCTCAGCTGCAGCGGCTCGCAAAGGGGCGTTAGCGATGATTCCGTGTTGCGAGCACCCAGCGGCAGCAGCGCGATGATTTTCAGCGCTCTCGGCTGCAGCGGCTCGCAAGCGTGCGTTAGCGACGATTTCCAGCACTCTTTTTTCTGAAGCAACCTAGAGGCCCTGGAACTCACAGGAACCTCCTCAGCAGATAGCAGTCCTCGCAGGGAGGAAGCAGGAGGTTGGTGGTGGAGTCTGATGTGCCTGAGACTCCAGCAGGGGCTAGCTCTCTTCCTAGCCCTTGGGTAATTGCTGCTACAAAAATAAAAGTTCTATCAAAAGTCCTTTTCCCTCTTCTTCCAGTCCAATGGTAACTACTGCAGGCCAGTCCAAGAAACAGCATACAAGCACAAGGACAGTCACCTCCTGCAGATTCCTTCAGTTACACGGACAGAGGTTCCCCTTCAGATCCAGGAGCAATACAAATTGTAGGGGTTTGGGCACAGATATTTATACCCCAAAAGTCTTTGTTCTTAGGAGCCACATGTCACTGAACCCAGCCAGAACCAGTTCTGCTCAGTCCTGGAGCACTTTGTTTTTCAGGCTGCATCCTTCCTTTCAGAAAGAGGGGGTCTGTCATCAGACGCACAGTGGGAGGTGGAGCCAGCATTCACCTTGCAAGGCACAGCCCTATTCAGGTCAAGGAACCTCCCTCCCCATACTCTAAATGCAGATCTCTCTATTCAACCCAGGTCTGACTCAGCCTGCCCTGTCCCTCCAAAACCAGACAGTCAATACACATAATAGCAGAGCACACTGGAAGGCTTAGGCAAGAAAATACCAACTTTCTAAAAATGGTATTTTCAAACACAGAATATAAAAATAAACTTCACTAAAAGATGTATTTTAATATTCTGAGCTCAGGCATATTAAATTCGTTTTTCTACCATGTTCCGGGGATCAGTTAGGACTATAGCATGTAATAGTCAAACTGTCCACTCTGGCCTATGAGGAACAGGTAGCCTTACAGTAGTGAAAAACGAAATTGGGTGTAATTCACTACCAGGACATGCTACACACACCAAGGCATGTCCTACCTTACACATACAATGCACCCTACCATAGGGGTGACTTACATGATGCCAAGGGAAGGTTCAGGGGCTGGGAAGTGGGTGCACTTCACAGCCAAGATGGCAGTCCTGGACTGCACACAGACTCTGCAGTGGCAGGTCTGAGACACACTTTACAAGCTGCTTCTGTGGGTGGCGCAAACCAGCGCTGCATGCCCACCAGCAGCATTTGGGTTACCAGCCCTGGGCACACACAGGCCACTCTACTAGGGGCTAACAGATAAGCCAAATAAGCCAATCATGGATGTATCAATTCACATAGTCATATTTACAACGGGAGCATTTGCGCTGTGGCACTGAATGGCAGTGGCACCGCGCCCAGAGCATCTAACACCAGCAAAAACAGAGGAGACAACAGCGAAAAATGGAAGGGAGACCCACGCCAATGGTGCCAGGTCTAACAATAACACTTTAGGAGAGAGTTGTGTAGTGATTAGTGATTGCCACTGGCAGAGTAACTGCATAGTAGTGTGCTGAAAGTGAGGAGGGGCAGCCCCCTGTTATGGCTGCAGTAGACCTGGGTCCGGTTCCATGGCCAGTAGTATTATGTCCCACCCATAACAGTATGCCATGTCCAGCTTTGTATTGCAGTAATTAAATCACGCCTTCTTCAGCATGTGCCTAATGAAGGAAGTCAAACTTCCAGGCAGGTATGGCAGGGGGGAAGCCGTCCTCCAATTGGTCACAATCGTTTTGCTAATGCGAGAGCCAAATTGAAACTTACTTCTAGCCTTGTCCATCTTTGGGTGTGGCATAACGCCCAACAAACATGCCTTTGGGGTGTTAATGTGGCATCTGCCTGCTATGTATGTGAGATAATTGCAGATTTTGTTCAAAATGGCTGCAGTGCAGAGCGTTGCCATGACATGTGATAAAGGTCTGCGTGTTTGGAGTCGCACCTGGGGCATTTATGTGAGGCAGTGCTGAACATCCTATGTAGACGTGTTGGAGTCAGATACGCATGATAGACATGGTTAAATTGTAACAGTTTCAGGTGCATGTTTCACGAATTTAATTAAGGATATTGGGCCAATCCTTGTCCAACAGGTCAGTCTGTAAGTCAGGCTCCTTAGGAACGGAGGGCAGGTAGCATCAGTCGCGCCTCTCACCCCAGTGCCCAATACATGTCTGTGATTCGGTGTCTCTTGTGACTCCACGTGAGCAGTGAATGCAAGGAAGGGTCGGTTGTAGGCTCGACCTCCCGGTCACCCCCAAACACCACCCATCCTCCATCGAAGCCTTGCACGTGTCAGTAATTGTCCCAACTGAAGCTCATACATCTCACAGAGCTCCTCAAATGCGAGGGTAGCCCCTGACTCAAACAACTTACCCAGGAGCATGATGGAAGCATTGACATTAATTCACCAAAATGCCAGGGGTAGCGGAAGTGACATCACACACCCTTTGTCCCCAATGACATCAAGGGAAGTGATGTCACGTGACCTTTGACACTGATGACATCATAGGAAGTGACAACACTAGTGTTGCTTTAAAAATGTACAATAAGTTGAAGATTCATACAATAGCAAGAAAGTTACTAACAATTATAACATTTAGTTTATTTACCACCCATATATTAACTAAGGAGCTGCTATATGTTTTGGCGTATGTATATGTGTGTGTGTATATATATATATATATATATTATCTACTGGCGGTCGCCAGTAGATAGTTATAGTTACAACCTATTATCCATAGGAAATCCGCGACATTCTATTTGAAATAACTCTCTTGCCGGTTGACGTATCTTCGCGAAATTTTCAAACTTCGTGGGGCGCTCCGGCCCGCTCCTACCCTGAAAGTCTCGGGGTGATACGTCAAGTGGGGGCCGAGAAAAGGGGGTCCCAAAACGCGTTTTCCCCATGCATTTTTCCATAGGAAACTTTAGACACGGCTACAGCCCGAACTGCTGAACGGAATTACACCAAATTTGGCAAAGAGGTAGTTCTTGGTTCAGAAAGAACCCTTTTGTTAAATGGTGTAAATCCGTTCAGTAGTTGCTGAGAAAATGAAAAGTAAAAAGTTAGTGATATCTATGGGCACGGAGGATTCGCGCACCCTCAGCGCACCCTGCGCGCACCGTCCCGATCACGAGCTGCATTTTAATTGGCTGTCAACATTCCGATTCAGGAAATGTTGGCAGCCATTTTGTCCCTCGGTAGAACCGAGGGACAGAAACAAGTGCGCAAAGCGCACAAAGGGGGCAGGGTAGAAACACCCTGACCCCTAGGTTTGCTCAGGGGTCCCACAAGGACCCCCTGGGCAAAAAAATTTTTTTTAAAAAATCGGCAGGATGCGCTCAGGGTGCGCGAATCCTGCCGAAAAAAAATCGAGCGCGGTCTCCCGCGCTTCGATGTTAATTGGCCCCCGGGTGGCCCAAGTCCCGGGGGCATGGTGGGGGGATAATTTAATGTGTGGGGGGCCTCAAAGCCCCCGGGGCTTTTTTTAAAAAATGGTGCGGGAGGGCTCTGAGCCCTCCCGCAGCCCCGGGGACCACCACCTCCCGGGGCTTTTTAAAATTAATGACAACCTGTGTGGGGGGCTCCAGCCCCGGGGACCGCCACCTCCCCGGGGCACTAAACATTTAAATATGGGGGTCCGTTACGGACCTCCAGAGCCCCGGGGACCACCACCTCCCCGGGGCTTTGAACTGAATTGGAGGGGGCCGCGCGGCCCCCTCCTGGAGCCCTTGATAGCCCTGGGGACCACCACCCCCAGGGCCGGCTCCTGCAGTGTCCCGGGTGCCTACCCCCGGGACACTGTAGTTTGCTATGGCAGGACGGGAGCCTCGCAGAACTGCTTTGGATATTGGAAGAGAGAGCAGGGAAACCTGCTCTCTTCCAATATCCAAAGCACATTGCTTTTCCACATGGGGAGCAGCATGTCAGCTGCTCCCCATGTGGAAAGCAATGCCGGCTCCCAAGGGACGCGGGGAGCCGGCGGGACTGTGGGGGATTGGGGACCCCCCACAGTCCCCAACGGAGAGGGCCAGCCCCGGGGATGGGGTCCCCTGGGCAAGTAGTGGCCCGGGAGGGGGCCACGCGGCCCCCTCCCCAAAAAAGATTTTTTTTTTTTTTTAAATAGAAAGGCCAGCCCCGGGGGATGGGGTCCCCGGGGCCTTAAAATGGCCAGAGGAGGGGGCCACGCTGCCCCCTCAAAATAATAAATAAAGAGGCCATGCCCCGGGGGATGGGGTCCCCGGGGCCAATACAGGCCAAGGGAAGGGGGCCACGCAGCCCCCTTCCCGTTTTTTTTTTTGGGTAATTAAAAAGGGGTAAGGCCCTGGGGGATGGGGTCCCCAGGGCCCAAAAACAGAAAAAAGGAAGGGGGCCACACAGCCCCCTTCAGGGGACAAAAAAACAAAACAAAAAAAAAACGATAGGTCCCGCAGGCCCCGCCCCCTTACTTCACCACTCTGCAAACGCGCCCCTGGCGCGTTTGCAGAGGGGAATAAATTCACCTTGAATACTGGGGGTCCCTGGGGGCCAACTAGCCCACCAGGAACCTCCAGTATGCGCCAGGGGGCTGCCTTGCAGAGACGTGTAGAGAGGCCACACCCCTTTTACACCTCTCTGCAACGCAGCTCTGTGGCGCTTTTTGGAGGTATATGGTGGGCTAGTTGGACTCCGGGGACCCTCAGGATTCAAGGGGACTTAATCCCCCAAATTAAAACGCGCCACGGGGCGCGTTTGCACAGTGGTGAAGGGAGGGGCGGGGCTTCAGGTGACATGTGTGCAAACAGGCCCCGTGGCGCGTTTTAAGATGGGGAATTAAATCCCCTTCAATCCTGAGGGTCCCTGAGGCCAACTAGCCCAACAGGTACATCCAGAATGCGCCACAGAGCTGCGTTGCAGAGAGGTGTAAAAGGGGTGTGGCCTCTCTACACGTCTCTGCAACGCAGCCCCTGGCGCATATTGGAGGTTCCTGGTGGTCTAGTTGGCCCCTAGGGACCCTCAGGATTCAAGGGGACTTAATCCCCCAACTTAAAACGCGCCACGGGGCGCGTTTGCAAAGATGTCACCTCAGGCCCCGCCCCTCCCTTCACCATTGTGCAAATATTCCTCTAAAATCAGCCGAAATAGGAATTCCGATTTACTCACCTGTTATAAGGAGAGACCTCAGTGCTGTATCTTTCAGCCCAGTACTGGTCCTGAAAAGTAATTTTAACCGTACTTACCAGTAACTTGAATTTCCTTCCATAGGCTAACATTGACTGGTTTCACTTGGAAATTCTTCTAAGTGTGGAGTTTTGGAACTTTAAAATATTCCTCTAAAATCAGCCGAAATACGAATTCCGATTTACTCACCTGTTATCAGGAGAGACCTCAGTGCTGCATCTTTCAGCCCAGTACTGGTCCTGAAAAGTAATTTTAACCGTACTTACCGGTAACTTGAATTTCCTTCATAGGCTAACATTGACTGGTTTCACTTGGAAATTCTTCTAAGTGTGGAGTTTTGGAACTTTAAAATATTCCTCTAAAATCAGCCGAAATACGAATTCCGATTTACTCACCTGTTATCAGGAGAGACCTCAGTGCTGCATGTTTCAGCCCAGTACTGATCCTCAAAAGAAATTTTAACCGTACTTACCGGTAACTTGAATTTCCTTCATAGGCTAACATTGACTGGTTTTCAGCAAAAAAGTTTCAAAGTGTTGATTTTCACAAACTACAAATATTCCTTAAAAATCGCCTGTATGACTTAAACGCATTCTTTCAACTGTTTACAGGAGATGCACCAGTGCTGGATCCAGGATCCAACACTGAGTAAGAAAAAGTAACGATAACAGTTTTTACCTGCTAAGTGAATTTCCTTCCATAGGATAACATTGGTGATTCTATGAGAAAAAGTTTCTAAGTGTCAACTTTTAAAATACAATAATATTCCTTAAAAATCACGACTGTAACCAAAACGCTTTTACTCAACTGTTTACAGGAGATGAACCAGGACTGAATCTAGGATCCAGTCCTGTGGTTAGAAAAGTAATCCATAAAGTAACTAATTGCATTTAACTAGAAATTCACATTGAGCTGAATGTTGCATTGTGTTTGAAAATGTGTTGCCCATTGCAACAACTGTAACTACTGTACTTAAAAGTCTATTGCCTATCTGCAAAGTATTTAAACTAAAGTAATTCATTAAGAGAAAGTATTTTTTGTAATGTAATGTATAATGTAATTACAATGTAATTTAAAAAATAAAATATGTAAAAAAAAATTGTTTCTAAAAATGTACTAAATCAGTATGAAAAAAATTAATATAACAATTAATACATTTAAAAATTGTCATTTACAAAACCTTTGAAATTCACTAAAAAAAACGTAGGTTTCAGGCACGTTATAGTTAGAAATTAGCATTTAAAAAACCTTTGAAATTCACTGAAAAAACCATAGGTTTCAGACACGTTATAGTTACAAATTAGCATTTAAAAAACCTTTGAAATTCACTGAAAAAACCATAGGTTTCAGACACGTTATAGTTACAAATTAGCATTTAAAAAACCTTTGAAATTCACTGAAAAAACCATAGGTTTTAGGGACAGTTATAGTTACTTGGACATTGCACTCGTACAAAACCCGTGAAATTCCCCGTTATAGTTAGTTCAGCTAACTATAACTCGCGCCCCGCAATGCACTGCTGATGACGTCACATATTACATCACTCATGACATGGTCAGTGACATCACTGATGACATCACTGATGACATCTCAAATGACATCACTGATGACATCATCCACGTGATAATCTGATGCACCTCCTCACACCCTAATATAATCTTTGATACACCCACTCTAAATTACAGACTGCCATTCGCAAAACCATAGACACTCCAACACCAATAACCACATACCCACTCACTGATTCTTAGGTCTACACACACACATCCACTCACTCAGCCGTACAGTCACTCATACTTACGGTCACTCAGTACAGGACTATCATATGCACTCTTACTCCTATATAGACACTCAAACAACGCCACTCATCCATAGAGGTACTCACACACCTAGTCAGTCATGCAAATAATTAAACACACTGCCATTTACTCACCTATACAGTTATACACACACCAGCTCACTTACTCATACAAATAGTAGCACATTGTTACGCTCTTATACAATCACTGATACAAGCACACACTCATCCATACAGCCACTATCACAATCACTCACTCTCGCTTATAGCTATTTATATACTCCAACACACATATATACTGCCTTTCACATATGTAGTTACTCACACATGTACCACTGGGACATACATTCACTCACTAACACACTCTTACACACACTTACCCACCCATACAGTCTATCACAGATGCACTCTTGAAACCATCCACCCAGTGAATCACCCACTCACACATCTATGCACAGAGTCGCACACACCCCTCCCACACAAACACTCAGGCACCCATACAGATACTCACACAAGCATTCAATAACTCAAATAGACACTCATGTAGCTATTCACAAACACATGCAGCCACTTACACAGCAACAGACAGACGGATACAGACATTCACCCAGTTTAGTCACTAACTCATGCATTCAGTACGATACGTTAAATCACTCACTTATACAGTCAGTCACGCACCTACTAAATCATCCATACAGACACTTACACACCCACTCATTCTTCAATACGTCTTTTCCTATATATATTAAAAATATTTAAACTTTAGAGAAACACACAGTCACTGGATGATGTCATCAGTGATGTCATTTGAGATGTCATCAGTGATGTCATCAGTGATGTCACTGACCATGTCATGAGTGATGTAATATGTGACGTCATCAGCAGTGCATTGCGGGGCGCGAGTTATAGTTAGCTGAACTAACTATAACGGGGGAATTTCACGGGTTTTGTACGAGTGCAATGTCCAAGTAACTATAACTGTCCCTAAAACCTATGGTTTTTTCAGTGAATTTCAAAGGTTTTTTAAATGCTAATTTGTAACTATAACGTGTCTGAAACCTATGGTTTTTTCAGTGAATATATATATATATAATTATACTGTGCATGTAGCTGTGGCATAATCATAAGAAAATAGATTGCTAAAGCAGCAATATAACTATTTCAGAAATGACAAAGCTTTTAACTTTTGTAGCTAAATAAATGGTACTCATGGTATTGACCTCACTAAGTCTGACTCACATGTGCACCTAGTTTTAACAATGAGGTCCAAAATCTTTCCTTCATAAAATAACATTGTGTGTAGATGTCCATGTTATTTGGAACAGTAGCGCCTTGCTGCCTAAGCACTATAAAGACCTCTACTATGTAGCCCTGACTGGATAGTACCTTTTAATGAGGGCTATTTATTTGTGCTTTACTGAATCAGATTTCAAAACTCATCTTCTCCTCGTAGGGTTTCCATCTGACAGTATTTTTTACTGCCATGAACAGTATTTCCATGCCCCAGCAGGGTAAAAATTAGGATACAAATAATTTAAAGTCAGTATTTTTTCACTTACCTGTGCATACTTAAAACAGTAGTAAATATATAGAATAAAACCCTTTAAAGTGTGTTCTAGAGTTCCCTTAATTATCCCAGATTGATTATTAAAGTAAACAAAGGCAGAAAGGCCATGTTAAAATTAAAAAGACGATTTATGAAGGTCTATTTAAGTATCACATCCAGGCCTTTGCAGACTCGAAAACACGTAAGCATATGGCCAGTATTGGAAAGGTGGAAACTCTATCTCTTATACTAAACCTTAAATGCTCAACCCCACTTTAGAGCCATTTAGGAATACTTAGCACTTATTGTGAAGTATAGTATTACACATTTGTTCAAGAAAAATTCCCTAGGCAACAATTGGTCTGATAAATATATGAGACCATTATTCTCCCAAGGTAGGAAATGACTCAGTGTACTGCAATTCTCATTACAAATTCATTTTATTCATACAAAATCATTTTAAAAAGGAAAAAGAGATTCTATTGTTCTGTTTGAATCAACATAATATAGACAATAACATCACAGAAACCAACAACAGTTTAAAAAGAGATATTTGTTTTTCCAATACCTCATACAACAGGCAAAGCTGTATGTCCTGTAAAAATGGTTGATAAAGGAAAGACTGTATGATCAATCAATGGGTTAACTGCATACAAAAGTATAAAGACAATTATCAACTAGACAATAAATATAAAGAAAATACATACAATTTGACAATGTAGTATGGCGACTTTTAAATTCAATGATGGATCTTCAATATATCTACTCGGGTTTCGGCGAACATAGTGCCTTCATCAGGAAAGCCACATTGAGTCAAATACCAAGACCACGCGCAATACGGTCAACAATGTACATCATGGGAGCAAAGAGAATGCTCTCAGCTGGCTTGTCACTGTAATCAGGAGACTTAATAGCTGGTCCGGATGTGGACACGTAAAGTGGAGAAACAAGAAGGATAGAAACAGCAACTTTTCTAATATGTGGCCAGCATCTGGAATGACGAGTGAAAAAGGTTTTCCTGATCTGTGGTGGCTATATGGGCTATCAACACAAAGATACGCAGATAGTTGTCACACTAAGCCAACAAGTTGAGGCTATCAAGGGCTGCAAAGCTCCACTTGCTCGGTCGTCTATGAAGGATATTTTGAAAGACTTTATTACACAATGTTATGTTAATAGATTTGTAAAGTGCATGGCTGCCCCAGCAACGGGGCGTCCCAGCGCTAGGACCAGAGACACATAGCAGGGTGGACACGAGGGGGAAGGGGTTAGACCAGAAAGAGCCAGGTTTTTATGGCCTTTCTAAAGGCCCCGTGATTCTGAATGCTCCTGATGGCCACTGGGAGAGTGTTCCAGAGGGCTGACGCCATCTCCCTGAAAGAGCGCCCTCCAGCTCTTGCTCTTTTAACTCGGGGAACACACGCCAGGTGCTGATCCGCGTAGCGCAGCATATGGCGCGGTATATACAGTGAAAGAAGATCGGACAGGATAGGAGGCGCTAGATGGGTGAGAATTTTGTGGGCGATACACAAGACACTTAGGGCGTGATTTAGAGTTTGGAGGCTGGGATACTCCGTCACAGATGTGACGGATTTCATGCACGTCTTATTTCAAGTGCCATAGGATTTAATGCACTTGTAATACGGCGGACAGGATAACTGTCTCATTTGTGATAGCATATCCCATCTGCCAAACTATAATTCAGGCCCCTAGAGACAAGAGGTAAACATTAGTGTTGGAAGGTGGTTTATTGGTAATGGTAGGTAGACAACTAACACCAGAAACAAGGCCACCAACACAGTATTGGGTCCTAAATAAAGTCTCTATAAATGAGTCCCTTGCTCAATCCTTGATAGCTGACACCGAGCAATAAGGCTTAACTTAGGAGACAGACATGTAAAGCACTTAAAAACACCAATACGGTAAATAAGTAAGACACAACACACAATAAAAATCTCACACCAATTTATAAAAATAGAAAATATTTTTCTCTTTAAAATGACACCAAAACAACCAAAATCCAATGTCGGGAACTGGCGATATCATTTTTTAAAGAATAAACACTTTCTAGTGCATAGAAACCAATAGCGCCACTTCTGGACATCTGGTAGCGCTTGACTGGGACAAAGTCGAATTTGAGGCTGACCGCGATGGGTCCCTGCTCAGATACCCCACATGGAAAGTCTCAGTCAAAATTTAACCTTTGCACTTAGATACTTTTCTGAAGCTTTTTCCGCCCAGGGCCCTCACTGCTCTCCACCAGTCCGGATTCGGTGAGGTTTCGCTGGCTTTACTTTCAGGGAGCTCCCGGTCAAACTCTCAGCAGTGGGACCTTCGAAGCTCTTCAGCGGGACGAACCGGGAACCAGGGCCGGGTCGCGGTTGAAGGTGGCCAGCTTGGCTCTTGTGGTTGGGTCGGTCACCTTATGGAGCTTTTTTCAAAAGGTTTCCTAAACTTTCCCAAACTTCCGGAGGTCCTCCCAGAAGGTCTCCTGGTGTGTTCTAAGTTTACAAAACACAAATCCAAGGGTCTGGAATCTCCTAGATGGTCCTTGGCAGGCCTGGACTTCACTTCCCACTATGCACTTGGTCAACCCCTTAAAACCCCAATTGACGGACTCCAGGTGGGGGACTCTGGCTGGAGAAGGGTCGGTTAAGCTCTGTTAACCTGTAGCTGCAGGGAGTCCACTGCTTACTCCTTCTTGTAGTAAGGCAAAGTCCTCAGAGCTGTAGTCTTAGATAGTGCAGCAGGCGCAGCCTTCACCAGGCTGGCCCTTGGGTGGAGATCAGGATTCCAACAGGACAATCCTCCTTCCTGTAGTTTCAGGCAGCAGAACTGAGAGGCTATGCACCTCTCACATATTTTATCTCAGCTTCTGGGCATCAAGAGGGGGGGCAGCCCTGACCAATGGGATTCAGTGTGACAACCAGGCGCATGACCACTTCCTCCAAAGTGTGGCATTGTCTTGTCCCAGAGCGCACTATTCCTCCAAAATCCATCATGGCTGAAATCTCAGCAGAGGAGTAAGCGCTAACTAAATCAACTCTCATTGTGGCTAATTTCCAAAGATCGCCTCCCCCTAACATTTGCAAATTCCTTCCTTAAGCCTGCTAGCTGGCTCGGGCACAGGGGAGTGGGGGTCAGTAGGCCTGGCATTCCCTGCCTGTTCTCTCCTCCTTTAAAGCCTCATGCTTTACGCCCTGGCATTCCTGTTTAGCTGCAGAGCTCTCTCCAGCAGATAGCCTCTCCCCTTGATAGCCACTTATCACTTAAGCAAGGCAGCCTTGCTAAGCCTGTTAGCACTGAACAATCAGGGAAGACTGCAGGAAGGCTGGATTTTGGCTTACAGACAAGAACGTGTTATAACTTATTTTCTGTATAAGTTAGGATAAATTCAACAAAAGCAATCTTTTGGATTTATCAATACCATTCTGTTAAGTATTTGAATTATATTTTATACTTTCCTAGCAATAGTTATGCATCCATAAAATATTTCCATGTTAGCCTATGAGGCCAAGTAACTACAAAACGGAAATGGAAATGTGCAATTGCTCCCTCACCAGAGTTTATAAAATATATTTTATAAGGACCCTGCTAATAATTACAGGACCCCTGATCCCTGGGACACCTAGGGGAGACCTGAGGGTTGCCTAATATGTAAAGATTATGTTGATTAATACTTCACAGTGCCCACAGCACCAATGTCGACTTTGCAGGGGATTTCCTACACTGGGGAAAAATAAAATGGGCAGTTTTCCCTCACCAGGGTTTATAAAGAATCTTTTATTGGGACCCTGCTTATAGTTACCTGACACCCCAAACCTGGAACACCTAGGGGAGACCTTGGGGGTACCTGATATGTAAAAATAATGTAGATTATCACTTTTATAGTGCCCCTGCCACCAAAGTTGAGTTTGTTGTGATTTTACTTTTTAAAAGCAGTGCTGCAACTCAGGGCTACTTATAAAATGGCCCCAGGCTCTCAGCAGTGTACGCATGCAAGTGCAAAAAAGGCTGCTGGCCTCTAAACTGCCAGCCCCTATTATATATTAGGGACTTATAGGTATTTTGTCATCCCTTGCCCTATTATCTACTAGGACTAATAGGGTAGGTCATGCCAATTATAAATGTACCTCAATGCATGTGTGTGTGTTTAACATAGCACTGGCCCTGGGCCTGACTAGTAGGGCTCAAGGCACAGCCAGAGTCAGCTACCATCAGTTCCAGTCAGCACACAAAAAGTGGAGGTGAACGGGCCAATAGTGTGACTTTCTAACAATTAGTTAATCAATATTAACTGTTCAGTTACCACTGATTGCCCCAGGAACTGAATAAGAAGCCTTACATAGGCCCAAACAGCCAGCCTTCCCACAGCGCCCATTGTAACTCAGTACCATGACTCACACAGTGCACAGCTTGCACTTCAATCCTGAATTATAACACCTCTGATTTCTAAACACTGGGAGCACATAACTTACAAATTCTGCTATAGAGTTAAAATATGATTCCATGTGAAAAGGACACCTTGACCCAGGCTTACTAACACTTTGCGCCTGGGGTGGTCACAAAAAGAGACACAAACCTAGTGCAAAAGGTTGTGGTGAGTTTTACGTACCCACACGAATCATGGTTTGCTGTGGAATGTTGCCCAAAATAGCACTTAGTAGCTCGATGCGCTACTTAACATCAAGGAGGCATATTATGGGTTGTACATGCAGTGGCAGCTGGTGACATTTGAAAGTGGTGAGGCATAAAAATTCGGGATGCGGGCCCTGTGGCGAGCTCGACTGGCATAAGAGGGATTCGGGGGGGTTCTACCCCCCAAGAAAATTTTGAATAAGAGTGGGCAAATTGGTGATTTTCAAACAAATATGAGAACGAAAGAAGGTTAACGAAGCAATTGTCAAATTGGAACTGACCAGTGGGATGGAGTGGGCACGCTGTAAAAACAACAACACTACACCTTATGGTCACACCAAGACCCCTCTCTCAGGGTTGTCCAACGCAGGTCCAGCCAAAGACATCAACACAAATATATGTACATACAATTAACCTGAATGGGGCTCATTTATTTAGTGAGTGGTTATCCTGTAAATGTGACATGGAACCAGTCCTCCTGGGCCTAGACTGGAGTACTGGACAGCCATAGCCTCGATAAGAGTAACAAGCATTGGCATAGCCAATAGGTCTCACCTTTGGGACCTTATAAGTGTTTAGCCATGCAGCACATTATCAGACTACCCAATGCGTCACAAAACCTAAAATAATTAAATGAAAACAGTCTGATAATCATCAACTACCTTCCGGATTAAAGCTTTTGTTGATGTGCTAGGCATATTATGTCTGATGTGCAAAGTAGGCAAGGTGGATAGGTTATACCATACTCTATTCAATGACTCACTGACCCAAAAGACCTATGAATCAGAATGATTTAATGGATTGCAAAGTCTGTAAGAATGCCTTCAATTTGCATATCACCTACCAAAAGTAGTTCTTGTGGCTATCAAGTGTCGACCCCAGTACAGGCAAAGGATGCATGCGGAGCTCACCAGAACGCTGATCAAGACACCTTCAAATGCACGAGAACACAGCTGCCCTAGCACTAGCAAGATAAAAACAAAAATACCAGGGTGTCTCATTGCCCAACACTAAAAGTCAGGAAACAATTCTATAGCAAGCAGCTTGTAAAATAAAATGGTGCATGGGCTGGGGTCAAAAACTCAAGACTTACTGCATACCAATGCTATGATCAAGCCACTGTGTGCTGTAGATAAGTTTGAAACTGGTCTGATTCTGAACGCTCCCCTGGCCAAGTCACGGCACTGTACTGCCGTCTGAAAGTAAGTATTTCCCACAGCGTCTTGCCTATTAAAAATGGCACCAATACAAGCTTGTCACCTTACCTGAGCTGGCTGGCCAGAGGATGGAACTCCTGTGCCGTGAGTGTAAAATGTATGTTTATGTACACACTGGACGTCCACTACAGAGGTGCTGTGAAGTGCTGACTGCTTAAAAACACAATGAATGTGACCTTGTGTAATGTAACTGGTGCTCATGTATAGCACTCCAATACCTTTGGGTCAAGTATATAAAACTGCAAAAATTTTATTATTTTCAGGCAACACCACTTACCCCTTTTCTGCCTCATATTTTCCCCAAATATTCGAAGTGAGCATGTACAACATGTACGTATTTATGCTATTTTATGCAGAATTCTCAAGTTGGAGACCGTCGGAAATAGTTTGAAAATACCAGAGGCCTTGGTCCGAGCCAGGGAATAGGGTTGCCTCTACTATAACTTCGTATGTCTCCACAGCTCCAAGCTATAAACACCTTGAAGCGTTGCACTGCACATGGACATTCATTCAACTACTCAGCATTTATCCATCCATTCATCCACCCTCTGGCAGTAAAATTCTAGGACTCCTGTATCTGAGTTCTGGGGCCTGTTCATATTCAGAGAACATATTTAATGCGAAACGTAACTGAGAAACATTTAGACTGAGATAACCTGCATTGTTGCGTGCCTGATTTCTCTAGCATTGGCCGCAAGAATGGGTGCGCTCAGTCCCTCTCGCTCTTGAGCCGCAACTTCCTGTCTGTACCTGTGAGTGCACGATGTAGGTATGGCACAATGCGCAAGAGTTTATATCAGAATGTGTGAAACGCTTGTTACAGCACAGCGCGCCGATGCCTGCAGCGACCTGTGAGGCGCTATATTTTAATATTGTTTATTGAAAAATATGCCATTTAAAACCAAAAATACTTTTGTGTCATACATTTGAGAGAATAATAAGAACTTTTGGCCTTGTCTGAGAACAAAGCCTGAGCAAATGATATGGCAGACAAGAGCCCTTTTTTGTACAAGTGCGTCTCCCGTGACTTAAGTCAAATGAATAAATATTAATTTACTGCCAATGTTATTTAACGAGCCAAGGCACACCTTCCACGATACAAGTGACTCACTCACAGTCCCGTCCGTCTCAGAGAGAGTAACACTCCCCATGACTTTGCCTCCAGGCGTCTATGGAACTTGTGACCACCAGCTCGGCCGACTCCCGAGCCAATCACTGCACTGCTCCCTTGCTGTTTATGTTAGGAAACAGCAAGAGAGCAGCGCAATGAATGGCTGGGTCAGGTGCTACCAACGCTCCTTAGGAGAATTGGGGGCTGTGTCAGTCTTCCCCCGAGATCCTACATTGCAGCGGTAGGTGAAGGTTTAAAGTGCGCATGTCGGGCTGGTCAGAGCAAGGCACCCGTCCAACCCGACATGTGCACTTCACCTCAAGGAGCCTGTCAGTCATCAAGCTCCCAGTCCCACTGCCCCCACTCACGTTCCCACGCCAGCCGCACTATCCTGTTGTAAAAGGAAACTTTGCATGAGCCATTCTGCGCACGCATGTCTAAAAAGAAAAAGAAATCAAAATTAAGTAACATTAAGCAAACATATAATAGGTGGTCCAACCTCCGTCCGGTGGGCACAATACAAACAGGGGAACCCCCCGCCCCAATAGAGGAACCGCCGCTGTGTACATGGGCATTCCTATACAAACACCCAAAGGTTTTTATGCAACCCCTATTTACTAACATTTGTAGACAGGAATTTGCGCGAAAAAAAGTATGCCTCTTGGAGAAAGATGGAGTAAAGCAATTTTAAAAATGTCCACATTGCTCCAACTTTGCCTGTGTGGTGCACACAACATCACATATAAAAGAAGGGAAACGTATTAAAGCATAGGTTTATGCTTTCATCTATTATATCTATGCTTGAAAGGCGGGTCTTGCAGCTCTACCGGGGTATGGTACTGTCCAGCCATGGTTTTGACTTTAGTGATTTCACCACAGACCAGAGTCTGGTCCGGTTCAGGAGCGGTATCACCAGTGATGCATTTGTAATTCTGTTATTGATTACAGTGGGTGCATTTTATTTGCTGGTAGCTCAGTGGGTTATAGCTTTAGACTGCAGTGGCCAGAGGGTCTTACAAAAATTGCATTTCAATTTGGATCCTGTTCATATTTACGAACCTAAAAATCCCTGAAATCAATTACAGAGTTTCAGGTGTTAAGTGCAAGGAGGCTTGGGGTGCTTGTGCCTTTCAAATCAGAAATCTTTGGAATAGTAACGAAAGGGTCTCAAACACCTCCCACCAGGCCTGGAAAACTTGCTTTCTTCAGTTCACCTGAAAAAGCAGAACAAGGTCATGGCGGGGTCCTTCCCTGCTAACTTTGTTTTCTAATGATCCTCAGCTTCCTTCTAGGTCTCCATGTCAAAATGACACTGTTGCTGCTCACCACGAGCGGGAGTGTGCCTCTCTGAGGCCCACGAGGACGAGGCTGCGCGGACACAGAGGTAAACAGCTCTGACAGCCACGTTTTCCCCCTACTCCTAGCGCTGCCCCTGCAGCCTCTGAGGCCAGGGGTCGCAAGGACATTGCCTGGGGTAGCAAGGGGCAAGCCAAAATGACGTCAATGCAGACGTCCCGGATTACCCCCCCCCCCACCCCACCCCCCGAACAGTCCCGGTTTTTCGAGGACTGTCTGGGTGTCCCCACACCTATTACAAGAATAAACACATGTCCTGGTTTTGAGGCGGGTCTGGTGAACACTCACATTTATCTTTCTTCTGTGAAGGCTCACGTTCAAATCGACCTTCTCATCACATCAGGGAAAGTTTACTTGTTTAAAAGAGTCTCCTGCTGTGCTGCGTGACCTCATTCAGGCAGAACAGCAGGTTTTAATGATGGGAGTGAATCCATCACTGCAGAGCTCATCACAAAAAGGCTGGGATCCCAAACCTTCCTTGTAGAACACTCCAACATGGAGCAGGCAAACCTACAGACTCTCTCTCGCTCAATCTCTCTCGCTCTCTCTGGTACAGCCATTGACATCGAAATAAGACTAACTGTAGACACTCATGTGGACAGTGCCAACATGTAGTCCGATTTCTATGTCAATGGTTGCTCCGGTTTTGGTTCTGAAAATCTGGTCACTCTATTAGTCTGTCAAGTAGGTGTTACATGGGCATTGTGGTGGGTGTTCCCACGCAACACCCATGGATTTTGACGCTGCCCCAGATTTACAAAACCATGTAACCCTGGAGGAGCGCCAAAACCTTACACCTCCCCCACAGAAATGTGGGGAGAAATGTTTTCATTTCTCCTCTTTTTTTCCTTTCATTTCTCTTTTTTTCCTATTTCTATGTGTGTTGCATTCTGCAGCTCACATAGAAAGAGGAAAACCCCTCTCGGGATTGTTTTTGTGCAGGAAGGTGCCCTGCACAAAAACAATCCTGCCTACATTGGCGCTAGGCAACAATTTGTGCGTCAACGCAGGGGGAAAGGACAGGAATGCACCATATTTCATAAATAAGGTGCATTCCTGCCCTTTCACATTGGCATAGGTCAGCGCAGCAAGAAGACTTGCGGCGTTGACCTATGCCAATTTCTCATAAATGAGGCCCTTTGTTTTTAGCCACACCTTTGACAACGCTTCCACGCTCACTGACCTTTGGTGTGATAAACACTGTTTAATATTATTTCCCCACTGTAAAAATGATTTGCTATGGGAATTGGGGGCGTTTATGGTTGTCGATAGTTGTCAATGATGAGGAGTACCAAGTTCTAGAAATGTTTGTCAGAAGGGGGTCCTTACGCCTAAAAAATCTTGACAGGGGGGTCTCGGCATCAAAAAGTTTGAAGACCTCTGCTCTATCGCGAGTCCCTCGTCACATTCTGCAGGGGAGGGGCCTTCTTTTTGCGATACGACACTAAGGAGCTGTCCTTAATTGGGGACGCATGGCCCGTTGGCATCTTGTCTATTTACAAGTATTGAATATGTCCCGTATTGTAAGAACATAGATATATTTAGATATCAGTAATGCAGTTTCTCTTAGACATTTGAATACGTTTAGAGAGCGATCGGTCTCCATAAAGGTAACACAGAGATTCTCTAACTCCTTCTGTGCTCAAAGCGTTACCGAGGGAACAGTCAACCTTGTTTGGGCTTCTTTAAAAGTTCATTTTACAGGGTAGGCATATATTTTCAATTTTCTTAGGCAATTCTGCCACCTAGTGGAGATTCAGTACAAGGTCAAGATGAGACGAATTTCATGCGTTCGTGTTCCTGGTGTCTACTACTGTGGTGCATGCACACATTCATTCCTAGTGTTGACTTTTAGATTGTCCTATGTAACTATAATATTAAAGACATCACCACTATTCTTATTACATGGTGTTATCAAACACACCATATACTAAGAACAGTGCCATTTTTACGCTATTAAAAAAACACTGGCATTTTTTACTTTCATTTCCAAATCTTAAGCCAAAACTTCAAACAACTTCCAGATAAATAGCATTCACTCAAGCAGCCACGAAGCGAAATGTATTAATAAATAGGTGACCAGTCTCTTATTAAAGGACCCATTGAGTGTGCTTATTAACAGCGGTTTAAAGCGCCGTGTCTCAAGGTCACCTTCAGAAGTGACCCTTCCTTGCGTCTCGCCTGATGGTGATGGGAATGTGTCTCGGCGGCACTCGAGGCGCCCGTGTTTGCTAAGTTCTGATGCAGCTTTTGATGGCGGATGCGCAGACATCCATCCATCCATAAGATAAAGCCATCTTTGGGTTTGGAATGTGTGTAGTAATGATGTGGACCTTACACTTCTTTCTTTAAAAACTTCTATGCGCTCTTACAAAAATATATAACTAGGTCAATACTAAAATAAAACTCTGGCAGCCTGGATTTGTTATGACTTTCAGATGTCTTATCAGTTTCAGAAGGGTTTCTCAGCCCGCAGTCATTTCCAAATTCAGTTCACTTCAGCTGCTCACTAAAAGTACTTTCTGACGTCACATGAATGTCCCTATGCAGAGGGTTGCCTCAGAGCCTTACCTTGTTGCCTGGGCGTCAGTCTCCCAGAGCGTTGTTCATGTATCTCTGTCCCTGCAGTTCAGCAATCATCCCTATCTCTGTTTCTCGCGCTCTCTCTCTCTCGCGCTCTCTCTCTCTCGCTCTCTGTCTCCCTCTTTCTCTCTCTGGAACTGTTGCTCTCTCTCTTTCTCTGGGTTTCTCTCTCTGCGTTCTCTCTTGATCTCTCTGGGTCTGTCTTTTTCTCTTTGTTTTCTTTTTATCTCTCTCCTTCTCTGTGTCTCTCTTTATGTCTCTCTTTCTACCTCCCCTTTCTCTTTCTCTCTCTCTCCCCCTCTCTCTCTCCCCTTTCTCTCTCTCTCTCTCTCTCTCCCTCTCTGTCTCTCTCTCTTTAACTCTCTCTGTCTCTTTCTCCCTCCCTCTCTCTTTCTCTCTATCCCTGCCTCTCCCTCTCTCAGGGTCTTTCTCTCTCTCTGCTCTTTCTCTGGGTCTCTCTCTTTCTGCGTTCTCTCTTTATCTCTCTAGGTCTCTTTTTTCTTTTTATCTCTCTCTTTCTCTGTCTGTGCCTCTCTGTATGTCTCTCTTTCTACCTCCCCTTTCTCTTTCTCTTTCTCTCTCTCTCTCTCCCCTTTCTCTTTCTCTCTCTCTCCCCTTTCTCTTTCTCTCTCTCTCCCCTTTCTCTTTCTCTTTCTCTTTCTCTCCCTCTTTTACTCTCTGTCTCTTTCTCCCTCCCTCTCTCTCCCCTTTCTCTTTCTCTCTCTCTCTGTCTCTCCCTTTGACTCTATCTCCCCGTCTGTCTCTCTCTCTCTCTCTGTTCTCTCTCTCTCCTGTCTACCTCTCCCTCTCTTCTCTCGCTCTCCCTGTCTCTCTCTCTCTCTCCGTCTCTCTTTCTCTCTCTCTGTCTCTATCTCCCCGTCTCTCTCTCTGTTCTCTCTCTCTCTCTCTCCTGTCTATCTCTCCCTCTCCCTCTCTCTCGCTCTCCCTGTCTCCCTCTCTCTCTGTCTCTCTCTCTGCCTCTATCTCTCTGTCTCCCTCGCTCTCCAGTGGTTTAATTCTTTCAACAGCCCAGAGTCGTCTGCTCTGCCTCCTGTATCACTCTGAATAGATCCACAAGCCTCCAGAAGGCAACAGGGATGAATGGAGCAGCGCCACCTGCATCGGACTTGGACAAGCCCCTTGGCTCTCCCAGATCTCCCCTCAGACCATCCACGAGCTTCCGTAGGAACATCCTTTAACCAATGTTTGTTACTTGCTGAAAATAGAAATAGGACTCGGAGGCCTGGTCAGGCCTTCCTACTTCTAAATACTAAAAATTCCTCATAGAACATTGCAAAGAAATGATCTCAGTGGATTCCTATGTAAAATACAAAATCTCAGGCATACGATGCACTGCTGCTACACACAGTACACATGCCTCTTAGTTCAGGAAAGGAGAGTGATTCTAAGAATAGATTGGAACATTTCATTAAATATTGTGTGATGTCACACCGTAAAACACACACTGCATTAGCAGGTTTGTAAAGATATCCATTGTACAACATACATAGAAGAACATGGATTTATAATGAAATATTCTATTTACTATTTGCATGCTGGCATAGGTTTAGAGGTGTTACACTATTCCTTTTTAAAATTTTAAGTATACAAAACCCCTCTAGCTGTTGATTCACTCTTTGATAATCTTGTTTCACTCATCTCCCTAAGCTCTTAGAACCTCTTCCATTTTTGCTCATTACTGCTAGACTGATAGTTGCAGGGCAGTGACAGAGCAGCAGCATTATTATTAGAAAGTCCTTTCTGGGCGCACCCAGTCCTTCAGTGAATCCTTGTTCTCAGAGCATACCAAATTCTGCTGTGAATCCTTTTTACCTAAGTTCACCCAATCGTACAGACAATCATTTTTACATTCGCTTACTCAGCACTGCATTGAACCCTTGTTACCTAAGCAAACCCACCCTGCAGTGAATCCGTCTTACTTGATTTTAACCAGTACTGCTGTGAGTCGTTGCTACCTGCGCCTAACCAATACTACAGTCACTTCTTGCTAACATTAAACCACATTCCAACTATACCTTAATTCAGAAGGTACCCTCCTGTGCTCTACTCTTCTCTATAGGGTGCTTTTGTTTCCTAAACTATACTCTGTTCCCTAAGTTTGTCCTGCAGTGAATCTATGTTTCTGTGCTGACCTGCAGTGAATCCTTGTTCTCTAATGCAACCCACCCTGCAGTAAATTTCTGTCTCATACATTACAGAAATGAGGGGACCTTCCCTAGTCCACTCCTGCTGTGGGCAGAGATGGATGTTTGGGAGACCTTTCTGACTGAGAAGATGTTTTTAACTTTGTCTCCATTTGGGTTTTTCATGTGAAAGAGGAGGCTGTTGCTGATGCCCCTTGTGGTACCAGGGGTTCCTGCTCTTTCTGCATGGCTCATCCCAGCTACCTTGTCAATGTTTTCATTTGAAAACTCTTCCTGGCTTTAAAAGTGGCTGCAGCTAATGTCAGAATTCAGACTAGACGGACCTTATGGGAAAACATACAAATCAACTTGCATTTGGTTAGGGGCAGGAACTGGCCGAAAGAGCCGGGTTAGGAATCAGGGACCAAGTCTGATCCCAATCCAGATGTTATCTTGTTCTCCTAAAAGTCTTGTCTGAAACTGTTTTAACCCTTTCTATTTCCTCTATTTGCTTCTTTCCTGTTGGCCCTCTCTTCTTTCTCTCTCACACCCTTCTGTCCCCTATCATTTGGCCTAATGTGGCTAATCTCTGTGTAATACAGTTTTCCATTGTATCGCTCATTTTACTTATAAAAAAAATATATATATCACTCATGTACCATGAGGGTGACTTTCTGCCAGCCACTTTCTTGGCCAGCAGTACAAATAACCCAGTAGCCTGAGGGCACTTGGAATATGCAAGAGAGACTACACGTCTCACATGTTAACTGAAATACCAGGGCTGGCTAATGCCACCTTTATGGCATAAAACATATTTTTGTGGAGTTTCCTTGGTTTTTGAGTGTACCGTTTAGTAAAATGAATCCATGTTATGAGGTGTTGCTCAACTCCTTCCGCCCCCCCACCATTTTCCTCTCCTGCATCACCCCCCCTCAGCCGGCTGTGCTGTACATAGTCATAAGAGTTAGCAGAGCCGGGTACAGCAGCCATCTCCTCCCTGTTGGACATTACCTAACGTCAAAGGCTTACATGACGACTAAGCTGGAACATGCCAGATACTGTATTATGTAATGTGGCCTGGCTGGTTATAACTTGAAGCATGCTTATTATGCACTGTGATTACAACTATTGTATGTGCATGTACGGCGCCGTTGTTGAAACACAAAAATCAATAAAAGGAATGTAAACAAAAAAAAGAGGTGTTGCTCAAACTTGCAGTGAATCCTCGTTGAGCTCCTCCAGCCCTGTAGTGAATCCTTCTCACCTGAGCTTAATCAACTTTTTCAGTGAATCCTTTCTGAGCTTGCCCAGTCCTTCAGTGAATCCTTTCTGAGCTTGCCCAGTCCTTCAGTGAATCCTTTCTGAGCTTGCCCAGTCCTTCAGTGAATCCTTTCTGGGCGCACCCAGTCCTTCAGTGAATCCTTGTTCTCAGAGCATACCAAATTCTGCTGTGAATCCTTTTTACCTAAGTTCACCCAATCGTACAGACAATCATTTTTACATTCGCTTACTCAGCACTGCATTGAACCCTTGTTACCTAAGCAAACCCACCCTGCAGTGAATCCGTCTTACTTGATTTTAACCAGTACTGCTGTGAGTCGTTGCTACCTGCGCCTAACCAATACTACAGTCACTTCTTGCTAACATTAAACCACATTCCAACTATACCTTAATTCAGAAGGTACCCTCCTGTGTTCTACTCTTCTCTATAGGGTGCTTTTGTTTCCTAAACTATACTCTGTTCCCTAAGTTTGTCCTGCAGTGAATCTATGTTTCTGTGCTGACCTGCAGTGAATCCTTGTTCCCTAATGCAACCCACCCTGCAGTAAATTTCTGTCTCATACATTACAGAAATGAGGGGACCTTCCCTAGTCCACTCCTGCTGTGGGCAGAGATGGATGTTTGGGAGACCTTTCTGACTGAGAAGATGTTTTTAACTTTGTCTCCATTTGGGTTTTTCATGTGAAAGAGGAGGCTGTTGCTGATGCCCCTTGTGGTACCAGGGGTTCCTGCTCCTTCTGCATGGCTCATCCCAGCTACCTTGTCAATGTTTTCATTTGAAAACTCTTCCTGGCTTTAAAAGTGGCTGCAGCTAATGTCAGAATTCAGACTAGACGGACCTTATGGGAAAACATGCACTTGCTTAGGGGCAGGAACTCACACTTAACACCTAAGCTAACTTAGACTGGTCCACATTTTCGATTAGTCTGGAAAGAGCATGAATACTATGAAACACAGGAAGGTGGCACTTGGGAGGAAGACTAGGCCACAGAAGAAGTCCTAGAGTTTAGAACACTTCCAGGTCACCATGAGGTCATGCGAGGCAGAGCAGGTACAGATCACCCTGTCACCTTTTCAGAGATGCTTCCACTCATGCTAGTTGGTCCCCCAGCCCTCCATTCCTGGCTGTTTCTGTGCTTGTGCTCCTTCATTCCTTCTTATAGCAAACTTCGCCGCCCGGCGTTGGTGTAGCCTTGGCGTCGTAGGGTTCACCATCAGTATCCTGGTTGATGAATAATGTGATCACAGCAATTTCCACCTTGGTGAACAGTAAACCTGACATTTCGTTCAATTCTGCTAGTCTACCAATGTTTATATTTCTATGCTGTCTTTAGCGAATCCTTTCAAGGAGGACCTTCACCCCCATTGATGAGGCACCCTGAGATGTGCTGTGCTGACCTCCTAATACCTATGTTTCTCCCTTTTCCCCATTTTCCCCTTCATGCTTAGTGGGAACCTATATTGATGTGAGTGTCTGCAGAGCAGTTTGGCGAGGATAGGTATTCATGGCTGGTTAGCCGTAATACCTACCTGCGAACCAGACAGCTAAATGGTCGGTTTTTCATTACAATAGTTTTTATGGGTTGAAAGTGGCTGTATTGTTCAGTAGCATGCCAACCCTTCCCATCCAAGTTGGATGCTAATTTCACTTATAGGAGAACAAGCAGCCATCAGAACTGGTTCAGTCGTGTTTTGCTTTTAGGTAGTACAAAGTGTTTATTTTATAGTTTATTTTTCCATTACACATACCACAAAGTGTACTTTGATGGTTAAACTAGATTTTTGTTAATCAGTGGAAAATAACTTTCAAGCTAATTTATAGTATTTTCCCAAGTTGAATTGTACAAATGTTATTTTAACATGTTAAGTTGACCTGTGCAGTGACAAGCAGCTTATACAACGTTTCACTATGGAGACCTACTTTTCTTTAATATTTAGTATGATCAACTTTTATAAATTAGGCACCCAGTTCTGCAAGCTTACATGGCACACTAATGTGTAAAAGTATGTTTCCTACAAGATAGAGCACTTCGCTCTCCATGTGTTAGTGCCGTGGTTTTAAAACCGAAGTCTTGCGAGGACATAAGTCTTTTCTGGAGCCATACCCCTTAGTTATATACATGTGTGGTGTAAATATACATTGCATCCCACATAGGAGAATTACCTTCCATGCCATTGATGCATTTAGTGAACTAATGTACCATGGTCTTACTGAATAAGCAAATTGAGTGTAAACAATTTTATCATATATCTTTAGGTGAAAAACACATGTACCGTGACACTGAATGGCAGTGTGTATCTATGTATGTTGTATTTCTATACCTCAAGCCTAGCCAAAAGGCAGCAGAGCACTGCACAAGGTCAAAGACAAATATAAAGTCAATATAAAGTCAAGCACCCCAATGCTTCCTAAATTGAGGCAGCATTGGGGTGGTCCTGATGGACACGGGCATATTGTTCCAGATCCTGGGTGCTTAGATGCAAAAGGCCTGCTGCCTTTTTTGTTAGTCTTTTACACTTCTTAGTCTGCACTCTGACGGTGTCCTAGCAGTGGGTGTACCGAGAACCATCAGAGATGACAAGCTTGTTGGCAAGATAATCATTGGTGCTGGTTGTGATGGCTTTCTAAATAAGGCTTCCAGTTTTCCATTTGTACAGATTTTTACAAATAAATACAGACAGAAAACTATCTATTTTCTTTTCTGTATTTATTAGTAAATATGGATAGATATGACAAATAAGTTTTCTTTTGGACAATATTCACTACTATCAGTCATGAGTGCTAGGTCAATAGCTGTGAAGATTGATAGGGAGGGAGGTATTTAAAAAAAAAGAAACCTAATGAAAATCTTGAATAACTGCAACAGTACTACTGTTTAAGCTGCTCTATGATGCAAGTGGTTTCAGATTACTGTATTGTACCGTAAAATGGCTAAAATCCATTGGACTATCAAACATAAGTAAACAATTGTCGGTTAAGTAAATGTTGAAATATGCCCATTGGAGGTAAATTCTTTACACTAAGCACAAAATAAATATGGATAAATACAGATAAAATGACCAAAAGTAAATATGGATGAAACCAGATGGAAATGTCAAAAAATATACCATAAAACAGGGAGCCCTATTTGTAAACGATGCAGCTTGTTTTGAAGAAGGTGCGGACAGCAAGGCAGTGTCTTTTTTCTCAGTCCTAGTACCAAAGGGAAAATTGGTGGTTTTTATTCCTTACCTGTTTCTTCCATGACATGCCATAGCAGGGCTATGTCAGATCTAGGCCTAGCTGAGGCCTTAAAGGGAACAGCAGACACCAGGATCCAGTTACCGAGCTTGGGCTTAGTCTATCTCATATGCTCAGGCACAGTTCTTCTACTGTTTGGATGAAATGAAATGAAATGAAAAGACCATTTGTTAAGCGCAGTAGCTACCCTGAGGCGTCCTAGCGCTGCGGACAAGCGGGTGCAGGAAGAGATAGAAACTATACAAGTTTGTTAAAAAGCAGAGTCTTTAAGAGCCTGCGAAAGAGAAGCAGATTGGGCTCAGCCCGCAGGTGAAGGGGAAGAGAGTTCCAGAGTTTGGCCGAGTTATAAGCAAAGGAACGGCCACCACTTCTGGATCTCTTGATCTTGGGCACTAGGGCGAGAAAAGAGGACGCTGATCTGAGCTGTCTATTTGGATGGTAATGGGTGATCAGCGGTCGGCTAATGACAGGGCCCGTTTTCCAAAAGGCCTTATGGGCAATGCACAGGGCCTTAAATTCAATTCTTTTCCTGACAGGGAGCCAGTGAAGGCTCCTCAGTCCGGGGTGGATTGGAAGTCGGCGGGGGATCTGAAGAAGCGTTCGAGCAGCACAATTCTGAATGACCTGAAGTTTGCACAGGGTGGATTGAGGGGCCCCTAAATAGAGGGCATTCCCGAAATCTAGGCGTGAGAGAATGAGACCCTGAACCATAATCTGTCTTGCCTGGAATGGAAGCAAGGGAAGGATCTTTCGAAGCAGCCTTAGTAGACCATAGCAGGTAGCTGAGAGTTTAGCTGCTTGATGATTAAAATTAAGAGAATTGTCCAGCCAAATGCCCAGACTTTTGATTTTATCCTTTGGCATAGGGGCGGGACCGAGGCAGATGGGCCATAGTGAATTTATATTTAGCTTGGGAGTTGTGCCTAAGAGCATAAGCTCAGTTTTATCCCCGTTTAACTTTAAACAGGAGAGTGACATCCATTTGGATGGGGCCAGCATTTATGATTCTGGGCCAAGCAGGGATGTGGAATTTCTATAGCCCGACGCCCAGGACATATTGTTTGGGGTCAAGGACAACAAGTTTTCATGTGTATTTTGTCCTTGGGACAAGTAGGCCCAACCTTCTACAGCACAAGCCCTTTGGCTGCCAGTTTGTAGTACCACATTATGGATCAGGGATGGGCACTGTCTGCAGTTAAGGTAATATTTTTGTCCATATGTTAATGCTGTTCAAACTTGTATTTATGGTTTATTAATTGAAAGCCTTTATTATTAGGGTGAGCGCTTTAAGTAAATGTTGTAAGCTCCGAGTGCACTACTGACAGTGGTTCCACTATAAAAATGTGTACACACGTTTTCAAAGTTTAGCAATATGAGGCGATGTATAATGCTCCCAGAATGCTCTCTGATTTGATGCAAATATTTGCAGAAGCTTGAAAGCAAGATTGATGATTTTTTGCTTTCAAAATAAAATGTTCATAAAAAATGAAAGCCGGAAAAAAAACATCTAGCTAAACTACTGTAAAATTTCAGGTACCATTTATTTGCAGCATCATTTAGTAACATGTGTTGATGCATGCTAGTATTTCCGAAGATTTTCATAATGGAAAATCAGTGTAACCAGTTTTAATAAGATTATGGGAAACAAAAATAAACAAGCATTAGCAAAGCCAGTAGGTCTGAAATTGGTGGTAAGCTTTTTAGTTTTATCAATGTGTGAATTGTTTTGGCATGGTTTTTGTAAAACCTTATTGGTGTGGAGCTGCCGGGCCCTCACCATTATAACAAACATTGGCAAAAGCAAAAACTGTTTTTGGTCTCAAAAGCACACACTCCCACAGTAGTTACTGGCACTGAACAAAACTACTTTGTGTGCCGAAAGGCTCCTTGTGAAAGAGCAGAATGCTGTCACTCACAGTGAAGGGGGAGGGGAGAGGAGGGGAGGGGAGAGGAGAGGAGGAGGAGAGGAGAGGAGAGGAGGGGAGAGGAGAGGAGAGGAGAGGAGAGGAGGAGGAGGAGAGGAGAGGAGAGGAGAGGAGAGGAGAGGAGAGGAGAGGAGAAGAGAGGAGAGGAGAGGAGGAGGAGAGGAGAGAATTTTAATAACCACAAAAGGTCATTGTCAGGCCAAATTTGGGGCCCATTAAAGAAAGTCTCAAAAGTGCACCCATGGTATACGTCCTTACATTAAGAGCAGCTATACGGCTTTCGTGAATTCCCAAGAATTTACAGAAATAGGACAAGAAATAGTACTCCTAGAAAATATTTGTGAACTTCATTTTAGCATGAAGGTTTACGTCTGCCATTATCAGGAGTACATTTCCAACATTTCTCAGTGTGGGGAAAGATTAAAGAAGAGTTGTTGAAAACCCTTAAAACATGCAAGTTAGTAGGTTTGCACAGACTCAAAAGGGCATTCTAACCCGGTAACTATTGCGTACCACTACCTTCAGCCCCAGTATGTAGATCTGCGGAAACGTGGCAACATAAGGGGATTGCAAGTATTCAAACACTACTATGATATGAGCCCTTGCATAATCAGAGAGGCTACATCAGAGCTCTTATATAATGAGATTGCTGCCATAATTTGTCGCCGAACTACATGGCACGAAAGGGACAAGTGGATTTTGTTACAGGACAAGTAGATTTATGAAGCAACCTGCCCCATGGACAAGTAGATATTTTATTGAATTCCACACCCCTGGCCAAGACTGATTTGCATATGACTGGAATGGCATGGGGAGCAAAAAAACGATGGATTTAGGCCCAGATCTCTGAACTGGGGTTCAACATTCTGTCCATCAATTGTTCTTTTTGCATCTATGGGAGTGTTGGCGGATGCAAGAGCTAACAATAGCAAACTTTTTGTCTGAATATCTAAACACCTCTCTAATGAGGATGAAGTGCCTCTTACAGGATTGTTCATTTTATTCCCATACAAAGACAGAGGAGTGGTGGTTCCAAGTAGTCATTGGAATGTGCCAAGAGAGGAAGGGGAGCTTAGCTGCTGTTCAAGGTTGACAATGCCTGGCATGGAGCAGATGTTTATCAGTACAGCCCACCTGGCAGCTTTAAGGCTGGGTTCAAGATGGGTAGTGTAGGTGTAGGTCACTACGGTCCCGTCGTTATCCACTATTTTTCTAATAGCTAGTTCTAACAGACAGCTCATATGTAATTGTTTTGAACATATGATAGGTTTGTGCATAATGTATGTATATAAGTTCCTGGGGTAAGAAATCCCAAAATCCAATGTACGTTTTAGATATAATATTCTGTATTTATTTGTTGCCAGAAATAAACCAAAAGAACAGCCGACACGTGTTTCGCCCGTGTGGCCGGCAGGACATCTCTTGACTGCAGAGATTTTTCCTTGCTCAGGATGCATTAAGCCCTTAATTTTTTAACAAAGCCTTTTTTCAACCACTTCATAATTACAGGACTCTCTGAGTATACATTTACAAGACTTTCTGCCTTGAGAAAGCACTTGGCCTGCTGGCCACATGGGCGAAACACATGTCGGCTGTTCTTTTGGTTTATTTCTGGCAACAAATAAATACAGAATATTATATCTAAAACATACATTGGATTTTGGGATTTCGTACCCCAGGAACTTATATACATACATTAGGCATAAACCTATCATACGTTCAAAATGATTTCCTCCAATTTGGTGGTCCTTGGGTGAAGCCAACTGATAGGCACGTACCATACCAAGAACTGGGTCCTGTCCCATTGTGTGTGAACCCCGGCAGCATATGAGTTAAGCTCATATGTAATGGAGACTCACCTGTTACAGGTCTGTAACACCAAATTTCCCAGTAATGCCTCATTCCATATGACAAAACCCCCTGGCAATTTGTGGTGTGAAATTTCTAAATAGGAATTACTGGTGGACTGTAGTTGTGGGCTATAAGAAAGTGCCATCTTTTTGCATGGTTGCCCCCATTTTTTGCCAAACTGTTGATGTACTTTGACTGAGTGTGCATTGGGTTCCTGACAACCAGGTACCCAAGGCCTATGTTCTTTCCCTAAACTGCATTGATACAAAACCCAATTGGCACTCTTTGGCCACTTGTAAGTCCCTTATAAATGGTACCATGGGTACCAAGGGCACTGTGGCCAGGGAGGTCCTCTAAGGGCTGCAGCACTTATTGTGCCACCCCTAGAGGCCCTGTACCTTTACACAGACACACTGCCATTTCATGCTGCGTGTTTTGGTGCAGAACAAAGTGAAGAGATGACATGGCACACATCCCTGTGTACATATGCAGTGATGAGATGCACACCTTTGTACTCTTGCTTAATCGGTCTCTTTTCTCTGTTTAACTGCTTCAGACCTGTAGTGGCGTGCAATGCTAGATACGCGCTCCGTCCAATTGCGCTTGCGAATATAAACGAAAACACGGGGACCCAGTTAGATCCCTTTTCAAGCAGCACAACCTAATCCGTCGCTCCAATGAATCCAATAAATCAAGTTTTGTCAATGTATCTGCTTCAAGTTATGTACTCTTTAACACTATTCCTTTTCTTCTTTATTTATTTTCAATCGATTTATGTTATCCATTAATTCCAAAAATGATAACAAACAGGAGCTGTTTCCACATGTCACGACTTTATTGCAAGTGCACCCAATGCATTTCGGGAAAAGGATTTCCCTTCGTCAGGGGTATCTATAAAAAATCCATAAATACAATATCAATTTATGCAATGTTTACAAATATACATTTATGCGCAAACCTCTCTTCATGTCTCTCAAACGCTCAATAGACTGTGTTTTCTGTGCTTAACACTACATGCACATAAAAACGAACTTCAACTTTCGAAATAGTTCGCATGTTAATTAAAACTGCAGCCTCTGTTCAATTAAGCCACTTCTTAAAGAGCAAAACGCAATGTGTCTCTTTACACTTTCTGATTCCTGCCATTAACCCCACTAACCCCGTGTTAGTCTCAAAGTTCAGATTAATTTCTAGCGCACTCACCGTGACATGCATGACTTTAAAAACATCAGTTGAAAACCCGAGTTGACTCCATTTCAAAATTTCATCTGTTATGACGAGTGCCTCTGCACGTCTTCATTCACTGTGGCTATTTCAACAAGTGCACTCTCCCACCACCCTGTGTGGCTCCTCCCCATGCCTTCAGGTGTGCAATTAATTAACTGACAGCTTCAACTTCACAGTTTAGTGCTCTCCCTTTGGTAAGAAACGACAGTGCAACTACAATTCCCAGCATGCTGTATATGTGTTTTTTTAAAAAACGAAAACATCTAATTTTATCTGTCCCCACTTGAATATAAAATGGTTGTAAATAAACATGTGAACTAGCTGAACGCTCCTTTTTGAAGCGACCTCATAGTACAAAGTAGTATATCGTCTGTCCTTTCTCAAGCTAAATCCAAACCAACTCCCTCCTCCTATACAAGCACAACAGTCTCTTATGTGTTGATATTGTTCCCATATTCCTTGTCGCTTTATCTGGAAACAACACTCCTGTGTAGGTGAAAAATCTTACTCAGAATAATGTTTCGTTTTCTTGTTTTTCACTTTTAATCAATGTGTTTAATTGTGGGTGCAATCTGGGTCCCCGTGTTTTCGTTTATATTCGCAAGCGCAATTGGACGGAGCGCGTATCTAGCATTGCACGCCACTACAGGTCTGAAGCAGTTAAACAGAGAAAAGAGACCGATTAAGCAAGAGTACAAAGGTGTGCATCTCATCACTGCATATGTACATTGTCTGAATTTCCGTCCAAAACGGCGAGATTGCACCCACGGTTAAACACATTGATTAAAAGTGAAAAACAAGAAAACGAAACATTATTCTGAGTAAGATTTTCACCTACACAGGAGTGTTGTTTCCAGATAAAGCGACAAGGAATATGGGAACAATATCAACACATAAGAGACTGTTGTGCTTGTATAGGAGGAGGGAGTTGGTTTGGATTTAGCTTGAGAAAGGACAGACGATATACTACTTTGTACTATGAGGTCGCTTCAAAAAGGAGCGTTCAGCTAGTTCACATGTTTATTTACAACCATTTTATATTCAAGTGGGGACAGATAAAATTAGATGTTTTCGTTTTTTAAAAAAACACATATACAGCATGCTGGGAATTGTAGTTGCACTGTCGTTTCTTACCAAAGGGAGAGCACTAAACTGTGAAGTTGAAGCTGTCAGTTAATTAATTGCACACCTGAAGGCATGGGGAGGAGCCACACAGGGTGGTGGAGAGTGCACTTGTTGAAATAGCCACAGTGAATGAAGACGTGCAGAGGCACTCGTCATAACAGATGAAATTTTGAAATGGAGTCAACTCGGGTTTTCAACTGATGTTTTTAAAGTCATGCATGTCACGGTGAGTGCGCTAGTAATTAATCTGAACTTTGAGACTAACACGGGGTTAGTGGGGTTAATGGCAGGAATCAGAAAGTGTAAAGAGACACATTGCGTTTTGCTCTTTAAGAAGTGGCTTAATTGAACAGAGGCTGCAGTTTTAATTAACATGCAAACTATTTCGAAAGTTGAAGTTAGTTTTTATGTGCATGTAGTGTTAAGCACAGAAAAACACAGTCTATTGAGCGTTTGAGAGACATGAAGAGAGGTTTGCGCATAAATGTATATTTGTAAACATTGCATAAATTGATATTGTATTTATGGATTTTTATAGATACCCCTGACGAAGGAAATCCTTTTCCCGAAATGCATTGGGTGCACTTGCAATAAAGTCGTGACATGTGGAAACAGCTCCTGTTTGTTATCATTTTTGGAATTAATGGATAACATAAATCGATTGAAAATAAATAAAGAAGAAAAGGAATAGTGTTAAAGAGTACATAACTTGAAGCAGATACATTGACAAAACTTGATTTATTGGATTCATTGGAGCGACGGATTAGGTTGTGCTGCTTGAAAAGGGATCTAACTGGGTCCCCGTGTTTTCGTTTATATACACATCCCTGTGTGCCATGGAGAGGAGTTGGCCTAACGGCTAGGGCGGTCGACCTCAAATCTGGGGAACCGGGTTCGAGTCTCGGCAATGACGCTGAACATCCTGTGATTCTGGGCAAATCACTTAATCTCCCCTGGCCTGATTCACAGAACTAACTTACGTCAAAAACGTAAAGTTAGTACTTTTCGGTATTCACAGAATACACTTACCACAACTAACTTTATGTCTGCTCCCGGGCCGGAGATTCCGGCCCTGTGGCAGAATTCCGGCCCTGTGGCGGAATCTCCGCCTCCGGGCCAGAATACCCTCATTTAGGCCGTTTGAGTATTGAAACGGCCTAAATGAGCGTATTCCGGCCGGAGGCGGAGATTCCGCCACAGGGCCGGAATCTCCGCCACAGGCCGGAATCTCCGGCCCGGAGCGGACATAAAGTTAGTTGTGGTAAGTGTATTCTGTGAATACCGAAAAGTACTAACTTTACGTTTTTGACGTAAGTTAGTTCTGTGAATCAGGCCCCCATGTCTAACAAAAATGAATGTGTCCTCATGTAACGCAACTGGTGCTATGTAAAGCGCTCTGATACCCGATACCTTCGGGTCAAGTTCGCGCTATATAAAACTCCGTAAAAAAACAAACAAAAACCCACTGCCCTGGCATAGGTAAGCCACCCCTTTAGGTGGGTGAACTATACCAGTGGTGAGGGTACAGGTGCACGAGCCCCGTACCTCTACAGTGTTCAAGCCAATTCTTAGACATTGTAGGTGCAGTAATGCCATTAAGAGTATATGGTACTGGGAGTTTGTCATTACGAACTCCACAGCTCCATAATGGCTTTACTGAAAACTGGGAAGTTTGGTATTAAACTTCTCAGCACATTAAACCCACACTGATGCCAGTGTGGGATTTAATGAAAAATGCACTCAGAGGGCATCTTAGAGATGCCCCCTGAAAAATGCCCTAACTCTAGTGTCCTGGCTGAGTGGCTGCTCGCCAGCTGCCACCACCAGATATGTTTCTGGACCCCTGGGTCGAAAGCCTGCTGCTCTCGGGGGTCTGAAACAATGCACATTTTGGGACGAGGTGCCAAGCCTCCTCCCCCAGGATGGGCAGGGTCCACGAAGGGGAAGCTTCAAAGGCTTGCTGCATTTGTGAGCTACCCCAGCCATTTGCTGCTTCCAGCAACTGGCCCCCACTGGTTCTGACCCCCACTTTGGGCGGGAGAATCAGCGGGAAAACCAAGTGAGGAAGGGAGGTGTGCCCACCTTTGCCAACCCCACCCCTCAGGTGGGGGAGCTGAGGTGAAGAACAACTCTCAGTCCCCGCCATATGCCCCCTCCCACTGGAGGGTGGCATAATAGGGGTGTACCCACCCCAAGGAAGGGACCCATTGGTCCTGACCTGTACCTACCTGTAACGCCCCTAAAGTTAGTATTTAGGGGCAACCCTGAAGCTTGCCTCCTCAGACAAGAAGAGAGAAGAAGAAGGACCGAAGAAGCCGTGTTGAACTAAGAAGAGGAGGACGCCCACTGACTTGGCCCCAGCCCTACCGGCCTATCCCCACCTCGAACCTGCTCCAGCTAAATCCCGGCGTGTTCTGCAGCCAGCAGCCCCCAAGAACCCGGAGGACCTGCCCTGCCTTCCAAACCAAGACTTTGTCTCCCGTGAGCACCAGATTTGCTCACCAACAGACTCTGGTTCGGGCCAAATCCGTGAGTCTGCCCCACTCTGTACCTGACGCCCACAGCCTGAGTTTGAGTGGCCCAAAACCACGAGGAGGTCTGCCTGGCGATCCTGACCTGAGATCTGGTGATATCTGACCTGCCTCGAATCTCCAATCAATGCCTGCAGCCCCTTTCTGGAGGATCCCCCCAACAGCGACCGGAGCTGGTAAGAAAACCTGACACCTAAAGACACCCCTGCACCCGACGTCCCACGGCCTTGGGTGGCCCAACCGACAGTGTCCCAGCATCCCCAGGCATCCCAACTTACCTCTCCAACTGGTGGTCACCTCCAGAAGATCTCCGTCCCCGAGCCTGCAGTGTTTGTTGCAACCGGAGAATCCCCATTGAAATCAACAGGGCACCCGATGCCAAAACAGCACCCTGCACCCAGCCGTCCCTGTGCTGCTGCGGGTTCACTTTGTGTGCTAACTTGGATCCCCCTTTGCCCTGAGCCTAACACCAGGAGCTTTGCTCCCACAACCTTGTGGCCTGCTCGTGAGCAGCCACCAACCAAAGGCCACCTATCCCCCTTTGGATAAAACTGGGCCTCAGCATTCTGCACCCGGCTGCCCTAATGCCTCTGAGGGTGCTTTGAGAGTGCATCCTTAACCCCGGGGGAACCCTGGTTCTAATCCCAGAAACCCAACTCCCACAACCAAGTACTTACCTGTAAACCGATAATTTTCCTCCCATAGGATTGCATTGACTGCTTTTCTGGAAAATTGTTCCGTGTGTGGAGTTGGTTTGTATGGAACTCTAAGAAAACTGCAATATATTAAAAAAAACAGCTTCACTTACCTTTTCTCTAGGAAATGTCCCAGTGTGATATTTAGGCATATCACACTGAGTAGAAAAAGTAATCCATAAAGTAATCTGTAAAGTAATCTAACAGTAATTTCAACTGTATTCAAAGCATTTACAAACCTGTAACAAGGTCATTTTCATTCAGCTTGCTTGTATTGTTCAACCTGCCTTGAAAAGTACCATTTACACTTACCTGTGCCAGGCTTGCTTGGTTCTAGGAAAAAAATATAACTAAATAATATTTTTATACAAACAAATTGGTCTGAGTTCAGTCTTTGAGTGTGTGACATCATTTCTTGCCTGAGTGTGTACAATAAATGCTTAGCACTACCCTCTGATAAAGCCTTATTGCTCGCCCACACTACCACAAATAGAGAGTAAGGTATTATCTACTTTTACCTCTGCCTACATTTTGGGTTCCACTGGGTTCTGTGCACACTATACCTTACTTTGGTATAGTATATACAGAGCCAGCTTCCTACATGGGCCAAAGCTGTGGGCAGTGACTGCCTTTTTGCAACAACCTGGCTGACGCAGCAGATTCTAGTGTTAGAGGCCAGTGATGGACTGAGAGTTAGAAGCAGCCTTTGCATTTTAACCTGTACCTGTGAAGCAAGTGGGCTATCTTAATAGTTGCTGTTAGACATGTCATCCTTAGGGTGGTCGTCCCCTAAACATTTTGTCTGCTTAACTCCTCTTTTTGCTGATTTTTTTTGTTGGCCTTAGGACACTGAGCACTTTCCCACTGCTGACCAGTGCTAAAGTGCATGTGCCTCTCCCCTAAGCATGGTAACATTGGTGTATACACAATTGGCATATTTAGTTTACCTCTACGTCCCATGTAAAGTGGTATGCCATATAACTAGGGCCTGTAACATAGATGCTACTAGTGGGCCTGCAGCACTGATTGTGCCACCCTCACAAGTAGCCTCTCAAACCGGTCTCAGGCCTGCTGTTGCAGGGTCTGTGTGTGTAGTTTACTGCCACTTCGACATGGCATATAAAACTACTTGCCAAGCCTTAACCCCTTCGCTGCTAGGCCTTTTCCCCCCCTGTGCTAAGCCTTTTTTTGGCTATTTGGGGTAGTTCGCGCTTAGGCCCCTGTAACTTTTTGACCACATAAGGTATCCACGCCAAATTTGCGTCCTTTTTTTCCAACATCATGGGGATTCTAAAAGTACCCAGGGTTTGTGGATTTCCCCGAAGGGGACCCAGAAATTAGCCAAAATACAGCAAAATTTTGTTTTTTTGGGGAAAAATGGGAAAAAAGGGCTAAAGATGAAAGCGTCTGGTTTTTTCCCCTGCAAATGGTATCAAAAAAGGGGTTGTGGTGCTGAAATCACCATCTTCCCAGATTTCAGGGACAAGCAGACTTTTGTCAGAAAACCAACATTTTTTACACAGTTTTGGCATTTTTCTGGGACATAGCCTATTTTTGCTATTTTTTGTGCTTTCAACCTCTTTCCAGTTAATGGTAGAAATTGGTATAAAAGCAATATTGGATCCTGGAAAGCTATACATTTTAGAAAAGTAGACAAAATTCTGAATTCAGCAAGGGGTCATTTGTGTAGATCCTTCAAGGTTTCTTTATAGAAACTAACAGTAAAATATAGGAAAAATTGAAAATTAGTTGAAAAAAACAGCCATTTGTGTCAACGTTTTCACCTGTAACTTCTTCTAATTATGACAGTTGTTTGAAAGCAATATACCATTACATCCGCTAGACCTTTCTGGTTGTGGGGATATATAGGACTTGTAGGTTCACCAAGAACCCGACGAACCCAGAGCCAATAACTGAGCAGCGTCTTGCAATGTTTTTTTATGATGTATCGGGTATATAGCAATTCATTTGGGAAATATGTATACATGGAAAAATCGGTATGAAAGACACCTATGTATTTCTGAAATGGGAACAAAATATAGAGTTTAGAAACAGTAGATATTTGCACATTTCCGAAACTGGGAGTACCCATACTAGCATGAGAATTATAGGTCATTTTTCAAAATGACTTCTTTTTACACATTGTCTTTCATTTGTAAGGCAGAAATGCATCGAAAGTCAATAGGTAATAACAGTTGCTCTACAATTCTGTGTTACCCTAAGCCTCCCTATAAAAATGGTACCTCACTTGTGTGGGTAGGCCTTGTGCCCACAACAGGAAATGGCTCAAAACGCAACGTAGACACACCACGTTTTCACAATGAAAAATGACCCTTTTTTTGCAAAGTGCCTAGCTGTAGTTTTTTAACCCTAGCTCTGCCGGCACCTAGAGAAACCTAGCAAACCTATACATTTTTGAAAACTAGACACCCAGGGAAATCCAGGATGGGGTGACTTGACTGGCTCTCACCAGGTTCTGTTACGCAGAATCCCTTGCAAACCTAAAAAATTGTCAAAAAAAACAAATTTTCCTCACATTTCTGTGGTGGAAAGTTCTGGAATCTGCGTGGATCCATAAAATTCCACCCACCCCGCGTTCCCCAAAGTCTTCCGAGAAAAATGGTACCTCACTTGTGTGGGTAGGCCTAGTTCCCGCAACAGGAAACGGCCCAAAACGCAAGGTGGACACACCACATTTTCACAGTGAAAAATGACCCTTTTTTTGAAAAGTGCCTAGCTGTAGTTTTTGAACCCTAACTCTGCCGGCACCTAGGGAAACCTAGCAAACCTATACATTTTCGAAAAGTAGACACCCAGGGAAATCCAGGATGTGGTGACTTGACTGGCTCTCACCAGGTTCTGTTACCCAGAATCCCTTGCAAACCTAAAAAATTGTCAAAAAAAACACATTTTCCTCATATTTCTGTGGTGGAAAGTTTTGGAATCTGCGTGCATCCACAAAATTCCATCCACCCCACGTTCCCGAAAGTCTTCCAAGAAAAATGGTACCTCACTTGTGTGGGTAGGCCTAGTGCCCGCGACAGGAAACGGCCCAAAACGCAAGGTGGACACACCACATTTTCACAGTGAAAAATGACCCTTTTTTTGCAAAGTGCCTAGTTGTAGTTTTTGAACCCTAGCTCTGCTGGCACATAGGGAAACCTAGCAAACCTATACATTTTTGAAAACTAGACACCCAGGGGAATCCAGGATGGGGTGACTTGACTGGCTCTCACCAGGTTCTGTTACCCAGAATCCCTTGCAAACCTAAACAATTGTCAAAAAAAACACATTTTCCTCACATTTCTGTGGTGGAAAGTTCTGGAATCTGTGTGGATCCACAAAATTCCACCCACCCCGTGTTCCCCAAAGTCTTCCGAGAAAAATGCTACCTCACTTGTGTGGGTAGGGCTAGGGCCCGCAACAGGAAACGGCCCAAAACGCAACGTGGACACACCACATTTTCACAGTGAAAAATGACCCTTTTTTTGCAAAGTGCCTAGCTGTAGTTTTTGAACTCTAGCTCTGCCAGCACCTAGGGAAACCTAGCAAACCTATACATTTTTGAAAACTAGACACCCAGGGAATGCCAGGGAGGTATAGCTTGCGTGGACGCCCCAACGTTTTCTTACCCAGAATCCCCTGCAAACCTCAAATTTAGCTGAAAAAATCACTTTTTCCACACATTTTTGTGTGGGAAAGTTGTGGCATCACCGGACTGACACAAATTTCCTACCACTCAGCGTTGCCCCAGGTCTCCCAATAAAAATGGTGCCTCACTCGTGTGGGAGGCCCAAGTACCCGCAACAGGCAAGGGCCCAAAACATATTGAGGCGACATCAAAATTGCCTATCACAAAACAACCTGGTTTTGCAAGGGGGTCACCTGGGTTTTTGGCCCCGTGCTCGGCGGCCAGCTAGGGAAACCTACCAAAGACACACATTTCTGAAAACTAGACACCCGGGGGGTTCCAAGGAGGCATGGCTTGCGTGGATCCCCCAACGTTTTCTTACCCAGAATCCCCTGCAAACATCAATTTTAGCTGGAAAAAATCACTTTTTCCACACATTTTTGTGTGGGAAAGTTGAGGCATCACTGGGCTGACACAAATTTCCTACCACCCAGCGTTCCCCCAGGTCTCCCGATAAAAATGGTGCCTCACTCGTGTGGGAGGCCTAAGTACCCGCGACAGGCAAGGGCCCAAAACGTATTGAGGCGACATTAAAATTGCCTATCACAAAACGACCTGGTTTTGCAAGGGGGTCACCTGGGTTTTGGCCCCGTGCTCGGCGGCCAGCTAGGGAAACCTACCAAACCCACACATTTCTGAAAACTAGGCACCCGGAGGGTTCCAGGGAGGTATGGCTTGCATGGATCCCCCAACGTTTTCTTACCCAGAATCCCCTGCAAACATCAATTTTAGCTGAAAAAAAATCACTTTTTCTGCACATTTTTGTGTGGGAAAGTTGTGGCATCACCGGGCTGACACAAATTTCCTACCACCCAGCGTTCCCCCAGGTCTCCCGATAAAAATGGTGCCTCAGTCGTGTGGGAGGCCCAAGTACCCGCGACAGGCAAGGGCCCAAAACGTATTGAGGCGACATCAAAATTGCCTATCACAAAACGACCTGGTTTTGCAAGGGGGGTCACCTGGGTTTTTGGCCCCGTGCTCGGCGGCCAGCTGGGGAAGCCTACCAAACCCACACATTTCGGAAAACTAGACACCCGGTGGGTACCAGGAAGGTATGGCTTGCGTGGATCCCCTAATGTTTTCTTACCCAGAATCCCCTGCAAACCTCAATTTTTGCTGAAAAAATCACTTTTTCCACACATTTTTGTGTTGGAAAGTTGTGGCATCACCGGGCTGACACAAATTTCCTACCACCCAGCGTTCCCCCAGGTCTCCCGATAAAAATGGTGCCTCACTCGTATGGGAGGCCCAACTACCCGCGACAGGCAAGGGCCCAAAACATATTAAGGCGACATCAAAATTGCCTATCACAAAACGACCTGGTTTTGCAAGGGGGTTCACCTGGGTTTTTGGCCCCGTGCTCGGCGGCCAGCTAGGGAAACCTACCAAACCCACACATTTCTGAAAACTAGACACCCGGGGGGTTCCAGGGAGGTATAGCTTGCATGGATCCACCAATGTTTTCTTACCCAAAATCCCCTGCAAACCTCAATTTTAGCTTAAAAAATCACTTTTTCCGCACATTTTTGTGTGGGAAAGTTGTGGCATCACCGGGCTGACACAAATTTCCTACCACCCAGCGTTCCCCCAGTTCTCCCGATAAAAATGGTGCCTCACTCGTGTGGGAGACCCAAGTACCCGCGACAGGCAAGGGCCCAAAACGTATTGAGGCGACATCAAAATTGCCTATCACAAAACGACCTGGTTTTGCAAGGGGGGTCACCTGGGTTTTTGGCCCCGTGCTTGGCAGCCAGCTAGGGAAACCTACCAAACCCACACATTTCTGAAAACTAGACACCCGGGGGTTCCAGGGCGGTATGGCTTGTGTGGATCCCCCATCGTTTTCTTACCCAGAATCCCCTGTAAACCTCAATTTTAGCTGAAAAAAATCACTTTTTCCACACATTTTTGTGTGGGAAAGTTGTGGCATCACCGGGCTGACACAAATTTCCTACCACCCAGCGTTCCCCCAGGTCTCCCGATAAAAATGGTGCCTCACTCGTGTGGGAGGCCCAAGTACCCGCGACAGGCAAGGGCCCAAAACGTATTGAGGCGACATCAAAATTGCCTATCACAAAACGACCTGGTTTTGCAAGGGGGGTCACCTGGGTTTTTGGCCCCGTGCTCGGCGGCCAGCTAGGGAAACCTACCAAACCCACACATTTCTGAAAACTAGACACCCGGGGGGTTCCAGGGAGGTATGGCTTGCGTAGATCCCCTAATGTTTTCTTACACAGAATCCCCTGCAAACCTTAATTTTAGCTGAAAAAATCACTTTTTCCACACATTTTTGTGTTGGAAAGTTGTGGCATCACCGGGCTGACACAAATTTCCTACCACCCAGCGTTCCCCCAGGTCTCCCGATAAAAATGGTGCCTCACTCGTGTGGGAGGCCCAACTACCCGCGACAGGCAAGGGCCCAAAACGTATTGAGGCAACATCAAAATTGCCTATCACAAAACAACCTGGTTTTGCAAGGGGGGTCACCTGGATTTTTGGCCCCATGCTCGGCGGCCAGGAAACCTACCAAACCCACACATTTCTGAAAACTAGACACCCGGGGGGTTCCAGGGAGGTATGGCTTGCGTGGATCCCCCAACGTTTTCTTACCCAGAATCCCCTGCAAACCTCAATTTTAGCTTAAAAAAATCACTTTTCCCGCACATTTTTGTGTGGGAAAGTTGTGGCATCACCGGGCTGACACAAATTTCCTACCACCCAGCGTTCCCCCAGGTCTCCCGATAAAAATGGTGCCTCACTCGTGTGGGAGGCCCAATTACCCGCGACAGGCAAGGGCCCAAAACGTATTGAGGCAACATCAAAATTGCTTATCACAAAACGACCTGGTTTTGCAAGGAGGGTCACCTGGGTTTTTGGCCCGTGCTCGGCGGCCAGCTAGGGAAACCTACCAAACCCACACATTTCTGAAAACTAGGCACCCGGGGAGTTCCAGGGAGGTATGGCTTGCGTGGATCCCCCAATGTTTTCTTACCCAGAATCCCCTGCAAACCTCAATTTTAGCTGAATAAATCACTTTTTCCACACATTTTTGTGTGGGAAAGTTGTGGCATCACCGGGCTGACACAAATTTCCTACCACCCAGCGTTCCCCCAGGTCACCCGATAAAAATGGTGCCTCACTCGTGTGGGAGGCCCAAGTACCCGTGACAGGCAAGGGCCCAAAACGTATTGAGGCGTCATCAAAATTGCCTATCACAAAACGACCTGGTTTTGCAAGGGGGTCACCTGGGTTTTGGCCCCGTGCTCGGCGGCCAGCTAGGGAAACCTACCAAACCCACACATTTCTGAAAACTAGACACCCGGGGGTTCCAGGGAGGTATGGCTTGCATGGATCCACCAATGTTTTCTTACCCAGAATCCCCTGCAAACCTCAATTTTAACTTAAAAAATCACTTTTTCCGCACATTTTTGTGTGGGAAAGTTGTGGCATCACCGGGCTGACACAAATTTCCTACCACCCAGCGTTCCCCCAGGTCTCCTGATAAAAATGGTGCCTCACTCTTGTGGGAGGCCCAAGTACCCGCGACAGGCAAGGGCCCAAAACGTATTGAGGCGACATCAAAATTGCCTATCACAAAACGACCTGGTTTTGCAAGGGGGTCACCTGGGTTTTTGGCCCCGTGCTTGGCAGCCAGCTAGGGAAACCTACCAAACCCACACATTTCTGAAAACTAGACACCCGGGGGGTTCCAGGGAGGTAAGGCTTGCGTGGATCCCCTAATGTTTTCTTACCCAGAATCCCCTGCAAACCTTAATTTTAGCTGTAAAAATCACCTTTTCCACACATTTTTGTGTTGGAAAGTTGTGGCATCACCGGGCTGACACAAATTTCCTACCACCCAGCGTTCCCCCAGTTCTCCCGATAAAAATGGTGCCTCACTCGTGTGGGAGGCCCAACTACCCGCGACAGGCAAGGGCCCAAAACGTATTGAGACGACATCAAAATTGCCTATCACAAAACAACCTGGTTTTGCAAGGGGGGTCACCTGGGTTTTTGGCCCCGTGCTCGGTGGCCAGCTAGGGAAACCTACCAAACCCACACATTTCTGAAAACTAGGCACCCGGGGGGTTCCAGGGAGGTATGGCTTGCGTGGATCCCCCAACGTTTTCTTACCCAGAATCCCCTGCAAACCTCAATTTTAGCTGAAAAAATCACTTTTTCCACACATTTTTGTGTGGGAAAGTTGTGGCATCACCGGGCTGACACAAATTTCCTACCACCCAGCGTTCCCCCAGGTCTCCCGATAAAAATGGTGCCTCACTCGTGTGGGAGGCCCAAGTACCCGCGACAGGCAAGGGCCCAAAACGTATTGAGGCGACATCAAAATTGCCTATCACAAAACGACCTGGTTTTGCAAGGTTGGTCACCTGGGTTTTTGCCCCATGCTCGGCGGCCAGCTAGGGAAACCTACCAAACCCACACATTTCTGAAAACTAGACACCCGGGGGGTTCCAGGGAGGTATGACTTGCGTCGATCCCTCAAGGTTTTCTTACCCACACGGTAGCCCCCACGCATAAAAAAAGCCAGCGTAATCGCTGGCGCCTAGTGGGCTTTCTGCCCCCCCCGGGGGCAGATCAGGGGCCACTGCCCCCATCCACCCCTCGGGGGGGCAGAAAGACAGTGGCACTTTTTGGGGAGGTGTGGGCATTGGCATGCCCTTTCTAGGTTGACCTCAACCCTGAATAAAAATTTAAAAAATCCTGAGGCCTAGTGGGCTTTCTGCCCCCCCCCGGGGGGCAGATATGGGGCTATTGCCCCAATATGCCTCTGGGGAGGGGCAGAAAGACTGTGGTAATTGTTTTTGGGGCGGGGCATTATCATGCCCATTCTGGGCAGCCCCCACCCCTACATTATAAAAAAAAAAATCCCTCGTGCCTAGTGGGCTTTCTGCTTGCGGGGGCAGATCAGGGGCTATTGCCCCCATCTGCCACTGGGGGGGGCAGAAAGACTGACATTTCCCAGCAGGGGTGGGGGCATTGCCATGCCCTTTTTGGGCAGCCTCCACCCCAACATCAATTAAAAAAAAAATCCCTGGTTTCTAATGAGCTTTCTGCCCCCCCGGGGGTCAGAAAGACTGACATTTCTCTAGGGGGAGGGGTGGGGGCATTGCCATTCCCTTTTTGGGCAGCCCCCACCCCAACGTCAATGAAATAAAAAAATCCCCGGTTTCTAGTGGGCTTTCTGACCCCCCCGGGGGGCAGATTGGGGGCTACTGCCCCCATCTGCCCCCTGGGGGGGGCAGAAAGACTTACATTTCTCTGGGGGGGGCATTGCCATGCCCTTTTTGGGCAGCCCCCACCCCAACATCAATAAAAATAAAAAAAACCCTGGTTTCTAGTGGGCTTTCTGCCCCCCGGGGGGCAGATTAGGGGCTACTGCCCCCATCTGCCTCCCAGGTGGGGCAGAAAGACTCACATTTCTCTGGGGGGGTGGGGGCATTGCCATGCCCTTTTGCGATACAAAAGGGGATGATGGACAGAACGTTTGAGCCAATCAAACACTCACCCCCAGTCAACTGATCTGGGTTTAATCCATCATTATTCTTTAGCTCACTCCACCACCCCACTCCAGACATGGCCATATGCAAATCAGTCTGACCCTGTGCCTCATGGGAACAGTCCAGCCCGAACTGCCAAGCCATGTCTTCCCTGGACCGGAAACAAGCATCCTAGGACCGGTTTCTGTCATTCCAGCCGTCATCAGCCAGGCTTGCTTGAATCCAGTGGCAAAGTGAGCAAGGGACCCACGTCTGGGCATACCCCCGCCAACTTAGGGCGACCAAAGCGATACAAAAGGGGATGATGGACGGAACGTTTGAGCCAATCAAACACTCACCCCCAGTCAACTGATCTGGGTTTAATCCATCATCATTCTTTAGCTCACTCCACCACCCCAGTTCAGACATGGCCATATGCAAATCAGTCTGACCCTGTGCCTCATGGGAACAGTCCAGCCCGAACTGCCAAGCCATGTCTTCCCTGGACCGGAAACAAGCATCCTAGGACCGGTTTCTGTCATTCCAGCCGTCATCAGCCAGGCTTGCTTGAATCCAGTGGCAAAGTGAGCAAGGGACCCACGTCTGGGCATACCCCCGCCAACTTAGGGCGACCAAAGCGATACAAAAGGGGATGATGGACGGAACGCTTGAGCCAATCAAACACTCACCCCCAGTCAACTGATCTGGGTTTAATCCATCATCATTCTTTAGCTCACTCCACCACCCCAGTTCAGACATGGCCATATGCAAATCAGTCTGACCCTGTGCCTCATGGGAACAGTCCAGCCCGAACTGCCAAGCCATGTCTTCCCTGGACCGGAAACAAGCATCCTAGGACCGGTTTCTGGCATTCCAGCCGTCATCAGCCAGGCTTGCTTGAATCCAGTGGCAAAGTGAGCAAGGGACCCACGTCTGGGCATACCCCCGCCAACTTAGGGCGACCAAAGCGATACAAAAGGGGATGATGGACGGAACGTTTGAGCCAATCAAACACTCACCCCCAGTCAACTGATCTGGGTTTAATCCATCATCATTCTTTAGCTCACTCCACCACCCCAGTTCAGACATGGCCATATGCAAATCAGTCTGACCCTGTGCCTCATGGGAACAGTCCAGCCCGAACTGCCAAGCCATGTCTTCCCTGGACCGGAAACAAGCATCCTAGGACCGGTTTCTGGCAGCCCCCACCCCAACGTCAATAAAAAAAAATAATCCCTGGCTTCTAGTGGGCTTTCCGCCCCCCCCCCCGGGGTGGCAGATTGGGGGCTACCGTTGGTTGATCTGCTGATTTGTCTTGCCTATGTATAACTTAGGGCAAGGGCAGAGAACAGCATAAACCACATTTTTGGTTTTGCAATTGGTAAACTCTGAATTAAAGAACTGGCACCTGTTAGAAAACTTGGATTGTCCACTCCAGAAACCATTATTTGCTATGAAGAAAAATCAGAGTATCGGCCAACAAATTGTAAGGGCAGACATTTTTCCTGCTCGATCGAAAAGTAACTTACGATCACAATGGCAACTTAAACCGGTTGAGGGCCACCATAAATGTGGAAACTGTGCTGCTTGTGACACTGTAATTGAAGGGTCTGAATTCGTACACAATGCCATTAAATGGTGTCCTTCAGAGTTTACCAATTGCAAAACCAAAAATGTGGTTTATGCTGTTCTCTGCCCTTGCCCTAAGATATACATAGACAAGACAAATCAGCAGATCAACCAACGCATTACACAACAGCGCTCAAGAATGAAAAAGAAAGTCTTAACAGCACCCATGGTCGAGCATTTCATTGAAAAATCCCATAGTGAAAAGGATTTTAAGTGGACTGTGTTGTCAGTCCTGGATACAACTAAACGGTTAATTGATATTGACACTGCTTTAATACAAAAGGAGGCGTATCTTATATTAAAATACAATAGCGCAGTTACTGGCCTCAATGGAATGAAAGAACTTTCAAGAACATAACGTTTTGTTAACAAAACCGCAAGTCCCATAATGCACCCTGCTGGGAGATAGAATGATCTCTTCTGTACCGTACTGTCATTGGTTGCTCTGTTGATACTGCAATGCCCATGAGAGTTTGCGCAGCGTTATGCGCGATATAGTCCTGACAAGAAATGCCCGCAGCCACTTAATTTGCATCTATGCTGGTCGAAGGAAACGGAGTAATTCACTCGAGCTTTTGAAAGTAAGTCTTGTCCTGTTGACTCGAGCAGCACGCGCTTGCTCTGCGGTCTGTAGCTAATGTGAAACTGACGTATGTAATCCCTTTAGGAAATCGGGACGCCACATGATTGAAGTACGTGTTGTGCGCGATACCTCCGTATGGATTAAGGTACATCTCAATCTTTTTACAATTCATAATGAATAGTTGAGATGCAAATAGAGCCATAATTAGTAATGGCAACTGGCGCTCTACTTTTGTTTGCTTTGCAGATAAATATGTGATGAATTTTCGTTATTTAGTAAAGAAATGAGCCACACTGCTCGGTTACAAAGTTGATACACATCCGCTACACTACCACCCCGAGAACGCGAACTGATGGCCACAACTAATTTCCATCAGGTAACTCTTGCCCACTAAGTGCCTGGCCCTGTAGGAGAGCAGGAGAGCTTTTAAATTTACTTACACTAGTTTTATACTCACTTACACCCGTTTTTTTGCATAATTTATTTTGCAGAATATCCTGAATATCCATTAATAAGAAGCCCTGATGAGAGGCACAGTACTTTAAGCCTGTGCTTTGAAACGCGTTGGCATTTTTAAACACGGAGGAACCGTGAATTACTATGCTTTACTGCTGAGGGAAATAGACTGAAAATTATCCCATGTCTGTATACATAAAGTAGTTCCCTGTGTTAGGCATCTCCTTGAGTATGATCTAATTAGCAGTTTCAAGGCTTGCCTAGTAGTTAAATGAAATGGTGTAAAAAACGCTTTTTTGAATTTTTGTATATAAATGATGGCACATTTCACTGTTTGTTTATGAATGTATTTCGTGAATTGTCTAATGTATTTTTTGTATATGTCATCTGAAATTTAAGTGTTTCTTCTTTTTATGCTTTTGAATTTCGTAAAAAAACAGGATTATTTTCATAAGTGGAATGGTTAAATAAATAACTTAATCAAACAGAAAAGGCGTGTTGTTTGATTGATGCTATAAAGCGATAAAGCGCAAATAGTGAAAGAGTCAGGTATCCCTCTTTGTATTTGACTTTTTAGAAAGTGGGCATTTTTCTGCTCTTACTCTTCTGTGTGACTGCAGCCTGTCTCCGATACACGTCTGGGGTGGGTGACAGCTACACTTAATGCATTCCCTCTAGACAGCCACAAGCACTGGAAGGTAAGGTGTGACAGTGAACTCATCTGTATTCTGATAGCTCTTCCTGGGCTGGAATAGAGGGGGGGGGGGGGACTGACACACGTGAATAGGCAGTGTCCTGTTTATCACACAAAAGGGCTGATTACCCCTTACTGATAGCCTGGAGCCAGGGCTGGGAAGAAAGGACCTGTGTGCATTTCAAAGACCCTTTGTTGAAATCACCCTCACTTCAAAGACACAACTGGGTATAATAAGTACTGAATCTCTGACCCTACCAAGACTGCACACTACTGGACCTGTGAAGAACTCTGCCAGGAGTAAAGACTGCTGTGCAACAAGGATTGCCACTTTGCTGGACTGCTGCTCTGGATGACCTGCTTTTCTGCTTTGCTGTGCCTCCCTGCTGCCTGCTGCTGATTTCTGCCCTGCTGGGGATAATGACTGGATCCATCTCACTTGAACCCAGAGTGACTCCAAGGGCTTTCTGGCTTGCCCCTTGTTCTGAAGTCTCAGGGCCATCAAAGACTTCCATCAACCCTGCAACAGCACCTGGACTCTGCCATCTGCAAGTCGTGCCTGCCAAGTGGTGCCAATCCAGTCCTGGGTCCTTAAAAGGTGATTTCTGCTGTGCTGATCCATCAAAACTGACTCATCGACGACTTTGCACCAATCGGAACCGACGCATCGTGCTTTGACGCGGCTGCCGGTCAATGACATCACTTCGACCGACTGTGCAGCTCAACGCAGATGGACTGCACGGCTCGACCCCGACGCATCGTCTGCATCGTAAAGGGTTTCATCGACGAAGCCCTCATCAACTGTGCGGATCGGAACTGATGCATCGCCTACATCCACAGGATCGACGACGACTCATTGCCTCCTATGCTTCTCGCATCGAATCTTCGACGTCGACTCTTCCTCCATCGAAGGTACTTTTTCAGCGGGACCTGCGTGAGTCCTATAGCCGGCCTGCCCCCCATTGTGGTCGGCCTGAACTTTGGATTTACTCCGGTCTAGTGCGAACAGATGTCCCTGGTTGGTGCTTTATGACTCTAAGCACTATAATTTGATTTAATCTTTAAAAATTAATATCTCCGGCTCTGCTTATTGGATTTTTGTTTTACTCATAAAATTATTATCTATTTTTCTGTGGATTATATTTGTGGTGTTTTCATTGTGTTACTGTGTGTGGGTTGCAAACATACTTTACACATTGCCTCCGTACATAAGCTTGACTGCTCTGCCCCAAGCTACCAGAGGCTGAGCACAGGTTCTCATTTAGTGTACATCTAGCTTACCCTGACAAGAGTGGTGGTTCCTGCTTGGACACGACGCAACAAAAACCTATCAACCAGAAACGCCATTTCTAAAAGTTCCCCATTATTGGGGCCCTTACTTTCACCCTTCAGACTTGTGGTGTGTTGTGCATTCCATGTCATATATATTAACAGTATCACAGGGAGGGACAGGGGGCTTGGTAGGTTCAGCATACGGGCCCCAACCAGCAGCTTAAGACAAAGAGGAAGGAGGACAAGGTGTCAGACCATGTCAGTTGTTGGGAGGTGCTTGGCAGGGCAGGGTAGTTAGTGCTCGTCCAGGGATAGCTCCAATAAGGAGCAAGGGCCCTCACACAACCTGAGGGGTGTCATGCTTCATCATAGGGCAGCTCCTCATTGGGCCGGCGCTGCAATACCCAACGGGCCCCGCAGGGGGGCTCTTTGCCGGAGGTCTTCTCGGTTTTGCCGTCATGAAGCTAGATGGTTTATGTGAGGGCAACCTATGTGAAGTGAGTAGAGGTGGGACTGTGTGGATGTGATTTAAAAATGGCTCCTGGATTCTCCAAAAGAAGTTTATTAGAGGAGTACCTGGGCCATAAATAAAAACAGACTCAAAAAGTCGTGAACTGAGTAGGTAGATGAGGATTACAGGTCCTGATGAATTGCCGAGATCCTTATGGACTTTATTATAGGCAAGAAACATGTTGACCCTTTGCACGACTCACTAGAACTGATACGGGTCTAATTTTCCCCACTCAGTTTACGACTTTTTGAGTCTGTTTTTATTTATGGCCAAAAAACCAATAAAGGTCTTCTGTACTTTTTGCATGGTGTGACCTTACATTGGCACTACCACATAAAAACCAGCTTCCTGCAGTATTGATTAGATGTCACAGTTTTCACAGCTATACAAGGACTTTTAGCCCTAGAGTCAGACAATGATTGTGTATGTTATTTAAAAAATCATGCGCAGCCTTAGGTCAGCTGTTGATCCAAATATTTCAGTCACCTACATTTAGATCTTTATGGATAATGCCTACCGGCGTGCTTTTGCCACTACTGCAAATATATAAAACCCAATGTTTGCCTACAGCAACGTATGGTGCAGAAGTGTGGGGCTTCCAGAATAGTTACCCTATTCAGGCCGAGGAAAATAGGTTTTGCAGACAGGCTCTTATGGCACCTATTTCCTCTTCCACCTTTATTTGCCACAGAGAATTGAATATTCCTTATATCGAGGACAACATTAAAGCCCGACCTCCTCTACTATGGCTATGCATCTGGAAAAATGAGAAGGCTTGTTTTACCAGGAATATCATCCTGGATTGCCTTAGCTGTGAAAAGGGTATTGAGATTCCATGGCTTTCTAGTGTCGGACCCAGCCTTTGCTCTGTCAATCTAGAACAGGTTTTTACCCACCCAAACAGTAATTTAAACATCAGTAAAAAAACAGTTACGGAAGGCCCTATATGATCAAGCTGCTTATGAAAGAATGTGTTTGGAGAGCCAAAAGGTGAGCGTGGCAACCTACAGATAAAACTCCAGGGTATCTGACTAGAGTCAGGGGTCGATGGGAACTGAGACTTTTGTTCCGGTACAGGGCAGGCACAGTGAAATATTTTCTGCGCTTCCCAATGGGCTTTAACACTAGTTTGGATTCTTTACCTTGTCCTTGCGACGGAAACTCAGGGCAAACAATGCGGCATTTTACGTTTTTCTGTGGTTTTTATACTATGTATTCAAAGCATTTTCTGGTTCCCTTTTTAAGGAAATTATGTATTAAGAATTTGAGGGATGCATTGAACATGCTTTTTAATCTGGTGAATGAGGAGGAAATAATTCATTTGGCTGCCTTTTTAAGAGCAGTTGTTAGAGCCCGTCGCACAATGAACACTTTATTGATCTGCCGTTTGGTTTTAAATCCGGATTTTGTGCTTTATGTACTGTTGTAGGGGTGATCTTTCCCCATTTTTTTTTTTTTAAATCATTGGGTGCTTTTTATGTATTTGTTTTTAGCATTTTAAATTCTTATTGTATGTGTTTAACTGTTTGGCACTGAACTTTCATGAGTACAATTCATATTCGAATAAAGTATATTTTTGAAGTTTTGAAGCCTACAGGTGTCAAATTTTAAAGATGTATTCAGTAACTCATCCAAGAATTTAGGGCCTGATTACGATGCTGGTTGGACTCTCATCCGACCGGCACCATGGCGGAAGCAGGACCGCCCGACAAAAAGTCGGCGGTCACGCTGCCCTGATTACGATGCGACCACCTTCATGGCGGTCGCAATGTGTATATTTTCTATTGCGGCGTGTGCTGCAGCCCGCAATAGAAAATAAACACATTAAAAACATCTCTGCAGTATGTGGCAGGCACCATGCTTGGCCTGCCACATGGTGCAGGGATGTTTAGGAGGGCATCATAGGTGCCCCCCAGGCTCCATAGCGGAGGGCCAGGGAGGAAGGGGGCTCTGCTAGGGGCCCTAAAAGTCACTTTCCGCCTGCCTGTTCATGGCAAAGGGCAGGCGGAATGAGACATTGCAATCCCTACGGCGGTGCCTGAGCTGGAACTGCCCTAATTGTAGGGATTACTGACCCTCCACCGCACTGACAGGCTCCTTGAGCCCGTTGGAAGCGCAGCAGAAGGTCCCTCCACCAGATGCCTCCGCCCGCCGTATCGTAATGCAGTGGGCAGACCGCAGGGGCTGATGTCGGTGGGTCCGCCACCGACAGGTCGTCGGTGTCGGACTCACCAACATCGTAATTAGACCCATAGATTCATAAACTGTTGATCATTGTACAATTGTCAACATCAATGAGGTATTACCACCCACCTTGCATTTTATGATTAGATGCTGTAGAAAAGTAAGTTATTAGTCTGGAGTGGTGAGAGTCCACACAAGTAATAAAGTCACAAATGTGTTAGGTCCACTCAAAGGTTTCAGTAATTTAAATCTGACCTCAACCCCTGGTAGCTATGGTACATAGAAGACCAGTTTAACTTAAAGAAAATTAATAAAGCATTTAGAAGTACCAAAGCAGTTATAGAATCAATAACACAACACACTTTAATTTACAGAAACAGAGAAACATTTGACAAGCAAAATGACAGCAAAACAACAAAAACTCAACTAGGGGAACTGGAGATATCAACTTTTACATATTATTTCATTATTTTTTTTTAAACTTTGTTTATTGGCAGTTTTTTGGTTACAATCAGCAACACAACAGTGGCAGTGCATAATAGGCATTACATTGGTACGACGTGGTTACAGCAGTACAGTGCAGGGTTAGGGTCAGGCTATACAGGACCCAGTACATATTATTAAGTATAGACGTGGCGAGTTTTCACAATAATCTTACTAAGAGTCAATCCCGCTACTCAGTGGCCTATCTGTCACGGCGAGGCAGTCAGTCTGTACCGGTGCAGAGCTGTCCTCCGCGTCGCTTGCAACTGCTCTCAGCAGGTAATTGGTAAGGGGCTCCAAAATATCGCAGGGCCGCGAGCGGGTGGGTAGCAACTCCGCATATATATTATTTTGCTCTTGACAATACGTGAGGTCGGCTAAGCAGTCTTTGAACTTGGGGGCCCTGCCCCTTTACCATCTGCAAGCAATTCTGCGTTTGGCCACAAGGAGGCCAATCGCTAGAAAGCGTTTCACCCGGCCTCTATACTTCGGGAGGTATCCCAGGAGACCCATTTCTGGTGTGAGATCAAGTGACCCTCCCACCATATCGCCCAAGGCTGTCCCCACCTCGGCCCAGTAGCGCGCAACAGATTCACATTCCCACGCAACATGTAAAAACCCCGCCCCTTCCCGCCTACAGCGGTTGCATCTGTCGCTGTCTCGCAGTTTCAATTTGTACATTTTCACCGGGGTATAGTACATTCTATGGAGGAATTTAAAGTGAATGATTCTAAACCTACTGTTAGCTGTGATGCGTTCAGTTTGTTGGCAACTATATGTCCAAGCCTCTTCTGTAAGAGGATAACCCAGCTCTGTTTCCCATCCCTGCTTTGCCTTCAGAGTGTTGTGCGTCCCCACCCCAACTGTGGCTTTGTATATGCGGGACACAGCGTGAGGCGCCCCAGCATGTAACAGGTGGTGTAGTGGGAGCAGTGTGGGGGGTTCCTCCGGGAATGCCGGGGTGGCGGCCTTAATGGCTTGTCTCAAGCGGATATATAGGAATCGGTCCATGGTGGTGGGGGAAGTGTCGCCAAAAAACTCCGCTGCAGCTTTGAATTGCCCATCATGGTACAAATCCCCCCAGGTGTGTATGCCGAATTTGTGAAGCAGGCGTTTGCATATGCCTTTTTGTGTGACCGGTAAATTAGGTTGATCGCGCAGGGGCAGGAGCGGGGAGTAAAGCATGGGGGTTTGAGACCGTTTGGCGAGGGCTCTCCACGCGTTATTAGTACAAGCTACTGTGGATCGTTTTCCCCCAGCTGTAGTGTCATCGGTTCCCAGGAATCCAGCGAGTGGGATCGGATCCATTAGCCCTTGTTCAACCGCTAGGTGTGTCATGAAGGGGGGTGGCTCGAGCCAGTACGCCGCGAAATGTGCCTGAGCGCTGAGATAGTATAGTTCAGGATCGGGTGCTTCGAAACCGCCCTGAGCGAACGGCAGTGTTAGGATGCTCCACCCGATCCGGGGCTGTTTCCCGCCCCATGCCAGGCAGATGAGCTGACTCCTTAGCCTATTAAAAAAGTGGCGACCGGGGGGGGGAAGGGTATGTTTGTGAATAAATATAAGAATTTGGGTCTGATAACCATTTTCATTAAGGCCACCCGACCGGCTAGGGAAAGCGGAAGAGCTATCCATCTAGTGATTAAGTCTTCCACCTTTGTAAGGACCACGCCATAGTTGGCTCGCAAGAGCTCTTCTCTGTCCTTAGTGATAGTGACGCCCAGGTAGCGGATCTCGTCATCGCACCACTGCAGTGGGTAGTCCAGTGGGAATGGGGTGGTACAACTACTGAGCGACATGATTTGGGACTTGCCCCAGTTTATAGTGATACCCGAAAAGGCCCCAAAATTTTTACAGATTTAAGTGAAAAAAAACACCAAGAAAAGTAAAGCGCCAATTATAGTCTATGGTTGTGGTAAACCAGGACGAGGCACGATTTCAAGCCGACCGTGATGGAGCATGGGTCAGATACACCAAACAGGTTCTTCCCAATTAGAGATTTTACTTTGGGACTTAGTCTCTGAAATGGAAGTCTAAATCAAGCTGCAGGCTGTATCCTAGAATGATTCTACGATAGCTGCTGGATGCGGTCCGCTGACGCCGTTGGTTTGGGGGTTAAAGCTCCAAGCGGTAAAATTCAAATTTTGCACCCAGAGAAGTCCACTCATAACTGCTGTATCGGGACTCAGAATTCACTAGAGGGACAAGGTTGCAGACTTTATCAGATGAGAGTTCCATGAGGCTAAATACCTTCTCAGCGAGGGCCAGCAGAAATGGATTTGCTGCTGGGAGAATCTCCAAATGGGAGACACTTGGGGGCATATTAAAAAAAAATAGCGCATTCCTGCATTGGTCCCTGTGATGGCACTGTTTTGGCTGCATAGGGGCAACTCAGGCACCCTTTCACCATGTTGTAAGGGTTCCTGTGTTGTAAGGAGGATTGTTTTGGTGGTGGAAGGGGTACCTTCCTGCACAAAACAAATCCCCTGAGATATTTTCCTCAAGATTAAGTAACGAGGAGAAATAAAGATATTTCTCCTCATTACGTCTCACCTGGGAAGGCGTAGTATTTTTTGTGCATTCCCAGGTGTACCACTTTTGGTAAATCTGGAAATGTGTCAAAATCCATGGATGTTGCGTGGGAACACCCATGCAACACCCTTGGAACGCCTCCCTGGCACACGCAGTGATTTGCCATACGTTGCGATACTCTGCATTTGTAAAGCCACTCAAGGACATAAAGGTGGCCATGCGTGGTTTCACAAATCGCATTTTAGTCTTGCGATGCGCATGCACCACGTTGCGTGGTACAAGCTTGACGCAACCCCACTCTTAAATAGGCCCCTTGTTTCTTTAGCCCAGTAATGTTGCACTTTGGGCAGATTGTCTCAGGTGGTTGGTCCCGGTCTTCCGGAGTTCTGGAAGTCCAAAAATGTTCTAAATCCCAAGTTTCCAGAGGTGTTAGGAGAAGTCCAGTTAAGCACAGCCAAGAGTCCCACAACCTCAGCACAGAACTCGGGGGTTAAGACTCACTCGAGCAGAGCCCACCAGCAGTGTCCTGTCCAAGTCCAGTTGCTACTGGTCAGCTGGTCACTTCAGGAAAAAGGCCTCTTGCTGGTTGTTGTGTCCCTCCAGCCACACAGGATGTCAGTAAACTGACTCTTGGAGTGCACATCTTTGTCCTGAGTCGATTCCTTCAGTTCTCCTCACATGTCTCAAACACCAGGTGCAGTCCTCTGTTCTTTCACAGGTCTAGAAAGTTTTCTGAGAAAGGTGCCTTGGGTTGCCACATTTAGGCCTGGCACTAACTAATGGGCTTGGTGACTCCTAGCTCCTACCGGGCCAGTGGGAAAAAGTTACCAGGGCAGCCCTATCCACGTTTGCAGCGATTCCTGTTTACCCTATTGTAAACAATGCAACATTCCTCCTTAATACTAAAATTCAAGCTGGGGAAACACTTCTTCCCTTGTGCAGCCTGTGTGCCCACCCAGAGGTGTGGCCATTGTTATGGGCAGTCAGTCCCCTCCTCTGTGGTCACTCAAAGCTGGCTCTGGGTAGCTCTCCTCACTGGGTTTGGTGCCAACCTGTCTAGGGGCTGGTCCTCTCCAGGGGTCACCTGACATTTACTTTTCTTGTTTGAAGTTAATAAGGTTCCTTTGCCCACCCCTAACTGGTCTTTCACCCAGCGGAAGAAAACACCTTCCCATACCAAGGACACTGTCCCTGCTCTGGGAACAGTTTTCACTCCTCATTATGGTCAAGCAGATGCTTGTGGGCTGCTGGAGAGCTAATGTATGTTAGCCACCAGGAGCTTCAGGCAGGGAAAAGGAAACTTCCTCAAAGTTACTTTTCCTAAATATTTCGTACAAATTTAACTTCGAAATTGAATTTGATTGTCAATAAATATTAAAAAGAGTGTTTTTTTTGTAATTTGTTCAGCTGACCCAAACCAGAGATAGCAGAAATAATATGTTCATCTGAACTATAGTTTTCTCATAGGACAGCCAAGAACCCCACATTGAAAATAGCTTTTGGGGCTTGTAACTGTAGCAGCATGGTGACATTACATTTCTACATGTACCATTTTTTAATACTATGCGCCCTACCTTGTGGGGTACAAGGCCTACAAGGAGGTGACTTATTAATATTTAAAAGGAAGCTTTTTCCCTATCATGCAGGTAATTTTGCCAGGTCAGACTGCATATTTAACCTGCAGCAGTCAGGCTACAATGGTAAGCCTGATGCTATGTTTTTGTTGTCACACTAGTGGGTGGCACAATAAGTGCCACAGTCCACAAGTGGCATTTACCTTTCTATGCCATAGGTGTTTCTGCACCATATAATATGGCCTTATAAGAAGGCTAAATAACCCAATCAGGAGTTAGCCATTTTAACCATGTTGAGGGTCAGAGCACATGTACCTGAATCCTTTACAGCATTGTCCCAGTGCACAGTCAAAAACCAGCAGCATCAGTCCAAAAACAAATTGGGATGACCACACAAAAAGGAGCACTTTCCCGCAGGTGTTCAACAGTATTGACTCTTCTAATGGACCCACCAATTATTCTAGTTTCTAATGTTATTTAAGTGCATTTTATAGCACATCCCCATTATTAGTATAGTTCTATAGCACTTTTGGAATCATGGTGCCCTCTACTGTTCTGGGATTCTCACTGACCAGAGTCACCTTGATCCACTAGTGTTTTCTTTTGTTTCATACTGATTCCAGGGTGAGCCATACTGGATAGTAGCCAGCAAGGCTGGGGTGTATTAGTGTATTCTTTAGAGATGAACGATATCAGAAGCAACCAGGTAGATCCTGTTATGGATCTGTATGGCCCACTCTTTGAGTGGATGCATGTGCCAAATGACATTGATAATTGTTTCATTCTTCTAGGTGTGAACCCTTCTCCACCAGTGCCTTGAACTAGTTGTTCCTAATTCTAAAATAGGAACATCTCGAGTAACTAAGGGACCAATGTTTACATTAAACTAATAGCAGTAGTTACCTATAGCTCAGTGGCAGCTTAAATCTGAAAGGCCGCAATGAGTTATAAAGCAAAGTTCATGGAAAACAGGGACAACAAGAGAAACGGTGGAGCAATGTGTACGTGAAATAGGGACATCCATTGGAGCCTATGGACCAAAGTTTGTTTGAAACAAGATTATTGACATACATCCAGGGACCAATATGTTAATAAAACAGGGTCATTGATGGTGTCAATATCACTGGAGTCCACACTCCGCACTGTAGATCTTGGTCCTCTTGAACAATGAGAAAGAACATAAAACAAATTTTAGTCACAATAAAAAGAGTTTATTAACAAACAATGGCCATTGGTAATTTGAACAAACATGAAAGCAAAGCACTAGGGGTCACTAGTAGCATGCCTTGCCACCAGGACATAATTTCCCCTCTCTGAGCCATAAGCGAACCAGTCCCCTAGTACTGGATTAGGACCCTTTCTGGAGAAATCCCATATTCACACACCAGAATATACCTTTCACTTTGAACTCACAGTCCATTGTGCCCCCTTCCATATGTCTCTGTTGAAGACATAAGGACTTCACACATTTTCTTAAAGTCACTAAGATCCCACAGAAGTCTCAATGAGCAATTGCTTTATAGTTTCCTCTACTGGAAGGAAAGAATCTGTTTTGCTTGGAAGGTGTGTAGCCAGCAATTGTTTTGAATCCTGTTTCTGGGAAGAACTAAGGGATTGTTTCACAATGACACAAAAAGACCATATCCTGCAACTCCTTACCAGGGTTTACAGCCTTGAAGAAAGTCTCAGGTGAGGGTAGGATAAAGTAAAACTTTACATTCTTTGCAGTTTCCTTGCAGTAGCAGTGATAGAGTGTTTTGTAATATTTGGGTCACATAAATGCTTTTTTTGGGAGTCCAAGGAATGACTCCTAAAAGAAGATTGAGGTGATGGTCTATTACTTCCACTAAACTCTTAGAACAAAATGCAATCATTTGAAATATCTAGTGTATGTACGTCTACTACCAAGGTACATTGAAGCAATGCACAAAGAATTAGGTAACAGTTCAGGTACATTTCTGGATCCCATTACATTCTGTGCTGCAAAAGTGTGGAAATTGTCAGAAGCACCTGCAAATACAACAGCAAATTAAAAAAAAGTCCAGCTATCTTTCCCCGCTCCCTAATTCTGTTTTCAGCAAAAGAATCCTCTGACAGCAGACAGGCTAGGGTCACCTCAGCAGCTGAACGGCACTTTTTCATGTGTGCAAAATGTTGGCCTGCTGTAGTGCACTGCAGCTTGACCGCTGTCCTTTCTTGGAGTAGCAGCACACGATGGTCAGGACTGAGAGACTGAAGATCAGGAGCACGACACTGGTGCGGCCCAATTGGACTATGAAGTTCATGGGGATCTGCACTTCCTCTGCATTCCGCTGCACCATTGCCTTCAGTGTAGTGGGTGTTCCTGGAAAAGGCAAATTAGCAATGACTGAACTCTCACTTTACTTGTCTATTTACACTATGTTCTTTCAGCTGTGACAAGCATATTTTATCCACAGAGCCTCTGTGAGCTGCAGCAGATGGAATCGCTGTATTAGAAGTATTAATGCTTTTCGTTGCTGGATACATAGTGCGTTGCTACTGCGTTTTGCTCTGCCACAAGATCAATAGGAGAGATTACTGACTATTTGACCAGCGGCCATGCAAATAACAAAGAAATTTCACTATTTACCTGTCCGCTTGTTCAGTAGTAGACATTGGCCAGTGGCTGTGCGAATTGCAAAGAGACTTTACTATTTACCTGGCTGAAGACTTAGGCCCCCATTAGGATGGCGGGCGGACTTTTGTCCACCCGCCACCCTAGCGGTGTTGGGACCGGCCGCCAGCGGTCCCGAACCGCCAATTAGGATGCGACTGCCACCCTGGCGGTCGCATCCCGCATCTTTATCATTGCGGCGGGTGCTGCTGTAAACAGCACCCGCCGCAATGCCACAGATGCATGTTGTGCATTGCCATGCACAACGTGACAGGCACCGCTCGGTGCCTGCCACCCTATGCATGGCAAGTGCAGCCTCCCTCCCCCCCACATCCCCTGGGGGCCCGCAACGGGCCCCCACAGCAATTCCCGCCTGCCTTTCCATGGCGGCATCGCCGCCATGGAAAGGCATGAACCGCCATGCATCATAATATGGATGGCAGTGCCTTCCAGGCACCGCCGCCATATTGTGCCCGAGAACCGCCCAGCCGGCAATCGTGACGATTGCCGACTGGCGGAAAAGCGGCGGACGGACTTTCCGTCCGCCGCGGTACCCCCCGCCATGGTAATATGGCGGGGGGTAAACGTGGTTGTGATGGCGGGCGAATCGCCACCGCCGGCCGGGCGGTGGCGATCCGCCCGCCATCATAATGGGGCCCTAAATGTCAAAGATTATCAACTATTTGGATGGCGGTCATGCAAACTTCCCTACTTATACGGCTGCTGGCTAAACAGAAGAAATTATATATTAGTATGCCTAGCACAGATTTTAACAGGCATTTACCGCCAGGTTGATCTGGAAGCAAGGAGGGAACAGAATTGCCATCCATCTCCTTATGCAAGTTAGAGCCAAACTGGCTTAAATGCACATTTTACCTGAAAAGTACAAACTCAGAGGTCTAAAAGATCCCATTAGTCATTGAAGGCAATGTTTCAAAGTTAATTTCACAGACCTGGTATGGAATTACCATTACCCCAAGACACAACAACATGGAAGGATCTTTGTTGAGTGGTCTCTAGCTCCACAAAATACTCCTGCCCCTTTAGACTTATCAGAAGAGGTGTCTAATGATACAGAAGATCAGATCCTTTTGGAGGTTGCTTAAAGGTGTTTGCTGTTCTAAAGCCATGTGCTTGCTCTATCTCACAAAGGGCCCGACTCCAATGTCGTTCGGAAGGGCTCTGAATCGGATTTGGGTTTTGCGAATCCGATCTGGAGCCCTTGTTTCTGACCGAATCAGTCACAGTTCCGAACGACCAAGTACGATGCCTAGAAACCATTAGCGCTGACCGAATCGGTTCCGGAAGGCATTCGGGCAGGACGAGCCTTTCCTATCCGATTCGTGCAGCTCTATAGACTTGGTTTCCGAACGAGCGAGCACAATGAACGATTTAGACCGTCTTTTCGATTTGGTTTGACCGGAACGAATTGGCTGCCGGTATCGGTCCATGGGGGGCCGTAGCAGGCCACCCTTCACCCGGGGCCCTCCGAATTGGGCCTGTGGGGGTACCCATGGGTCCCCTCTTCCCACCCATGCACAGTGTGGCAGGCACCATGGGGTGCCCGCCACAGGGTGCATGCTTTTCCCCAACTAGCCCTTTTTTCAATGGGAGCCTGTGTTCGCGTTCGTAACACAGGGTCCCATTGAAGTCAATAGGAGCCCGACCGAATCGTATCCGGAAGCATCCAGGTGCATCGTACTCACTCGGTCGGACTCCTCTGATCCGAGCCGTCCGGAAATCATTCCAGAACTGATTCGGTCACAATGCTTTCCGAACGAGATCGGAATCAGGCCCAGAGTCGTGGGAATGCATCAAGTGCCAGATATGGGGTTACCAATTGGCCCTATTTCATCAGGACACTTATTTTACTGTCTGGATTTTATTGAACAAATCAGAAGTTGTAATTCTGGTTCAGTTCAATGACACAAATTAGAATAAAATGACTGGATAAAATGATTTGTAAATGGAGGGGGCAGGACTGGAAAGGTGGTATCACAGTGACGATATTCCATCTGGTAACCCTAGTAATAGGATCCTGAGTGAGCTTATTAAATTAGAACCAGTTGTGTAGGGCCCCATATACAATTTGTCAACTAAGTATCATTGAGGGGGTTCATTCCAGTCTCTGGAAATGGAAGTAAAATTGGGTATCTTTGAAAAAGGGAATCTATGCCCCTAGTCAACTGACTGTGATTTTTGATTTGGTACATGCCTTCGTAGAAATGTCTGGCAAGTAAATATTGTCTAGACTAGATGACTTTGTGGATGGTAATGACATAATCATTCAAGTCTAATTGCTTTAAAAAGAGGCATCGAGGATAGTGGATCGAGGATATACCCTGCATAATCTGATTTGTCAGCAAGTGATTCTTAAATGGCAGCCGCTACACACTGTTTATAGACCTGTTGGTGCAGTTAATCTTCCAAACTTTTGGATACGGATTATCTTCTCAAACTCTTTATAATTTGTTTAGCAGATAGTACAGCAGTGGTTTCATACAACCAGTATTCATAGTACAGGTTGCAGACAAATCTGTGCGGCGATTAATAGGAGGGAAGAGATGGTGAGCCAGGCCAACGGTAGACAGAAGTGGTTCTGTCATGGTCAGGTTCCAGAAGGTTGAGAAACCATTTCATGAGGTCAGGAGAGAAGGGGAAGGGATCTGGAGCAGAAAGGCAGAGAGATGTGGAAGAGGATGAAATCCATCAGGAAATGAAGTAAAGAGAGGATTGAAAAAGTGCTTGAACATCTGAAGGAGACAGCCCTCTGGTTGGCTACGCCGTCTCTCATAGCCACCAGAGAAGGATTAATACTGGCCTGACCGAGCCAGTATTTTGTAGATAGTATGGACAATGAGAAGGTCCTGCACACTAGTACTGGGCAAGAAAATCACCAGGAGCTAAACCAAAACTGTGTTGCTGCTCTCTCTGGAGACTGTGCCTATGTCTGGGATGCTATGTAAGGGATTGTCTAATGTGACCAAAAGAGAGAGATTACTTACCAGGAGTAGCAGACCTGATTCATGGAATGTCTTCACAAAGCCCAGCTGATAGAGAAATATACATGGAGGACATCTGAATGGTTGCGGTTGTCCAGAAACCCTGTCATCCCCCACTAATGAGGCTGGGGGAAGACAGAAGAAGAAAGAAGGATTTGCAGCATCTTGGTCATCAACAAGCTGTTGAGCATGCACCATTCCAGAGCTCTCCTGTACTTCTAGGGTGCCAATTCCTGCCCCTCCTAAGTCCCAGAAAGACCAGTAGCTAGTCCACTATAACACCCCCAAGCATAAGGTCTGGATATCATGAATATGTAAGGTTATCCTGGCATCATTTAAACCACCATTTATGTTCTAGAGATATTGACATTTTGTCATAGTTGAGACCCTAACCTTAAGGCCACTTCCCATTGGGAAGTGGTGAAGCTATTGGGTGGTGTGGGAACTGAGGCCACCGGAAGATTGTTGACCATCACTGGTAGACACCAAGATAAGGACATCAAAACTTTAGGTACCTCAAATGAAAAGATTAAAAAACAGTTTTGACCTAAACTGGTTTTTGGAGTCCAATGAACCGAAGAATGTCTTACCTGAACACCAGCGGCCAAACCCCTGTTGCTACTGACTCCAATACCAGACCTCAGGAAGATCCCATAGGACACCAGTTATAACATTGGTTTGGGCTCCTTTCTGTTTCACTGGTAGACGTTTGGACCTTGGAACTTTTTAAACGTTTTTATTTTTGGTGCCAGAGAATCAGCAGCTGAGCTTAAGCTAACTTAGTTGTTGAGTCTGGTACTAAGAGTTGGATACGTACAGTGATACTGATGTGGCCCAAAAGCATTGCATCAGTATTGCTGACGTAAATCTGAATCTCTTGTGAAAAACAATCCTGGGAAGAAACATATGCCTGACGTGCTCTGAAAAACCTTGACCTGAGTCAAGCATATCCCCAAAGGATAACACTGGCTATAAGTCCAATGTTATAGAAAATCTAGTACCTAGTATTCAGGAGCTCTAAAAATATGTGGGGGTTGTATCTCAACCATGAAAGGCTCTGACGAGCTTTGTGGATGTGTCATGAATGTGCGTTCTTGTGCAGAACAAGTGATGACAGTATCTGAAGCTCATACATTTAATTGGATTTCTCTTAGCTAGTGAATGGGCTAAAACAGTGAGTAGTGGTTCCCGCTCCCTGTTTATGAGCTGTGCTGTCTGCAGCTCATGAGTTGAATGTATGTGTTTTGCAAGCACACACATTCATGATACAGCCTCTGGTTTTCTGTGTGTATTAGCATTCAAACTGTTCTGTTTACTTAACTATCATAAAAAACTCTATTTTTCTTTGAAGTGATAGCACTCACTAAACATTGTTGATATTGAGTATTATTTACTATCATATTGTATGTGACTTTGTGACCCACCACCCACTGAAGTAAGCCTTAGCTGTTTGCCTTTTCTACCTCAGAGTCAAGTGCCCAAAGGGAATAATATGGTTATCCAATTGGAGTAAAATACTATATGCCCGATTCACAAAGGTAAATTGAGACAAAAGTCTACCTTTACAACTTTCGGAATTCACAAAGGGCATTTACGAGTAGTAAAGTTAGACTTTTGTCTCAGTTTAACTTAAGTTTTGGTCTTAAATCTAACTGAGACCGAAACTTAAGTTAAACTGAAACAAAAGTCTAACTTTACTACTCGTAAATGCCCTTATACTGAAAGTCATAAAGTTAGAATTTCATCTCAGTTTACCTTTGTGAATCGGGCTCTAAATGGCTTTGGTATACCGGTGGTAATCATGTGTTACAAGCACACAGTTATGACCAATAACAACTGACTGCCCCAGGACCCCAAGAAGAGGTCTGACAGGTTCATATTTCTTCAGCTTCTCTTGGTCTTGCATACGAGTAGGAGGATAGGGACTTTTTCCCAGGTGCCTCTACTAAATGGTTGTGTTTTTTTCGGCACTTGGCACTAATTCCAGATAGAAATGAATGATATTATTACTCAGATCTACTAGATTCAAAGATAAGCTAGTTGTTAGAAAAGGGAATTAGAGGGCGCTAGGCACCAACGCAATCTGTAGTGATTTTTAGGTGGCATGGGAAATGTCTTTATGCTAAATCCAGACAGTTTCTAATTCACTGAAAGGTTGATGGGTAGATGGGACCTTTCTACATGTGTTTAAGGTAGTTGGGATTAAGAGCTGCTTCACCAGTAAACCAACATCTATAATGCTGAAAAGCAGCGTGATGGAACTGATGCCCTAGTTACTTGTTCCTTAACATGCCATTCCATATTAAGTAATGAAACACTAAAATACTTTCTGAAAAGAAAGGTTGATATTATTATGACTGCTCTCTATGCAGCATAATCCACTTGAATCATTGGGAGAGAACTTTGGAAATAGTTGATGTGGCATGCACATACCAAACAATATCATCACCAGTTCTTGAACAGATAAGTTATAAAAGTAGAAACTAACACTTTTTAACATATTCACATTTTATGGGGATTAGTAAGTGCTTTACATATGATAGACATTATATGTTGCTCCTATTTCTGAGCCAATATTACAACCAAGAAAACAAATTCTAAACTAATGAGGCTAGACTAAAGATCTGAAATGCCAAGGGCCCTAGGTCTATTCCCAAATTATTTTATGCACCTAGGCTTAAATTAAGTGCACTAAAATAGCATACATTAGTTTCAAAGAAACAGCAGAAGTTTGTGCTCATAAGGTCCACTTATTCATGTAGACATTTTGCCAGTAAGATGTATTAGGCACATTCACAAGTTAAAGTGGGTGGGTGGGTGTTTCAGGGTGAGGCACCCCACAGAGGTAGGTTCAAATGAACTTGAAATGTAAGTAAGTCCGTTTTTATATAGCGCAGCTACTCACCCTTACGGGTCTCAAGACGCTGGGGGCCATCGTGGAAATTAAGTGAGCTATTGCCCAGAGTCACATGGTGCTGAGCTGAGCTGCCGCCAGAGCCGGGGATCGAACTGTGAACCCTGTGCTCTGAAGTCAGCTGCCCTGGCCGCTGCACCACACCTCTCCACTCCACTCAACTTGAAGGTTTGTGTGTACTCGTATACCTCTTAATAGATAGCGTCAAACTTTGGAAAGCAGGAGTAAGAGATTTTCTATGGTGGGAAAGCAGAGGTAACATTGTGACATTTAATTTGGATATATATCGGAATTGGTTTTTCTACGGGGTAAAATATTTTCTCCATGTAGAAACAAAAACGCTTACCTCAGCTTATGTTATGTTATAGTTTCATAAAATGCAATTTTAATTACATGTGGGCTTCATGGGCCTGAGCAGCTCAGCAAAAATACAACTGTTAGATTAATCACATTGAATCCCTACAAAGATAGAAATCTGAAAAATATTTCCAACTTCATTGGTCCTTTGTAAATTGGGCCATTAGAATTTCCCTGTGGGTCACCCATCCATTCACCTGAAGCTCATTACCTTGGGTATGGTAGAAGTGTTCTGCTTACAACCAGGGCTACAAGAATAGGGCTGAGTCCATTACAATCTCCAGACCGGAAAGTAAGGGTAGGGGTAGGTGAGAGAGGGAAGGCTGGAGAACATGGCCATGGTAAAGAGCAGAGTCTTCGTGATGGTACTGTAGATTATCAGTTCAGACCAATGCTGTATAATTGGTTGTTTGCACTAAGGGCCTGATTATGACTCAGGAAGCACTGTAGGCCCCCCTTCGTTTACTCTCCACTAGGGTTTTCATGGAAGAGGAACCGCCATGAAAACCCTGGCGGAGAGGAAACTCCTAATATGCTTGTCCCGCCATGCCTTTACACCGCCGCAGGAGCACCAGGGAATAGCGGTTCCCTGGCGGCTGCGGCGGTCTGTGGCGAGCCGCCCGCCTCACTCCTAATAGCACAGTTGGGAGACCGCCACTGCCGCGTCGCTGTGAGTCTGGCAGTTTGTGAACCGCCAGGCTCGTAATCGGGCCAAAGTGGTTTGGAACAATAGCAGAATAAGAGGACGTATGGCGTGCTGTGGCACATAACAAAATAACCTCCTCTGCACTGTCCTTGTTTAGATTCCTTCATTAAACAGCCCAATTCAGAGCCTCTGCAAACTCCTCTCCAGGCCCACAGCACTCATCTAAACAATGCTCATGCACAGCCATCCCATTTTCATGACTCCATCATAACCTCTTCCAAACCCCATCCAAATCCCCTTATTTGCAGGTCATCTGAGTCCCTCTGCCAAACCTTCTGGCCCCTGTAACACTCTCTGCCAGTTCTTCAATCTCCCTTGCTGGACCTCAGACCTTCCTGACAGTGCTATGATTATTTCTACCTAATGCCAGCCATCAGATCTCCTCTGCCAGGCCTCAGAGCCCATCCTCTCCATTCTCTCAAACACCCTACCCCTTCCCCCCCCACCCACCATACTGACTCTCAGAGTCTCGCTATTGGCTTAGAATACCTCTTTTGTTTTTTTCTTTTTTTCTTTTGGGCCTCTGAACCCTTCTGTGAGCCCCCAGACCACTACTACATGCTCTCTCCTGGCCTCTGAGCCTTTCTATCCCTTTCTTCAACCTTAAAACCCCTCTATCTGTATTCAGATTCCTCTGCCAGTGAGACGTTTTGCTGGCTACTGCCACACTCAGAAACCCTTTGCTGTTCTTCAGAACATTTTTGCCCCAATCGCCCTCCACCACTCTTCAAGTCACCCACAAGCTACTCAGGCCACTGTATTAGTTTTCAAGTTACTACTGCTGGCATTGTCTCAGTGCTAACACAGGTGACAATGCGAGGCCTTTGTTATTCAGGGGCTCGCTTATGGCCATCTGAGCCCATCTCTCTATGGCTTTCCTGAGCCCCTCTTCTGGTCATCAGAGCCTTCTTCTGATCCTGTGCTGCTTCCCTGAGTCCCTTGACCCCTTTTGCTAAACCTTGACCATTTTCACTGACGTCAGCCCTCTGAGTTCCGCTAATCCTTTCTGTCATTCTTTAGAGATGACACACCTTTTCACCCACTCCCATTTACACACCATCGCCAAGGTTCAGTTCCTTTACCATGTGCTGTCACTCAGATATCCTTTGTCATCCATCAGAACTCTCTCTCCCTGATGTTGCCCTTAGGGCCCATCTGATGGTCCACTGCATAGCTGCCAAGTGGCCCTAGTCATGTGTGTGAATACTGTATTTTTATCCAACATCACTTTTCATACTGTGATTTTTCAAGCCCATACTTACCATTGATGCTTTAAGTCGGCTGAAAAAGGCGCTGTCTCTATGGGATTATGGCCTATAAAGCATGACTAAGAACCATTTAGATGAGGCATGGCCTCTGTAACTAAGGGCGTGTCCCAATACATGTGGACTAGAATCACACATGCAAAAAGAACAATTGATGGACAGAATGCAGAACAATGTCATACATTCACCCCAGTACAGAGATCTGGGCCTAAATCCATCATTTGTTTGCTCACCATGCCATTCCAGTTTGGACCCAGCCATATGCAAATCAGTCTTGACCCTGCGCCCAATGGGAACAGTCCAGCCCGAACTGCCAGGCTAGGTACCCTGGACTGGAAACAAGCATCCTAGGACCGGTTTCGGGCTTTCAGCCCTCATCAGCCAGGATAGCTTGACTCCAGTGGCATGGAGAGCACGGGACCCACGTCTGGGCATACCCGTCCCACTTGGGGTGACAAATGCAAAAAGAACAATTGATGGACAGAATGCAGAACAATGTCATACATTCACCCCAGTACAGAGATCTGGGCCTAAATCCATCATTTTTTTGCTCACCATGCCATTCCAGTTTGGACCCAGCCATATGCAAATCAGTCTTGACCCTGCGCCCAATGGGAACAGTCCAGCCCGAACTGCCAGGCCAGGTCCACCCTAGACTGGAAACAAGCATCCTAGGACCGGTTTCGGGCTTTCAGCCCTCATCAGCCAGGATAGCTTGACTCCAGTGAGATGGAGAGCACGGGACCCACGTCTGGGCATACCCGTCCCACTCGGGGTGACAAATGCAAAAAGAACAATTGATGGACAGAATGCAGAACAATGTCATACATTCACCCCAGTACAGAGATCTGGGCCTAAATACATCATTTTTTTGCTCACCATGCCATTCCAGTTTGGACCCAGCCATATGCAAATCAGTCTTGACCCTGCGCCCAATGGGAACAGTCCAGCCCGAACTGCCAGGTCAGGTCCACCGTGGACTGGAAACAAGCATCCTAGGACCGGTTTCGGGCTTTCAGCCCTCATCAGCCAGGATAGCTTGACTCCGGTGGCATGGAGAGCTCGGGACCCACGTCTGGGCATACCCGTCCCACTCGGGGTGACAAATGCAAAAAGAACAATTGATGGACAGAATGCAGAACAATGTCATACATTCACCCCAGTACAGATATCTGGGCCTAAATCCATCATTTTTTTGCTCACCATGCCATTCCAGTTTGGACCCAGCCATATGCAAATCAGTCTTGACCCTGTGCCCAATGGGAACAGTCCAGCCCGAACTGCCAGGCCAGGTCCACCCTGGACTGGAAACAAGCATCCTAGGACCGGTTTCGGGCTTTCAGCCCTCATCAGCCAGGATAGCTTGACTCCAGTGGCATGGAGAGCACGGGACCCACGTCTGGGCATACCCGTCCCACTCGGGGTGACAAATGCAAAAAGAACAATTGATGGACAGAATGCAGAACAATGTCATACATTCACCCCAGTACAGAGATCTGGGCCTAAATCCATCATTTTTTGCTCACCATGCCATTCCAGTTTGGACCCAGCCATATGCAAATCAGTCTTGACCCTGCGCCCAATGGGAACAGTCCAGCCCGAACTGCCAGGCCAGGTCCACCCTAGACTGGAAACAAGCATCCTAGGACCGGTTTCGGGCTTTCAGCCCTCATCAGCCAGGATAGCTTGACTCCAGTGGGATGGAGAGCACGGCACCCACATCTGGGCATACCCGTCCCACTCGGGGTGACAAATGCAAAAAGAACAATTGATGGACAGAATGCAGAACAATGTCATACATTCACCCCAGTACAGAGATCTGGGCCTAAATACATCATTTTTTTGCTCACCATGCCATTCCAGTTTGGACCCAGCCATATGCAAATCAGTCTTGACCCTGCGCCCAATGGGAACAGTCCAGCCCGAACTGCCAGGCCAGGTCCACCCTGGACTGGAAACAAGCATCCTAGGACCGGTTTCGGGCTTTCAGCCCTTATCAGCCAGGATAGCTTGACTCCAGTGGCATGGAGAGCTCGGGACCCACGTCTGGGCATACCCATCCCACTCGGGGTGATAAATGCAAAAAGAACAATTGATGGACAGAATGCAGAACAATGTCATACATTCACCCCAGTACAGAGATCTGGGCCTAAATCCATCATTTGTTTGCTCACCATGCCATTCCAGTTTGGACCCAGCCATATGCAAATCAGTCTTGACCCTGCGCCCAATGGGAACAGTCCAGCCCGAACTGCCAGGCCAGGTCCACCCTGGACTGGAAACAAGCATCCTAGGACCGGTTTCGGGCTTTCAGCCCTCATCAGCCAGGATAGCTTGACTCCAGTGGCATGGAGAGCACGGGACCCACGTCTGGGCATAACCGTCCCACTCGGGATGACAAATGCAAAAAGAACACTTTGCCACTGGATTCAAGCTAGCCTGGCTGATGACGGCTGAATAGCCAGAAACCGGTCCCAGGATGCTTGTTTCCGGTCCAGGGAAGACATGGCTTGGCAGTTCGGGCTAGACTGTTCCCATGAGGCACAGGGTCAGACTGATTTGCATATGGCCATGTCTGAACTGGGGTGGTGGAGTGAGCTAAAGAATGATGATGGATTAAACCCAGATCAGTTGACTGGGGTTGAGTGTTTGATTTGCTCAAGCGCTCCGTCCATCATCCCCTTTGGTATCGCTTTGTTCGCCCTAAGTTGGCAGGGTATGCCCAGACGTGGGTCCCTTGCTCCCTTTGCCACTGGATTCAAGCTAGCCCGGCTGATGACGACTGAATAGCCAGAAACCGGTCCCAGGATGCTTGTTTCCGGTCCAGGGAAGACATGGCTTGGCAGTTCGAGCTGGACTGTTCCCATGAGGCACAGGGTCAGACTGATTTGTATATGGCCATGTCTGAACTGGGTGGTGGAGTGAGCTAAAGAATGATGATGGATTAAACCCAGATCAGTTGACTGGGGGTGAGAGTTTGATTTGCTCAAGCGCTCCGTCCATCATCCCCTTTGGTATCGCTTTGTTCGCCCTAAGTTGGCAGGGTATGCCCAGACGTGGGTCCCTTGATCACTTTGCCACTGGATTCAAGCTAGCCTGGCTGATGACGGCTGAATAGCCAGAAACCGGTCCCAGGATGCTTGTTTGCGGTCCAGGGAAGACATGGCTTGGCAGTTCGGGCTGGACTGTTCCCATGAGGCACAGGGTCAGACTGATTTGCATATGACCATGTCTGAACTGGGGTGGTGGAGTGAGCTAAAGAATGATGATGGATTAAACCCAGATCAGTTGACTGGGGTTGAGTGTTTGATTTGCTCAAGCGCTCCGTCCATCATCCCCTTTGGTATCGCTTTGTTCGCCCTAAGTTGGCAGGGTATGCCCAGACGTGGGTCCCTTGCTCCCTTTGCCACTGGATTCAAGCTAGCCCGGCTGATGACGACTGAATAGCCAGAAACCGGTCACAGGATGCTTGTTTCCGGTCCAGGGAAGACATGGCTTGGCAGTTCGAGCTGGACTGTTCCCATGAGGCACAGGGTCAGACTGATTTGTATATGGCCATGTCTGAACTGGGTGGTGGAGTGAGCTAAAGAATGATGATGGATTAAACCCAGATCAGTTGACTGGGGGTGAGAGTTTGATTTGCTCAAGCGCTCCGTCCATCATCCCCTTTGGTATCGCTTTGTTCGCCCTAAGTTGGCAGGGTATGCCCAGACGTGGGTCCCTTTATCACTTTGCCACTGGATTCAAGCTAGCCTGGCTGATGACGGCTGAATAGCCAGAAACCGGTCCCAGGATGCTTGTTTGCGGTCCAGGGAAGACATGGCTTGGCAGTTCGGGCTGGACTGTTCCCATGAGGCACAGGGTCAGACTGATTTGCATATGACCATGTCTGAACTGGGGTGGTGGAGTGAGCTAAAGAATGATGATGGATTAAACCCGGATCAGTTGACTGGGGGTGAGTGTTTGATTTGCTCAAGCGCTCCGTCCATCATCCCCTTTGGTATCGCTTTGTTCGCCCTAAGTTGGCAGGGTATGCCCAGACGTGGGTCCCTTGCTCACTTTGCCACTGGATTCAAGCTAGCCTGGCTGATGATGGCTGAATAGCCAGAAACCGGTCCCAGGATGCTTGTTTCCGGTCCAGGGAAGACATGGCTTGGCAGTTCGGGCTGGACTGTTCCCATGAGGCACAGGGTCAGACTTATTTGCATATGGCCATGTCTGAACTGGGGTGGTGGAGTGAGCTAAAGAATGATGATGGATTAAACCCAGATCAGTTGACTGGGGGTGAGTGTTTGATTTGCTCAAGCGCTCCGTCCATCATCCCATTTGGTATCGCTTTGTTCGCCCTAAGTTGGCAGGGTATGCCCAGACGTGGGTCCCTTGCTCACTTTGCCACTGGATTCAAGCTAGCCTGGCTGATGACGGCTGAATAGCCAGAAACCGGTCCCAGGATGCTTGTTTCCGGTCCAGGGAAGACATGGCTTGGCAGTTCGGGCTGGACTGTTCCCATGAGGCACAGGGTCAGACTGATTTGCATATGGCCATGTCTGAACTGGGGTGGTGGAGTGAGCTAAAGAATGATGATGGATTAAACCCAGATCAGTTGACTGGGGGTGAGTGTTTGATTTGCTCAAGCGCTCCGTCCATCATCCCCTTTGGTATCGCTTTGTTCGCCCTAAGTTGGCAGGGCATGCCCAGACATGGGTCCCTTGCTCACTTTGCCACTGGATTCAAGCTAGCCTGGCTGATGACGGCTGAATAGCAGAATCCGGTCCCAGGATGCTTGTTTCCGGTCCAGGGAAGACATGGCTTGGCAGTTCGGGCTGGACTGTTCCCATGAGGCACAGGGTCAGACTGATTTGCATATGACCATGTCTGAACTGGGGTGGTGGAGTGAGCTAAAGAATGATGATGGATTAAACCCAGATCAGTTGAGTGGGGGTGAGTGTTTGATTTGCTCAAGCGCTCCGTCCATCATCCCCTTTGGTATCGCTTTGTTCGCCCTAAGTTGGCAGGGTATGCCCAGACGTGGGTCCCTTGCTCACTTTGCCACTGGATTCAAGCTAGCCTGGCTGATGACGGCTGAATAGCCAGAAACCGGTCCCAGGATGCTTGTTTCCGGTCCAGGGAAGACATGGCTTGGCAGTTCGGGCTGGACTGTTCCCATGAGGCACAGGGTCAGACTGATTTGCATATGGCATGTCTGAACTGGGGTGGTGGAGTGAGCTAAAGAATGATGATGGATTAAACCCAGATCAGTTGACTGGGGGTGAGTGTTTGATTTGCTCAAGCGCTCCGTCCATCATCCCCTTTGGTATCGCTTTGTTCGCCCTAAGTTGGCAGGGTATGCCCAGACGTGGGTCCCTTGCTCACTTTGCCACTGGATTCAAGCTAGCCTGGCTGATGACGGCTGAATAGCCAGAAACCGGTCCCAGGATGCTTGTTTCCGGTCCAGGGAAGACATGGCTTGGCAGTTTGGGCTGGACTGTTCCCATGAGGCACAGGGTCAGACTGATTTGCATATGGCCATGTCTGAACTGGGGTGGTGGAGTGAGCTAAAGAATGATGATGGATTAAACCCAGATCAGTTGACTGGGGGTGAGTGTTTGATTGGCTCAAACGTTCCGTTCATCATCCCCTTTTGTATCGCTTTGTTCGCCCTAAGTTGGCGGGGGTATGCCCAGACGTGGGTCCCTTGCTCACTTTGCCACTGGATTCAAGCAAGCCTGGCTGATGACGGCTGGAATGCCAGAAACCGGTCCTAGGATGCTTGTTTCCGGTCCAGGGAAGACATGGCTTGGCAGTTCGTGCTGGACTGTTCCCATGAGGCACAGGGTCAGACTGATTTGCATATGGCCATGTCTGAACTGGGGTGGTGGAGTGAGCTAAAGAATGATGATGGATTAAACCCAGATCAGTTGACTGGGGGTGAGTGTTTGATTTGCTCAAGCGCTCCGTCCATCATCCGCTTTGTTCGCCCTAAGTTGGCAGGGTATGCCCAGACGTGGGTCCCTTGCTCACTTTGCCACTGGATTCAAGCTAGCCTGGCTGATGACGGCTGAATAGCCAGAAACCGGTCCCAGGATGCTTGTTTCCGGTCCAGGGAAGACATGGCTTGGCAGTTCGGGCTAGACTGTTCCCATGAGGCACAGGGTCAGACTGATTTGCATATGGCCATGTCTGAACTGGGGTGGTGGAGTGAGCTAAAGAATGATGATGGATTAAACCCAGATCAGTTGACTGGGGTTGAGTGTTTGATTTGCTCAAGCGCTCCGTCCATCATCCCCTTTGGTATCGCTTTGTTCGCCCTAAGTTGGCAGGGTATGCCCAGACGTGGGTCCCTTGCTCCCTTTGCCACTGGATTCAAGCTAGCCCGGCTGATGACGACTGAATAGCCAGAAACCGGTCCCAGGATGCTTGTTTCCGGTCCAGGGAAGACATGGCTTGGCAGTTCGAGCTGGACTGTTCCCATGAGGCACAGGGTCAGACTGATTTGTATATGGCCATGTCTGAACTGGGTGGTGGAGTGAGCTAAAGAATGATGATGGATTAAACCCAGATCAGTTGACTGGGGGTGAGAGTTTGATTTGCTCAAGCGCTCCGTCCATCATCCCCTTTGGTATCGCTTTGTTCGCCCTAAGTTGGCAGGGTATGCCCAGACGTGGGTCCCTTGATCACTTTGCCACTGGATTCAAGCTAGCCTGGCTGATGACGGCTGAATAGCCAGAAACCGGTCCCAGGATGCTTGTTTCCGGTCCAGGGAAGACATGGCTTGGCAGTTCAGGCTGGACTGGTCCCATGAGGCACAGGGTCAGACTGATTTGCATATGGCCATGTCTGAACTGGGGTGGTGGAGTGAGCTAAAGAATGATGATGGATTAAACCCAGATCAGTTGACTGGGGGTGAGTGTTTGATTTGCTCAAGCGCTCCGTCCATCATCCGCTTTGTTCGCCCTAAGTTGGCAGGGTATGCCCAGACGTGGGTCCCTTGCTCACTTTGCCACTGGATTCAAGCTAGCCTGGCTGATGACGGCTGAATAGCCAGAAACCGGTCACAGGATGCTTGTTTCCGGTCCAGGGAAGACATGGCTTGGCAGTTCGGGCTGGACTGTTCCCATGAGGCACAGGGTCAGACTGATTTGCATATGGCCATGTCTGAACTGGGGTGGTGGAGTGAGCTAAAGAATGATGATGGATTAAACCCAGATCAGTTGACTGGGGGTGAGAGTTTGATTTGCTCAAGCGCTCCGTCCATCATCCCCTTTGGTATCGCTTTGTTTGCCCTAAGTTGGCAGGGTATGCCCAGACGTGGGTCCCTTGCTCACTTTGCCTCTGGATTCAAGCTAGCCTGGCTGATGACGGCTGAATAGCCAGAAACCGGTCCCAGGATGCTTGTTTCCGGTCCAGGGAAGACATGGCTTGGCAGTTCGGGCTGGACTGTTCCCATGAGGCACAGGGTCAGACTGATTTGCATATGGCCATGTCTGAACTGGGGTGGTGGAGTGAGCTAAAGAATGATGATGGATTAAACCCAGATCAGTTGACTGGGGGTGAGTGTTTGATTTGCTCAAGCGCTCCGTCCATCATCCCCTTTGGTATCGCTTTGTTCGCCCTAAGTTGGCAGGGTATGCCCAGACGTGGGTCCCTTGCTCACTTTGCCACTGGATTCAAGCTAGCCTGGCTGATGACGGCTGAATAGCCAGAAACCGGTCCCAGGATGCTTGTTTCCGGTCCAGGGAAGACATGGCTTGGCAGTTCGGGCTGGACTGTTCCCATGAGGCACAGGGTCAGACTGATTTGCATATGGCCATGTCTGAACTGGGGTGGTGGAGTGAGCTAAAGAATGATGATGGATTAAACCCAGATCAGTTGACTGGGGGTGAGTGTTTGATTTGCTCAAGCGCTCCGTCCATCATCCCCTTTGGTATCGGACTAGAATCACACAGGCCTCCTCCAAGTCTTCTTCCTTCTTCTTTTGATCCTTCTCTGTCTCTGGTCCTGCAGTTTCCCCTGGTCGGGTTCCCATTCCTCATTTTCTGGGATCTTCCGGTTTGCCTGGCCCTCCTTCTGTCTATGCCTCCTTGGCCCTGGACATCCTGGTACTGGCCTCATGGGTATTGTGATCCTGGTTCTAGTCATTCCTGGCCCTGGTCTTCCGGGCCCTGCTCCTTCCTGGTGCTTTCTTGTCCTTGCCTTTCCTGGTATTGTCCTTCATGGTCATCATGACACTGGTTCACTTGTTCTGCCCCTTCCCCCCGATCCTCCTTAACCTGGGGGCCTGAGAACAGGTGGGAATGGATACAGGATTCATGGGACACAGATTTGTCTGTTTGAGTGTGGTAGAAGAGAGTCAGGAGATGGGGCAGGGAAGAGAGAAAAGCAGTAACCAAGCACTGACATGGAGAGTGTTGAGAAGGAAATCTGTGTTGATGATTTTGATGTAGAGACAAGGGGAGGGACATGAAAAGATCAGGAGACAAGGATGGAGGAAGAAGACATGGAGGACTCACATGGTTTAACCATATATCTATATATCATATATCTGTATATCTGCAGTCTAATCAGTGGGCAAGGCAATGCTAGCCTTCAGGTCCTAACCCGAAAAGCAAACAAGCTTGCATATTCTCTCAACTATGACACACAGAATCCAGAAGGAAGCATAAGACAGCAGCCTTCTACATTAAGAAGTGTACTTAAACAATGTGCTGCAATACATGTTGTTTATTAATATTATGTGAACATGCTTATTAGCAGGGACACTTCCACTGACATGTTTTCTACTCAATTTCATGTTTATCAGTAAATACTGTCGGTTATATGAGCCTTTTAGCCAAACAGATTCAAAAGTAGAATTCATTTGACAAAAATGCTTAATAGTAGAAGGAATACATGAACTACAAGAAAAATACCTGGCATTGATGCATCTAAAGTTATAAAATTCAGGAAGCAGCTGAGGTCATTTAGAATATAAGAGTAAATAAAATCCTTCACTTCAGGGAGAGACAGGAAAGGGGACAGGAGAGGAGTTATTACGGTATGAAATGGCCATCAGGAGCATAAGTAACCGACTATGGTGCTAAATGGCTTTTTTACAGTGTTGCAGATTTTACCAATTGTTTACTTATGGAAGGCCAAAACTAGGACACTTTTCTGTGTTCTGTATGTAGCATTGGGAAGTGAGCTGGGAGGGGGATAAAGAACCTCCAGTGTGGGGCGTAGACATCCCTCTACCCAGCTTGGTGTATTATTGTATTTTCTCTGGTTGATCCCCTTCCTTACAACCAATGATAATGGAGTTCTTTGCTATCTCCCGCTCAGCCATGTCTTCAGGCTCCACTCCTAATCCCCTTTCAGGCATCCTAATGTTGTATTCTGGAGAGACTCCAATGACGAGTGTCATGTGTCTTATGGAACATTTGTTATTGTGAATTGCTCTTGTCTCTAAGTTGGACCACTTCCTACTTTTCTTCTAATGCTCGAACGTCCCTTCTGGAATACCTCCAGGGCGACCACCTCACCACTTGGGTATCTGTGAAATGGTGGAGCCTCCTTGTTTAGTGGCCTGCTTCTAATTGGAGCTCTGACTGTGGCCTCTATCATCGGAGTATTTTATTAGAAATTTGTTCTTAATGCTGCAATGAAAGATTTGATATCCAGTTCTTTAATCAAGAGTGGTGGAATTGTGATTTTAGGAGGATACACTGTTAGTACTCTTTGTTCTAATCTTTTTGCTTTCCTCTGGGACTTTGAGTTGAATATTTGTCATAAGACGTGTTGTCAACTTTTCATTCGCTGATCATCTTGGCCCTGGACTTGTACCCTTTGGTGGTTTCTTGCCAAATTTTGCTGCTTTCTTTGCTTGAACCTCCACTAAAAAGATCTAACGCTCATTGACTGACCGGCCTCATGCATTTTAAGGCACTTCATGTAGGACAAATCTCATTTTCGTAAGTCATAGCCTAACAACGAGATCTACATTGGCCAACGCCGCAAAAAAACAGGAGTAACCGGAAAGGGAGGAGGAGGACGAGGGGCTGTTTTAAAGCATTAGAGTTTTAATAGTACAGCTGATCATTGGGAGCTAAAGTTGTCCAGGTGAGAAAGTTGAGGCTCAGAGGATAAAGATGGCAGAGGGGATTTCAGTGTCCTCAGAATAGAAGCCCTTTCCATACTGTGATAGTACCATGTGAACTCAAAGGCCAAAGTTAGGAGCACATGGCATATTTTACAGATCAAAAGAAGAAGCTCAGCTACAACGGGTGGGAATTGCACTAGTGGTAGAAGGAAAGAACAAATTCATTAATGGATGGGGAAGCATGACTGCTGTCCTGGTTCTCAAGAGTTAGGAGCAAAGAGGTTTCCAGTAACACTCAATGGTTGATTCGTAGAAGTCCTGCAGAATCACAGACTGGAATGAGTGTGGAAAATGGGTTCAGAGCCATCTGGTAGCCGGCTGAAAAGCAAATAAGGCCTTTGCAGAGAGGTATAATGTGCTGAACCTGGGTCGTCCTGTTATGGCTTCCGAAGAGACCTCTGAGGTGGATGATAAGAGGGCAGTAATTAACCCTGTGGCCCCTGTCCCACGGGCAATGCCTGCTTCCACATGGGATGTCGTATCATAGCCTAAGGCAAAGTAACAAGAACAATTGATGGACAGAATGCAGAACAATGTCATACATTCATCCCAGTACAGAGATCTGGGCCTAAATTCATCGTTTTTTTGCTCACCATGCCATTCCAGTTTGAACCCAGCCATATACAAATCAGTCTTGACCCTGAGCCCAATGGGAACAGACAAGTACTGGAGTGAATGTATGACATTGTTCTGCATTCTGTCCATTTGTTTTTGCATTTGTCACCCCGAGTAGGATGGGTATGCCCAGACGTGGGTCCCGTGCTCTCCATGCCACTGGAGTCAAGCAATCCTGGCTGATGAGGGGTGAAACCCCAAAACCGGTCCTAGGATGCTTGTTCCAGTCCAGAGAGGACCTGGCCTGGCAGTTCGGGCTGGACTGTTCCCATTGGGTACAGGGTCAAGACTGATTTGCATATGGCTGGGTTCAAACTGGAATGTCATGGTGAGCAAAAAAACGATGGATTTAGGCCCAGATCTCTGTACTGGGGTGAATGTATGACATTGTTCCGCATTCTGTCCATCAATTGTTGGATTTGCATTTGTCAACCCGAGTGGGACGGGTATGCCCAGACGTGGCTCCCGTGCTCTCCATGCCACTGGAGTCAAGCAATCCTGGCTGATGAGGGGTGAAGCCCCAAAACCGGTCCTAGGATGCTTGTTTCCAGTCCAGGGAGGACCTGGCCTGGCAGTTCGGGCTGGACTGTTCCCATTGGGCACAGCGTAAAGACTGATTTGCATATGGCTGTGTTCAAACTGGAATGTCATGGTGAGCAAAAAAACAATGGATTTAGGCCCAGATCTCTGTACTGGGGTGAATGTATGACATTGTTCCACATTCTGTCCATCAATTGTTGGTTTCGCATTTGTCACCCCGAGTGGGACGGGTATGTCCAGACGTGGGTCCCGTGCTTTCCATGCCACTGGAGTCAAGCAATACTGGCTGATGAGGGGTGAAACCCCAAAACCGGTCCTAGGATGCTTGTTTCCAGTCCAGGGAGGAACTGGCCTGGCAGTTCGGGCTGGACTGTTCCCATTGGGTACAGGGTCAAGACTGATTTGCATATGGCTGGGTTCAAACTGGAATGTCATGGTGAGCAAAAAAACGATGGATATAGGCCCAGATCTCTGTACTGGGGTGAATGTATGACATTGTTCTGCATTCTGTCCATCAATTGTTGTTTTTGCATTTGTCGCCCCGAGTGGGACGGGTATGCCCAGACGTGGGTCCCGTGCTCTCCATGCCACTGGAGTCAAGCTATCCTGGCTGAAGAGGGATGAAACCCCAAAACCGGTCCTAGGATGCTTGTTTCCAGTCCAGGGAGGACCTGGCCTGGCAGTTCGGGCTGGACTGTTCCCATTGGGCACAGGGTCAAGACTGATTTGCATGTGGCTGGTTTCAAACTAGAATGTCATGGTGAGCAAAGAAACAATGGATTTAGGACCAGATCTCTGTACTGGGGTGAATATATGACATTGTTCTGCATTCTGTCCATCAATTGTTGTTTTTGCATTTGTCACCCGAGTGGGACGGATATGCCCAGACGTGGGTCCCGTGCTCTCCATGCCACTGGAGTCAAGCAATCCTGGCTGATGAGGGGTGAAACCCCAAAACCGGTCCGGGGATGCTTGTTTCCAGTCCAGGGAGGAACTGGCCTGGCAGTTCGGGCTGGACTGTTCCCATTGGGTACAGGGTCAAGACTGATTTGCATATGGCTGGGTTCAAAGTGGAATGTCATGGTGAGCCAAAAAACGATGAATATAGGCCCAGATCTCTGTACTGGGGTGAATGTATGACATTGTTCTGCATTCTGTCCATCAATTGTTGTTTTTGCATTTGTCACCCCGAGTGGGACGGGTATGCCCAGACAGGGGTCCCGTGCTCTCCATGCCACTGGAGTCAAGATATCCTGGCTGATGAGGGGTGGAACCCCGAAACCGGTCCTAGGATGCTTGTTTCTAGTCCAGGGAAGACCTGGTCTGGCAGTTGGGGCTGGACTTTTCCCATTGGGTACAGGGTCAAGACTGATTTGCATATGGCTGGTTTCAAACTGGAATGGCATGGTGAGCAAAAAAACAACGGATTTAGGCCCAGATCTCTGTACTGGGGTGAGTGTATGACATTGTTCTGCATTCTGTCCATCAATTTTTGTTTTTGCATTTGTAACCCGAGTGGGACGGGTATGGCCAGACGTGGGTGCCGTGCTCTCCATGCCACTGGAGTCAAGCTATCCTGGCTGATGAGGGGTGAAACCCCGAAACCGGTCCTAAGATGCTTGTTTCCAGTCCAGGGAGGAACTGGCCTGGCAGTTCGGGCTGGACTGTTCCCATCGGGTACAGGGTCAAGACTGATTTGCATATGGCTGGGTTCAAACTGGAATGGCATGGTGAGCAAAAAAACAATGGACTTAGGCCCAGATCTCTGTACTGGGGTGAATGTATGACATTGTTCGGCATTCTGTCCATCAATTGTTGTTTTTACATTTGTCACCCCGAGTGGGACGGGTATGCCCAGACAGGGGTCCCGTGCTCTCCATGCCACTGGAGTCAAGCTATCCTGGCTGACGAGGGGTGAAACCCCGAAACCGGTCCTAGGATGCTCGTTTCTAGTCCAGGGAGGACCTGGCCTGGCAGTTCGGGCTGGAATTTTCCCATTGGGAGCAGGGTCAAGACTGATTTGCATATGGCTGGGTTCAAACTGGAATGGCATGGTGAGGAAAAAAACGATGGATTTAGGCCCAGATCTCTGTACTGGGGTGAATGTATGACATTGTTCTGCATTGAGTCCATCAATTGTTGTTTTTGCATTTGTCAACCCGAGTGGGACGGGTATGCCCAGACGTGGGTCCTGTGCTCTCCATGCCACTAGAGTCAAGCTATCCTGGCTGAAGAGGGGTGAAACCCCGAAACCGGTCCTAGGATGCTTGTTTCCAGTCCAGGGAGGACCTGCCCTGGCAGTTCGGGCTGAACTGTTCCCATTGGGTACAGGGTCAAGACTGATTTGCATATGACTGGGTTCAAACTGGAATGGCATGGTGAGCAAAAACAATCGATGGATTTAAGCCCAGATCTCTGTACTGGGGTGAATGTATGACATTGTTCTGCATTCTGTCCATCAATTGTTGTTTTTGCATTTGTCCCCCTTAGTGGGACGGGTATGCCCAGACGTGGGTCCCGTGCTCTCCATGCCTCCGGAGTCAAGCTATCCTGGCTGATGAGGGGTGAAACTCCGAAACCGGTCCTAGGATGCTTGTTTCTAGTCCAGGGAGGACCTGGCCTGGCAGTTCGGGCTGGACTGTTCCCATTGGGTACAGGGTCGAGATAAATTTGCATATGGCTGGGTTCAAACTGGAACGGCATGGTGAGCAAAAAAACGATGGATTTAGGCCCAGATCTCTGTACTGGGGTGAATGTATGACATTGTTCTGCATTCTGTCCATCAATTGTTGTTTTTGCATTTGTCACCCCGAATGGGACGGGTATGCCCAGTCGTGGGTCCCGTGATCTCCATGCCACTGGAGTCAAGCTATCCTGGCTGAAGAGGGATGAAACACGAAACCGGTCCTAGGATGCTTGTTTCCAGTCCAGGGAGGATCTCGCCTGGGAGTTCGGGCTGGACTTTTCCCATTGGGCACAGGGTCAAGACTGATTTGCATATGGCTGGGTTCAAACTGGAATGGCATGGTGAGCAAAAAAACAATGGATTTAGCTCAGATCTCTGTCCTGGGGTGAATGTATGACATTGTTCTGCATTCTGTCCATCAATTGCTGTTTTTGCATTTGTCACCCCGAGTGGCACGGGTATGCCCAGACGTGGGTCCCTTGCTCTCCATGCCACTGGAGTGAAGCGATCCTGGCTGATGAGGGTGAAAAACCAAAACCGGTCCTAGGATGCTTGTTCCAGTCCAGAGAGGACCTGGCCTGGCAGTTCGGGCTGGACTGTTCCCATTGGGTACAGGGTCAAGACTGATTTGCATATGGCTGGGTTCAAACTGGAATGTCATGGTGAGCAAAAAACGATGGATTTAGGCCCAGATCTCTGTACTGGGGTGAATGTATGACATTGTTCTGCATTCTGTCCATCAATTGTTGTTTTTGCATTTGTCACCCCGAGTGGGACGGGTATGCCCAGACGTGGGTCCCGTGCTCTCCATGCCACTGGAGTCAAGCTATTCTGGCTGATGAGGGGTGAAACCCCGAAACCGGTCCTAGGATCCTTGTTTCCAGTCCAGGGAGGACCTGGCCTGGCAGTTCGCGCTGAACTGTTCCCACTGGGTACCGGGTCAAGACTGATTTGCATATGGCTGGGGTCAAACTGGAATGGCATGGTGAGCAAAAAAAATCGATGGATTTAGGCCCAGATCTCTGTACTGGGGTGCATGTATTACATTGTTCTGCATTCTGTTGTATCAATTGTTGTTTTTGCATTTGTCACCCCGAGTGGGACGGGTATGCCCAGACGTGGGTCCCGTGCTCTCCATGCCTCTGGAGTCAAGCTATCCTGGCTGATGAGGGGTGAAACCCTGAAACCGGTGTTCGGATGCTTGTTTCTAGTCCAGGGAGGACCTGGCCTGGCAGTTCGGGCTGGACTGTTCCCATTGGGTACAGGGTCAAGACTGATTTGAATATGGCTGGGTTCAAACTGGAATGGCGTGGTGAGCAAAAAAACGATGGATTTAGGCCCAGATCTCTGTACTGGGGTGAATGTATGACATTGTTCTGCATTCTGTCCATCAATTGTTGTTTTTGCATTTGTCACCCCGAGTGGGACGGGTATGCCCAGACGTGGGTCCCATGCTCTCCATGCCACTGGAGTCAAGCTATCCTGGCTGATGAGGGGTGAAACCCCTAAACCGGTCCTAGGATGCTTGTTTCCAGTAACACTCAATGGTTGATTTGTAGAAGTCCTTCAGAATCACAGACTGGAATGAGTGTGGAAAATGGGTTCAGAGCCATCTGGTAGCCGGCTGAATAGCAAATAAGGCCTTTGCAGAGAGGTATAATGTGCCGAACCTGGGTCGTCCTGTTATGGCTTCCGAAGAGACCTCTGAGGTGGATGATAAGAGGGCAGTAATTAACCCTGTGGCCCCTGTTCCACGGGCAATGTCTGCTTCCACATGGGCCTAAGGCAAAGTAACAAGAACAATTGATGGACAGAATGCAGAACAATGTCATACATTCAGCCCAGTACAGAGATCTGGGCCTAAATCCATCGTATTTTTGCTCACCATGCCATTCCAGTTTGAACCCAGCCATATGCAAATCAGTCTTGACCTTGAGCCCAATGGGAACAGTCCAGTACTGGAGTGAATGTATGACATTGTTCTGCATTCTGCCCATTGGTTTTTGCATTTGTCACCCCGAGTGGGACGGGTATGCTCAGACGTGTGTCCCGTGCTCTCCATGCCACTGGAGTCAAGCAATCCTGGCTGATGAGGGGTGAAACCCCAAAACCGGTCCTAGGATGCTTGTTTCCAGTCCAGGGAGGAACTGGCTTGGCAGTTCGGACTGGACTGTTCCCATTGGGTACAGGGTCAAGACTGATTTGCATATGGCTGGGTTCAAATTGGAATGTCATGGTGAGCAAAAAAACGATGGATATAGGTCCAGATCTCTGTACTGGGGTGAATGTATGACATTGTTCTGCATTCTGTCCATCAATTGTTGTTTTTGCATTTGTCACCCCGAGTGGGACGGGTATGCCCAGACAGGGGTCCCGTGCTCTCCATGCCACTGGAGTCAAGCTATCCTGGCTGATGAGGGGTGAAACCCCGAAACCGGTCCTAGGATGCTTGTTTCCAGTAACACTCAATGGTTGATTTGTAGAAGTCCTGCAGAATCATAGAGTGGAATGAGTGTGGAAAATGGGTTCAGAGCCATCTGGTAGCCGGCTGAATAGCAAATAAGGCCTTTGCAGAGAGGTATAATGTGCCGAACCTAGGTCGTCCTCTTATGGCTTCCGAAGAGACCTCTGAGGTGGATGATAAGAGGGCAGTGATTAACCCTGTGGCCACTGTTCGACGGGCAATGCCTGCTTCCAGATGGGCCTAAGGCATAGTAACAAGAACAATTGATGGACAGAATGCAGAACAATGTCATACATTCACCCCAGTACAGAGATCTGGGCCTAAATTGATCGTATTTTTGCTCACCATGCCATTCCAGTTTGAACCCAGCCATATGCAAATCAGTCTTGACCTTGAGCCCAATGGGAACAGTCCAGTACTGGAGTGAATGTATGACATTGTTCTGCATTCTGCCCATTGGTTTTTGCATTTGTCACCCCGAGTGGGACGGGTATGCCCAGACGTGGGTCCCGTGCTCTCCATGCCACTGGAGTCAACCAATCCTGGCTGATGAGGGGTGAAACCCCAAAACCGGTCCTAGGATGCTTGTTTCCAGTCCAGAGAGGACCTGGCCTGGCAGTTCGGGCTGGACTGTTCCCATTGGGCACACGGTCAAGACTGATTTGCATATGGCTGGGTTCAAACTGGAATGTCATAGTGTGCAAAAAACGATGGATTTAGGCCCAGATCTCTGTACTGGGGTGAATGTATGACATTGTTCCGCATTCTGTCCATCAATTTTTGGTTTTGCATTTGTCACCCCGAGTGTGACGGGTATGTCCAGACGTGGGACCCGTGCTCTCCATGCCACTGGTGTCAAGCAATCCTGGCTGATGAGGGGTGAAACCCGAAAACCGGTCCTAGGATGCTTGTTTCCAGTCCAGAGAGGACCTGGCCTGGCAGTTCGGGCTGGACTGTTCCCATTGGGTACAGGGTCAAGACTGATTTGACTATAGCTGGGTTCAAACTGGAATGTCATGGTGAGCAAAAAACGATGGATTTAGGCCCAGATCTCTGTACTGGGGTGAATGTATGACATTGTTCTGCATTCTGTCCATCAATTGTTGTTTTTGCATTTGTCACCCGAGTGGGACGGGTATGCCCAGACGTGGGTCCCGTGCTCTCCATGCCACTGGAGTCAAGCTATCCTGGCTGATGAGGGGTGAAACCCCGAAACCGGTCCTAGGATCCTTGTTTCCAGTCCAGGGAGGTCCTGGCCTGGCAGTTCGCGCTGAACTGTTCCCATTGGGTACAGGGTCAAGACTGATTTGCATATGGCTGGGGTCAAACTGGAATGGCATGGTGAGCAAAACAAATCGATGGATTTAGGCCCAGATCTCTGTACTGGGGTGAATGTATGACGTTGTTCTGCATTCTGTCGTATCAATTGTTGTTTTTGCATTTGTCACCCCGAGTGGGACGGGTATGCCCAGACATGGGTCCCGTGCTCTCCATGCCTCTGGAGTCAAGCTATCCTGGCTGATGAGGGGTGAAACCCCGGAACCGGTTCTAGGATGCTTGTTTCCAGTAACACTCAATGGTTGATTTGTAGAAGTCCTTCAGAATCACAGACTGGAATGAGTGTGGAAAATGGGTTCAGAGCCATCTGGTAGCCGGCTGAATAGCAAATAAGGCCTTTGCAGAGAGGTATAATGTGCCGAACCTGGGTCGTTCTGTTATGGCTTCCGAAGAGACCTCTGAGGTGGATGATAAGAGGGCAGTAATTAACCCTGTGGCCCCTGTCCCACCGGCAATGCCTGCTTCCACATGGGATGTGGTATCATAGCCTAAGGCAAAGTAACAAGAACAATTGATGGACAGAATGCAGAACAATGTTATACATTCATCCCAGTACAGAGATCTGGGCCTAAATCCATCGTTTTTGCTCACCATGCCATTCCAGTTTGAACCCAGCCAAATGCAAATCAGTCTTGACCCTGAGCCCAATGGGGACAGTCCAGTACTGGAGTGAATGTATGACATTGTTCTGCATTCTGTCCATTTGTTTTTGCATTTGTCACCCCGAGTGGGACGGGTATGCCCAGACGTGGGTCCCGTGCTCTCCATGCCACTGGAGTCAAGCAATCCGGGTTGATGAGGGGTGAAACCCCAAAACCGGTCCTAGGATGCTTGTTTCCAGTCCAGGGAGGACCTGGCCTGGCAGTTCGGGCTGGACTGTTCCCATTGGGCACAGGGTCAAGACTGATTTGCATATGGCTGGGTTCAAACTGGAATGTCATGGTGTGCAAAAAAACAATGGATTTAGGCCCAGATCTCTGTACTGGGGTGAATGTATGACATTGTTCTGCATTCTGTCCATCAATTGTTGTTTTTGCATTTGTCACCCCGAGTGGGACGGGTATGCCCAGACAGGGGTCCCGTGCTCTCCATGCCACTGGAGTCAAGCAATCCTGGTTGATGAGGGGTGAAACCCCAAAACCGGTCCTAGGATGCTTGTTTCCAGTCCAGAGAGGACCTGGCCTGGCAGTTCGGGCTGGACTATTCCCATTGGGTACAGGGTCAAGACTGATTTGCATATGGCTGGGTTCAAACTGGAATGTCATGGTGAGCAAAAAAACGATGGATTTAGGCCCAGATCTCTGTACTGGGGTGAATGTATGACATTGTTCTGCATTCTGTCCATCAATTGTTGTTTTTGCATTTGTCACCCCGAGTGGGACGGGTATGCCCAGACGTGGGTCCCGTGCTCTCCATGCCACTGGAGTCAAGCTATCCTGGCTGATGAGGGGTGAAACCCCGAAACCGGTCCTCGGATCCTTGTTTCCAGTCCAGGGAGGTCCTGGCCTGGCAGTTCGCGCTGAACTGTTCCCATTGGGTACAGGGTCAAGACTGATTTGCATATGGCTGGGGTCAAACTGGAATGGCATGGTGAGCAAAACAAATCGATGGATTTAGGCCCAGATCTCTGTACTGGGGTGAATGTATGACATTGTTCTGCATTCTGTCGTATCAATTGTTGTTTTTGCATTTGTCACCCCGAGTGGGACGGGTATGCCCAGACGTGGGTCCCGTGCTCTCCATGCCTCTGGAGTCAAGCTATCCTGGCTGATGAGGGGTGAAACCCGAAACCGGTTCTAGGATGCTTGTTTCCAGTAACACTCAATGGTTGATTTGTAGAAGTCCTTCAGAATCACAGACTGGAATGAGTGTGGAAAATGGATTCAGAGCCATCTGGCAGCCGGCTGAATAGCAAATAAGGCCTTTGCAGAGAGGTATAATGTGCCGAACCTGGGTCGTCCTGTTATGGCTTCCGAAGAGACCTCTGAAGTGGATGATAAGAGGGCAGTAATTAACCCTGTGGCCCCTGTCCCACCGGCAATGGCTGCTTCCACATGGGATGTGGTATCATAGCCTAAGGCAAAGTAACAAGAACAATTGATGGACAGAATGCAGAACAATGTCATACATTCATCCCAGTACAGAGATCTGGGCCTAAATCCATCGTTTTTTTGCTCACCATGCCATTCCAGTTTGAACCCAGCCATATGCAAATCAGTCTTGACCCTGAGCCCAATGGGGACAGTCCAGTACTGGAGTGAATGTATGACATTGTTCTGCATTCTGTCCATTTGTTTTTGCATTTGTCACCCCGAGTGGGACGGGTATGCCCAGACGTGGGTCCCGTGCTCTCCATGCCACTGGAGTCAAGCAATCCGGGTTGATGAGGGGTGAAACCCCAAAACCGGTCCTAGGATGCTTGTTTCCAGTCCAGGGAGGACCTGGCCTGGCAGTTCGGGCTGGACTGTTCCCATTGGGCACAGGGTCAAGACTGATTTGCATATGGCTGGGTTCAAACTGGAATGTCATGGTGAGCAAAAAAACAATGGATTTAGGCCCAGATCTCTGTACTGGGGTGAATGTATGACATTGTTCTGCATTGTGTCCATCAATTGTTGTTTTTGCATTTGTCACCCCGAGTGGGACGGGTATGCCCAGACGTGGGTCCCGTGCTCTCCATGCCACTGGAGTCAAGCAATCCTGGCTGATGAGGGTGAAACCCCAAAACCGGTCATAGGATGCTTGTTTCCAGTCCAGGGAGGAACTGGCCTGGCAGTTGGGCTGGACTGTTCCCATTGGGTACAGGGTCAAGACTGATTTGCATATGGCTAGGTTCAAACTGGAATGTCATAGTGTGCAAAAAAACGATGGATTTAGGCCCAGATCTCTGTACTGGGGTGAATGTATGACATTGTTCCGCATTCTGTCCATCAATTTTTGGTTTTGCATTTGTCACCCCGAGTGTGACGGGTATGTCCAGACGTGGGACCCGTGCTCTCCATGCCACTGGAGTCAAGCAATCCTGGCTGATGAGGGGTGAAACCCGAAAACCGGTCCTAGGATGCTTGTTTCCAGTCCAGAGAGGACCTGGCCTGGCAGTTCGGGCTGGACTGTTCCCATTGGGTACAGGGTCAAGACTGATTTGCATATGGCTGGGTTCAAACTGGAATGTCATGGTGAGCAAAAAAACGATGGATTTAGGCCCAGATCTCTGTACTGGGGTGAATGTATGACATTGTTCTGCATTCTGTCCATCAATTGTTGTTTTGCATTTGTCACCCCGAGTGGGACGGGTATGCCCAGACGTGGGTCCCGTGCTCTCCATGCCACTGGAGTCAAGCTATCCTGGCTGTTGAGGGGTGAAACCCCGAAACCGGTCCTAGGATCCTTGTTTCCAGTCCAGGGAGGTCCTGGCCTGGCAGTTCGCGCTGAACTGTTCCCATTGGGTACAGGGTCAAGACTGATTTGCATATGGCTGGGGTCAAACTGGAATGGCATGGTGAGCAAAACAAATCGATGGATTTAGGCCCAGATCTCTGTACTGGGGTGAATGTATGACATTGTTCTGCATTCTGTCTTATCAATTGTTGTTTTTGCATTTGTCACTCCGAGTGGGACGGGTATGCCCAGACGTGGGTCCCGTGCTCTCCATGCCTCTGGAGTCAAGCTATCCTGGCTGATGAGGGGTGAAACCCCGAAACCGGTTCTAGGATGCTTGTTTCCAGTAACACTCAATGGTTGATTTGTAGAAGTCCTTCAGAATCACAGACTGGAATGAGTGTGGAAAATGGGTTCAGAGCCATCTGGTAGCCGGCTGAATAGCAAATAAGGCCTTTGCAGAGAGGTATAATGTGCCGAACCTGGGTCGTCCTGTTATGGCTTCCGAAGAGACCTCTGAGGTGGATGATAAGAGGGCAGTAATTAACCCTGTGGCCCCTGTCCCACCGGCAATGCCTGCTTCCACATGGGATGTGGTATCATAGCCTAAGGCAAAGTAACAAGAACAATTGATGGACAGAATGCAGAACAATGTTATACATTCATCCCAGTACAGAGATCTGGGCCTAAATCCATCGTTTTTTGCTCACCATGCCATTCCAGTTTGAACCCAGCCATATGCAAATCAGTCTTGACCCTGAGCCCAATGGGGACAGTCCAGTACTGGAGTGAATGTATGACATTGTTCTGCATTCTGTGCATTTGTTTTTGCATTTGTCACCCCGAGTGGGACGGGTATGCCCAGACGTGGGTCCCGTGCTCTCCATGCCACTGGAGTCAAGCAATCCGGGTTGATGAGGGGTGAAACCCCAAAACCGGTCCTAGGATGCTTGTTTCCAGTCCAGGGAGGACCTGGCCTGGCAGTTCGGGCTGGACTGTTCCCATTGGGCACAGGGTCAAGACTGATTTGCATATGGCTGTGTTCAAACTGGAATGTCATGGTGAGCAAAAAAACAATGGATTTAGGCCCAGATCTCTGTACTGGGGTGAATGTATGACATTGTTCTGCATTGTGTCCATCAATTGTTGTTTTTGCATTTGTCACCCCGAGTTGGACGGGTATGCCCAGACGTGGGTCCCGTGCTCCCCATGCCACTGGAGTCAAGCAATCCTGGCTGATGAGGGTGAAACCCCAAAACCGGTCATAGGATGCTTGTTTCCAGTCCAGAGAGGACCTGGCCTGGCAGTTCGGGCTGGACTGTTCCCATTGGGTACAGGGTCAAGACTGATTTGCATATGGCTGGGTTCAAACTGGAATGTCATGGTGAGCAAAAAAACGATGGATTTAGGCCCAGATCTCTGTACTGGGGTGAATGTATGACATTGTTCTGCATTCTGTCCATCAATAGTTGTTTTTGCATTTGTCACCCCGAGTGGGACGGGTATGCCCAGACAGGGGTCCCGTGCTCTCCATGCCACTGGAGTCAAGATATCCTGGCTGATGAGGGGTGAAACCCCGAAACCGGTCCTAGGATGCTTGTTTCTAGTCCAGGGACTACCTTGCCTGGCAGTTGGGGCTGGACTTTTCCCATTGGGTACAGGGTCAAGACTGATTTGCATATGGCTGGTTTCAAACTGGAATGGCATGGTGAGCAAAAAAACAACGGATTTAGGCCCAGATCTCTGTACTGGGGTGAGTGTATGACATTGTTCTGCATTCTGTCCATCAATTGTTGTTTTTGCATTTGTCACCCCGAGTGGGACGGGTATGCCCAGACGTGGGTTCCGTGCTCTCCATGCCACTGGAGTCAAGCTATCCTGGCTGATGAGAGGTGAAACCCCGAAACCGGTCCTAGGATCCTTGTTTCCAGTCCAGGGAGGTCCTGGCCTGGCAGTTCGCGCTGAACTGTTCCCATTGGGTACAGGGTCAAGACTGATTTGCATATGGCTGGGGTCAAACTGGAATGGCATGGTGAGCAAAACAAATCGATGGATTTAGGCCCAGATCTCTGTACTGGGGTGAATGTATGACATTGTTCTGCATTCTGTCGTATCAATTGTTGTTTTTGCATTTGTCACCCCGAGTGGGACGGGTATGCCCAGACGTGGGTCCCGTGCTCTCCATGCCTCTGGAGTCAAGCTATCCTAGCTGATGAGGGGTGAAACTCCGGATCCGGTTCTAGGATGCTTGTTTCCAGTAACACTCAATGGTTGATTTGTAGAAGTCCTGCAGAATCATAGAGTGGAATGAGTGTGGAAAATGGGTTCAGAGCCATCTGGTAGCCGGCTGAATAGCAAATAAGGCCTTTGCAGAGAGGTATAATGTGCCGAACCTAGGTCGTCCTCTTATGGCTTCCGAAGAGACCTCTGAGGTGGATGATAAGAGGGCAGTGATTAACCCTGTGGCCACTGTTCGACGGGCAATGCCTGCTTCCAGATGGGCCTAAGGCATAGTAACAAGAACAATTGATGGACAGAATGGAGAACAATGTCATACATTCACCCCAGTACAGAGATCTGGGCCTAAATTGATCGTATTTTTGCTCACCATGCCATTCCAGTTTGAACCCAGCCATATGCAAATCAGTCTTGACCTTGAGCCCAATGGGAACAGTCCAGTACTGGAGTGAATGTATGACATTGTTCTGCATTCTGCCCATTGGTTTTTGCATTTGTCACCCCGAGTGGGACGGGTATGCCCAGACGTGGGTCCCGTGCTCTCCATGCCACTGGAGTCAACCAATCCTGGCTGATGAGGGGTGAAACCCGAAAACCGGTCCTAGGATGCTTGTTTCCAGTCCAGAGAGGACCTGGCCTGGCAGTTCGGGCTGGACTGTTCCCATTGGGTACAGGGTCAAGACTGATTTGACTATAGCTGGGTTCAAACTGGAATGTCATGGTGAGCAAAAAAACGATGGATTTAGGCCCAGATCTCTGTACTGGGGTGAATGTATGACATTGTTCTGCATTCTGTCCATCAATTGTTGTTTTTGCATTTGTCACCCCGAGTGGGACGGGTATGCCCAGACGTGGGTCCCGTGCTCTCCATGCCACTGGAGTCAAGCTATCCTGGCTGATGAGGGGTGAAACCCCGAAACCGGTCCTAGGATCCTTGTTTCCAGTCCAGGGAGGTCCTGGCCTGGCAGTTCGCGCTGAACTGTTCCCATTGGGTACAGGGTCAAGACTGATTTGCATATGGCTGGGGTCAAACTGGAATGGCATGGTGAGCAAAACAAATCGATGGATTTAGGCCCAGATCTCTGTACTGGGGTGAATGTATGACATTGTTCTGCATTCTGTCGTATCAATTGTTGTTTTTGCATTTGTCACCCCGAGTGGGACGGGTATGCCCAGACATGGGTCCCGTGCTCTCCATGTCTCTGGAGTCAAGCTATCCTGGCTGATGAGGGGTGAAACCCCGGAACCGGTTCTAGGATGCTTGTTTCCAGTAACACTCAATGGTTGATTTGTAGAAGTCCTTCAGAATCACAGACTGGAATGAGTGTGGAAAATGGGTTCAGAGCCATCTGGTAGCCGGCTGAATAGCAAATAAGGCCTTTGCAGAGAGGTATAATGTGCCGAACCTGGGTCGTCCTGTTATGGCTTCCGAAGAGACCTCTGAGGTGGATGATAAGAGGGCAGTAATTAACCCTGTGGCCCCTGTCCCACCGGCAATGCCTGCTTCCACATGGGATGTGGTATCATAGCCTAAGGCAAAGTAACAAGAACAATTGATGGACAGAATGCAGAACAATGTTATACATTCATCCCAGTACAGAGATCTGGGCCTAAATCCATCGTTTTTTGCTCACCATGCCATTCCAGTTTGAACCCAGTCAAATGCAAATCAGTCTTGACCCTGAGCCCAATGGGGACAGTCCAGTACTGGAGTGAATGTATGACATTGTTCTGCATTCTGTCCATTTGTTTTTGCATTTGTCACCCCGAGTGGGACGGGTATGCCCAGACGTGGGTCCCGTGCTCTCCATGCCACTGGAGTCAAGCAATCCGGGTTGATGAGGGTGAAACCCCAAAACCGGTCCTAGGATGCTTGTTTCCAGTCCAGGGAGGACCTGGCCTGGCAGTTCGGGCTGGACTGTTCCCATTGGGCACAGGGTCAAGACTGATTTGCATATGGCTGGGTTCAAACTGGAATGTCATGGTGAGCAAAAAAACAATGGATTTAGGCCCAGATCTCTGTACTGGGGTGAATGTATGACATTGTTCTGCATTCTGTCGTATCAATTGTTGTTTTTGCATTTGTCACTCCGAGTGGGACGGGTATGCCCAGACGTGGGTCCCGTGCTCTCCATGCCACTGGAGTCAAGCTATCCTGGCTGTTGAGGGGTGAAACCCCGAAACCGGTCCTAGGATCCTTGTTTCCAGTCCAGGGAGGTCCTGGCCTGGCAGTTCGCGCTGAACTGTTCCCATTGGGTACAGGGTCAAGACTGATTTGCATATGGCTGGGGTCAAACTGGAATGGCATGGTGAGCAAAACAAATCAATGGATTTAGGCCCAGATCTCTGTACTGGGGTGAATGTATGACATTGTTCTGCATTCTGTCGTATCAATTGTTGTTTTTGCATTTGTCACTCCGAGTGGGACGGGTATGCCCAGACGTGGGTCCCGTGCTCTCCATGCCTCTGGAGTCAAGCTATCCTGGCTGATGAGGGTGAAACCCCGAAACCGGTTCTAGGATGCTTGTTTCCAGTAACACTCAATGGTTGATTTGTAGAAGTCCTTCAGAATCACAGACTGGAATGAGTGTGGAAAATGGGTTCAGAGCCATCTGGTAGCCGGCTGAATAGCAAATAAGGCCTTTGCAGAGAGGTATAATGTGCCGAACCTGGGTCGTCCTGTTATGGCTTCCGAAGAGACCTCTGAGATGGATGATAAGAGGGCAGTAATTAACCCTGTGGCCCCTGTCCCACCGGCAATGCCTGCTTCCACATGGGATGTGGTATCATAGCCTAAGGCAAAGTAACAAGAACAATTGATGGACAGAATGCAGAACAATGTTATACATTCATCCCAGTACAGAGATCTGGGCCTAAATCCATCGTTTTTTGCTCACCATGCCATTCCAGTTTGAACCCAGCCAAATGCAAATCAGTCTTGACCCTGAGCCCAATGGGGACAGTCCAGTACTGGAGTGAATGTATGACATTGTTCTGCATTCTGTCCATTTGTTTTTGCATTTGTCACCCCGAGTGGGACGGGTATGCCCAGACGTGGGTCCCGTGCTCTCCATGCCACTGGAGTCAAGCAATCCGGGTTGATGAGGGGTGAAACCCCAAAACCGGTCCTAGGATGCTTGTTTCCAGTCCAGGGAGGACCTGGCCTGGCAGTTCGGGCTGGACTGTTCCCATTGGGCACAGGGTCAAGACTGATTTGCATATGGCTGGGTTCAAACTGGAATGTCATGGTGAGCAAAAAAACAATGGATTTAGGCCCAGATCTCTGTACTGGGGTGAATGTATGACATTGTTCTGCATTCTGTCCATCAATTGTTGTTTTTGCATTTGTCACCCCGAGTGGGACGGGTATGCCCAGACAGGGGTCCCGTGCTCTCCATGCCACTGGAGTCAAGCAATCCTGGTTGATGAGGGTGAAACCCCAAAACCGGTCCTAGGATGCTTGTTTCCAGTCCAGAGAGGACCTGGCCTGGCAGTTCGGGCTGGACTATTCCCATTGGGTACAGGGTCAAGACTGATTTGCATATGGCTGGGTTCAAACTGGAATGTCATGGTGAGCAAAAAAACGATGGATTTAGGCCCAGATCTCTGTACTGGGGTGAATGTATGACATTGTTCTGCATTCTGTCCATCAATTGTTGTTTTTGCATTTGTCACCCCGAGTGGGACGGGTATGCCCAGACGTGGGTCCCGTGCTCTCCATGCCACTGGAGTCAAGCTATCCTGGCTGATGAGGGGTGAAACCCCGAAACCGGTCCTCGGATCCTTGTTTCCAGTCCAGGGAGGTCCTGGCCTGGCAGTTCGCGCTGAACTGTTCCCATTGGGTACAGGGTCAAGACTGATTTGCATATGGCTGGGGTCAAACTGGAATGGCATGGTGAGCAAAACAAATCGATGGATTTAGGCCCAGATCTCTGTACTGGGGTGAATGTATGACATTGTTCTGCATTCTGTCGTATCAATTGTTGTTTTTGCATTTGTCACCCCGAGTGGGACGGGTATGCCCAGACGTGGGTCCCGTGCTCTCCATGCCTCTGGAGTCAAGCTATCCTGGCTGATGAGGGTGAAACCCCGAAACCGGTTCTAGGATGCTTGTTTCCAGTAACACTCAATGGTTGATTTGTAGAAGTCCTTCAGAATCACAGACTGGAATGAGTGTGGAAAATGGATTCAGAGCCATCTGGTAGCCGGCTGAATAGCAAATAAGGCCTTTGCAGAGAGGTATAATGTGCCGAACCTGGGTCGTCCTGTTATGGCTTCCGAAGAGACCTCTGAAGTGGATGATAAGAGGGCAGTAATTAACCCTGTGGCCCCTGTCCCACCGGCAATGGCTGCTTCCACATGGGATGTGGTATCATAGCCTAAGGCAAAGTAACAAGAACAATTGATGGACAGAATGCAGAACAATGTCATACATTCATCCCAGTACAGAGATCTGGGCCTAAATCCATCGTTTTTTGCTCACCATGCCATTCCAGTTTGAACCCAGCCATATGCAAATCAGTCTTGACCCTGAGCCCAATGGGGACAGTCCAGTACTGGAGTGAATGTATGACATTGTTCTGCATTCTGTCCATTTGTTTTGCATTTGTCACCCCGAGTGGGACGGGTATGCCCAGACGTGGGTCCCGTGCTCTCCATGCCACTGGAGTCAAGCAATCCGGGTTGATGAGGGGTGAAACCCCAAAACCGGTCCTAGGATGCTTGTTTCCAGTCCAGGGAGGACCTGGCCTGGCAGTTCGGGCTGGACTGTTCCCATTGGGCACAGGGTCAAGACTGATTTGCATATGGCTGGGTTCAAACTGGAATGTCATGGTGAGCAAAAAAACAATGGATTTAGGCCCAGATCTCTGTACTGGGGTGAATGTATGACATTGTTCTGCATTGTGTCCATCAATTGTTGTTTTTGCATTTGTCACCCCGAGTGGGACGGGTATGCCCAGACGTGGGTCCCGTGCTCTCCATGCCACTGGAGTCAAGCAATCCTGGCTGATGAGGGTGAAACCCCAAAACCGGTCATAGGATGCTTGTTTCCAGTCCAGGGAGGAACTGGCCTGGCAGTTGGGCTGGACTGTTCCCATTGGGTACAGGGTCAAGACTGATTTGCATATGGCTAGGTTCAAACTGGAATGTCATAGTGTGCAAAAAAACGATGGATTTAGGCCCAGATCTCTGTACTGGGGTGAATGTATGACATTGTTCCGCATTCTGTCCATCAATTTTTGGTTTTGCATTTGTCACCCCGAGTGTGACGGGTATGTCCAGACGTGGGACCCGTGCTCTCCATGCCACTGGAGTCAAGCAATCCTGGCTGATGAGGGGTGAAACCCGAAAACCGGTCCTAGGATGCTTGTTTCCAGTCCAGAGAGGACCTGGCCTGGCAGTTCGGGCTGGACTGTTCCCATTGGGTACAGGGTCAAGACTGATTTGCATATGGCTGGGTTCAAACTGGAATGTCATGGTGAGCAAAAAAACGATGGATTTAGGCCCAGATCTCTGTACTGGGGTGAATGTATGACATTGTTCTGCATTCTGTCCATCAATTGTTGTTTTTGCATTTGTCACCCCGAGTGGGACGGGTATGCCCAGACGTGGGTCCCGTGCTCTCCATGCCACTGGAGTCAAGCTATCCTGGCTGTTGAGGGTGAAACCCCGAAACCGGTCCTAGGATCCTTGTTTCCAGTCCAGGGAGGTCCTGGCCTGGCAGTTCGCGCTGAACTGTTCCCATTGGGTACAGGGTCAAGACTGATTTGCATATGGCTGGGGTCAAACTGGAATGGCATGGTGAGCAAAACAAATCGATGGATTTAGGCCCAGATCTCTGTACTGGGGTGAATGTATGACATTGTTCTGCATTCTGTCGTATCAATTGTTGTTTTTGCATTTGTCACTCCGAGTGGGACGGGTATGCCCAGACGTGGGTCCCGTGCTCTCCATGCCTCTGGAGTCAAGCTATCCTAGCTGATGAGGGTGAAACTCCGGATCCGGTTCTAGGATGCTTGTTTCCAGTAACACTCAATGGTTGATTTGTAGAAGTCCTGCAGAATCATAGAGTGGAATGAGTGTGGAAAATGGGTTCAGAGCCATCTGGTAGCCGGCTGAATAGCAAATAAGGCCTTTGCAGAGAGGTATAATGTGCCGAACCTAGGTCGTCCTCTTATGGCTTCCGAAGAGACCTCTGAGGTGGATGATAAGAGGGCAGTGATTAACCCTGTGGCCACTGTTCGACGGGCAATGCCTGCTTCCAGATGGGCCTAACGCATAGTAACAAGAACAATTGATGGACAGAATGCAGAACAATGTCATACATTCACCCCAGTACAGAGATCTGGGCCTAAATTGATCGTATTTTTGCTCACCATGCCATTCCAGTTTGAACCCAGCCATATGCAAATCAGTCTTGACCTTGAGCCCAATGGGAACAGTCCAGTACTGGAGTGAATGTATGACATTGTTCTGCATTCTGCCCATTGGTTTTTGCATTTGTCACCCCGAGTGGGACGGGTATGCCCAGACGTGGGTCCCGTGCTCTCCATGCCACTGGAGTCAACCAATCCTGGCTGATGAGGGTGAAACCCCAAAACCGGTCCTAGGATGCTTGTTTCCAGTCCAGAGAGGACCTGGCCTGGCAGTTCGGGCTGGACTGTTCCCATTGGGTACAGGGTCAAGACTGATTTGACTATAGCTGGGTTCAAACTGGAATGTCATGGTGAGCAAAAAACGATGGATTTAGGCCCAGATCTCTGTACTGGGGTGAATGTATGACATTGTTCTGCATTCTGTCCATCAATTGTTGTTTTTGCATTTGTCACCCGAGTGGGACGGGTATGCCCAGACGTGGGTCCCGTGCTCTCCATGCCACTGGAGTCAAGCTATCCTGGCTGATGAGGGGTGAAACCCCGAAACCGGTCCTAGGATCCTTGTTTCCAGTCCAGGGAGGTCCTGGCCTGGCAGTTCGCGCTGAACTGTTCCCATTGGGTACAGGGTCAAGACTGATTTGCATATGGCTGGGGTCAAACTGGAATGGCATGGTGAGCAAAACAAATCGATGGATTTAGGCCCAGATCTCTGTACTGGGGTGAATGTATGACATTGTTCTGCATTCTGTCGTATCAATTGTTGTTTTTGCATTTGTCACCCGAGTGGGACGGGTATGCCCAGACATGGGTCCCGTGCTCTCCATGTCTCTGGAGTCAAGCTATCCTGGCTGATGAGGGTGAAACCCCGGAACCGGTTCTAGGATGCTTGTTTCCAGTAACACTCAATGGTTGATTTGTAGAAGTCCTTCAGAATCACAGACTGGAATGAGTGTGGAAAATGGGTTCAGAGCCATCTGGTAGCCGGCTGAATAGCAAATAAGGCCTTTGCAGAGAGGTATAATGTGCCGAACCTGGGTCGTCCTGTTATGGCTTCCGAAGAGACCTCTGAGGTGGATGATAAGAGGGCAGTAATTAACCCTGTGGCCCCTGTCCCACCGGCAATGCCTGCTTCCACATGGGATGTGGTATCATAGCCTAAGGCAAAGTAACAAGAACAATTGATGGACAGAATGCAGAACAATGTTATACATTCATCCCAGTACAGAGATCTGGGCCTAAATCCATCGTTTTTTTGCTCACCATGCCATTCCAGTTTGAACCCAGCCAAATGCAAATCAGTCTTGACCCTGAGCCCAATGGGGACAGTCCAGTACTGGAGTGAATGTATGACATTGTTCTGCATTCTGTCCATTTGTTTTTGCATTTGTCACCCCGAGTGGGACGGGTATGCCCAGACGTGGGTCCCGTGCTCTCCATGCCACTGGAGTCAAGCAATCCGGGTTGATGAGGGGTGAAACCCCGAAACCGGTCCTAGGATCCTTGTTTCCAGTCCAGGAGGTCCTGGCCTGGCAGTTCGCGCTGAACTGTTCCCATTGGAGTACAGGGTCAAGACTGATTTGCATATGGCTGGGGTCAAACTGGAATGGCATGGTGAGCAAAACAAATCGATGGATTTAGGCCCAGATCTCTGTACTGGGGTGAATGTATGACATTGTTCTGCATTCTGTCGTATCAATTGTTGTTTTTGCATTTGTCACCCGAGTGGGACGGGTATGCCCAGACATGGGTCCCGTGCTCTCCATGTCTCTGGAGTCAAGCTATCCTGGCTGATGAGGGTGAAACCCCGGAACCGGTTCTAGGATGCTTGTTTCCAGTAACACTCAATGGTTGATTTGTAGAAGTCCTTCAGAATCACAGACTGGAATGAGTGTGGAAAATGGGTTCAGAGCCATCTGGTAGCCGGCTGAATAGCAAATAAGGCCTTTGCAGAGAGGTATAATGTGCCGAACCTGGGTCGTCCTGTTATGGCTTCCGAAGAGACCTCTGAGGTGGATGATAAGAGGGCAGTAATTAACCCTGTGGCCCCTGTCCCACCGGCAATGCCTGCTTCCACATGGGATGTGGTATCATAGCCTAAGGCAAAGTAACAAGAACAATTGATGGACAGAATGCAGAACAATGTTATACATTCATCCCAGTACAGAGATCTGGGCCTAAATCCATCGTTTTTGCTCACCATGCCATTCCAGTTTGAACCCAGTCAAATGCAAATCAGTCTTGACCCTGAGCCCAATGGGGACAGTCCAGTACTGGAGTGAATGTATGACATTGTTCTGCATTCTGTCCATTTGTTTTTGCATTTGTCACCCCGAGTGGGACGGGTATGCCCAGACGTGGGTCCCGTGCTCTCCATGCCACTGGAGTCAAGCAATCCGGGTTGATGAGGGGTGAAACCCCAAAACCGGTCCTAGGATGCTTGTTTCCAGTCCAGGGAGGACCTGGCCTGGCAGTTCGGGCTGGACTGTTCCCATTGGGCACAGGGTCAAGACTGATTTGCATATGGCTGGGTTCAAACTGGAATGTCATGGTGAGCAAAAAAACAATGGATTTAGGCCCAGATCTCTGTACTGGGGTGAATGTATGACATTGTTCTGCATTCTGTCGTATCAATTGTTGTTTTTGCATTTGTCACTCCGAGTGGGACGGGTATGCCCAGACGTGGGTCCCGTGCTCTCCATGCCACTGGAGTCAAGCTATCCTGGCTGTTGAGGGGTGAAACCCCGAAACCGGTCCTAGGATCCTTGTTTCCAGTCCAGGGAGGTCCTGGCCTGGCAGTTCGCGCTGAACTGTTCCCATTGGGTACAGGGTCAAGACTGATTTGCATATGGCTGGGGTCAAACTGGAATGGCATGGTGAGCAAAACAAATCAATGGATTTAGGCCCAGATCTCTGTACTGGGGTGAATGTATGACATTGTTCTGCATTCTGTCGTATCAATTGTTGTTTTTGCATTTGTCACTCCGAGTGGGACGGGTATGCCCAGACGTGGGTCCCGTGCTCTCCATGCCTCTGGAGTCAAGCTATCCTGGCTGATGAGGGTGAAACCCCGAAACCGGTTCTAGGATGCTTGTTTCCAGTAACACTCAATGGTTGATTTGTAGAAGTCCTTCAGAATCACAGACTGGAATGAGTGTGGAAAATGGGTTCAGAGCCATCTGGTAGCCGGCTGAATAGCAAATAAGGCCTTTGCAGAGAGGTATAATGTGCCGAACCTGGGTCGTCCTGTTATGGCTTCCGAAGAGACCTCTGAGGTGGATGATAAGAGGGCAGTAATTAACCCTGTGGCCCCTGTCCCACCGGCAATGCCTGCTTCCACATGGGATGTGGTATCATAGCCTAAGGCAAAGTAACAAGAACAATTGATGGACAGAATGCAGAACAATGTTATACATTCATCCCAGTACAGAGATCTGGGCCTAAATCCATCGTTTTTTGCTCACCATGCCATTCCAGTTTGAACCCAGCCAAATGCAAATCAGTCTTGACCCTGAGCCCAATGGGGACAGTCCAGTACTGGAGTGAATGTATGACATTGTTCTGCATTCTGTCCATTTGTTTTTGCATTTGTCACCCCGAGTGGGACGGGTATGCCCAGACGTGGGTCCCGTGCTCTCCATGCCACTGGAGTCAAGCAATCCGGGTTGATGAGGGGTGAAACCCCAAAACCGGTCCTAGGATGCTTGTTTCCAGTCCAGGGAGGACCTGGCCTGGCAGTTCGGGCTGGACTGTTCCCATTGGGCACAGGGTCAAGACTGATTTGCATATGGCTGGGTTCAAACTGGAATGTCATGGTGAGCAAAAAAACAATGGATTTAGGCCCAGATCTCTGTACTGGGGTGAATGTATGACATTGTTCTGCATTCTGTCCATCAATTGTTGTTTTTGCATTTGTCACCCCGAGTGGGACGGGTATGCCCAGACAGGGGTCCCGTGCTCTCCATGCCACTGGAGTCAAGCAATCCTGGTCGATGAGTGGTGAAACCCCAAAACCGGTCCTAGGATGCTTGTTTCCAGTCCAGAGAGGACCTGGCCTGGCAGTTCGGGCTGGACTATTCCCATTGGGTACAGGGTCAAGACTGATTTGCATATGGCTGGGTTCAAACTGGAATGTCATGGTGAGCAAAAAACGATGGATTTAGGCCCAGATCTCTGTACTGGGGTGAATGTATGACATTGTTCTGCATTCTGTCCATCAATTGTTGTTTTTGCATTTGTCACCCCGAGTGGGACGGGTATGCCCAGACGTGGGTCCCGTGCTCTCCATGCCACTGGAGTCAAGCTATCCTGGCTGATGAGGGGTGAAACCCCGAAACCGGTCCTCGGATCCTTGTTTCCAGTCCAGGGAGGTCCTGGCCTGGCAGTTCGCGCTGAACTGTTCCCATTGGGTACAGGGTCAAGACTGATTTGCATATGGCTGGGGTCAAACTGGAATGGCATGGTGAGCAAAACAAATCGATGGATTTAGGCCCAGATCTCTGTACTGGGGTGAATGTATGACATTGTTCTGCATTCTGTCGTATCAATTGTTGTTTTTGCATTTGTCACCCCGAGTGGGACGGGTATGCCCAGACGTGGGTCCCGTGCTCTCCATGCCTCTGGAGTCAAGCTATCCTGGCTGATGAGGGTGAAACCCCGAAACCGGTTCTAGGATGCTTGTTTCCAGTAACACTCAATGGTTGATTTGTAGAAGTCCTTCAGAATCACAGACTGGAATGAGTGTGGAAAATGGATTCAGAGCCATCTGGTAGCCGGCTGAATAGCAAATAAGGCCTTTGCAGAGAGGTATAATGTGCCGAACCTGGGTCGTCCTGTTATGGCTTCCGAAGAGACCTCTGAAGTGGATGATAAGAGGGCAGTAATTAACCCTGTGGCCCCTGTCCCACCGGCAATGGCTGCTTCCACATGGGATGTGGTATCATAGCCTAAGGCAAAGTAACAAGAACAATTGATGGACAGAATGCAGAACAATGTCATACATTCATCCCAGTACAGAGATCTGGGCCTAAATCCATCGTTTTTTGCTCACCATGCCATTCCAGTTTGAACCCAGCCATATGCAAATCAGTCTTGACCCTGAGCCCAATGGGGACAGTCCAGTACTGGAGTGAATGTATGACATTGTTCTGCATTCTGTCCATTTGTTTTGCATTTGTCACCCCGAGTGGGACGGGTATGCCCAGACGTGGGTCCCGTGCTCTCCATGCCACTGGAGTCAAGCAATCCGGGTTGATGAGGGTGAAACCCCAAAACCGGTCCTAGGATGCTTGTTTCCAGTCCAGGGAGGACCTGGCCTGGCAGTTCGGGCTGGACTGTTCCCATTGGGCACAGGGTCAAGACTGATTTGCATATGGCTGGGTTCAAACTGGAATGTCATGGTGAGCAAAAAAACAATGGATTTAGGCCCAGATCTCTGTACTGGGGTGAATGTATGACATTGTTCTGCATTGTGTCCATCAATTGTTGTTTTTGCATTTGTCACCCCGAGTGGGACGGGTATGCCCAGACGTGGGTCCCGTGCTCTCCATGCCACTGGAGTCAAGCAATCCTGGCTGATGAGGGGTGAAACCCCAAAACCGGTCATAGGATGCTTGTTTCCAGTCCAGGGAGGAACTGGCCTGGCAGTTGGGCTGGACTGTTCCCATTGGGTACAGGGTCAAGACTGATTTGCATATGGCTAGGTTCAAACTGGAATGTCATAGTGTGCAAAAAACGATGGATTTAGGCCCAGATCTCTGTACTGGGGTGAATGTATGACATTGTTCCGCATTCTGTCCATCAATTTTTGGTTTTGCATTTGTCACCCCGAGTGTGACGGGTATGTCCAGACGTGGGACCCGTGCTCTCCATGCCACTGGAGTCAAGCAATCCTGGCTGATGAGGGGTGAAACCCGAAAACCGGTCCTAGGATGCTTGTTTCCAGTCCAGAGAGGACCTGGCCTGGCAGTTCGGGCTGGACTGTTCCCATTGGGTACAGGGTCAAGACTGATTTGCATATGGCTGGGTTCAAACTGGAATGTCATGGTGAGCAAAAAACGATGGATTTAGGCCCAGATCTCTGTACTGGGGTGAATGTATGACATTGTTCTGCATTCTGTCCATCAATTGTTGTTTTTGCATTTGTCACCCGAGTGGGACGGGTATGCCCAGGCGTGGGTCCCGTGCTCTCCATGCCACTGGAGTCAAGCTATCCTGGCTGTTGAGGGTGAAACCCCGAAACCGGTCCTAGGATCCTTGTTTCCAGTCCAGGGAGGTCCTGGCCTGGCAGTTCGCGCTGAACTGTTCCCATTGGGTACAGGGTCAAGACTGATTTGCATATGGCTGGGGTCAAACTGGAATGGCATGGTGAGCAAAACAAATCGATGGATTTAGGCCCAGATCTCTGTACTGGGGTGAATGTATGACATTGTTCTGCATTCTGTCGTATCAATTGTTGTTTTTGCATTTGTCACTCCGAGTGGGACGGGTATGCCCAGACGTGGGTCCCGTGCTCTCCATGCCTCTGGAGTCAAGCTATCCTGGCTGATGAGGGGTGAAACCCCGAAACCGGTTCTAGGATGCTTGTTTCCAGTAACACTCAATGGTTGATTTGTAGAAGTCCTTCAGAATCACAGACTGGAATGAGTGTGGAAAATGGGTTCAGAGCCATCTGGTAGCCGGCTGAATAGCAAATAAGGCCTTTGCAGAGAGGTATAATGTGCCGAACCTGGGTCGTCCTGTTATGGCTTCCGAAGAGACCTCTGAGGTGGATGATAAGAGGGCAGTAATTAACCCTGTGGCCCCTGTCCCACCGGCAATGCCTGCTTCCACATGGGATGTGGTATCATAGCCTAAGGCAAAGTAACAAGAACAATTGATGGACAGAATGCAGAACAATGTTATACATTCATCCCAGTACAGAGATCTGGGCCTAAATCCATCGTTTTTTTGCTCACCATACCATTCCAGTTTGAACCCAGCCATATGCAAATCAGTCTTGACCCTGAGCCCAATGGGGACAGTCCAGTACTGGAGTGAATGTATGACATTGTTCTGCATTCTGTCCATTTGTTTTTGCATTTGTCACCCCGAGTGGGACGGGTATGCCCAGACGTGGGTCCCGTGCTCTCCATGCCACTGGAGTCAAGCAATCCGGGTTGATGAGGGGTGAAACCCCAAAACCGGTCCTAGGATGCTTGTTTCCAGTCCAGGGAGGACCTGGCCTGGCAGTTCGGGCTGGACTGTTCCCATTGGGCACAGGGTCAAGACTGATTTGCATATGGCTGTGTTCAAACTGGAATGTCATGGTGAGCAAAAAAACAATGGATTTAGGCCCAGATCTCTGTACTGGGGTGAATGTATGACATTGTTCTGCATTGTGTCCATCAATTGTTGTTTTTGCATTTGTCACCCCGAGTGGGACGGGTATGCCCAGACGTGGGTCCCGTGCTCCCCATGCCACTGGAGTCAAGCAATCCTGGCTGATGAGGGGTGAAACCCCAAAACCGGTCATAGGATGCTTGTTTCCAGTCCAGAGAGGACCTGGCCTGGCAGTTCGGGCTGGACTGTTCCCATTGGGTACAGGGTCAAGACTGATTTGCATATGGCTGGGTTCAAACTGGAATGTCATGGTGAGCAAAAAAACGATGGATTTAGGCCCAGATCTCTGTACTGGGGTGAATGTATGACATTGTTCTGCATTCTGTCCATCAATAGTTGTTTTTGCATTTGTCACCCCGAGTGGGACGGGTATGCCCAGACAGGGGTCCCGTGCTCTCCATGCCACTGGAGTCAAGATATCCTGGCTGATGAGGGGTGAAACCCCGAAACCGGTCCTAGGATGCTTGTTTCTAGTCCAGGGACTACCTTGCCTGGCAGTTGGGGCTGGACTTTTCCCATTGGGTACAGGGTCAAGACTGATTTGCATATGGCTGGTTTCAAACTGGAATGGCATGGTGAGCAAAAAAACAACGGATTTAGGCCCAGATCTCTGTACTGGGGTGAGTGTATGACATTGTTCTGCATTCTGTCCATCAATTGTTGTTTTTGCATTTGTCACCCCGAGTGGGACGGGTATGCCCAGACGTGGGTCCCGTGCTCTCCATGCCACTGGAGTCAAGCTATCCTGGCTGATGAGAGGTGAAACCCCGAAACCGGTCCTAGGATCCTTGTTTCCAGTCCAGGGAGGTCCTGGCCTGGCAGTTCGCGCTGAACTGTTCCCATTGGGTACAGGGTCAAGACTGATTTGCATATGGCTGGGGTCAAACTGGAATGGCATGGTGAGCAAAACAAATCGATGGATTTAGGCCCAGATCTCTGTACTGGGGTGAATGTATGACATTGTTCTGCATTCTGTCGTATCAATTGTTGTTTTTGCATTTGTCACCCGAGTGGGACGGGTATGCCCAGACGTGGGTCCCGTGCTCTCCATGCCTCTGGAGTCAAGCTATCCTGGCTGATGAGGGGTGAAACCCCGAAACCGGTTCTAGGATGCTTGTTTCCAGTAACACTCAATGGTTGATTTGTAGAAGTCCTTCAGAATCACAGACTGGAATGAGTGTGGAAAATGGATTCAGAGCCATCTGGTAGCCGGCTGAATAGCAAATAAGGCCTTTGCAGAGAGGTATAATGTGCCGAACCTGGGTCGTCCTGTTATGGCTTCCGAAGAGACCTCTGAGGTGGATGATAAGAGGGCAGTAATTAACCCTGTGGCCCATGTCCCACCGGCAATGCCTGCTTACACATGGGATGTGGTATCATAGCCTAAGGCAAAGTAACAAGAACAATTGATGGACAGAATGCAGAACAATGTCATACATTCATCCCAGTACAGAGATCTGGGCCTAAATCCATCGTTATTTTGCTCACCATGCCATTCCAGTTTGAACCCAGCCATATGCAAATCAGTCTTGACCCTGAGCCCAATGGGGACAGTCCAGTACTGGAGTGAATGTATGACATTGTTCTGCATTCTGTCCATTTGTTTTTGCATTTGTCACCCCGAGTGGGACGGTTATGCCCAGACGTGGGTCCCGTGCTCTCCATGCCACTGGAGTCAAGCAATCCGGGTTGATGAGGGGTGAAACCCCAAAACCGGTCCTAGGATGCTTGTTTCCAGTCCAGGGAGGACCTGGCCTGGCAGTTCGGGCTGGACTGTTCCCATTGGGCACAGGGTCAAGACTGATTTGCATATGGCTGGGTTCAAACTGGAATGTCATGGTGAGCAAAAAAACAATGGATTTAGGCCCAGATCTCTGTACTGGGGTGAATGTATGACATTGTTCTGCATTGTGTCCATCAATTGTTGTTTTTGCATTTGTCACCCGAGTGGGACGGGTATGCCCAGACGTGGGTCCCGTGCTCTCCATGCCACTGGAGTCAAGCAATCCTGGCTGATGAGGGTGAAACCCCAAAACCGGTCATAGGATGCTTGTTTCCAGTCCAGGGAGGAACTGGCCTGGCAGTTGGGCTGGACTGTTCCCATTGGGTACAGGGTCAAGACTGATTTGCATATGGCTGGGGTCAAACTGGAATGTCATGGAGAGCAAAAAAACGATGGATATAGGCCCAGATATCTGTACTGGGGTGAATGTATGACATTGTTCTGCATTCTGTCCATCAATTGTTGTTTTTGCATTTGTCACCCCGAGTGGGACGGGTATGCCCAGACGTGGGTCCCGTGCTCTCCATGCCACTGGAGTCAAGCTATCCTGGCTGATGAGGGGTGAAACCCCAAAACCGGTCCTACGATCCTTGTTTCCAGTCCAGGGAGGACCTGGCCCGGCAGTTTGTGTTGAACTGTTCCCATTGGGTACAGGGTCAGGACTGATTTGCATATGGCTGGGCTCACACTGGAATGGCATGGTGAGCAAAAAAACAATGGACTTAGGCCCAGATCTCTGTACTGGGGTGAATGTATGACATTGTTCTGCATTCTGTCTATCAATTGTTGGTTTTGCATTTGTCACCCCGAGTGTGACGGGTATGTCCAGACGTGGGTCCCGTGCTCTCCATGCCACTGGAGTCAAGCAATCCTGGCTGATGAGGGGTGAAACCCGAAAACCGGTCCTAGGATGCTTGTTTTCAGTCCAGGGAGGAACTGCCCTGGCAGTTCGGGCTGGACTGTTCCCATTGGGTACAGGGTCAAGACTGATTTGCATATGGCTGGGTTCAAACTGGAATGTCATGGTGAGCAAAAAAACAATGGATATAGGCCCAGATCTCTGTACTGGGGTGAATGTATGACATTGTTCTGCATTCTGTCCATCAATTGTTGTTTTTGCATTTGTCACCCCGAGTGGGACGGGTATGCCCAGACAGGGGTCCCGTGCTCTCCATGCCACTGGAGTCAAGCTATACTGGCTGATGAGGGGTGAAACCCCGAAACCGGTCCTAGGATGCTTGCTCCTAGTACAGGGAGGACCTGGCCTGGCAGTTCGGGCTGGACTTTTCCAATTGGGTACAGGGTCAAAACTGATTTGCATATGGCTGGGTTCAAACTGGAATGGCATGGTGAGCAAAAAAATGATGGATTTAGGCCCAGATCTCTGTACTGGGGTGAATGTATGACATTGTTCTGCATTCTGTCCATCAATTGTTGTTTTTGCATTTGTCACCCCCAGTGGGACGGGTATGCCCAGACGTGGGTCCCGTGCTCTTCATGCCACTGGAGTCAAGCTATCCTGGCTGAAGAGGGATGAAACCCCGAAACCGGTCATAGGATGCTTGTTTCCAGTCCAGGGAGGACCTGGCCTGGCAGTTCGCGCTGAACTGTTCCCATTGGGTACAGGGTCAAGACTGATTTGCATATGGCTGGGGTCAAACTGGAATGGCATGGTGAGCAAAACAAATCGATGGATTTAGGCCCAGATCTCTGTACTGGGGTGAATATATGACATTGTTCTGCATTGTGTCCATCAATTGTTGTTTTTGCATTTGTCACCCCTAGTGGGACGGGTATGCCCAGACGTGGGTCCCGTGCTCTCCATGCCACTGGAGTCAAGCAATCCTGGCTGATGAGGGGTGAAACCCCAAAACCGGTCATAGGATGCTTGTTTCCAGTCCAGGGAGTAACTGGCCTGGCAGTTGGGCTGGACTGTTCCCATTGGGTACAGGGTCAAGACTGATTTGCATATGGCTGGGTTCAAACTGGAATGTCATGGAGAGCAAAAAAACGATGGATATAGGCCCAGATATCTGTACTGGGGTGAATGTTTGACATTGTTCTGCATTATGTCCATCAATTGTTGTTTTTGCATTTGTCACCCCGAGTGGCACAGGTATGCCCAGACGTGGGTCCCGTGCTCTCCATGCAACTGGAGTCAAGCAATCCTGGTTGATGAGGGTGAAACCCCAAAACCGGTCCTAGGATGCTTGTTTCCAGTCCAGAGAGGACCTGGCCTGGCAGTTCGGGCTGGACTGTTCCCATTGGGTACAGGGTCAAGACTGATTTGCATATGGCTGGGTTCAAACTGGAATGTCATGGTGAGCAAAAAACGATGGATTTAGGCCCAGATCTCTGTACTGGGGTGAATGTATGACATTGTTCTGCATTCTGTCCATCAATTGTTGTTTTTGCATTTGTCACCCCGAGTGGGACGGGTATGCCCAGACGTGGGTCCCGTGCTCTCCATGCCACTGGAGTCAAGCTATCCTGGCTGATGAGGGGTGAAACCCCGAAACTGGTCCTAGGATCCTTGTTTCCAGTCCAGGGAGGTCCTGGCCTGGCAGTTCACGCTGAACTGTTCCCATTGGGTACAGGGTCAAGACTGATTTGCATATGGCTGGGGTCAAACTGGAATGGCATGGTGAGCAAAACAAATCGATGGATTTAGGCCCAGATCTCTGTACTGGGGTGAATGTATGACATTGTTCTGCATTCTGTCCATCAATTGTTGTTTTTGCATTTGTCACCCCGAGTGGGACGGGTATGCCCAGACAGGGGTCCCGTGCTCTCCATGCCACTGGAGTCAAGCTATCCTGGCTGATGAGGGGTGAAACTCCGAAACCGGTCCTAGGATGCTTGCTTCTAGTCCAGGGAGGACCTGGCCTGGCAGTTCGGGCTGGACTTTTCCCATTGGGTACATGGTCAAGACTGATTTGCAAATGGCTGGGTTCAAACTGGAATGGCATGGTGAGCAAAAAAATGATGGATTTAGGTCCAGATCTCTGTACTGGGGTGAATGTATGACATTGTTCTGCATTATGTCCATCAATTGTTGTTTTTGCATTTGTCACCCCGAGTGGCACGGGTATGCCCAGACGTGGGTCCCGTGCTCTCCATGCCACTGGAGTCAAGCAATCCTGGCTGATGAGGGGTGAAACCCCGAAACCGGTTCTAGGATGCTTGTTTCCAGTATCACTCAATGGTTGATTTGTAGAAGTCCTTCAGAATCACAAACTGGAATGAGTGTGGAAAATGGGTTCAAAGCCATCTGGTAGCCGGCTGAATAGCAAATAAGGCCTTTGCAGAGAGGTATAATGTGCCAAACCTGGGTCGTCCTGTTATGGCTTCCGAAGAGACCTCTGAGGTGGATGATAAGAGGGCAGTAATTAACCTTGTGGCCCCTGTCCCACCGGCAATGCCTGCTTCCACATGGGATGTGGTATCATAGCCTAAGGCAAAGTAACTAGAACAATTGATGGACAGAATGCAGATCAATGTCATACATTCATCCCAGTACAGAGATCTGGGCCTAAATCCATCGTTTTTTTGCTCACCATGCCATTCCAGTTTGAACCCAGCCATATGCAAATCAGTCTTGACCCTGAGCCCAATGGGACAGTCCAGTACTGGAGTGAATGTATGACATTGTTCTGCATTCTGTCCATTTGTTTTTGCATTTGTCACCCCGAGTGGGACGGGTATGCCCAGACGTGGGTCCCGTGCTCTCCATGCCACTGGAGTCAAGCAATCCGGGTTCATGAGGGGTGAAACCCCAAAACCGGTCCTAGGATGCTTGTTTCCAGTCCAGGGAGGACCTGGCCTGGCAGTTCGGGCTGGACTGTACCCATTGGGCACAGGGTCAAGACTGATTTGCATATGGCTGTGTTCAAACTGGAATGTCATGGTGAGCAAAAAAACAATGGATTTAGGCCCAGATCTCTGTACTGGGGTGAATGTATGACATTGTTCTGCATTGTGTCCATCAATTGTTGTTTTTTCATTTGTCACCCCGAGTGGGACGGGTATGCCCAGACGTGGGTCCCGTACTCTCCATGCCACTGGAGTCAAGCAATCCTGGCTGATGAGCGGTGAAACCCCAAAACCGGTCATAGGATGCTTGTTTCCAGTCCAGGGAGGAACTGGCCTGGCAGTTGGGCTGGACTGTTCCCATTGGGTACAGGGTCAAGACTGATTTGCATATGGCTGGGTTCAAACTGGAATGTCATGGAGAGCAAAAAAAACGATGGATATAGGCCCAGATATCTGTACTGGGGTGAATGTATGACATTGTTCTGCATTCTGTCCATCAATTGTTGTTTTTGCATTTGTCACCCCGAGTGGGACGTGTATGGCCAGACGTGGGTCCCGTGCTCTCCATGCCACTGGAGTCAAGCTATCCTGGCTGATGAGGGGTGAAACCCCAAAACCTGTCCTACGATCCTTGTTTCCAGTCCAGGGAGGACCTGGCCTGGCAGTTTGGGTTGAACTGTTCCCATTGGGTACAGGGTCAGGACTGATTTGCATATGGCTGGGGTCAAACTGGAATGGCATGGTGAGCAAAAAAACAATGGACTTAAGCCCAGATCTCTGTACTGGGATGAATGTATGACATTATTCTGCATTCTGTCCATCAATTGTTGGTTTTGCATTTGTCACCCCGAGTGTGACGGGTATGTCCAGACGTGGGTCCCGTGCTCTCCATGCCACTGGAGTCAAGCAATCCTGGCTGATGAGGGGTGAAACCCGAAAACCGGTCCTAGGATGCTTGTTTTCAGTCCAGGGAGGAACTGGCTTGGCAGTTCGGGCTGGACTGTTCCCATTGGGTACAGGGTCAAGACTGATTTGCATATGGCTGGGTTCAAACTGGAATGTCATGGTGAGCAAAAAAACGATGGATATAGGCCCAGATCTCTGTACTGGGGTGAATGTATGACATTGTTCTGCATTCTGTCCATCAATTGTTGTTTTTGCATTTGTCACCCCGAGTGGGACGGGTATGCCCAGACAGGGGTCCCGTGCTCTCCATGGCACTGGAGTCAAGCTATCCTGGCTGATGAGGGGTGAAACCCCGAAACCGGTCCTAGGATGCTTGTTTCCAGTAACACTCAATGGTTGATTTGTAGAAGTCCTGCAGAATCATAGAGTGGAATGAGTGTGGAAAATGGGTTCAGAGCCATCTGGTAGCCGGCTGAATAGCAAATAAGGCCTTTGCAGAGAGGTATAATGTGCCGAACCTAGGTCGTCCTCTTATGGCTTCCGAAGAGACCTCTGAGGTGGATGATAAGAGGGCAGTGATTAACCCTCTGGCCACTGTTCGACGGGCAATGCCTGCTTCCAGATGGGCCTAAGGCATAGTAACAAGAACAATTGATGGACAGAATGCAGAACAATGTCATACATTCACCCCAGTACAGAGATGTGGGCCTAAATTGATCGTATTTTTGCTCACCATGCCATTCCAGTTTGAACCCAGCCATATGCAAATCAGTCTTGACCTTGAGCCCAATGGGAACAGTCCAGTACTGGAGTGAATGTATGACATTGTTCTGCATTCTGCCCATTTGTTTTTGCATTTGTCACCCCGAGTGGGACGGGTATGCCCAGACGTGGGTCCCGTGCTCTCCATGCCACTGGAGTCAAGCAATCCTGGCTGATGAGGGGTGAAACCCCAAAACCGGTCCTAGGATGCTTGTTTCCAGTCCAGAGAGGACCTGGCCTGGCAGTTCGGGCTGGACTGTTCCCATTGGGCACAGGGTCAAGACTGATTTGCATATGGCTGTGTTCAAACTGGAATGTCATAGTGTGCAAAAAAACGATGGATTTAGGCCCATATCTCTGTACTGGGGTGAATGTATGACATTGTTCCGCATTCTGTCCATCAATTTTTGGTTTTGCATTTGTCACCCCGTGTGTGACGGGTTTGTCCAGACGTGGGACCCGTGCTCTCCATGCCACTGGTGTCAAGCAATCCTGGCTGATGAGGGGTGAAACCCGAAAACCGGTCCTAGGATGCTTGTTTCCAGTCCAGGGAGGTCCTGGCCTGGCAGTAAGCGCTGAACTGTTCCCATTGGGTACAGGGTCAAGACTGATTTGCATATGGCTGGGGTCAAACTGGAATGGCATGGTGAGCAAAACAAATCGATGGATTTAGGCCCAGATCTCTGTACTGGGGTGAATGTATGACATTGTTCTGCATTCTGTCGTATTAATTGTTGTTTTTGCATTTGTCACCCCGAGTGGGACGGGTATGCCCACACGTGGGTCCCGTGCTCTCCATGCCTCTGGAGTCAAGCTATCCTGGCTGATGAGGGGTGAAACCCCGAAACCGGTTCTAGGATGCTTGTTTCCAGTAACACTCAATGGTTGATTTGTAGAAGTCCTTCAGAATCACAGACTGGAATGAGTGCGGAAAATGGGTTCAGAGCCATCTGGTAGCCGGCTGAATAGCAAATAAGGCCTTTGCAGAGAGGTATAATGTGCCGAACCTGGGTCGTCCTGTTATGGCTTCCGAAGAGACCTCTGAGGTGGATGATAAGAGGGCAGTAATTAACCCTGTGGCCCCTGTCCCACCGGCAATGCCTGCTTCCACATGGGATGTGGTATCATAGCCTAAGGCAAAGTAACAAGAACAATTGATGGACACAATGCAGAACAATGTTATACATTCATCCCAGTACAGAGATCTGGGCCTAAATCCATCGTTTTTGCTCACCATGCCATTCCAGTTTGAACCCAGCCATATGCAAATCAGTCTTGACCCTGAGCCCAATGGGGACAGTCCAGTACTGGAGTGAATGTATGACATTGTTCTGCATTCTGTCCATTTGTTTTTGCATTTGTCACCCCGAGTGGGACGGGTATGCCCAGACGTGGGTCCCGTGCTCTCCATGCCACTGGAGTCAAGCAATCCGGGTTGATGAGGGGTGAAACCCCAAAACCGGTCCTAGGATGCTTGTTTCCAGTCCAGGGAGGACCTGGCCTGGCAGTTCGGGCTGGACTGTTCCCATTGGGCACAGGGTCAAGACTGATTTGCATATGGCTGTGTTCAAACTGGAATGTCATGGTGAGCAAAAAAACAATGGATTTAGGCCCAGATCTCTGTACTGGGGTGAATGTATGACATTCTTCTGCATTGTGTCCATCAATTGTTGTTTTTGCATTTGTCACCCCGAGTGGGACGGGTATGCCCAGACGTGGGTCCCGTGCTCTCCATGCCACTGGAGTCAAGCAATCCTGGCTGATGAGGGTGAAACCCCAAAACCGGTCATAGGATGCTTGTTTCCAGTCCAGAGAGGACCTGGCCTGGCAGTTCGGGCTGGACTGTTCCCATTGGGTACAGGGTCAAGACTGATTTGCATATGGCTGGGTTCAAACTGGAATGTCATGGTGAGCAAAAAAACGATGGATTTAGGCCCAGATCTCTGTACTGGGGTGAATGTATGACATTGTTCTGCATTCTGTCCATCAATTGTTGTTTTTGCATTTGTCACCCCGAGTGGGACGGGTATGCCCAGACAGGGGTCCCGTGCTCTCCATGCCACTGGAGTCAAGCTATCCTGGCTGATGAGGGGTGAAACTCCGAAACCGGTCCTAGGATGCTTGCTTCTAGTCCAGGGAGGACCTGGCCTGGCAGTTCGGGCTGGACTTTTCCCATTGGGTACATGGTCAAGACTGATTTGCATATGGCTGGGTTCAAACTGGAATCGCATGGTGAGCAAAAAATGATGGATTTAGGTCCAGATCGCTGTACTGGGGTGAATGTATGACATTGTTCTGCATTATGTCCATCAATTGTTGTTTTATGCATTTGTCACCCCGAGTGGCACGGGTATGCCCAGACGTGGGTCCCTTGCTCTCCATGCCACTGGATTCAAGCAATCCTGGTTGATGAGGGGTGAAACCCCAAAACCGGTCCTAGGATGCTTGTTTCCAGTCCAGAGAGGACCTGGCCTGGCAGTTCGGGCTGGACTGTTCCCATTGGGTACAGGGTCAAGACTGATTTGGATATGGCTGGGTTCAAACTGGAATATCATGGTGAGCAAAAAACGATGGATTTAGGCCCAGATCTCTGTACTGGGGTGAATGTATGACATTGTTCTGCATTCTGTCCATCAATTGTTGTTTTTGCATTTGTCACCCCGAGTGGGACGGGTATGCCCAGACGTGGGTCCCGTGCTCTCCATGCCACTGGAGTCAAGCTTTCCTGGCTGATGAGGGGTGAAACCCCGAAACCAGTCCTAGGATCCTTGTTTCCAGTCCAGGGAGGTCCTGGCCTGGCAGTTCGCGCTGAACTGTTCCCATTGGGTACAGGGTCAAGACTGATTTGCATATGGCTGGGGTCAAACTGGAATGGCATGGTGAGCAAAACAAATCGATGGATTTAGGCCCAGATCTCTGTACTGGGGTGAATGTATGACATTGTTCTGCATTCTGTCGTATCAATTGTTGTTTTTGCATTTGTCACCCCGAGTGGGACCGGGTATGCCCAGACGTGGGTCCCGTGCTCTCCATGCCTCTGGAGTCAAGCTATCCTGGCTGATGAGGGTGAAACCCCGAAACCGGTTCTAGGATGCTTGTTTCCAGTAACACTCAATGGTTGATTTGTAGAAGTCCTTCAGAATCACAGACTGGAATGAGTGTGGAAAATGGATTCAGAGCGATCTGGTAGCCGGCTGAATAGCAAATAAGGCCTTTGCAGAGAGGTATAATGTGCCGAACCTGGGTCGTCCTGTTATGGCTTCCGAAGAGACCTCTGAAGTGGATGATAAGAGGGCAGTAATTAACCCTGTGGCCCCTGTCCCACCGGCAATGCCTGCTTCCACATGGGATGTGGTATCATAGCCTAAGGCAAAGTAACAAGAACAATTGATGGACAGAATGCAGAACAATGTCATACATTCATCCCAGTACAGAGATCTGGGCCTAAATCCATCGTTTTTTGCTCACCATGCCATTCCAGTTTGAACCCAGCCATATGCAAATCAGTCTTGACCCTGAGCCCAATGGGGACAGTCCAGTACTGGAGTGAATGTATGACATTGTTCTGCATTCTGTCCATTTGTTTTTGCATTTGTCACCCCGAGTGGGACGGGTATGCCCAGACGTGGGTCCCGTGCTCTCCATGCCACTGGAGTCAAGCAATCCGGGTTGATGAGGGTGAACCCCAAAACCGGTCCTAGGATGCTTGTTTCCAGTCCAGGGAGGACCTGGCCTGGCAGTTCGGGCTGGACTGTTCCCATTGGGCACAGGGTCAAGACTGATTTGCATATGGCTGGGTTCAAACTGGAATGTCATGGTGAGCAAAAAAACAATGGATTTAGGCCCAGATCTCTGTACTGGGGTGAATGTATGACATTGTTCTGCATTGTGTCCATCAATTGTTGTTTTTGCATTTGTCACCCCGAGTGGGACGGGTATGCCCAGACGTGGGTCCCGTGCTCTCCATGCCACTGGAGTCAAGCAATCCTGGCTGATGAGGGGTGAAACCCCAAAACCGGTCATAGGATGATTGTTTCCAGTCCAGGGAGGAACTGGCCTGGCAGTTGGGCTGGACTGTTCCCATTGGGTACAGGGTCAAGACTGATTTGCATATGGCTGGGTTCAAACTGGAATGTCATAGTGTGCAAAAAAACGATGGATTTAGGCCCAGATCTCTGTACTGGGGTGAATGTATGACATTGTTCCGCATTCTGTCCATCAATTTTTGGTTTTGCATTTGTCACCCCGAGTGTGACGGGTATGTCCAGACGTGGGACCCGTGCTCTCCATGCCACTGGAGTCAAGCAATCCTGGCTGATGAGGGGTGAAACCCGAAAACTGGTCCTAGGATGCTTGTTTCCAGTCCAGAGAGGACCTGGCCTGGCAGTTCGGGCTGGACTGTTCCCATTGGGTACAGGGTCAAGACTGATTTGCATATGGCTGGGTTCAAACTGGAATGTCATAGTGTGCAAAAAAACGATGGATTTAGGCCCAGATCTCTGTACTGGGGTGAATGTATGACATTGTTCCGCATTCTGTCCATCAATTTTTGGTTTTGCATTTGTCACCCCGAGTGTGACGGGTATGTCCAGACGTGGGACCCGTGCTCTCCATGCCACTGGAGTCAAGCAATCCTGGCTGATGAGGGGTGAAACCCGAAAACCGGTCCTAGGATGCTTATTCCAGTCCAGAGAGGACCTGGCCTGGCAATTCGGGCTGGACTGTTCCCATTGGGTACAGGGTCAAGACTGATTTGCATATGTCTGGGTTCAAACTGGAATGTCATGGTGAGCAAAAAAACGATGGATTTAGGCCCAGATCTCTGTACTGGGGTGAATGTATGACATTGTTCTGCATTCTGTCCATCAATTGTTGTTTTTGCATTTGTCACCCCGAGTGGGACGGGTATGCCCAGACGTGGGTCCCGTGCTCTCCATGCCACTGAAGTCAAACTATCCTGGCTGATGAGGGGTGAAACCCCGAAACCGGTCCTAGGATCCTTGTTTCCAGTCCAGGGAGGTCCTGGCCTGGCAGTTCGCGCTGAACTGTTCCCATTGGGTACAGGGTCAAGACTGATTTGCATATGGCTGGGGTCAAACTGGAATGGCATGGTGAGCAAAACAAATCGATGGATTTAGGCCCAGATCTCTGTACTGGGGTGAATGTATGACATTGTTCTGCATTCTGTCGTATCAATTGTTGTTTTTGCATTTGTCACCCCGAGTGGGACGGGTATGCCCAGACGTGGGTCCCGTGCTCTCCATGCCTCTGGAGTCAAGCTATCCTATCTGATGAGGGGTGAAACCCCGGAACCGGTTCTAGGATGCTTGTTTCCAGTAACACTCAATGGTTGATTTGTAGAAGTCCTTCAGAATCACAGACTGGAATGAGTGTGGAAAATGGGTTCAGAGCCATCTGGTAGCCGGCTGAATAGCAAATAAGGCCTTTGCAGAGAGGTATAATGTGCCGAACCTGGGTCGTCCTGTTATGGCTTCCGAAGAGACCTCTGAGGTGGATGATAAGAGGGCAGTAATTAACCCTGTGGCCCCTGTCCCACCGGCAATGCCTGCTTCCACATGGGATGTGGTATCATAGCCTAAGGCAAAGTAACAAGAACAATTGATGGACAGAATGCAGAACAATGTTATACAGTCATCCCAGTACAGAGATCTGGGCCTAAATCCATCGTTTTTTGCTCACCATGCCATTCCAGTTTGAACCCAGCCATATGCAAATCAGTCTTGACCCTGAGCCCAATGGGGACAGTCCAGTACTGGAGTGAATGTATGACATTGTTCTGCATTCTGTCCATTTGTTTTTGCATTTGTCACCCCGAGTGGGACGGGTATGCCCAGACGTGGGTCCCGTGCTCTCCATGCCACTGGAGTCAAGCAATCCGGGTTGATGAGGGGTGAAACCCCAAAACCGGTCCTAGGATGCTTGTTTCCAGTCCAGGGAGGACCTGGCCTGGCAGTTCGGGCTGGACTGTTCCCATTGGGCACAGGGTCAAGACTGATTTGCATATGGCTGTGTTCAAACTGCAATGTCATGGTGAGCAAAAAAACAATGGATTTAGGCCCAGATCTCTGTACTGGGGTGAATGTATGACATTCTTCTGCATTGTGTCCATCAATTGTTGTTTTTGCATTTGTCACCCCGAGTGGGACGGGTATGCCCAGACGTGGGTCCCGTGCTCTCCATGCCACTGGAGTCAAGCAATCCTGGCTGATGAGGGGTGAAACCCCAAAACCGGTCATAGGATGCTTGTTTCCAGTCCAGAGAGGACCTGGCCTGGCAGTTCGGGCTGGACTGTTCCCATTGGGTACAGGGTCAAGACTGATTTGCATATGGCTGGGTTCAAACTGGAATGTCATGGTGAGCAAAAAAACGATGGATTTAGGCCCAGATCTCTGTACTGGGGTGAATGTATGACACTGTTCTGCATTCTGTCCATCAATTGTTGTTTTTGCATTTGTCACCCCGAGTGGGACGGGTATGCCCAGACAGGGGTCCCGTGCTCTCCATGCCACTGGAGTCAAGCTATCCTGGCTGATGAGTGGTGAAACTCCGAAACCGGTCCTAGGATGCTTGCTTCTAGTCCAGGGAGGACCTGGCCTGGCAGTTCGGGCTGGACTTTTCCCATTGGGTACATGGTCAAGACTGATTTGCATATGGCTGGGTTCAAACTGGAATCGCATGGTGAGCAAAAAAATGATGGATTTAGGTCCAGATCTCTGTACTGGGGTGAATGTATGACATTGTTCTGCATTATGTCCATCAATTGTTGTTTTATGCATTTGTCACCCCGAGTGGCACGGGTATGCCCAGACGTGGGTCCCGTGCTCTCCATGCCACTGGAGTCAAGCAATCCTGGTTGATGAGGGGTGAAACCCCAAAACCGGTCCTAGGATGCTTGTTTCCAGTCCAGAGAGGACCTGGCCTGGCAGTTCGGGCTGGACTGTTCCCATTGGGTACAGGGTCAAGACTGATTTGCATATGGCTGGGTTCAAACTGGAATATCATGGTGAGCAAAAAAACGATGGATTTAGGCCCAGATCTCTGTACTGGGGTGAATGTATGACATTGTTCTGCATTCTGTCCATCAATTGTTGTTTTTGCATTTGTCACCCCGAGTGGGACGGGTATGCCCAGACGTGGGTCCCGTGCTCTCCATGCCACTGGAGTCAAGCTTTCCTGGCTGATGAGGGGTGAAACCCCGAAACCGGTCCTAGGATCCTTGTTTCCAGTCCAGGGAGGTCCTGGCCTGGCAGTTCGCGCTGAACTGTTCCCATTGGGTACAGGGTCAAGACTGATTTGCATATGGCTGGGGTCAAACTGGAATGGCATGGTGAGCAAAACAAATCGATGGATTTAGGCCCAGATCTCTGTACTGGGGTGAATGTATGACATTGTTCTGCATTCTGTCGTATCAATTGTTGTTTTTGCATTTGTCACCCCGAGTGGGACGGGTATGCCCAGACGTGGGTCCCGTGCTCTCCATGCCTCTGGAGTCAAGCTATCCTGGCTGATGAGGGGTGAAACCCCGAAACCGGTTCTAGGATGCTTGTTTCCAGTAACACTCAATGGTTGATTTGTAGAAGTCCTTCAGAATCACAGACTGGAATGAGTGTGGAAAATGGATTCAGAGCCATCTGGTAGCCGGCTGAATAGCAAATAAGGCCTTTGCAGAGAGATATAATGTGCCGAACCTGGGTCGTCCTGTTATGGCTTCCGAAGAGACCTCTGAAGTGGATGATAAGAGGGCAGTAATTAACCCTGTGGCCCCTGTCCCACCGGCAATGCCTGCTTCCACATGGGATGTGGTATCATAGCCTAAGGCAAAGTAACAAGAACAATTGATGGACAGAATGCAGAACAATGTCATACATTCATCCCAGTACAGAGATCTGGGCCTAAATCCATCGTTTTTTGCTCACCATGCCATTCCAGTTTGAACCCAGCCATATGCAAATCAGTCTTGACCCTGAGCCCAATGGGGACAGTCCAGTACTGGAGTGAATGTATGACATTGTTCTGCATTTTGTCCATTTGTTTTTGCATTTGTCACCCCGAGTGGGACGGGTATGCCCAGACGTGGGTCCCGTGCTCTCCATGCCACTGGAGTCAAGCAATCCGGGTTGATGAGGGGTGAAACCCCAAAACCGGTCCTAGGATGCTTGTTTCCAGTCCAGGGAGGACCTGGCCTGGCAGTTCGGGCTGGACTGTTCCCATTGGGCACAGGGTCAAGACTGATTTGCATATGGCTGGGTTCAAACTGGAATGTCATGGTGAGCAAAAAAACAATGGATTTAGGCCCAGATCTCTGTACTGGGGTGAATGTATGACATTGTTCTGCATTGTGTCCATCAATTGTTGTTTTTGCATTTGTCACCCCGAGTGGGACGGGTATGCCCAGACGTGGGTCCCGTGCTCTCCATGCCACTGGAGTCAAGCAATCCTGGCTGATGAGGGTGAAACCCCAAAACCGGTCATAGGATGCTTGTTTCCAGTCCAGGGAGGAACTGGCCTGGCAGTTGGGCTGGACTGTTCCCATTGGGTACAGGGTCAAGACTGATTTGCATATGGCTGGGTTCAAACTGGAATGTCATAGTGTGCAAAAAAACGATGGATTTAGGCCCAGATCTCTGTACTGGGGTGAATGTATGACATTGTTCCGCATTCTGTCCATCAATTTTTGGTTTTGCATTTGTCACCCCGAGTGTGACGGGTATGTCCAGACGTGGGACCCGTGCTCTCCATGCCACTGGAGTCAAGCAAACCTGGCTGATGAGGGGTGAAACCCGAAAGCCGGTCCTAGGATGCTTGTTTCCAGTCCAGAGAGGACCTGGCCTGGCAGTTCGGGCTGGACTGTTCCCATTGGGTACAGGGTCAAGACTGATTTGCATATGGCTGGGTTCAAACTGGAATGTCATAGTGTGCAAAAAAACGATGGATTTAGGCCCAGATCTCTGTACTGGGGTGAATGTATGACATTGTTCCGCATTCTGTCCATCAATTTTTGGTTTTGCATTTGTCACCCCGAGTGTGACGGGTATGTCCAGACGTGGGACCCGTGCTCTCCATGCCACTGGAGTCAAGCAATCCTGGCTGATGAGGGGTGAAACCCGAAAACCGGTCCTAGGATGCTTGTTTCCAGTCCAGAGAGGACCTGGCCTGGCAGTTCGGGCTGGACTGTTCCCATTGGGTACAGGGTCAAGACTGATTTGCATATGTCTGGGTTCAAACTGGAATGTCATGGTGAGCAAAAAAACGATGGATTTAGGCCCAGATCTCTGTACTGGGGTGAATGTATGACATTGTTCTGCATTCTGTCCATCAATTGTTGTTTTTGCATTTGTCACCCCGAGTGGGATGCGTATGCCCAGACGTGGGTCCCGTGCTCTCCATGCCACTGAAGTCAAGCTATCCTGGCTGATGAGGGGTGAAACTCCGGATCCGGTTCTAGGATGCTTGTTTCCAGTAACACTCAATGGTTGATTTGTAGAAGTCCTTCAGAATCACAGACTGGAATGAGTGTGGAAAATGGGTTCAGAGCCATCTGGTAGCCGGCTGAATAGCAAATAAGGCCTTTGCAGAGAGGTATAATGTGCCGAACCTGGGTCGTCCTGTTATGGCTTCCGAAGAGACCTCTGAGGTGGATGATAAGAGGGCAGTAATTAACCCTGTGGCCCCTGTCCCACCGGCAATGCCTGCTTCCACATGGGATGTGGTATCATAGCCTAAGGCAAAGTAACAAGAACAATTGATGGACAGAATGCAGAACAATGTTATACATTCATCCCAGTACAGAGATCTGGGCCTAAATCCATCGTTTTTTTGCTCACCATGCCATTCCAGTTTGAACCCAGCCATATGCAAATCAGTCTTGACCCTGAGCCCAATGGGGACAGTCCAGTACTGGAGTGAATGTATGACATTGTTCTGCATTCTGTCCATTTGTTTTTGCATTTGTCACCCCGAGTGGTACGGGTATGCCCAGACGTGGGTCCCGTGCTCTCCATGCCACTGGAGTCAAGCAATCCGGGTTGATGAGGGTGAAACCCCAAAACCGGTCCTAGGATGCTTGTTTCCAGTCCAGGGAGGACCTGGCCTGGCAGTTCGGGCTGGACTGTTCCCATTGGGCACAGGGTCAAGACTGATTTGCATATGGCTGTGTTCAAACTGCAATGTCATGGTGAGCAAAAAAACAATGGATTTAGGCCCAGATCTCTGTACTGGGGTGAATGTATGACATTGTTCTGCATTGTGTCCATCAATTGTTGTTTTTGCATTTGTCACCCCGAGTGGGACGGGTATGCCCAGACGTGGGTCCCGTGCTCTCCATGCCACTGGAGTCAAGCAATGCTGGCTGATGAGGGTGAAACCCCAAAACCGGTCATAGGATGCTTGTTTCCAGTCCAGAGAGGACCTGGCCTGGCAGTTCGGGCTGGACTGTTCCCATTGGGTACAGGGTCAAGACTGATTTGCATATGGTTGGGTTCAAACTGGAATGTCATGGTGAGCAAAAAACGACGGATTTAGGCCCAGATCTCTGTACTGGGGTGAATGTATGACATTGTTCTGCATTCTGTCCATCAATTGTTGTTTTTGCATTTGTCACCCCGAGTGGGACGGGTATGCCCAGACAGGGGTCCCGTGCTCTCCATGCCACTGGAGTCAAGCTATCCTGGCTGATGAGGGGTGAAACTCCGAAACCGGTCCTATGATGCTTGCTTCTAGTCCAGGGAGGACCTGGCCTGGCAGTTCGGGCTGGACTTTTCCCATTGGGTACATGGTCAAGACTGATTTGCATATGGCTGGGTTCAAACTGGAATCGCATGGTGAGCAAAAAAATGATGGATTTAGGTCCAGATCTCTGTACTGGGGTGAATGTATGACATTGTTCTGCATTATGTCCATCAATTGTTGTTTTATGCATTTGTCACCCCGAGTGGCACGGGTATGCCCAGACGTGGGTCCAGTGCTCTCCATGCCACTGGAGTCAAGCAATCCTGGTTGATGAGGGGTGAAACCCCAAAACCGGTCCTAGGATCCTTGTTTCCAGTCCAGGGAGGTCCTGGCCTGGCAGTTCGCGCTGAACTGTTCCCATTGGGTACAGGGTCAAGACTGATTTGCATATGGCTGGGGTCAAACTGGAATGGCATGGTGAGCAAAACAAATCGATGGATTTAGGCCCAGATCTCTGTACTGGGGTGAATGTATGACATTGTTCTGCATTCTGTCGTATCAATTGTTGTTTTTGCATTTGTCACCCCGAGTGGGACGGGTATGCCCAGACGTGGGTCCCGTGCTCTCCATGCCTCTGGAGTCAAGCTATCCTGGCTGATGAGGGTGAAACCCCGAAACCGGTTCTAGGATGCTTGTTTCCAGTAACACTCAATGGTTGATTTGTAGAAGTCCTTCAGAATCACAGACTGGAATGAGTGTGGAAAATGGATTCAGAGCCATCTGGTAGCCGGCTGAATAGCAAATAAGGCCTTTGCAGAGAGGTATAATGTGCCGAACCTGGGTCGTCCTGTTATGGCTTCCGAAGAGACCTCTGAGGTGGATGATAAGAGGGCAGTAATTAACCCTGTGGCCCCTGTCCCACCGGCAATGCCTGCTTCCACATGGGATGTGGTATCATAGCCTAAGGCAAAGTAACAAGAACAATTGATGGACAGAATGCAGAACAATGTCATACATTCATCCCAGTACAGAGATCTGGGCCTAAATCCATCGTTTTTTTGCTCACCATGCCATTCCAGTTTGAACCCAGCCATATGCAAATCAGTCTTGACCCTGAGCCCAATGGGGACAGTCCAGTACTGGAGTGAATGTATGACATTGTTCTGCATTCTGTCCATTTGTTTTTGCATTTGTCACCCCGAGTGGGACGGGTATGCCCAGACGTGGGTCCCGTGCTCTCCATGCCACTGGAGTCAAGCAATCCGGGTTGATGAGGGGTGAAACCCCAAAACCGGTCCTAGGATGCTTGTTTCCAGTCCAGGGAGGACCTGGCCTGGCAGTTCGGGCTGGACTGTTCCCATTGGGCACAGGGTCAAGACTGATTTGCATATGGCTGGGTTCAAACTGGAATGTCATGGTGAGCAAAAAAACAATGGATTTAGGCCCAGATCTCTGTACTGGGGTGAATGTATGACATTGTTCTGCATTGTGTCCATCAATTGTTGTTTTTGCATTTGTCACCCCGAGTGGGACGGGTATGCCCAGACGTGGGTCCCGTGCTCTCCATGCCACTGGAGTCAAGCAATCCTGGCTGATGAGGGGTGAAACCCCAAAACCGGTCATAGGATGCTTGTTTCCAGTCCAGGGAGGAACTGGCCTGGCAGTTGGGCTGGACTGTTCCCATTGGGTACAGGGTCAAGACTGATTTGCATATGGCTGGGGTCAAACTGGAATGTCATGGAGAGCAAAAAAACGATGGATATAGGCCCAGATATCTGTACTGGGGTGAATGTATGACATTGTTCTGCATTCTGTCCATCAATTGTTGTTTTTGCATTTGTCACCCCGAGTGGGACGGGTATGCCCAGACGTGGGTCCCGTGCTCTCCATGCCACTGGAGTCAAGCTATCCTGGCTGATGAGGGGTGAAACCCCAAAACCGGTCCTACGATCCTTGTTTCCAGTCCAGGGAGGACCTGGCCCGGCAGTTTGGGTTGAACTGTTCCCATTGGGTACAGGGTCAGGACTGATTTGCATATGGCTGGGGTCAAACTGGAATGGCATGGTGAGCAAAAAAACAATGGACTTAGGCCCAGATCTCTGTACTGGGGTGAATGTATGACATTGTTCTGCATTCTGTCCATCAATTGTTGGTTTTGCATTTGTCACCCCGAGTGTGACGGGTATGTCCAGACGTGGGTCCCGTGCTCTCCATGCCACTGGAGTCAAGCAATCCTGGCTGATGAGGGGTGAAACCCGAAAACCGGTCCTAGGATGCTTGTTTTCAGTCCAGGGAGGAACTGCCCTGGCAGTTCGGGCTGGACTGTTCCCATTGGGTACAGGGTCAAGACTGATTTGCATATGGCTGGGTTCAAACTGGAATGTCATGGTGAGGAAAAAAACAATGGATATGGGCCCAGATCTCTGTACTGGGGTGAATGTATGACATTGTTCTGCATTCTGTCCATCAATTGTTGTTTTTGCATTTGTCACCCCGAGTGGGACGGGTATGCCCAGACAGGGGTCCCGTGCTCTCCATGCCACTGGAGTCAAGCTATCCTGGCTGATGAGGGTGAAACCCGAAACCGGTCCTAGGATGCTTGCTTCTAGTCCAGGGAGGACCTGGCCTGGCAGTTCGGGCTGGACTTTTCCAATTGGGTACAGGGTCAAAACTGATTTGCATATGGCTGGGTTCAAACTGGAATGGCATGGTGAGCAAAAAAATGATGGATTTAGGCCCAGATCTCTGTACTGGGGTGAATGTATGACATTGTTCTGCATTCTGTCCATCAATTGTTGTTTTTGCATTTGTCACCCCCAGTGGGATGGGTATGCCCAGACGTGGGTCCCGTGCTCTTCATGCCACTGGAGTCAAGCTATCCTGGCTGAAGAGGGGTGAAACCCCGAAACCGGTCCTAGGATCCTTGTTACCAATTCAGGGAGGACCTGGCCTGGCAGTTCGCGATGAACTGTTCCCATTGGGTACAGGGTCAAGACTGATTTGCATATGGCTGGGGTCAAACTGGAATGGCATGGTGAGCAAAAAAATCGATGGATTTAGGCCCAGATCTCTGTACTGGGGTGAATGTATGACATTGTTCTGCATTGTGTCCATCAATTGTTGTTTTTGCATTTGTCACCCCGAGTGGGACGGGTATGCCCAGACGTGGGTCCCGTGCTCTCCATGCCACTGGAGTCAAGCAATCCTGGCTGATGAGGGGTGAAACCCCAAAACCGGTCATAGGATGCTTGTTTCCAGTCCAGGGAGGAACTGGCCTGGCAGTTGGGCTGGACTGTTCCCATTGGGTACAGGGTCAAGACTGATTTGCATATGGCTGGGTTCAAACTGGAATGTCATGGAGAGCAAAAAACGATGGATATAGGCCCAGATATCTGTACTGGGGTGAATGTATGACATTGTTCTGCATTATGTCCATCAATTGTTGTTTTTGCATTTGTCACCCCGAGTGGCACAGGTATGCCCAGACGTGGGTCCCGTGCTCTCCATGCAACTGGAGTCAAGCAATCCTGGTTGATGAGGGGTGAAACCCCAAAACCGGTCCTAGGATGCTTGTTTCCAGTCCAGAGAGGACCTGGCCTGGCAGTTCGGGCTGGACTGTTCCCATTGGGTACAGGGTCAAGACTGATTTGCATATGGCTGGGTTCAAACTGGAATGTCATGGTGAGCAAAAAAACGATGGATTTAGGCCCAGATCTCTGTACTGGGGTGAATGTATGACATTGTTCTGCATTCTGTCCATCAATTGTTGTTTTTGCATTTGTCACCCCGAGTGGGACGGGTATGCCCAGACGTGGGTCCCGTGCTCTCCATGCCACTGGAGTCAAGCTATCCTGGCTGATGAGGGGTGAAACCCCGAAACTGGTCCTAGGATCCTTGTTTCCAGTCCAGGGAGGTCCTGGCCTGGCAGTTCGCGCTGAACTGTTCCCATTGGGTACAGGGTCAAGACTGATTTGCATATGGCTGGGGTCAAACTGGAATGGCATGGTGAGCAAAACAAATCGATGGATTTAGGCCCAGATCTCTGTACTGGGGTGAATGTATGACATTGTTCTGCATTCTGTCCATCAATTGTTGTTTTTGCATTTGTCACCCGAGTGGGACGGGTATGCCCAGACAGGGGTCCCGTGCTCTCCATGCCACTGGAGTCAAGCTATCCTGGCTGATGAGGGGTGAAACTCCGAAACCGGTCCTAGGATGCTTGCTTCTAGTCCAGGAGGACCTGGCCTGGCAGTTCGGGCTGGACTTTTCCCATTGGGTACATGGTCAAGACTGATTTGCAAATGGCTGGGTTCAAACTGGAATGGCATGGTGAGCAAAAAAATGATGGATTTAGGTCCAGATCTCTGTACTGGGGTGAATGTATGACATTGTTCTGCATTATGTCCATCAATTGTTGTTTTTGCATTTGTCACCCCGAGTGGCACGGGTATGCCCAGACGTGGGTCCCGTGCTCTCCATGCCATTGGAGTCAAGCAATCCTGGTTGATGAGGGGTGAAACCCCAAAACCGGTCCTAGGATGCTTGTTTCCAGTCCAGAGAGGACCTGGCCTGGCAGTTCGGGCTGGACTGTTCCCATTGGGTACAGGGTCAAGACTGATTTGCATATGGCTGGGTTCAAACTGGAATGTCATGGTGAGCAAAAAAACGATGGATTTAGGCCCAGATCACTGTACTGGGGTGAATGTATGACATTGTTCTGCATTCTGTCCATCAATTGTTGTTTTTGCATTTGTCACCCCGAGTGGGACGGGTATGCCCAGACGTGGGTCCCGTGCTCTCCTTGCCACTGGAGTCAAGCTATCCTGGCTGATGAGGGGTGAAACCCCGAAACCGGTCCTAGGATCCTTGTTTCCAGTCCAGGGAGGTCCTGGCCTGGCAGTTCGCGCTGAACTGTTCCCATTGGGTACAGGGTCAAGACTGATATGCATATGGCTGGGGTCAAACTGGAATGGCATGGTGAGCAAAACAAATCGATGGATTTAGACCCAGATCTCTGTACTGGGGTGAATGTATGACATTGTTCTGCATTCTGTTGTATCAATTGTTGTTTTTGCATTTGTCACCCCGAGTGGGACGGGTATGCCCAGACGTGGGTCCCGTGCTCTCCATGCCTCTGGAGTCAAGCTATCTGGCTGATGAGGGGTGAAACCCCGAAACCGGTTCTAGGATGCTTGTTTCCAGTATCACTCAATGGTTGATTTGTAGAAGTCCTTCAGAATCACAGACTGGAATGAGTGTGGAAAATGGGTTCAGAGCCATCTGGTAGCCGGCTGAATAGCAAATAAGGCCTTTGCAGAGAGGTATAATGTGCCGAACCTGGGTCGTCCTGTTATGGCTTCCGAAGAGACCTCTGAGGTGGATGATAAGAGGGCAGTAATTAACCTTGTGGCCCCTGTCCCACCGGCAATGCCTGCTTCCACATGGGATGTGGTATCATAGCCTAAGGCAAAGTAACTAGAACAATTGATGGACAGAATGCAGATCAATGTCATACATTCATCCCAGTACAGAGATCTGGGCCTAAATCCATCGTTTTTTTGCTCACCATGCCATTCCAGTTTGAACCCAGCTATATGCAAATCAGTCTTGACCCTGAGCCCAATGGGATAGTCCAGTACTGGAGTGAATGTATGACATTGTTCTGCATTCTGTCCATTTGTTTTTGCATTTGTCACCCCGAGTGGGACGGGTATGCCCAGACGTGGGTCCCGTGCTCTCCATGCCACTGGAGTCAAGCAATCCGGGTTGATGAGGGGTGAAACCCCAGAACCGGTCCTAGGATGCTTGTTTCCAGTCCAGGGAGGACCTGGCCTGGCAGTTCGGGCTGGACTGTTCCCATTGGGCACAGGGTCAAGACTGATTTGCATATGGCTGTGTTCAAACTGGAATGTCATGGTGAGCAAAAAAACAATGGATTTAGGCCCAGATCTCTGTACTGGAGTGAATGTATGACATTGTTCTGCATTGTGTCCATCAATTGTTGTTTTTGCATTTGTCACCCGAGTGGGACGGGTATGCCCAGACGTGGGTCCCGTGCTCTCCATGCCACTGGAGTCAAGCAATCCTGGCTGATGAGGGGTGAAACCCCAAAACCGGTCATAGGATGCTTGTTTCCAGTCCAGGGAGGAACTGGCCTGGCAGTTGGGCTGGACTGTTCCCATTGGGTACAGGGTCAAGACTGATTTGCATATGGCTGGGTTCAAACTGGAATGTCATGGAGAGCAAAAAAAACGATGGATATAGGCCCAGATATCTGAACTGGGGTGAATGTATGACATTGTTCTGCATTCTGTCATATCAATTGTTGTTTTTGCATTTGTCACCCCGAGTGGGACGTGTATGGCCAGACGTGGGTCCCGTGCTCTCCATGCCACTGGAGTCAAGCTATCCTGGCTGATGAGGGGTGAAACCCCATAACCGGTCCTACGATCCTTGTTTCCAGTCCAGGGAGGACCTGGCCTGGCAGTTTGGGTTGAACTGTTCCCATTGGGTACAGGGTCAAGACTGATTTGCATATGGCTGGGTTCAAACTGGAATGTCATGGTGAGCAAAAAAACGATGGATATAGGCCCAGATCTCTGTACTGGGGTGAATGTATGACATTGTTCTGCATTCTGTCCATCAATTGTTGTTTTTGCATTTGTCACCCCGAGTGGGACGGGTATGCCCAGACAGGGGTCCCGTGCTCTCCATGGCACTGGAGTCAAGCTATCCTGGCTGATGAGGGGTGAAACCCCGAAACCGGTCCTAGGATGCTTGTTTCCAGTAACACTCAATGGTTGATTTGTAGAAGTCCTGCAGAATCTTAGAGTGGAATGAGTGTGGAAAATGGGTTCAGAGCCATCTGGTAGCCGGCTGAATAGCAAATAAGGCCTTTGCAGAGAGGTATAATGTGCCGAACCTAGGTCGTCCTCTTACGGCTTCCGAAGAGACCTCTGAGGTGGATGATAAGAGGGCAGTGATTAACCCTGTGGCCACTGTTCGACGGGCAATGCCTGCTTCCAGATGGGCCTAAGGCATAGTAACAAGAACAATTGATGGACAGAATGCAGAACAATGTCATACATTCACCCCAGTACAGAGATCTGGGCCTAAATTGATCGTATTTTTGCTCACCATGCCATTCCAGTTTGAACCCAGCCATATGCAAATCAGTCTTGACCTTGAGCCCAATGGGAACAGTCCAGTACTGGAGTGAATGTATGACATTGTTCTGCATTCTGCCCATTTGTTTTTGCATTTGTCACCCCGAGTGGGACGGGTATGCCCAGACGTGGGTCCCGTGCTCTCCATGCCACTGGAGTCAAGCAATCCTGGCTGATGAGGGTGAAACCCCAAAACCGGTCCTAGGATGCTTGTTTCCAGTCCAGAGAGGACCTGGCCTGGCAGTTCGGGCTGGACTGTTCCCATTGGGCACAGGGTCAAGACTGATTTGCATATGGCTGGGTTCAAACTGGAATGTCATAGTGTGCAAAAAAACGATGGATTTAGGCCCAGATCTCTGTACTGGGGTGAATGTATGACATTGTTCCGCATTCTGTCCATCAATTTTTGGTTTTGCATTTGTCACCCCGAGTGTGACGGGTATGTCCAGACGTGGGACCCGTGCTCTCCATGCCACTGGAGTCAAGCAATCCTGGCTGATGAGGGGTGAAACCCGAAAACCGGTCCTAGGATCCTTGTTTCCAGTCCAGGGAGGTCCTGGCCTGGCAGTTCGCGCTGAACTGTTCCCATTGGGTACAGGGTCAAGACTAATTTGCATATGGCTGGGGTCAAACTGGAATGGCATGGTGAGCAAAACAAATCGATGGATTTAGGCCCAGATCTCTGTACTGGGGTGAATGTATGACATTGTTCTGCATTCTGTCGTATCAATTGTTGTTTTTGCATTTGTCACCCCGAGTGGGACGGGTATGCCCAGACGTGGGTCCCGTGCTCTCCATGCCTCTGGAGTCAAGCTAGCCTGGCTGATGAGGGGTGAAACCCCGGAACCGGTTCTAGGATGCTTGTTTCCAGTAACACTCAATGGTTGATTTGTAGAAGTCCTTCAGAATCACAGACTGGAATGAGTGTGGAAAATGGGTTCAGAGCCATCTGGTAGCCGGCTGAATAGCAAATAAGGCCTTTGCAGAGAGGTATAATGTGCCGAACCTGGGTCGTCCTGTTATGGCTTCCGAAGAGACCTCTGAGGTGGATGATAAGAGGGCAGTAATTAACCCTGTGGCCCCTGTCCGACCGGCAATGCCTGCTTCCACATGGGATGTGGTATCATAGCCTAAGGCAAAGTAACAAGAACAATTGATGGACAGAATGCAGAACAATGTTATACATTCATCCCAGTACAGAGATCTGGGCCTAAATCCATCGTTTTTTGCTCACCATGCCATTCCAGTTTGAACCCAGCCATATGCAAATCAGTCTTGACCCTGAGCCCAATGGGGACAGTCCAGTACTGGAGTGAATGTATGACATTGTTCTGCATTCTGTCCATTTGTTTTTGCATTTGTCACCCCGAGTGGGACGGGTATGCCCAGACGTGGGTCCCGTGCTCTCCATGGCACTGGAGTCAAGCAATCCGGGTTGATGAGGGGTGAAACCCCAAAACCGGTCTTAGGATGCTTGTTTCCAGTCCAGGGAGGACCTGGCCTGGCAGTTCGGGCTGGACTGTTCCCATTGGGCACAGGGTCAAGACTGATTTGCATATGGCTGTGTTCAAACTGGAATGTCATGGTGAGCAAAAAAACAATGGATTTAGGCCCAGATCTCTGTACTGGGGTGAATGTATGACATTGTTCTGCATTGTGTCCATCAATTGTTGTTTTTGCATTTGTCACCCGAGTGGGACGGGTATGCCCAGACGTGGGTCCCGTGCTCTCCATGCCACTGGAGTCAAGCAATCCTGGCTGATGAGGGTGAAACCCCAAAACCGGTCATAGGATGCTTGTTTCCAGTCCAGAGAGGACCTGGCCTGGCAGTTCGGGCTGGACTGTTCCCATTGGGTACAGGGTCAAGACTGATTTGCATATGGCTGGGTTCAAACTGGAATGTCATGGTGAGCAAAAAAACAATGGATTTAGACCCAGATCTCTGTACTGGGGTGAATGTATGACATTGTTCTGCATTCTGTCCATCAATTGTTGTTTTTGCATTTGTCACCCCGAGTGGGACGGGTATGCCCAGACAGGGGTCCCGTGCTCTCCATGCCACTGGAGTCAAGCTATCCTGGCTGATGAGGGGTGAAACTCCGAAACCGGTCCTAGGATGCTTGCTTCTAGTCCAGGGAGGAACTGGCCTGGCAGTTCGGGCTGGACTGTTCCCATTGGGTACAGGGTCAAGATGATTTGCATATGGCTGGGTTCAAAGTGGAATGTCATGGTGAGCCAAAAAACGATGAATATAGGCCCAGATCTCTGTACTGGGGTGAATGTATGACATTGTTCTGCATTCTGTCGTATCAATTGTTGTTTTTGCATTTGTCCCCCTTAGTGGGACGGGTATGCCCAGACGTGGGTCCCGTGCTCTCCATGCCTCCGGAGTCAAGCTATCCTGGCTGATGAGGGGTGAAACTCCAAAACCGGTCCTAGGATGCTTGTTTCTAGTCCAGGGAGGACCTGGCCTGGCAGTTCGGGCTGGACTGTTCCCATTGGGTACAGAGTCGAGATTGATTTGCATATGGCTGGGTTCAAACTGGAACGGCATGGTGAGCAAAAAAACGATGGATTTAGGCCCAGATCTCTGTACTGGGGTGAGTGTATGACATTGTTCTGCATTCTGTCCATCAATTTTTGTTTTTGCATTTGTCACCCCGAGTGGGACGGGTATGGCCAGACGTGGGTGCCGTGCTCTCCATGCCACTGGAATCAAGCTATCCTGGCTGATGAGGGGTGAAACCCCGAAACCGGTCCTAAGATGCTTGTTTCCAGTCCAGGGAGGACCTGGCCTGGCAGTTCGGGCTGGACTGTTCCCATTGGGCACAGGGTCAAGACTGATTTGCAAATGGCTGTGTTCAAACTGGAATGTCATGGTCAGCAAAAAAACGATGGATTTAGACCCAGATCTCTGTACTGTGGTGAATATATGACATTGTTCTGCATTCTGTCCATCAATTGTTGTTTTTGCATTTGTCACCCCGAGTGGGACCGGTATGCCCAGACGTGGGTCCCGTGCTCTCCATGCCACTGGAGTCAAGCAATCCTGGCTGATGAGGGGTGAAACCCCAAATCCGGTCCTAGGATGCTTGCTTCCAGTCCAGGGAGGAACTGGCCTGGCAGTTCGGGCTGGACTGTTCCCATCGGGTACAGGCTCAAGACTGATTTGCATATGGCTGGGTTCAAACTGGAATGTCATGGTGAGCAAAAAAACGATGGATTTAGGCCCAGATCTCTGTACTGGGGTGAATGTATGACATTGTTCTACATTCTGTCCATCAATTGTTGTTTTTGCATTTGTCACCCCGAGTGGGACGGGTATGCCCAGACGTGGGTCCCGTGCTCTCCATGCCACTGGAGTCAAGCTATTCTGGCTGATGAGGGGTGAAACCCCGAAACCGGTCCTAGGATCCTTGTTTCCAGTCCAGGGAGGTCCTGGCCTGGCAGTTCGCGCTGAACTGTTCCCACTTTGTACCGGTTCAAGACTGATTTGCATATGGCTGGGGTCAAACTGGAATGGCATGGTGAGCAAAAAAAATCGATGGATTTAGGCCCAGATCTCTGTACTGGGGTGCATGTATGACATTGTTCTGCATTCTGTCGTATCAATTGTTGTTTTTGCATTTGTCACCCCGAGTGGGACGGGTATGCCCAGACGTGGGTCCCGTGCTCTCCATGCCTCTGGAGTCAAGCTATCCTGGCTGATGAGGGGTGAAACCCTGAAACCGGTGTTCGGATGCTTGTTTCTAGTCCAGGGAGGCCCTGGCCTGGCAGTTTGGGCTGGACTGTTCCCATTGGGTACAGGGTCAAGACTGATTTGTATATGGCTGGGTTCAAACTGGAATGGCATGGTGAGCAAAAAAACGATGGATTTAGGCCCAGATCTCTGTACTGGGGTGAATGTATGACATTGTTCTGCATTCTGTCCATCAATTGTTGTTTTTGCATTTGTCACCCCGAGTGGGACGGGTATGTCCAGACGTGGGTCCCATGCTCTCCATGCCACTGGAGTCAAGCTATCCTGGCTGATGAGGGGTGAAACCCCGAAACCGGTCCTAGGATGCTTGTTTCCAGTAACACTCAATGGTTGATTTGTAGAAGTCCTTCAGAATCACAGACTGGAATGAGTGTGGAAAATGGGTTCAGAGCCATCTGGTAGCCGGCTGAATAGCAAATAAGGCCTTTGCAGAGAGGTATAATGTGCCGAACCTGGGTCGTCCTGTTATGGCTTCCGAAGAGACCTCTGAGGTGGATGATAAGAGGGCAGTAATTAACCCTGTGGCCCCTGTTCCACGGGCAATGTCTGCTTCCACATGGGCCTAAGGCAAAGTAACAAGAACAATTGATGGACAGAATGCAGAACAATGTCATACATTCACCCCAGTACAGAGTTCTGGGCCTAAATCCATCGTATTTTTGCTCACCATGCCATTCCAGTTTGAACCCAGCCATATGCAAATCAGTCTTGACCTTGAGCCGAATGGGAACAGTCCAGTACTGGAGTGAATGTATGACATTGTTCTGCATTCTGTCCATTTGTTTTTGCATTTGTCACCCCGAGTGGGACGGGTATGCTCAGACGTGGGTCCTGTGCTCTCCATGCCACTGGAGTCAAGCAATCTTGGCTGATGAGGGGTGAAACCCCAAAACCGGTCCTACGATCCTTGTTTCCAGTCCAGGGAGGACCTGGCCTGGCAGTTTGGGTTGAACTGTTCCCATTGGGTACAGGGTCAGGACTGATTTGCATATGGCTGGGGTCAAACTGGAATGGCATGGTGAGCAAAAAAACAATGGACTTAGGCCCAGATCTCTGTACTGGGGTGAATGTATTACATTGTTCTGCATTCTGTACATCAATTGTTGGTTTTGCATTTGTCACCCCGAGTGTGACGGGTTTCTCCAGACGTGGGTCCCGTGCTCTCCATGCCACTGGAGTCAAGCTATCCTGGCTGATGAGGGGTGAAACCCCGAAACCGGTCCTAGGATGCTTGCTTCTAGTCCAGGGAGGACCTGGCCTGGCAGTTCGGGCTGGACTTTTCCAATTGGGTACAGGGTCAAAACTGATTTGCATATGGCTGGGTTCAAACTGGAATGGCATGGTGAGCAAAAAAATGATGGATTTAGGCCCAGATCTCTGTACTGGGGTGAATGTATGACATTGTTCTGCATTCTGTCCATCAATTGTTGTTTTTGCATTTGTCACCCCCAGTGGGACGGGTATGCCCAGAGTTGGGTCCCCTGCTCTTCATGGCACTGGAGTCAAGCTATCCTGGCTGAAGAGGGATGAAACCCCGAAACCGGTCATAGGATGCTTGTTTCCAGTCCAGGGATGACCTGGCCTGGGAGTTCGGGCTGGACTCTTCCCATTGGGCACAGGGTCAAGACTGATTTGCATATGGCTGGGTTCAAACTGGAATGTCAATGGTGAGCAAAAAAACGATGGATTTAGGCCCAGATCTCTATATTGGGGTGAATGTATGACATTGTTCTGCATTCTGTCCATCAATTGTTATTTTTGCATTTGTCACCCCGAGTGGGACGGGTATGCCCAGACGTTGGGGGTCCCGTGCTCTCCATGCCACTGGAGTCAAGCTATCTTGGCTGATGAGGGGTGAAACCCCGAAACCGGTCCTAGGATCCTTGTTTCCAGTCCAGGGAGGACGTGGCCTGGCAGTTCGCGCTGAACTGTTCCCATTGGGTACAGGGTCAAGACTGATTTGCATATGGCTGGGGTCAAACTGGAATGGCATCGTGAGCAAAACAAATCGATGGATTTAGGCCCAGATCTCTGTACTGGGGTGAATGTATGACATTGTTCTGAATTCTGTCATATCAATTGTTGTTTTTGCATTTGTCACCCCGAGTGGGACGGGTATGCCCACACGTGGGTCCCGTGCTCTCCATGCCGCTGGAGTCAAGTAATCCTGGTTGATGAGGGGTGAAACCCCAAAACCGGTCTAGGATGCTTGTTTCCAGTCCAGGGAGGACCTGGCCTGGCAGTTCAGGCTGGACTGTTCCCATTGGGCACAGGGTCAAGACTGATTTGCATATGGCTGTGTTCAAACTGGAATGTCATGGTGAGCAAAAAAACAATGGATTTAGGCCCAGATCTCTGTACTGGGGTGAATGTATGACATTGTTCTGCATTGTGTCCACCAATTGTTGTTTTTGCATTTGTCAACCCGAGTGGGACGGGTATGCCCAGACGTGGGTCCCGTGCTCTCCATGCCACTGGAGTCAAGCAATCCTGGTTGATGAGGGGTGAAACCCCAAAACCGGTCATAGGATGCTTGTTTCCAGTCCAGGGAAGAACTGGCCTGGCAGTTGGGCTGGACTGTTCCCATTGGGTACAGGGTAAAGACTGATTTGCATATGGCTGGTTTCAAACTGGAATGTCATGGTGAGCAAAAAAACGATGGATATAGGCCCAGATATCTGTTCTGGGGTGAATGTATGACATTGTTCTGCATTCTGTCCATCAATTGTTGTTTTTGCATTTGTCACCCCGAGTGGGACGGGTATGCCCAGACGTGGGTCCCGTGCTCTCCATGCCACTGGAGTCAAGCTATCCTGGCTGATGAGGGGTGAAACCCCGAAACCGGTCCTAGGATGCTTGTTTCCAGTCCAGGGAGGACCTGGCCTAGGAGTTCGGGCTGGACTGTTCCCATTGGGCACAGGGTCAAGACTGATTTGCACATGGCTGAGTTCAAACTGGAATGGCATCGTGAGCAAAAAAACAATGGATTTAGGCCCAGATCTCTGTACTGGGGTGAATGTATGACATTGTTCTGCATTCTGTCCATCAATTGCTGTTTTTGCATTTGTCAACCCGAGTGGCACGGGTATGCCCAGACGTGGGTCCCGTGCTCTCCATGCCACTGGAGTGAAGCGATCCTGGCTGATGAGGGGTGAAAAACCAAAACCGGTCCTAGGATGCTTGTTCCAGTCCAGAGAGGACCTGGCCTGGCAGTTCGGGCTGGACTGTTCCCATTGGGTACAGGGTCAAGACTGATTTGCATATGGCTGGGTTCAAACTGGAATGTCATGGTGAGCAAAAAAATGATGGATTTAGGCCACGATCTCTGTACTGGGGTGAATGTATGACATTGTTCTGCATTCTGTCCATCAATTGTTGCTTTTGCATTTGTCACCCCGAGTGGGACGGGTATGCCTAGACGTGGGTCCCGTGCTCTCCATGCCACTGGAGTCAAGCTATCCTGGCTGATGAGGGGTGAAACCCCAAAACCGGTCCTACGATCCTTGTTTCCAGTCCCGGGAGGACGTGGCCTGGCAGTTTGGGTTGAACTGTTCCCATTGGGTACAGGGTCAGGACTGATTTGCATATGGCTGGGTTCAAACTGGAATGTCATGGTGAGCAAAAAAACAATGGATATAGGCCCAGATCTCTGTACTGGGGTGAATGTATGACATTGTTCTGCATTCTGTCCATCAATTGTTGTTTTTGCATTTGTCACCCCGAGTGGGACGGGTATGCCCAGACAGGGGTCCTGTGCTCTCCATGCCACTGGAGTCAAGCAATCCTGGCTGATGAGGGGTGAAACCCCGAAACCGGTCCTAGGATGCTTGCTCCTAGTACAGGGAGGACCTGGCCTGGCAGTTCGGGCTGGACTTTTCCAATTGGGTACAGGGTCAAAACTGATTTGCATATGGCTGGGTTCAAACTGGAATGGCATGGTGAGCAAAAAAATGATGGATTTAGGCCCAGATCTCTGTACTGGGGTGAATGTATGACTTGTTCTGCATTCTGTCCATCAATTGTTGTTTTTGCATTTGTCACCCCCAGTGGGACGGGTATGTCCAGACGTGGGTCCCGTGCTCTTCATGCCACTGGAGTCAAGCTATCCTGGCTGAAGAGGGATGAAACCCCGAAACCGGTCATAGGATGCTTGTTTCCAGTCCAGGGATGACCTGGCCTGGGAGTTCGGGCTGGACTGTTCCCATTGGGCACAGGGTCAAGACTGATTTGCATATGGCTGGGTTCAAACTGGAATGTCATGGTGAGCAAAAAAACGATGGATTTAGGCCCAGATCTCTATACTGGGGTGAATGTATGACATTGTTCTGCATTCTGTCCATCAATTGTTGTTTTTGCATTTGTCACCCCGAGTGGGACGGGTATGCCCAGACAGGGGTCCCGTGCTCTCCATGCCACTGGAGTCAAGCTATCCTGGCTGATGAGGGGTGAAACCCCGAAACCGGTCCTAGGATGCTTGCTTCTAGTCCAGGGAGGACCTGGCCTGGCAGTTCGGGCTGGACTTTTCCAATTGGGTACAGGGTCAAAACTGATTTGCATATGGCTGGGTTCAAACTGGAATGGCATGGTGAGCAAAAAAATGATGGATTTAGGCCCAGATCTCTGTACTGGGGTGAATGTATGACTTGTTCTGCATTCTGTCCATCAATTGTTGTTTTTGCATTTGTCACCCCCAGTGGGACGGGTATGTCCAGACGTGGGTCCCGTGCTCTTCATGCCACTGGAGTCAAGCTATCCTGGCTGAAGAGGGATGAAACCCCGAAACCGGTCATAGGATGCTTGTTTCCAGTCCAGGGATGACCTGGCCTGGGAGTTTGGGCTGGACTGTTCCCATTGGGCACAGGGTCAAGACTGATTTGCATATGGCTGGGTTCAAACTGGAATGTCATGGTGAGCAAAAAACGATGGATTTAGGCCCAGATCTCTATACTGGGGTGAATGTATGACATTGTTCTGCATTCTGTCCATCAATTGTTATTTTTGCATTTGTCACCCCGAGTGGGACGTGTATGCCCAGACGTGGGTCCCGTGCTCTCCATGCCACTGGAGTCAAGCTATCTTGGCTGATGAGGGGTGAAACCCCGAAACCGGTCCTAGGATCCTTGTTTCAAGTCCAGGGAGGACCTGGCCTGGCAGTTCGCGCTGAACTGTTCCCATTGGGTACAGGGTCAAGACTGATTTGCATATGGCTGTGGTCAAACTGGAATGGCATGGTGAGCAAAACAAATCGATGGATTTAGGCCCAGATCTCTGTACTGGGGTGAATGTATGACATTGTTCTGAATTCTGTCGTATCAATTGTTGTTTTTGCATTTGTCACCCCGAGTGGGACGGGTATGCCCACACGTCGGTCCCGTGCTCTCCATGCCGCTGGAGTCAAGCAATCCTGGTTGATGAGGGGTGAAACCCCAAAACCGGTCCTAGGATGCTTGTTTCCAGTCCAGGGAGGACCTGGCCTGGCAGTTCAGGCTGGACTGTTCCCATTGGGCACAGGGTCAAGACTGATTTGCATATGGCTGTGTTCAAACTGGAATGTCATGGTGACCAAAAAAACAATGGATTTAGGCCCTGATCTCTGTACTGGGGTGAATGTATGACATTGTTCTGCATTCTGTCCATCAATTGTTGTTTTTGCATTTGTCACCCCGAGTGGGACGGGTATGCCCAGACGTGGGTCCCGTGCTCTCCATGCCACTGGAGTCAAGCTATCCTGGCTGAAGAGGGATGAAACCCCAAAACCGGTCCTAGTTTGCTTGTTTCCAGTCCAGGGAGGACCTGGCCTGGCAGTTCGGGCTGGACTGTTCCCATTGGGCACAGGGTCAAGACTGATTTGCATGTGGCTGGTTTCAAACTGGAATGTCATGGTGAGCAAAGAAACAATGGATTTAGGCCCAGATCTCTGTACTGGGGTGAATATATGACATTGTTCTGCATTCTGTCCATCAATTGTTGTTTTTGCATTTGTCACCCAAGTGGGACGGGTATGCCCAGACGTGGGTCCCGTGCTCTCCATGCCTCCGGAGTCAAGCTATCCTGGCTGATGAGGGGTGAAACCCCGAAACCGGTCCTAGGATGCTTGTTTCTAGTCCAGGGAGGACCTGGCCTGGCAGTTCGGGCTGGACTGTTCCCATTGGGTACAGAGTCGAGATTGATTTGCATATGGCTGGGTTCAAACTGGAACGGCATGGTGAGCAAAAAAACGATGGATTTAGGCCCAGATCTCTGTACTGGGGTGAGTGTATGACATTGTTCTGCATTCTGTCCATCAATTTTTGTTTTTGCATTTGTCACCCCGAGTGGGACGGGTATGGCCAGACGTGGGTGCCGTGCTCTCCATGCCACTGGAATCAAGCTATCCTGGCTGATGAGGGGTGAAACCCCGAAACCGGTCCTAAGATGCTTGGTTCCAGTCCAGGGAGGACCTGGCCTGGCAGTTCGGGCTGGACTGTTCCCATTGGGCACAGGGTCAAGACTGATTTGCATATGGCTGTGTTCAAACTGGAATGTCATGGTGAGCAAAAAAACGATGGATTTAGACCCAGATCTCTGTACTGTGGTGAATATATGACATTGTTCTGCATTCTGTCCATCAATTGTTGTTTTTGCATTTGTCACCCCGAGTGGGACGGGTGTGCCCAGACGTGGGTCCCGTGCTCTCCATGCCACTGGAGTCAAGCAATCCTGGCTGATGAGGGGTGAAACCCCAAATCCGGTCCTAGGATGCTTGCTTCCAGTCCAGGGAGGAACTGGCCTGGCAGTTCGGGCTGGACTGTTCCCATCGGGTACAGGGTCAAGACTGATTTGCATATGGCTGGGTTCAAACTGGAATGGCATGGTGAGCAAAAAAAACAATGGACTTAGGCCCAGATCTCTGTACTGGGGTGAATGTATGACATTGTTCGGCATTCTGTCCATCAATTGTTGTTTTTGCATTTGTCACCCCGAGTGGGACGGGTATGCCCAGACAGGGGTCCTGTGCTCTCCATGCCACTAGAGTCAAGCTATCCTGGCTGAAGAGGGGTGAAACCCCGAAACCGGTCCTAGGAAGCTTGTTTCCAGTCCAGGGAGGACCTGCCCTGGCAGTTCGGGCTGAACTGTTCCCATTGGGTACAGGGTCAAGACTGATTTGCATATGGCTGGGTTCAAACTGGAATGGCATGGTGAGCAAAAACAATCGATGGATTTAAGCCCAGATCTCTGTACTGGGGTGAATGTATGACATTGTTCTGCATTCTGTCGTATCAGTTGTTGTTTTTGCATTTGTCCCCCTTAGTGGGACGGGTATGCCCAGACGTGGGTCCCGTGCTCTCCATGCCTCCGGAGTCAAGCTATCCTGGCTGATGAGGGGTGAAACTCCGAAACCGGTCCTAGGATGCTTGTTTCTAGTCCAGGGAGGACCTGGCCTGGCAGTTCGGGCTGGACTGTTCCCATTGGGTACAGAGTCGAGATTGATTTGCATATGGCTGGGTTCAAACTGGAACGGCATGGTGAGCAAAAAAACGATGGATTTAGGCCCAGATCTCTGTACTGGGGTGAATGTATGACATTGTTCTGCATTCTGTCCATCAATTGTTGTTTTTGCATTTGTCACCCCGAGTGGGACGGGTATGCACATTCGTGGGTCCCGTGCTCTCCATACCACTGGAGTCAAGCTATCCTGGCTGAAGAGGGATGAAACCCCGAAACCGGTCCTAGGATGCTTGTTTCCAGTCCAGGGAGGATCTCGCCTGGGAGTTCGGGCTGGACTGTTCCCATTGGGTACAGGGTCAAGACTGATTTGCATATGGCTGGGTTCAAACTGGAATGTCATGGTGAGCAAAAAAACGATGGATTTAGGCCCGGATCTCTGTACTGTGGTGAATGTATGACATTGTTCTGCATTCTGTCCATCAATTGTTGTTTTTGCATTTGTCACCCCGAGTGGGACGGGTATGCCCAGACGTGGGTCCCGTGCTCTCCATGCCACTGGAGTCAAGCTATTCTGGCTGATGAGGGGTGAAACCCCGAAACCGGTCCTAGGATCCTTATTTCCAGTCCAGGGAGGACCTGGCCTGGCAGTTCGCGCTGAACTGTTCCCACTGGGTACCGGGTCAAGACTGATTTGCATATGGCTGGGGTCAAACTGGAATGGCATGGTGAGCAAAAAAAATCGATGGATTTTGGCCCAGATCTCTGTACTGGGGTGCATGTATGACATTGTTCTGCATTCTGTCGTATCAATTGTTGTTTTTGCATTTGTCACCCCGAGTGGGACGGGTATGCCCAGACGTGGGTCCCGTGCTCTCCATGCCTCTGGAGTCAAGCTATCCTGGCTGATGAGGGGTGAAACCCTGAAACCGGTGTTCGGATGCTTGTTTCTAGTCCAGGGAGGCCCTGGCCTGGCAGTTCGGGCTGGACTGTTCCCATTGGGTACAGGGTCAAGACTGATTTGTATATGGCTGGGTTCAAACTGGAATGGCATGATGAGCAAAAAAACGATGGATTTAGGCCCAGATCTCTGTACTGGGGTGAATGTATGACATTGTTCTGCATTCTGTCCATCAATTGTTGTTTTTGCATTTGTCACCCCGAGTGGGTCGGGTATGCCCAGACGTGGGTCCCGTGCTCTCCATGCCACTGGAGTCAAGCTATCCTGGCTGATGAGGGGTGAAACCCCGAAACCGGTCCTAGGATCCTTGTTTCCAGTCCAGGAAGGACCTGGCCTGGCAGTTCGCGCTGAACTGTTCCCACTGGGTACCGGGTCAAGACTGATTTGCATATGGCTAAGGTCAAACTGGAATGACATGGTGAGCAAAAAAAATCGATGGATTTAGGCCCAGATCTCTGTACTGGGGTGCATGTATGACATTGTTCTGCATTCTGTCGTATCAATTGTTGTTTTTGCACTTGTCACCCCGAGTGGGACGGGTATGCCCAGACGTGGGTCCCGTGCTCTCCATGCCTCTGGAGTCAAGCTATCCTGGCTGATGAGGGGTGAAACCCTGAAACCGGTGTTCGGATGCTTGTTTCTAGTCCAGGGAGGCCCTGGCCTGGCAGTTCGGGCTGGACTGTTCCCATTGGGTACAGGGTCAAGACTGATTTGTATATGGCTGGGTTCAAACTGGAATGGCATGGTGAGGAAAAAAACGATGGATTTAGGCCCAGATCTCTGTACTGGGGTGAATGTATGACATTGTTCTGCATTCTGTCCATCAATTGTTGTTTTTGCATTTGTCACCCCGAGTGGGACGGGTATGCCCAGACGTGGGTCCCATGCTCTCCATGCCACTGGAGTCAAGCTATCCTGGCTGATGAGGGGTGAAACCCCGAAACCGGTCCTAGGATGCTTGTTTCCAGTAACACTCAATGGTTGATTTGTAGAAGTCCTTCAGAATCACAGACTGGAATGAGTGTGGAAATTGGGTTCAGAGCCATCTGGTAGCCGGCTGAATAGCAAATAAGGCCTTTGCAGAGAGGTATAATGTGCCGAACTTGGGTCGTCCTGTTATGGCTTCCGAAGAGACCTCTGAGGTGGATGATAAGAGGGCAGTAATTAACCCTGTGGCCCCTGTTCCACGGGCAATGTCTGCTTCCACATGGGCCTAAGGCAAAGTAACAAGAACAATTGATGGACAGAATGCAGAACAATGTCATACATTCACCCCAGTACAGAGATCTGGGCCTAAATCCATCGTATTTTTGCTCACCATGCCATTCCAGTTTGAACCCAGCCATATGCAAATCAGTCTTGACCTTGAGCCCAATGGGAACAGTCCAGTACTGGAGTGAATGTATGACATTGTTCTGCATTCTGTCCATTTGTTTTTGCATTTGTCACCCCGAGTGGGACGGGTATGCTCAGACGTGGGTCCTGTGCTCTCCATGCCACTGGAGTCAAGCAATCTTGGCTGATGAGGTGTGAAACCCCAAAACCGGTCCTACGATCCTTGTTTCCAGTCCAGGGAGGACCTGGCCTGGCAGTTTGGGTTGAACTGTTCCCATTGGGTACAGGGTCAGGACTGATTTGCATATGGCTGGGGTCAAACTGGAATGGCATGGTGAGCAAAAAACAATGGACTTAGGCCCAGATCTCTGTACTGGGGTGAATGTATGACATTGTTCTGCATTCTGTCCATCAATTGTTGGTTTTGCATTTGTCACCCCGAGTGTGACGGGTATGTCCAGACGTGGGTCCCGTGCTCTCCATGCCACTGGAGTCAAGCTATCCTGGCTGATGAGGGGTGAAACCCCGAAACCGGTCCTAGGATGCTTGCTTCTAGTCCAGGGAGGACCTGGCCTGGCAGTTCGGGCTGGACTTTTCCAATTGGGTACAGGGTCAAAACTGATTTGCATATGGCTGGGTTCAAACTGGAATGGCATGGTGAGCAAAAAATGATGGATTTAGGCCCAGATCTCTGTACTGGGGTGAATGTATGACATTGTTCTGCATTCTGTCCATCAATTGTTTTTTTTGCATTTGTCACCCCCAGTGGGACGGGTATGCCCAGACGTGGGTCCCGTGCTCTTCATGCCACTGGAGTCAAGCTATCCTGGCTGAAGAGGGATGAAACCCCGAAACCGGTCATAGGATGCTTGTTTCCAGTCCAGGGATGACCTGGCCTGGGAGTTCGGGCTGGACTGTTCCCATTGGGTACAGGGTCAAGACTGATTTGCATATGGCTGGGTTCAAACTGGAATGTCATGGTGAGCAAAAAAACGATGGATTTAGGCCCAGATCTCTATACTGGGGTGAATGTATGACATTGTTCTGCATTCTGTCCATCAATTGTTATTTTTGCATTTGTCACCCCGAGTGGGACGGGTATGCCCAGACGTGGGGGGTCCCGTGCTCTCCATGCCACTGGAGTCAAGCTATCTTGGCTGATGAGGGGTGAAACCCCGAAACCGGTCCTAGGATCCTTGTTTCCAGTCCAGGGAGGTCCTGGCCTGGCAGTTCGCGCTGAACTGTTCCCATTGGGTACAGGGTCAAGACTGATTTGCATATGGCTGGGGTCAAACTGGAATGGCATGGTGAGCAAAACAAATCGATGGATTTAGGCCCAGATCTCTGTACTGGGGTGAATGTATGACATTGTTCTGAATTCTGTCGTATCAATTGTTTTTGCATTTGTCACCCCGAGTGGGACGGGTATGCCCACACGTGGGTCCCGTGCTCTCCATGCCGCTGGAGTCAAGCAATCCTGGTTGATGAGGGGTGAAACCCCAAAACCGGTCTAGGATGCTTGTTTCCAGTCCAGGGAGGACCTGGCCTGGCAGTTCAGGCTGGACTGTTCCCATTGGGCACAGGGTCAAGACTGATTTGCATATGGCTGTGTTCAAACTGGAATGTCATGGTGAGGAAAAAAACAATGGATTTAGGCCCAGATCTCTGTACTGGGGTGAATGTATGACATTGTTCTGCATTGTGTCCACCAATTGTTGTTTTTGCATTTGTCACCCCGAGTGGGACGGGTATGCCCAGATGTGGGTCCCATGCTCTCCATGCCACTGGAGTCAAGCAATCCTGGTTGATGAGGGGTGAAACCCCAAAACCGGTCATAGGATGCTTGTTTCCAGTCCAGGGAAGAACTGGCCTGGCAGTTGGGCCGGACTGTTCCCATTGGGTACAGGGTAAAGACTGATTTGCATATGGCTGGGTTCAAACTGGAATGTCATGGTGAGCAAAAGAACGATGGATATAGGCCCAGATATCTGTACTGGGGTGAATGTATGACATTGTTCTGCATTCTGTCCATCAATTGTTGTTTTTGCATTTGTCACCCCGAGTGGGATGGGTATGCCCAGACAGGGGTCCCGTGCTCTCCATGCCACTGGAGTCAAGCTATCCTGGCTGATGAGGGGTGAAACCCCGAAACCGGTCCTAGGATGCTTGTTTCCAGTCCAGCGAGGACCTGGCATGGCAGTTCGGGCTAGACTGTTCCCATTGGGTACAGGGTCAAGACGGATTTGCATATGGCTGGGTTCAAACTGGAATGTCATGGTGAGCAAAAAACCGATGGATTTAGGCCCAGATCTCTGTACTGGGGTGAATGTATGACATTGTTCTGCATTCTGTCCATCAATTGTTGTTTTTGGTTTGTCACCCCGAGTGGCACGGGTATGCCCAGACGTGGGTCCCGTGCTCTCCATGCCACTGGAGTCAAGCAATCCTGGCTGATGAGGGGTGAAACCCCAAAACCGGTCCTAGGATGCTTGTTTCCAGTCCAGAGAGGACCTGGCATGGCAGTTCGGGCTGGACTGTTCCCATTGGGTACAGGGTCAAGACGGATTTGCATATGGCTGGGTTCAAACTGGAATGTCATGGTGAGCAAAAAAACGATGGATTTAGGCCCAGATCTCTGTACTGGGGTGAATGTATAACAGATTCTGCATTCTGTCCATCATTTGTTGTTTTTGCATTTGTCACCCCGAGTGGGACGGGAATGCCCAGACATGGGTCCCGTGCTCTCCATGCCACTGGAGTCAAGCTATCCTGGCTGATGAGGGGTGAAACCCCGGAACCGGTCCTAGGATCCTTGTTTCCAGTCCAGGGAGGACCTGGCCTGGCAGTTCGCGCTGAACTGTTCCCATTGGGTACAGGGTCAAGACTGATTTGCATATGGCTGGGGTCAAACTGGAATGGCATGGTGAGCAAAACAAATCGATGGATTTAGGCTCAGATCTCTGTACTGGGGTGAATGTATGACATTGTTCTGCATTCTGTCGTATCAATTGTTGTTTTTGCATTTGTCACCCCGTGGGTCCCGTGCTCTCCATGCCTCTGGAGTCAAGCTATCCTGGCTGATGAGGGGTGAAACCTCGAAACCGGTTCTAGGATGCTTGTTTCCACTAACACTCAATGGTTGATTTGTAGAAGTCCTTCAGAATAACAGACTGGAATGAGTGTGGAAAATGGATTCAGAGCCATCTGGTAGCCGGCTGAATAGCAAATAAGGCCTTTGCAGAGAGGTATAATGTGCCGAACCTGGGTCGTCCTGTTGTGGCTTCCGAAGAGACCTCTGAGGTGGATGATAAGAGGGCAGTAATTAACCATGTGGCCCCTGTCCCACGGGCAATGCCTGCTTCCACATGGGATGTGGTATCATAGCCTAAGGCAAAGTAACAAGAACAATTGATGGACAGAATGCAGAACAATGTCATACATTCACCCCAGTACAGAGATCTGGGCCTAAATCCATCTTTTTTTGCTCACCATGCCATTCCAGTTTGAACCCAGCCATATCCAAATCAGTCTTGACCCTGAGCCCAATGGGGACAGTCCAGTACTGGAGTGAATGTATGACATTGTTCTGCATTCTGTCCATTTGTTTTTGCATTTGTCACCCCGAGTGAGACGGGTATGCCCAGACGTGGGTCCCGTGCTCTCCATGCCGCTGGAGTCAAGCAATCCTGGTTGATGAGGGGTGAAACCCCAAAACCGGTCCTAGGATGCTTGTTTCCAGTCCAGGGAGGACCTGGCCTGGCAGTTCGGGCTGGACTGTTCCCATTGGGCACAGGGTCAAGACTGATTTGCATATGGCTGGGTTCAAACTGGAATGTCATGGTGAGCAAAAAAACAATGGATTTAGGCCCAGATCTCTGTACTGGGGTGAATGTATGACATTGTTCTGCATTGTGTCCATCAATTGTTGTTTTTGCATTTGTCACCCCGAGTGGGACGGGTATGCCCAGACGTGGGTCCCGTGCTCTCCATGCCACTGGAGTCAAGCAATCCTGGCTGATGAGAGGTGAAACCCCAAAACCGGTCATAGGATGCTTGTTTCCAGTCCAGGGAGGAACTGGCCTGGCAGTTGGGCTGGACTGTTCCCATTGGGTACAGGGTCAAAACTGATTTGCATATGGCTGGGTTCAAACTGGAATGTCATGGTGAGCAAAAAAACGATGGATATAGGCCCAGATAGCTGTACTGTGGTGAATGTATGACATTGTTCTGCATTCTGTCCATCTATTGTTGTTTTTGCATTTGTCACCCCGAGTGGGACGGGTATGCCCAGACGTGGGTCCCGTGCTCTCCATGCCACTGGAGTCAAGCAATCCTGGCTGATGAGGGGTGAAACCCCAAAACCGGTCCTACGATCCTTGTTTCCAGTCCAGGGAGGAGCTGGCCTGGCAGTTTGGGCTGAACTGTTCCCATTGGGTACAGGGTCAGGACTGATTTGCATATGGCTGGGGTCAAACTGGAATGGCACGGTGAGCAAAAAAACAATGGACTTAGGCCCAGATCTCTGTACTGGTTTGAATGTATGACATTGTTCTGCATTCTGTCCATTCATTTTTAGGTCTCGCGCCTAGCGTTGCAGTGCTCAGCACTGCTCGCGCAGCGCGAGAGGTTTAGAAAGGGCTTCTGAAAACGACCCACACGCTCGTGCGTGTGGTTTTGTTTTCAGAAGCCCTCATTGGCTGTAGCGTGCGTTTTTTTAAAAAAAACGGCATGCGATTGGGCAAAGGCGGGCGCATGTCCCGCCTTCGCTCCTCCCATTCCCGACGGTGGCCAGAACGCGCAGCAGCGCGCATTCGCCTCGCTGCCGCGCTCCCTGGTCCCCGCTCCTCTGTGGTGCGCGCGCACCAGTGGTTGATTTAGACAGTTTCATTCGGGATAGAGACTGCAACATTTCTGGGCTGGCAGCAGTTAGGTGGCAGAAGTTCTTTCAGTGCTGTGTTTGTACATCCTTTCCAGCCTTGTATTTTTTCTCTGAAGTTTATAAATACGTTATTAAGGCACCGAAAACCAGCATCTGAACGAGCTTCAAAGCCTAGGCATGAATGAACTCAATATTCCCTTAAATAATACATTTGATATTTAACGAGAGGAAGAGGTAAACATGTTCTTCTTGTCTGTCGCGCTCGAGGCACTGTTATAAAATGCTTACAAACACTTTGATTTTAATTGATCGTTTACTGGCCTTATCTACCTACCAGTAGCTGACACATTTAGGAGCGTGAACTAATTTTCAGTTGTACACGTGATAATTACCTAGATGGAAAGCTGTTAGTTGATTGGGTTCTATAACTGCGGGGGAGGTTATAAAAGGATCAGAGGAGGGCCGGGACTTTTTTGTTGTTGTTTTCTCCCGGTCTCTAGCTGCATTTAAAGCTGCGCGGTACATAAATACATTTGTTATTTAAAAAACAAACAATTTATAGGTAGGTGCTTTTATTTTGTGAATCGCCTGAAAATTAAAACCGTTGCCTATAATGTCGATGACATTTTTTGTTTTTTGTTACAAGTGGTATGTTTGCCGGCATTTGAAACGGGACAATTTTAACTTGTGTGTGATACAAATTTATGAAAATAACGCTGAACTAGTGGCCTGAAATAAAGTAACCTCTTGCAATTAGGTGGCTGGGGAACAGGACATCTGATTTAACACAACACTCCACCTCTCTCTCCATTTCATTCTTGTAGGTTCCTTTTCTGCACCTCCCTTTCTCCATTTGCCACTGTCTCCCCATCTCGTTTTATTTTTCTATTGCTGTGCGTTTGTCTGACGATGGAAATTAAGTTCACTTGCCCAGTGACCATCACCTGCTCTGAGCATTGTCAACGCATTGAGGTGTGTTTCTAGCATTAAGTTCTTAACGATCCCCAGGGCTTTACTAGGTAAGTATGGTTCATTTCAAGAGTGCTGGGTTCATGTATGGTCTGTGGGTATAAACTAAGGCGATGCGTGCTGCTTTCTGAAGTAGGTTCCACTCGACTCTTCTCACAATTGCTACTTCTTTTTGTACTTTGATGAAAGCTGTGAAACGAGCTTGACCGAGTTTTTTCAGTAATGTTGAGATCTCGATTTTATCATCGCTTAATTAAATATTGGTCTTCAAAGAAAACAAATGTGTTTACGAAAATTGCAGTTGAGTTTAGGTGTTGAAGCAACAATTATTCTATACTCGAAACCGAAACATGAATAAAAATGTCTTGCAATAACAGTACTTCAAGGCATACTTGCCAAGTGCCCACTTGGCATGAGTGGTAACTTAAAGCATTCCTGACTTTTCCGCCAATAGCTTGCAGTTTCGCTTTATCTAATGGAAGCATGGTGGCAAAATGCAGCAGGCAAAGCGGTGGCTAAAAGCACCGTGGCATTGGGGCTTTTTGGAAGCTTTGGGAGACGTTAATTTTGACAACTAATGACTGTAATACAATTTTGAACATTGATACCCGAGAGCAGCAGGTATTCTGTCATGACATGCGTTTGTGCTTATGTCTCCCCAAATGCGACATATTGTAGGCATATTAGATACGGTCTCGTTATTTCCTAAAGTGAGTGAATATTTCTTCTGGTCTTCAGTAGAGCTGCTCACTAGCACCCTATCTTGACATTTTCATACATTCTAGCACTTGTAGTTTTGTTTGTAGCGGTAATCATGGGGTACCGAAATCCTCACTTAAAAAGGGCAAATCGTTCCCAAAAAATTCTGAAAATTGTGTAAAGTAGCACACGTGATATGGAACCACTTAGTTGTCCTGCATGAATTAGCTGCTGGTGTAATACATTTGTCATCACTGGTTAAGTAAACCGAGTACCCTAATATTTTCAGCTACAGAACCTAACCACAGCGGAGGGTGCCATATTTCCGGGTAGTACTTCATTTTTCAAGATTCCTGTTGTCTCCAATTCTGCTTGCTCTATACCTTATTTGGTATGAGTCCAGTAATAAGTCACCAGAAAAATAATGCCACTGTGTCTTAATTTCTTGCCAATTAGATCCACCATTTTGCTACTTTATGAAAGTTCAAGCAAAGTTTTAGTGCCTAACATTCAGGCTTATTTGAACGTTTTTCAAGAATGGCACCCATACTGCTTTGTGCAAATCTCGATATTAGTGTGATTCAAAATGTTTGATACTCCTAGTCTAAAGCACACCTCGTATTGGACTCGATTTTAAGATATCCGCAACTGAGGCGTTCTAGGATTTACTTAGGGGGTAATCCAAACGGTAGCTTCCCCTTTGAAACTCTCCTTTTGGGCCCACACCCACTCTGGCCATTCTGCCAAGAAGAGATAATGCCTTTTCACATGGCAGGACTTTTGTTTCGCTTCCTAATACATAACGCCTCTCTCCAGGGGGCAGAAGGCTTTCTCGAGGGCAGCAACGTTTGTGCAAGCATAAACGGATAGTGGATAACTTTGGGCAACAACGTGGCAATTTTCTAAAGTTCTACTTTCTAAACTAGTGCCATTGAATTTGACATGAGCAACAAGTCTGATTTAATGCACTGATTCTTTTGCTACCTTGAAGTACCAAATTTTGTAGTCACATTTGCAAGCTAGTAAGGCGTAGTTGTCCACATGTACCTCTTTACTCGCCATTGGGGCTTCTAGTTTTCTACAGTAAAAACTACAATGTGTTTTACATGTCCTGACAGTAAAAACCCTGCATGTCCTTTTTAGGTCGAGCCTGGGCAGCACATGCGTTGCTCCGCGAGGCATGCTGTATTCGGGTATGGACCTGAAGCTCCGCCCACTCTCCACCCATATTTTTCATTGGCTTGTGTCGTTGTCCACTGTAAACTGTGGCTTTTCATTGGTCAATAGGCTTAGTAGTCCCTCCTTAGTACTGCCTTGTCTTATTTTGTAATCTTCCATGAGGACCCCGCGTTACGTGTGTTGTTACTAAGTAGGCTTTATTTACAGCCTTCGAGCACTATTTTCTCAAATGTCTTTATAGCACGGGTGCAGAGCGCATTTGCCTTGCAATAGGTCTCGCATTTTCGAGAGTTTAAGCTATTGTCATTGTAAATGTCAATGCCTTTTATTTGTGTTTTTAAAACAACACATAAATAAAAGGCATTGTCATTTACAATACCAATATCTCAAACTCTCGTAAATGCGAGACCTATTGCATTGCAAATGCTTGTTGTTTTTGCATTTGTCACCCCTAGTGGGACGGGTATGCCCAGACGTGGGTCCCATGCTCTCCATGCCACTGGAGTCAAGCTATCCTGGCTGATGAGGGGTGAAACCCCGAAACCGGTCATAGGATGCTTGTTTCCAGTCCAGGGAGGACCTAGCCTGGCAGTTCGGGCTGGACTGTTCCCATTGGGTACAGAGTCAAGACTGATTTGTATATGGCTGGGTTCAAACTGGAATGGCATTGTGAGCAAACAAAAGATGGATTTAGGCCCAGATCTCTGTACTGGGGTGAATGTATGACATTGTTCTGCATTCTGTCCATCAATTGTTGTTTTTGCATTTGTCACCCCGAGTGGGATGGGTATGCCCGGACAGGGGTCCCGTGCTCTCCATGCCACTGGAGTCAAGCTATCCTGGCTGATGAGTGGTGAAACCCCGAAACCGGTCCTAGGATGCTTGTTTCTAGTCCAGGGAGGAACTAGCCTGGCAGTTCGGGCTGGACTGTTCCCATTGGGTACAGCGTCAAGACTGATTTGCATATGGCTGGGTTCAAACTGGAATAGCATGGTGAGCAAAACAACGATGGTTTTATGCCCAGATCTCTGTACTGGGGTGAATGTATGACATTGTTCTGCATTCTGTCCATCAATTGTTGTTTTTGCATTTTTCACCCTGAGTGGGACGGGTATGCCCAGACGTGGGTCCTGTGCTCTCCATGCCACTGGAGTCAAGCTATCCTGGCTGATGAGGGGGGAAATCCCGAAACCGGTCCTAGGATGCTTGTTTCCAGTCCAGGGAGGACCTGGCCTTGCTGTTCGGGCTGGACTGTTCCCATTGGGTACAGGGTCAAGACTGATTTGCATATGGCTGGGTTCAAACTGGAACGGCATGGTGAGCAAAAAAACGATGGATTTAGGCCCAGATCTCTGTACTGGGGTGAATGTATGACATTGTTCTGCATTCTGTCAATCAATCAATCAATCAGGGTATTGTAAGCGCGCTACTCACCCGTGAGGGTCTCAAGGTGCTGGGGGGGGGGAGGGGGAAGGGGTCTGTAGATCTGTCTAGCCGAAGAGCCAGGTCTTGAGGTTCTTCCTGAAGGTGTTCAGTGAGGGGGCTCGTCTGATGTCTGCCGGTAGCTGGTTCCAGGTCTTGGCTGCAATGTAGGAGAAGGATCTTTCGCCTGCTCTGGCTCTGTGGATGCGTGGGGTTTTGGCCAGTGTGAGGTTGGAGGATCGAAGGTTTCTTGTGGGTACGTGGAAGTTGATTCTGTCATTGAGGTATTTGGGTCCGTTGTTATGTAGGCACTTGTAGGCATGGGTGAGGATTTTGAAGGTGACTCTTTTCTCCACGGGGAGCCAGTGGAGTCTTCGTAGGTGCTGGGTGGTGTGTTCGTGTCGGGGGAGGCCGAGGACGAGTCTTGCGGCGGTGTTCTTTATTGTGTGGAGTTTGCGGAGTAGGGACTTGTTGATGCTGGCATAGAGTGCGTTTCCGTAGTCCAGTCTGCTGGTGATGAGTGCGTGGGTGACTGTCTTCCTTGACTCGGGGGGGATCCACTTGAAGGTCTTGCGGAGGATGCGGAGGGTGTTGAAGCAGCTGGAGGTGACGGCGTTGATCTGGCGAGTCGAGTATGATGCCGAGGTTCTTGGCGTGGTCTGAGGGGGTAGGAGGGCTTCCGAGGGCGGTCGGCCACCATGTGCTGTCCCATGCTGAAAGGGTGGTGCCGAGGATGAGGACTTCTGTTTTCTCGGCGTTGAGCTTCAGGCAGCTGTTGGTCATCCAGACTGCGACGTCTTGCACTCCTTTCTGGAAGTTGAGTTTGGCGGTGGTGGGGTCTTTGGTGAGGGAGAGGATGAGCTGGGTGTCGTCAGTGTAGGATACGATGTTGAGGCCGTGTTGTCGGAGGATGGTTGCGAGGGGAGTCATGTAGATGTTGAAGAGTGTCGGGCTCAGTGATGATCCCTGTGGGACTCCGCAGGTGATTTTCATGGGGTCGGAGAGGAAGGGTGGTAGTCTGATTCTTTGGCTTCTTCCGGTGAGGAATGATCGGATCCAGTCCAGGGTTGTTCCTTGTATGCCTGCGTCGTGTAGCCTGCTGACTAGTGTGCGGTGGGAGACGGTGTCGAAAGCCGCTGATAGGTCGAGTAGGATGAGGGCTGCGGAGTGGCCTTGTCCAGGAGGGTGCGGATGTCGTCTGTGGCGGCGAGTAGGGCGGTCTCTGTGCTGTGGTTGCTTCGGAATCCGGACTGGGACGGGTCGAGGACGGCGTTCTCTTCGATGAACCGTGTGAGTTCCCTGTTGACTATTTCTCTGCGACTTTGGCTGCGAAGGGGAGAAGCGAGATGGGCCGATAGTTCTTGAGGTCGGTGGGGTCAGCTGTGGGCTTCTTGAGGAGGGGCCTGACTTCTGCGCGCTTCCAGTCGTCTGGGAAAGTTCCTGTTTTGAAGGTGGTGTTGATGGTGCGTTGTAGTTCGGGTGCGATGGCGGCTGTGGCCCTGTGGTAGATGTGAGGGGGACAGGGGTCGGTTGGGGCCCCCGAGTGGATGCTTTTCATGGTCGAGGTGGTGTCTTTGGTCGTGATTGGTGTCCAGTTGGAGATGGTGGGCCGGCTGGTGTCTATGGAGGGCGGAGGACCATCTGTGAGGCCTGGTGGGTGGTCGACAAAGTTGTTGTAGAGGTTCTTGATTTTGAGGTGGAGGTAGGTTCCGAGCTTGTTGCAGAGGTCTTGGGATGGGACGATGTCTGTGGCTTCGCTGCCTGGGCTAGTGAATTCTTGGATGCCGCTGAAAAGTTCCTTGGAGTTGGTGGAGTTGGCGAGGATTTTGTTGTGGATAAAGTTCCTCTTGGTGGCTCTGATTTGGCTGTGGTAGTCTGTCATGGCTTTCTTGTAGGTGGTGTGGTTGTCGGTTGTCTTGGCGTTTCTCCAGTTCTTCTCCAGTTGTCTGCAGGTGCGTCTGGTTTCTTGGAGGGCGGTGGTGAACCAGGCGGCTTTCCAGGGGCGTTGTATGTTGGGGTTGTGCAGTGGGGCAAGCTCGTCTGCGCAGTTGGTGATCCAGGTGTGGAGTTCTCTGGCTGCTTTGTTTGCGTCGGACGAACAGGTGTGGTTGTTTCAGGTGAGGGTGGAGTTGAGCTGCTCGTCGGTAACCTTGCTCCAGTTTCTTCGTGGTGGGCTTGGGGCTGGTTTGGGTGCCCTGGGTTTGTCGACGGCGAAGTGTATGCAGTGGTGGTCGGTCCATGGTGGTCGCGTTGTGTGGCTGAAGTGGACGCTGTTTCCTACTGCGAAGATGGGGTCGAGGGTGTGACCTGCTCTGTGGGTTGGTGTGTTAACGAGTTGTTTCAGTCCGATGCTGGCAAGGTTGTCACGGAGGAAGGTGGAGTTGGGGTCGCTGGGGTCGTCGAGGTGGAAGTTCAGATCTCCGATGAGTATGTAGTTTGTGGAGGCGATGGCGTGGGGGGCGATGAAGTCGGTGATGGTGGTGGCGTAGCGTGTCCGGGGGCCGGGGGGTCTGTAGACAAGGGTTCCTCAGAGTGTGGCTTTGGGTGTGGTCTGGATCTGGAAGTGCAGGTGTTCGGCGGAGGGGAGGGTTTTCGCTGGAGGTGGTGAGGCGGAGGGTGCTCTTGTGGGCGATGGTGAGGCTGCCACCAGGGCGGTTGGGGCGGACTTTCCTCTGGATCTTGTATCCGTCGGGGATGGCAGTGTTGATGTCGGGGCAGAGGATGCGTTGGTCCAGGTCTCTGTGAAGAAGGCGATGTCGGGCGAGAGAGAGTCGAGTAGGTCCCAGATTTCCACGGCGTGTTTGTGTAGAGAACGTACGTTGAGGAGGATGCATTTTAGGGTGTCGCCGGTGTTGGTGGTGTTGGAGTCCGGGGCGGCGGTGAGGGTCTGTCGGCAGTGGAGGCAGGAGAACTGGCCATGGGTCGTGTTCAGTGAGGCCTGATGGCATTCCCTGTGTCTTCCGGGGTTGAGTGCGAGGAGGCTGGTGGCGTCGTAGCGATGGGTGGTCGGAGATCCAGGGTTCCTGGCGCTGGCCACGGTCGGGTCGCGGACGGGCGCAGACGGGCTTGCCTTTGGCACGCCTTCGGTGTGCCCGCTGCACGGCCGCGCAGCGGCCGGCATTTTATGGGGGAGGTGGGAGGGAGGCACCGCTGGGAGGCGGGAGCGGCGGAGGGGAGGGGCCGCAAGGGCAGCAGCGGCGGGAGGGGGAGCGGAAAAAAAGAGCGGTCACCCCAAGTGGGACTGGTATGCCCAGAAGTGGGTCCCGTGCTCTCCATGCCACTGGAGTCAAGCTATCCTGGCTGAAGAGGGGTGAAACCCCGAAACCGGTCCTAGGATGCTTGTTTCCAGTTCTGGGAGGACCTGGCCTGGGAGTTCGGGCTGAACTGTTCCCATTGAGCACAGGGTCAAGACTGATTTGCATATGGCTGGGTTCAAACTGGAATGGCAAAAAAACGATGGATTTAGGCCCAGATCTCTGTACTGGGGTGAATGTATGACATTGTTCTGCATTCTGTCCATCAATTGTTGTTTTTGCTAAGGTAAAGTAACAACATCAGCGGCTGCACAAGGGATACAATGGATGTAACCTCCCTTATTCAATGTATAACAATCTCTAAGCGAAAGAAGAGCCCAAGAATATGGGGGAATACATACCTCCCTTAGACTGCGGGAGAAGAAATAACACCTCTTAAGGGAAAGGAGAATACATGCCTTCTGGAGGCTGAGGAAGATGAAGGAAGCGACCCCTCTTAAGGCAGGCACCAATGAAGGACCCACACCAAACTTTTAAATGACTTTGTATGAACGACTGTGACGGCGGTTCATACAAACCCATAGAGTTCGCCGCATGGCCGGTGGTGAAATCTAATTTTGGTGGGCAGATAGACAGACGTAAAGTCCTTGTCACCCTGACTTCCTTTACGCTATCCGCCAAACTCTAAATCAGGCCCTTTGGGCCAGATCTAGGTAAAATCAGTTTAGCGAGTCCTTAATAGCGATTTTTAGGGAATCGCTATTAACGACTCGCAAAATGCTATGTAGGTAGGAATCCCAATAATTTTAGCGATTCCTACACATTCCTTATTTGCGACTCACAAATGGCTTCCCATTCATTCCTATGGGCCAAGAGGCCCATAGGAATGATTGGGAATTGCGCACGCAATTTGCGAGTACCCAGTAGGTACTCGCAAATTGCGCGCGCACTTTCAAGGGTGCAAGGGTTCCAAAGGACACCCTGTTGCACCCCTGAATTGTGCATGTGTGCACTTGTGGCGCACATACATGCCCTAAGGGCATGTATGTGTGCCACATTGCACTTTGAAATAAGCAAAAAAGTGCTTTTTTAAAGGAAATCGCAACTTACCACCAACTTCGAGTTGGTGGTAATTTGCGATTCCTTAAGGCAATATCGCAGTTTGCGATGCCTACTAGCATAGCATTTAGGGAATCGCAAATTGCAATTCTCTAAATAGCTTGTGCAAAATAAGGATTCGCAATTTTTGCAATTCCTTATTTTGCAAGTAGGTATTTGCCTACCTTCATAGCACACAGCTAAATTGCGATCGCAAACGCAGATATTCTGCGAATTTCAGCATTTGCGATCGCTATTTCGCTTGCTACATCTGGGCCTTTGTATCTTGAATGTAGGAAACTTGAATGATTTGATTTCCATGTAAGTCCAACAGATAAGTCCAACGTCTACCTACCCCATGAAGAATATAAATGGATGGGAAGATCCAAACATTTTATCTATGGATTAATAAAGGGTGCATTATCAATATGATACTCTTATTCCATAAGGTATCTGCACTACTACCAAAAACACAGCAGTTGTCCAAAATGTTGTTTCAAGATTTTCTATTTACCATCGTATTTTATTTTACTGTGAGAAGTAATAGCCACATACTAACACCCAATTAAATACCCCTGAAGGCAAACAGGTTAAAGAAAATACGAGAAAAGAGGACATATGGTAGCGCGGAGATACCCCTGCGGTAGTGATTCCAGCGCTTTACAAATCCCTTACATACATACATACATGCAGTCTTGGTATGGGCACCTTCCCTTTGGTACAGCCTTCCCCTCTGCCAGCTGGTCCATAGAGAGTCACGGCAAATTTGGCAAACTGAGTTAAAAGTGACATATCATTAATGCTAGGGTTGCGAGCTTTTGGGTAGCGCAAACATGCTCTGCAGTGAGTATGTGCTCTATAAAACCCTTACATCGAAAAAGAATAAGATCAGTGAAGCCTCTGTAGCCATCTTGATTTCAGTTGACAATAATATTCACCTGGATACTCTCTCGGGTGATTAGTGCACTCTACAAATCAACATAACATTACATAACATTACATAACATAACATAACACCTGTGAGGATTCAATTCTCATCTCTTGTGTACCTTGTATCACCTGGAGCCAGGTTCCATTTCCCTGACTAATGCCAATGTTGAAGATCTCCACCTCACACAAGTACAACCCCGAGTCATAGAATCGTGCACCCTGGATAGTGATGTCAGCCTTCCTCTCAGAGAAGAACAAAGTCTGATTGGTCCGGAACAATCTGCCACTGTAGCGGTCTGTCTTGTCGGACACCTCTGTCCTGGCTGAGGAACCTGGCTGGAAGTAGAACCAGGTAAATAGGCCGATACTGCTGTCCTCTGTGCTGCTATAGCTGCACTCCAGGGTCAAGGTGTCTCCTTCGGTAATCTTCTTGGACTCAGGCTGGAAAACAGTGAGAGTTTGGGCAAAAACACCTGTAAAGTAAGAGAGATGCTAAGTAAAAATCAACAATACATCACAGACACCACTTGAACTAGAGAAAGTAGAGATTTCCTACCCAAAGCACAAGAATTTTTAACTCCAAGAGCTTGCACTTTGGTGTGGATATATTACATTGAGAAGAAGACCTGTACCTAATAAATCACATGTAATCGTCCTTAATCTAAATTAGACCATTAGAATGTTGAGAGCTCTATTGAAGACAACGGATTGGCTCCGGGTTTATAATGGCTGGTATAAGCCTTCTGCTCCAACATTACAATGTTTGTCTTTCTGTTTCTCCCTTTTTAATTTAGAACATTCTACCCTCAGTGGGTGGAATTTTCTAAACGCCTTATAGCCCTTCTATCTCTGTCTATACCTGTTGTTTATGGCCCTCACCCTTGTTATAGGCCCTCGCCTGTGGCTCGAGACTGTAACTCGGGTTCAGGCCCTTTAACAACCAGTATAGCCCTCGGCAGCGGGCTATAAGGCTATAATAGGGACCCTCTGCTAGGGTGTAAGAGGCAGAGCTTGCAGACACATGAAAGAGTCACCCCATTTGGCTCTAAATGTTCGTCGATCTTGAAATTGTCCCAGTTATCACTGAAATCATCCACAGACATCTAGGGAATGGACAACTATGTTATAACGTCCCTGCTATGCTCTGGGAGTCACAAAATATATAAATTAAGTTTGGATTTCGTAGAAATTATGGGCATAGTGAGGAGCAAATTGTGTCAATGAAATTTGACGCAAATTTATTAAAGTACTCTGACATCACGATTATACAGATATAATAGAGGTGTAAATTGCTATATTGAAATATGGCGAAGGTTGATCCATACTTTTTATTCACAGAATTTACTTTTTTTCACTGGTAGCCAGGTCGCATTCCACATTGACAGTCCATAACATTAGTTGATAAAAGTAGCCAGTTGATTATAGTCCAGTTCGGAATAGTCCATAAGACTAGCCATTTTGTGTTTCTCATTGATCCTCGATCACAATTCTCATTGGCAGCCAGCAAGTACTTCGTGGCTACTCCTGATTTATCAAGGCAAATATTTGTGTATAAAACACCCTTAAGATTGAGGAAGTGTAAGCGATTTCGGCATATTTTCCAAATATTTTGCAGACAATATGAATTGGTTTTCTCAGCAAGAGTTAGCAGCCAATTTCATCAGGATAAGTTCAATGTTTCCCCTTTTTAAAGTGTTATAATTGATAAGACATTTGGGGCTCAATAGAGATCCTACAAGTATCAAATGCTCAGGGCACAAGTCGGGGGTACACACAGGTACACGGCGTCCACCCACTCAGCGTCCACCCACTCTTTTCACAGGGTGGACGCCGTCCCCCCTGCCAAGAAGTTGGGCACCACAGAAATATGCTGAACTTGTCCCGGTGTAATTTTCAGACACCGGGACACGTTCAGCAGCGCCTGCACGTTGTCTGCTTTCGATTCCCAGCAGCAACGTGCAGGCAGGGAGGGGGCTTTTTTTCACCTCCAGCTTGGCCTAAGTTAAGGGGCCATCTGGCCTCCTTTTGTTTGAATATCCTGACTGGAGGTGGCCTGGAACCTCACACGTAAATGCCATGGAGGGGAAACAAAGGCACACAGCTTGTTATCTTTTCACAAGTACTTAAGAGAGGCAGCCTTTGCCTTTGTTCAGTCCCTGTATATAATAGATGCATGCACTGTAAGAATGTCCGGTGTGTTGGTCTGTCCCAGTATTTACACAAATAACAATTTCAATAGCACTATTTTATTTCTTTTATAGCGCTATGCAACCCAATGCAGGGTGTCAGAGCTCTTTACATAACATACACATTATACATTGACAATAAATCATGTACATGTCTAAATCAATGTACAAGATGAGTTACATGAGAAAGTGAGGGTTACAAGGTGTAGGAGTCACATGTCCTTCATACCTCCTCACTGTGATCTTCTAGAAGGATTACAATTTATGAACTGCAGGTAACTTAAGGATCACTGTGTTAAAAGCAGTAACCCACTTTACTATCGACATAAAATAAAAATCTGTCATCTGCGTGTTAGATGATGTGCTTTGCAGGAGACGCATTTACCTCCTCTACTTCTTTGATTCAAATCTGGTACTTTACAAAACACAGATCTCTCCAGCAAGTGCATTAACCACCAGAGTTATCTCACCATTACTACTATTCCCTGAGATTTACTGGGCACCTACACAGCAGATGCCTTAACCCAATCAAATATTTTAAAATGTAGACTTTGCAACCAATTAAGCATAACAGATCTACTACCATGCTTCTCCTTGTTGTCAATTTGTTTGTGGCAGGGTTTTAAAAAATTAATGTATTAGTTGAGGCCTAGATTTTGCGTCGGGATTGCACCACTTTTGTGGCACAACCCCAACGCCAAATATCATTTGTTAAATCTCATAATGAGCTTAAATGTACACATGATATATCTGATAAACATATGTGTAAGGTCTTGATATCTGATGTCACTTCTTGTGATGCGAGTTCCAGTAAGGTCACTTCCTGTGATGCCACGTGTGACTTGCATACTGCCTAACCTGGTTAGTCCCCCCACTTCTTTTTTTAGGACTTGTGCCCTGCAAATGCTACAGGATAGCGACTACAGCGCTACCACCTCATGGTAAGTTGCGTCGTGCTCATGAAAAGGCAACATAAAGGATATTGGCGTGCATGCAGCTGCTTGTTACTGATAAGGCAGGTAAGAATGAATTGCAAAGATTAATAAAGATATTGTGTAAACGTAATATCATGTCATGTGAATGTACGTGGTGCGTCATCACGAACGAAGAGAGTAGGAAATCATCTGATCCTAGTGACACCTACCAGAAAGTAACCACACATCCCAATACAGAAATAGGTCCCCTCCCCTCTTGCTCTTCAGTACTAGAGACACTCACGAGATGGAGCCAGTATCTCAGAAGAGGCACAGAAACTTCACTGAGTGCCAGTCTACGTGTGCTCGGACCCGGTGGAAACCCCTGCTGTCCCTAGATCCCTTCACAAAGGTGTCAGGATACCAGTCGCGGCCGGCATGACTCACGTGGACGCGCGGGGAAGGGGGTCGCGCGGGGAAGGGGGGTTCATTTAATAATTTTTTTTTTTTTAACAAACGTACCTTCGCCTCCGGTCTTGAACGCCCGCGTTGCGTCTCCTGCTCTTTCTCTGCTCACAGGAAGCAGAAGCAGGCAGCCTCCCTCTCCTCCCCTAAGCCAATCACAACACTGCAATGGCAGCGCTGTGATTGACTAGGACGCCGTCCGTACAGGCGTCTATGGGGAGGCCGTTTTCTCCATGCAGGCTGCATGCAGCTTACATGGAGAAAACGGGAGAGTGCTCATGACTGGTTTGGTCGGCCCTGGGGCCGACCAAACACAGTCAGCGCCAATAACATTGGGCTAGCCACTCCTCCCCGACCCGCCCGCCCCCAACCAGGAATACCCTTCTTCTGCTTTCTCGCAGTGCGAGAAGCAGAAACGTAAAATGGTATTAATACCATTTTACGTTTCTGCTTCTCGCACTGCGAGAAAGCAGTGGGGCGATGCTCCGACGCCCACGTGGAGGAGCCGCCCCTGCAGGATACCCTACGCCTGGTGGTGGACCTGGGGAAAACCAGGAAAAAGTGTTAAAGAAAGATCGTGGACTAGATTTGCCTTCTGGGTGGATACTTCTCATTCAATGGATGCGGCCGAGGCCTTCTACCAGGGAAGAACAAGCATTGACAGAGCCAGTAGGTGTTGCCTTTGAGACAATTGGCTCGTCATTGTTTTTTGTTCATGCTGTACAGCATAGGCATTGCCAATTTTGGCAATGATTTGTAGCCATGCTGTTTAGCAGTGTGACTGCTGTGCAGCATTGCTAAAATAAAAATGATAATAAAAAAAAACAATGATGCACCCATTGCTAATGCACTTAGAAAACAACGCATCAGCCCTGGATGCATCATAGCGCTTCTTTAAATTTGTTTTTGCCACACTACACAGCATCCACTTCGCTGCTGTGCATCATGGCTAGAAAACATTGCTGAAGCCAATAGCTCTCATAGGCGAGACCTATTTGTTTTGTCAGTGCTTTTCTAGGTCTCGCGTGCGTTGTAGCGCAAAGCGCTGCTCCGCCTCCGCGAGAGATTTTGTAGGAGAGGACTTTCAGAAAAGGGCTTTAAGCCCCGCCCCTCATTTCCATTGGCCGGCGTCACCGTTTATGGTAAACGGTGGCCTGCCATTGGAAATAAGGGTTTTCTGTTCACGCCCTTTGTCTCCGAGCTGGACTGGCTTGCCTGCTTTGCGTCTGTCGTGAAGACATTTCTTATCAGCTTGTTTATTTAACAAGCTGATAAGAAATGTCTTCACGAGAGCCGTGAAGGAGCATGCACCAGGCATCCTGCAACCACGCTGGCACACGCCTGGAGCATGCGCCAGTCAGATCTCTCATTGGTCTGTCGGTGTCCAGCTCCAGAGGGCCCCACACAAGGAAGTGGCTACGTGTCTCAAGGGAGGATGCTCTGAGAAGGCGGGGCAGAGAACGCCGTGGAGTGGAGCTGCAGGTCTGTGCTGAGAGACCCACTTTGTGAGACCCAGCTGCTCTGCAGGCAAAGACGGAAAACACCGGCTTGTTTTCCCAAGTAATTGAAAACGCACATAACACGTTTTTTTATAACACTGTAACCAAAGGCGCGTAGTACTTAGAGGGGCCTAAAAACCAGAGCGAAAAAATGTAATCTATGAAAATGTTTTAATCTCACTAAACATATTGCTTTGCATCGAGAAATGTTAGTGCAAGGCACGTTCTGCTTGAAGTTTTTAATTAATTTGCCTGAAGTATTCTTTTAAACATAATTATGTAACATAACAAAACAAAACAAAAACATAACATAACAAAACAAAACACAGCACAACACAACACAGCACAACACAACACAACACAGCACAACCTAGCCTAACACAACATAACACAGCCTAGCCTAACACAACATAACACAGCCTAGCCTAACACAACATAACATAGCCTAGCCTAACACAACATAACATAACATAGCCTAGCCTAACACAACATAACAAATCATAGCATAGCATAACGAAACAAAACATAGCATACCAAAACATAGCATAACACAACAAAACAAAACATAGCATAGCATAGCAAAGCACAACAAAACATAGCATAACAAAACACAACAAAACATAGCATAGCATAACAAAACACAACAAAACATAGCATAGCATAACAAAACACAACAAAAACATAACATAACAAAACAAAACACAGCACAACACAACACAGCACAACACAACACAACACAACCTAGCCTAACACAACATAACACAGCCTAGCCTAACACAACATAACACAGCCTAGCCTAACACAACATAACATAGCCTAGCCTAACACAACATAACATAACAAATCATAGCATAGCATAACAAAACAAAACATAGCATAGCATAACAAAACATAGCATAACAAAACAAAACAAAACATAACAGCATAGCAAAGCACAACAAAACATAGCATAGCATAACAAAACATAGCATAGCATAACAAAACACAACAAAACATAGCATAGCATAACAAAGCATAGCATAGCATAGCATAACAAAACATAGCATAGCATAACAAAACAAAACATAACATAGCATAGCAAAGCACAACAAAACATAGCATAGCATAACAAAACACAACAAAACATAGCATAGCATAACAAAACATAGCATAGCATAACAAAACATAGCATAGCATAACAAAACAAAACATAGCATAAGAAAGCATAGCATAGCATAACAAAACATAGCATAGCATAACAAAGCATAGCATAGCATAACAAAACAAAGCATAGCATAGCAAAACAAAACATAGCATAGCATAACAAAGCATAGCATAGCATAACAAAACATAGCATAATACAACAAAACATAACATAGCATAGCAAAGCACAACAAAACATAGCATAGCATAACAAAACACAACAAAACATAGCATAGCATAACAAAACAAAACATAGCATAGCATAACAAAACATAACATAGCATAACAAAACATAGCATAGCATAACAAAACAAAACATAGCATAACAAAGTATAGCATAGCATAACAAAACATAGCATAGCATAACAAAGCATAGCATAGCATAACAAAACAAAGCATAGCATAGCAAAACAAAACATAGCATAGCATAACAAAACAAAGCATAGCATAACAAAACACAACAAAACAAAGCATCACAAAACATAGCATAGCATAACAAAACAAAGCATAGCATAGCAGAACACAACAAAACATATCATAACAAAACATAGCATAGCATAACAAAACACAACAAAACTTAGCATAGCATAACAAAACATAGCATAGCATAGCATAACAAAACAAAACAAAACATAACATAGCATAGCATAACAAAACAAAACATAGCATAGCATAGCATAACAAAGCATAGCATAGCATAACAAAACATAGCATATCATAACAAAACAAAACATAGCATAACAAAACACAACAAAACATAGCATTGCATAGCATAACATAGCATAGCATAACATAACATAAGAAAACATAGCATTAAGTTTGATAAACTCATTGTAGCGGGCTAGCTAGCTTTAACGGGCAGTGACTGTAAGCAACTCCGTCAACCCAGAAGCAGTCACTCGGTCACCTTTGCTCTTGTATTGCAGTGGCTTCGTTTGTTAAACAGTGCCCATATTTATACTGTTAGCACTTTACTTGTGCACATTTCAGGGCTCACAAAACTTTGATGAATCGAAATTCACAACTGAGGCTGTTAAGTTCGCGCTATATAAAACCCCAAGGATAAATAAAAAACATTGCCATTTACAATGTGAATAGCTCCAACAAATACAAGACCTATTGCAAAGTACAAAACATTGCCATTTACAATGCCAATAGCTCCAGCTCCAACAAATGCGAGACCTATTGCATTTCCAATGCTTGTTTTCTTAATCATCCAACACGGATGAGTAAACAAAAATGAAGACAAAACGCTGAAATCACTTCGTAGGCGTGCACATGCTTGGTCCACGTGCCTATAAACTGGGAAAGCTGGCCGCGTACGTTTTTTCCTGTTTATTGGGCGTGTTGCACAGCATCATGGATAAAACCATTGACAAAGCCATTGGTTTCTGATGACGAGACCTATGGGCTTTGCCAATGCTTGTTTTACTGGCTGTGCTTCTGACACATGCAGTAATTCATTCAGTCCAGCTTTCAGTCGCTTCTTTTGCCTTTGAAGGTTAAACAGATCTGCATTCTAAGCTCCCACCGGCGTGCAGACAGTGCGTGTGCAGTGCAGCCAAACTATGTCCTCTTTGCAATCGTTGTTAAAGGAAGTAAAGTTCAAAAGAGAAACTGTACCGTGGTCCGTGTATTACTTGCAGTGTCCGCGGCTGCAGCTCGCGCGCAGTGGCCGTGCGTCATACTGTAAGAAACATACCTCCCAGATGAAGCACAGCCTTCGAGGCGCTGGCTGCGACCTGACAGACAATGTCAATCATGTTGTTACTTCCTGAATTAAGACCCACTGTTTTATTATTATTGTTCTGGTTTCAAACTGATGCTGCTCCGCCCCCTCATGCCAAACCTAAGATAGTTTAACGTTAAGGGCGTTTGGAAATGTGAACTCTGCTTCCCAGCGATAACGTCCATTGGATGGACGCCATGCACAGTAATCAGACTTCATCGCAGTGGTACACGGTATGGCCCGCTATTGCGTATGGTTCCTGTATTCTAAAACACAGGTGATAAGTGTAGGAATAGGAGAGGCAGATGCTAGGCATTTGTAAAGCGCTATGCTATGCTAGGCATTTGTAAAGCGCTAAGGTATGCTAGGCATTTGTAAAGCGCTAAGGTATGCTAGGCATTTGAAAGCGCTATGCTATGCTAGGCATTTGTAAAGCGCTATGCTATGCTAGGCATTTGTAAAGCGCTATGCTATGCTAGGCATTTGTAAAGCGCTATGCTATGCTAGACATTTGTAAAGCGCTATGCTATGCTAGGCATTTGAAAGCGCGTGGCTACCCAACGGGCTTCCCAGCGCTAGGCGTCATGTTCTTCACACAGACAGTAGCATGGACATTTTACTCATGAAGGTGGGTTCTGAGGAGTTTCCTAAACTTGGCTTCTTGTGTGGTCAGTCTCAATGATGATGGCAGGGACTTCCAGGGTTTAGACGTCTAGGTAAGAAAAAGAACAGTCTCCACTTCTGGCTTTCTTGATTCTGGGCACTTAAGAAAGTCTCTGATCTGCGGAGTGTATTGATCTTTTGGGCAGTTAGGGATTAGCAACCTCTGACGTAGGGGGGGAGCCTTTGTTGTACATTGTTGTATGGGCCAGACAGAGAGATTTAAATGTGATTCTTTTGCATACTGGCAACCAGCGAAGGGTTGCATGGGAGGAGGAGACCGAATGGGGCTTAGGGGTCTTTAACAGGGTGTGGGCTGCACTGCAGCATTCTGGACCCCCTGCGACCATTTGACCATATACTGAGGACTTCCTAGGTGAACTAAGTTATCATAGTCAAGCCAAGACAGGATAAGACCTTGGATCACGGTTCTTCGAGTGGCAAGGGGAAGCCAGCATAAAATATTACTGAGTCTCCGGGGTAGGCCAAACAGGAGGCTGCAAGTTTTCTTACTTGGACCTTCATGGTAAGATGGTTGTCGATCCAGAAGCCCAAGCTTTTTATTTCCTTTTTAAGACAAGGTAGTTAATCTAAGTGGTCGGTCCAGTGTAGTTTCGTCCAAATGGTGGGGTTATTGCCGACTACCAGGACCTCTGTCTTTTCTCAGTTGAGTTTCATATTGTTGACAGACATTCAATCAGTGACATCTCTTAGACAAGCATTAAGTTGGGCGGAAAGTGTTCCTGTGCCAGATGTTGAGATGATCATTTGGGTATCATCAGTATATGATACCTTTGAGAGATCGTGCTCCGTAATAATGTCTGTCAGAGGCTGCGCATGGACATTAAACAGGGGGGCTTAATGAGGACCCCTGAGGTACCCCATAGTCCAGGGATTGAGTGTCTGAGCAGAAAGATTCTTCACAGACTTGGAAACTTCTGTTCATTAGGAATGAAGCTAAGCATTTGAGAGCAGTGCCCTTGATTCCTGCGTTTTCCAATCTTTTGATGAGAATAGGGTGGAATACTGTGTCAAAGGCAGCACTTAGGTCTAAGAATAGGACCGCGACTGTGCCACTTGAGTCTAGGATTCTTTTAAGCTTATCAGTCGCTGATAGCAAGGCTGTTTCCGTGCGATTTCCTGCTATAAACCCTGTTTGGGTTGAATGGAGAAATCCCTGGTCCTCTAGGAATGTGGAGAGGATTTTGTTCAGGAATTTCTCTATGATTTTGCTGATGCATGGAAGAAGGGAGATGGGTCTATAGGTTTCTGCTAATCAGGGATCTAAGGTCGGCTTTTTCAGGAGTGATTTGAGCATTGCATGTTTCCATGCCGAAGGAACCTCGCCAGTTTCTTGTTTCCTGTCCGGGGAGGACTTGGCCTGGCAGTTCTGGCTGCAATGTTCCCATGGGGAGCAGGGTCAATGTTAATTTGCATATGGCTGGGTCCAAACTGGAATGGTGTGATGAGCAAAAAAACTATGGTTTTAGGCCCATATCTCTGTACTGGGAGTGAATGACATTGTTCAGCATTCCGTCCATCAATTGTTCTTTTTGCATTTGAGTCAAGCTATCCTGGCTGATGAGGCTTATTTCTGGGAGGACCTGGCCTGGCAGTTCAGGCTGGAATGATCCCATGGGGAGCAGGGTCAGGGCTGATTTGCATATGGCTGGGTTCAAACTGGAATGGCGTGGTGAGCAAAATAACTATGGATTTAGGCCCAGATCTCTGTACTGGGAGTGAATGTTTGACATTGATCATCATTCTGTACATCAATTGTTCTCTTTGCAAGTGTAAGTAATTGTGTCATGACTCATTACATGTAAATAATGCCAATATCTGTAAAATTTGGCATGAATCCAGCCTTTCTGGGCCAATGTTGAATGCAACTGTCCCAAAACAACAAAGTATTGCATGCATTTCTCCTAAACTTAGGATACCTCACTTCCCCAAACATATAGTGTTTCATGGCCCTGCACTGCTTTAATGTAATCATTGGAAATTAAACCTATCTGTGTCGAATGGGTTTTGGAGGGCAGCCAACGGGAGGGAGGGCTACCCCCCAATGTCATTGGGGGAATGGTTCAGCCTGGGCTAAATATGGGCTATTTTGGGGTTTCAACCCCCTTATATAGATATAGCCCAATATATATATATACCGAGAAGGTTGGGTGGGAAACAACTATTGGGCTCCGACCACTGGGACACCTCTCAAAGGGGAAAGAGGTAGCCAATCGCAAAATGGCTGCATGTCGGAGCCCAGTAGTTGTTTCCCACCCACCCTTCTTGGTCTTTAGGTATACTGATCCTCAGGTTTTTTCAATATTTTTAGCTAGCTTTAAGTGGTTTCAGGTACACAGGGTTGGATTTGTTTATGAGTTGTCGCTTGAAGCATGTGCAGGGCGGTTGGCCGTTAAGTTGGCATGGTTCTTGGGTAAGATTATTGTTGTTGCCATAGGTGAACAGGAAAAGTGGGGGCTGTCAGCAAAAAGTTAAAACTGGATGAAACTAGGAATTAAAAGTTACGCTGTAGGAATGTAGATAGTTAAATGTTAATAGACGTAGGTTAAGTGGTAGGAGAGTTAAAGGTCAAAATATCAACAGCAGGGTAAGAGTTAGAAAGTTGTAGGATGAATATGTGAGGGGCGGGTATTTTAAGGGTGGGGGTCAGTGACTTTAGGCGGTTTGTGTATAGTGCGTTTTAGTTTTGTAAAGGCAAAGTCCTAAGGTTTTATTTGTGATGTGCACCTGTTTTCAATAAAGCGTCCTTTTTCACACCAAAAAGAGGAGTATGTGGTCTCTGCTGCACCCTTTCATCCAATAGACGGGCTAGACAGACAAAGGTTAATGTGCAGGCAACGTAGAGCCCATCTTCTCTCATGGGCGCTCAACTCTGTGATCATCACCCGCAAGAAAACGTAAGCGTGCATAGCTGCACTTTCTGTGTGCCGTGCTGGCGCTCAAGATGAGGCGGGGGGATTTAGGAGGAAGGTGGTGTCTGACTGTACCTTCCATTCAGTAAACAGACGCTGGTATTGGGAGCCAGTGTTTACATTCCCAAATAAAAAGCAAACGTTTCATTTGGCATTTCCCTGGGAAGACAGTTCAGATGAAACAGCTTTCAGTAAAGCATTGGCAAAGTCAATAGGTCTCGCCTATGCCAAATCTATTGACTTTGTCAATGTCTTTTAGCCATGTTGTACAACAGCTGCGCTGTTGGGCAGCATGGCAAAAAACAACGAGGACCGGAGAAGGAGTAGGTGGGGGGGAAGAGTTTGCGCAAAAAAGAAATGGCAGAAAAAGAAGAAATAGTACCTCAATCACACTGCAAGCAGCAGTTGGACGCTAATTAAGATTAATTAAGTTGTACTTGGCCCACGTGCCACACAAACAAAGGAAGTGATGCCTTGAATATTCTGCCGAATTAGAAGGCAGCAAAGAAGAGTGATAATGATGCCAACAAATGGTAAGTAATTGACTGACTCTAAAAGCCCCCTTCTACAAGAGATCATCGCCCTACCGACAGCTCTTGCAAGCAAGACCTAACAAGCATTGGCAAAAACCAATTGGTCTCGCCTGTACAAGAGCTATTGGCTTTGGCAATGGGTTTTTGCCATGTTGTACACCAGTGTGGCTGCTGTTCAGCATGGCTAAAAGTTAGTGGTGTGGCGTGTCCTAAAGTGGAGAGGGTGGAGTAGAGTGTCGTAGACTGGATTTGTTGGAGTAGAGTGTCATAGAGTGGAGTAGGTGGAGTTCAGTGGCTCAGTGGCAGAGAATGTCGTAGAGTGTAGTGTCAAAGTGCAGTGTCGTAGAGTGCAGTGTCATAGAGGGTAGTGTCATAGAGTGCAGTGTCACAGAGTGCAGAGCTGTAGAGTGTAGTGGAGTGGGGCGGAATAGGGTGAAGTGGGTTGGAGTGGAATGAGGTAGTGGGGTGGATTGGATTGGAGTAGATTGGATTGGGGTAGAGTGGGTTGGATTGAGTGGACTGGGGTGGATTGGAGTGGGTGGACTGCATGGGGTGGATTGGATTGGAGTGGGGTGGATTGAAATGGGGTGGATTGAAATGGGGTGAGGTGGATTGTATTGGGGTGGATTAGATTAGTTTGAGGTGGGTCGATTGGATTAGGGTGGTGTGCATTGGATTAGAGTAGGATGGTTTGGAGTGGGGTGAATTAGAGTGGAGTGGAGGGGGTGGATTGGACTTGAGTGGGGTGGATTTGAGTGGAGTGGATTGGAGTATGGTGGGCTGGATGGATTGGATTGAGTGGGGTGAACTGAACTGGGGTGGGGTGGATTGGATTGGGGTAGAATGGAGTGGACTGGAGTAGAGTGGGGTGGATTGGACTGCAGTGGAGTGGGGTGGATTGAATTGGGGTACAGTGGGATAGAATTTAGTAGAGTGGGGTGGATTAGACTACAGTGGATTGGGGTGAACTGGAGTGGGGAAGATTAGATTGTAGTGGGGTGGGGTGGGGTGTATTCGATTGGGGTGGGGTGGACTGGATTGGGGTGTATTGGAGTGGGGTGAATTGGCTTGGACTGGGATGGACTGGAGTGGGGTGGGGTGGAATGGAGTGGGTTTTAATTGAAGTGGGGTGGATTGGATTGGTTTGAGTGGGGTGGATTGGAATGAAGTAGATTGGCTTGCAGGGGGTGGATTGGATTGCAGTGAGGTGGATTGGATTGAGTGGGGTGGATTGGATTGAGGTGGATTGGAGTGGGGTGAACTGGATTGGGGTAAATTGGATTTGGCTGGATTGGATTGGTGGAATTGGATTGAATTGGGGTGAGGTGGACTGAATTGTGGTGAGGGGGTTTGGAGTGGGGTGGATTGGAATGGGGCAGATTAGAGTGGGGCAGATTGTTTTATATTGGAGTGGTGCAGATTGTTTTGGATTGGAGTGGGACAGATTGTTTTGGATTGGAGTGGGCAGATTGGAGTGGGGCAAATTATTTTGGATTGGAGTGGGGCAGATCGCTTTGGATTTAAGTGGGGCAGACTGGAGTGGGGCAGATTGTTTTGGACTGGGGTGGGGCAGATTGGAGTGAAACAGATAGTTTTGGATTGAGGTGGGGCAGATTGTTTTGGATTGGTGTGGGGCAGATTGTTTTGGATTGGTGTGGGGCACATTGTTTTGGATTGGAGTGGGGTGAATTGTGGTGGACTGGATTGGAGTGGGGTGGGTTGGGGAGGGAGTGGATTGGATTGGGGTGGAGTGGATTGGACTGGGTTGGGGTAGATTGTATTGGGCTGGATTTGGATTGGTGTAGGGTGGATTGGATTGGAATGGTGTGGATTGTGGTGGATTGGAGTGGGGTGAATTGGGATGGAGTGAGTGGATTGAGGTGAGGTGGATTGGATTGGAGAGGGGTAGCATGCGGTGGATTGAAGTAGAGTGGGGGGATTGGACTGCAGTGGAGTGGGGTGCATTGGATTGAGGTTGAGTGGGGTAGATTGGAGTAGAGTGGGGTGGATTAGACTGCAGTGGAGTGGGGTGGACCGGAGTGTGGTGGATTGGGATGGGGTGGATTAGATTGGAGTGGGGTGGATTTGATTGGGATGGGGTGGACTGAAGTGGGATGGATTATAGTGGGGTGAATTGGATTGGACTGGGGTGGACTGGAGTGGGATGGAATGGAGTGGGGTGAATGGAGTGGGGTTTAATTGGAGTGGAGTGAATTGGAGTGGGGTGGATTGGATTGGTATGAGTGGGGTGGATTGGAATGAAGTAGATTGGATTGCAGGAAGGTGGATTGGATTGCAGTGAGGTGGATTGGATTGAGTGGGGTGGATTGGGTTGAGGTGGATTGGAGTGAGGTGGGGTGAACTGGATTGTGGTGGGGAGTATTGGTTTGAGGTGAATTGGATTGGTGTGGGGTGGATTGGAGTTAGGTGGGGTGGGGTGGATTGGAGTGGGGTAGATTGGATTTGCCTGGATTTGGGTGGATTGGATTGGTGGAGTTGGATTGAATTGGAGTGAGGTGGACTGAATTAGGGTGAGGGGGTAGATTGGAGTAGAGTGGGGTGGATTAGACTGCAGTGGAGTGGGGTGGATTCGATTTGAGTGGGGTGGGTCGGGGTGGATTCGATTGGGGTTGGGTAGACTGGAGTGGGGTGAATTGGAGTGGGGTGAATTGGATTGGACTGGTGTGGACTGGAGTGGGGTGGAATCAAGTGGGTTTTAATTGGAGTGGGGTGAATTGGAGTGGGGTGGATTGGATTGGTATGAGTGGGGTGGATTGGAATGAAGTAGATTGGATTGCAAGGGGTGGATTGGATTGCAGTGAGGTGGATTGGATTGAGTGGAGTGGATTGGGTTCAGGTGGATTGTAGTGTGGTGGGGTGAACTGGATTGGGGTGGGGAGTATTGGTTTGAGGTGAATTGGATTGGTGTGGTGTGGATTGGAGTGAGGTGGGGTGGGGTGGATTGGAGTGGGGTAGATTGGATTTGGCTGGATTTGGGTTCATTGGATTGGTGGAGTTGGATTGAATTGGAGTGAGGTGGACTGAATTGGGTGAGGGGGTTTGGAGTGGGGTGGATTGGAGTGGGGGGAATTGGAGTGGGGCAGATTGTTTTGTATTGGAGTCGTCCAGATTATTTTGGATTGGAATGGGGCAGATTGGAGCGGGACAGATTGTTTTGGATTGGAGTGGGCAGATTGGAGTGGGGCAAATTGTTTTGGATTGGAGTGGGGCAGATCGCTTTGGATTCAAGTGGGGCAGATTGGAGTGGACTGGGGCAGGGCATATTGGAGTGAAACAGATAGTTTTGGATTGAGGTGAGGCAGATCGTTTTGAATTGGAGTGGGGCAGATTGTTTTGGATTGGTGTGGGGCACATTGTTTTGGATTGGAGTGGGGTGAATTGTGGTGGATTGGAGTGGGGTGAATTGGGATGGAGTGGGTGGATTGAGGTGAGGTGGATTGGATTGGAGAGGGGTAGCATGGGGTGGATTGAAGTAGAGTGAGGTGGATTGGACTGCAGTGGAGTGTGGTGGATTGGTTTGGGATAGAGTGGGGTAGATTGGAGTAGAGTGGGGTGGATTAGATTGCAGTGGAGTGGGGTGGACTGGAGTGTGGTGGATTGGGATGGGGTGGATTAGATTGGAGTGGGTGGATTGGGGTGGAGTAGGGTGGATTCGATTGGGATGGGGTCGACTGAGGAGGGATGAATTGGAGTGGGGTGAATTCAAATGGACTGGGGTGTACTGGAGTGGGGTGGAATGAAGTGGGTTTTAATTGGAGTGGGGTGGATTGGATTAGTATGAGGGGGTGGATTGGAATGAAGTAGATTGGATTGCAGGGAGGTGGATTGGATTGCAGTGAGGTGGATTGGATTGAGTGGGGTGGATTAGGTTGAGGTGGATTGGTGTAAGGTGGGGTGAACTGGATTGGGGTGGGGAGTATTGGTTTGAGGTGAATTGGGTGGGGTGGATTGGAGTGAGGTGGGGTGGGGTGGATCGTAGTGGGGTAGATTGGATTTGGCTGGATTTGGGTGGATTGGATTGGTGGAGTTGGATTGAATTGGAGTGAGGTGGGCTGAATTGGGGGGAGGGGGTAGATTGGAGTAGAGTGGGGTGGATTAGACTGCATTGGAGTGGGGTGGATTTGATTTGAGTGGGGTCGGGTTGATTTGTTTGGGGTGGGGTGGACTGGAGTGGGGTGGATTGGAGTGGGGTGAATTGGATTGGACTGGAGTGGACTGGAGTGGGGTGGCATGGAATGGGTTTTAATTGGAGTGGGCTGAATTGGATTGGGTTGGATTGGATTGGCATGAGTGGGGTGGATTGGAATGAAGTAGATTGGATTGCAGGGGGTAGATTGAATTGCAGTGAGGTGGATTGGATTGAGTGGGGTGGATTGGGTTGAGGCGGATTGGAGTGTGGTGGGGTGAACTGGATTGGGGTGGGGAGTATTGGTTTGAGGTGAATTGGATTGGTGTGGGGTGGATTGGAGTGAGGTTGGGTGGATTGGAGTGGGGTAGATTGGATTTGGCTGGATTGGATTGGTGGAGTTGGATTGAATTGGAGTGAGGTGGACTGAATTGGGTGAGGGGTTTTGGAGTAGGGTGGATTGGAGAGGGGCGGATTGGAGTGGGACAGATTGTTTTGGATTGGAGTCGTCCAGATTATTTTGGATTGGAATGGGGCAGATTGGAGTGGGACAGATTGTTTTGGATTGGAGTGCGGCAAATTGTTTTGGATTGGAGTGGGGCAGATAGCTTTGGATTCAAGTGGGGCAGATTGTTTTGGACTGGGGTGGGGAAGATTGGAGTGAAACAGATAGTTTTGGATTGAGGTGGGGCAGATTGTTTTGGATTGGAGTGGGGCAGATTGTTTTGGATTGGAGTGGGGTGAATTGTGGTGGACTGGATTGGAGTGGGGTGGATTAGTGAGGGAGTGGAGTGGATTGGATTGAGGTGAAGTGGATAGGAGTGGGGTAGATTGGATTGGGCTGGATTGGATTGGTATGGGGTGGATTAGATTGGAGTGGGGTGGATCGTGGTGGATTGAAGTGCGGTGAATTGGGATGGAGTGGGTGGATTGAAGTGAGGTGGAATGGATTGGAGTGGGACAAAATGGAGCTGGGCATATTGGAGTGGGACAGATTGGAGTGGGGCAGATTAGACTGGGGCAGATTGCTTTGAATTGGAGTGGGGCAGATTGTAGTGGAGCTGATTGTTTTGTATTGGAGTTGGGAAGATTGTGGTGGGATGGATTGGTGTGGGGCCGATTGTTTGGAATTGGAGTGGGGCAGATTGGAGTGGGCGGATTGGAGTGGGCAGATTTTGGAGTGGGGCAGATTGGAGTGGGACGGGTTAGAGTGGGGCAGACTGTTTTGGATTGGAGTGGGGTGGATTGGAGTGGGGCAGACTGGAATGGGGCAGATTGTTTTGGATTAGAGTGGGGCAGATTGGAGTGGGGCGTATTGGAGTAGGCAGATTGTTTTGGATTGATGTGGGGCAGATTGGAGTGGGGCAGATTAGTGTGGGGCAGATTGTTTTAGATTGGAGTGGGGCGGATCGGAGTGGGGCAGATTGGAATGGGGCAGATTGGAATGGGGCAGATTGGAATGGGGCAGATTGTTTTGGATTGGCGGGGGGCAGATTGTTTTGGATTGGAGGGGGCAGACTATTTTGGATTGGAGTGAGGCAGATTGGAGTGGAGCAGATTGTTTTAGATTGGAATGGGGCAGATTGGAGTAGAGCAGATTGTTTTAGATTGGAGTGGGGGCAGATTGGATTGGATTGGAGTGGGGCAGATTGTTTCGGAGTGGGGCAGATTGTTTTGGATTGGTGTGGGGCAGACTGTTTTGGAATGGGGCAGATTGTTTTGGATTGGAGTGCGGCAGATTGTTTGGGATTGTAGTGGGGAAGATTGTTTTGGATTGAAGTGGGGCGAATTGGAGTGGGGCAGATTGGAGTGGGGTGGGTTGGGAGGATTGGAGTGTGGTGGATTAGATTGGGGTGAGTGGTTTGGATTGGATTGGTCTGGGGTGGATTCGATTGAGTGGGGTGGATTGGTGTGGGGCAAGGTGGTGTGGATTGGCATGGATTGGAGTGGAGTAGATTGGGCAGTACTGCACGATTATGTGATAAAGCATAATTTCAGAAATTACACATAAGAAAGAAACAATGTGGCTTTGCAATAAGATAATCCTCATCTTTTGAAAACAGTGCCCTCGAGCAAAAACTAAAGAAAACATGAGTGCAAAGCGAGAAAAGAAGACATGGCAAAATAAAAGAAAGTTAACTAGAGAAAACAACACTTTCATTTTTACTGTGCACGTTTTTGCCAGTCACACTTGTGCCTTCTGTTTGCAGGGCACTGAAAGTTAAAAAGAACAAAACAGTACCCCAATCACGTTGGGAGCAGCGGACGGGCACTGATTAAGTTGAATCAATGAGTGCTTGGTCCCTGCTCCATAGAGAGGAACAGAAATTACGAATTACGAGGCTGTAAAGAAGAGTGCCACGCAAACAAACCAATGGGTAAGCAACGGGCGTGCTCCAAACCCTTTTTGGCCACAAGAGTGTCTCGCAAGCAAGGCGCTAGCGCATGCTCTTGCGGGCTCAAGCCTGAAAAGGACTACGAGGGAGTAAGGACCGGCCGTCGGAAAGGCGGAAGGTTCTGTAATGAGCTCCCATCACACCATGATACTACGCCTGAAAATTAGTGGGAAACAAACAGGAAAACAAGGCAAAGCCAAATAGGCACTAAGGAGGGAACTGAAGGAGAACCCTAACTGGAAACGGAGAAAAAACAAGCGTTCAGGAACGGATAAGCAAATATGAACTAATGCAAACAACAGCAACTAAACGCCACGCCACCAGGCATCTGCTCCATATTAGAAAAGACTCTCCAACACCTACCCCAAAGTGCTGGTGATAACCAGGAAGTAAGGATGTTTAACGAAGCTGTGTTGTGTGGTCTAGTGTCTGCAGGAGCCAAGTCACCATTATCCTCAATTTAAAAGCCTTTCCAACCCTGTGAGCAACTCGATGCCTGAGCCATGTCTTAAGCATGGCACTGAGGCAGACAGTGTTGGCACTTACACACCCTCAGTGCTCTACATATTCGCAGTTTAGTACAAAGGAGGCGACGTGGCAGGAACACAGTGACAAGGTGAAGACACAGGATGGAAAGATGCTCAAATCAATAGGAAACATAAAGAACAAATGGCAGAAAGTAGAGGCGTGGCAGGAGATCACAGTCATAAGGCCAGGTAATCAGTAGTGCAAAACACCAAGGTTCACCCAAGTTTGTTACTTCTGTCAAAGCAGCACAACAGGATGCCGACTCTGGGCCCGATTCACAAAGGTAACTACTTTTCGGAATTCACAAAGGTAGACTTAGACCAAAAGTCTAACTTTACTACTTTTCGGAATTCACAAAAGGAAACTTAGACCAAAAGTCTAACTTTACTACTTTTTGGTATTCACAAAAGGAAACTTAGACCAAAAGTCTAGCTTTACTAGTAGTAACTTACCTTTGTGAATATTTAAAAGTACTAAAGTTAGACTTTTGGTCTAAGTTTACTTTTGTGAATACCGAAAAGTAGTAAACTTAAACAAAAGTGTAAGTTTACCATCCTTAATCGGGCCCTAAGCTGGCTCACCTGTCTAAGTGCAACCCAAACACATCAAAGCAATGTTAAACTAAACTTGAGATTCACAACTTTCTTCCCATAGAAGAACTTCTAAATTACTTTTTCATGTTCAGAGGAACACTCGTCTATAAAAATGTTTCAAGGCTAGAAAAAGTTGGAAGCATTGATCAGAATTCAATTATTTCTACATTGCTGTCAAGAAATGTATTCTTTTTAAGAACTGCTATATATCTATGTCTGCATGTGTATATCTGGGCAGTTCATCATCACCCACAATCCTCAGGAATGCTAATTTTGTAGATAAGGTCATAGAAATACCTAAGCACCTCTGTAGGCACTTCCCTGAACCCATTTAAGTGAGGATGGTCCCAGAAAATATCCACGAATGTCCCCTGATGGCTACATCCTCTAAGGCATTTATCTGAAGAAGTATGACCTCACTGTAGCATCTCTGCTCTTGTCTAATAGCTTCTAAGCACAATTCTCACCTGTATAAGTCAAAAGCCTGATTTTCTCCTCATGAGTATTGAAGTGCCTCGGCTCACTCTTCCTCACCAAGGGCACCCAGGTCCATCTCCTCTCCTTGAAATCTTTGAGTTCTTGGAGGGGGTCCAGTGAGTTATTCATAATTTTTTTTGTATACAAGTGATGTTGCTTTCTTGGGGAGAAGTTTAGATGGAACAGCAAGTACATGTCTAATTTGGAAACAGTGTAGTCTTTTCGTTTCAGCATCTGGTATTCCTGTTTCTCTTTTGTCAAATGACTTCAATTCCCTATTTTAACATTGCTATGAGATGCCATGTTTTGAATCCTGATGGTTTCCTCACCTACATCAGTAGGTCCCTGTGCCAAAGTGGTCTCTTTTGTCAGTTTTTTCTCGATGGGAGAATGACAACTCTTATGAGAGTAGAAGAAATAGTCCTCAAAACTTGCCGAATTACACCTAAGCTCAACTAAAGTTTCTTTTTAACAGACAGAAACAAGGTATTGAAGCAAATGTTTTTCACAAACATTTTTTTTGGTGCTCTTTTGCGAATAACTCTCTTTAATAATATTGAGAAGCATTTATCATTGTGATCAATCAAATAATCAATTTTTCGGACGGTCAAATGACAAAGAAAGAAGCCAACTAGTATTTGGTGACTGTAGTGATTTTGTACTGTTAAAATTAGCAAAACATTTTCATGTTAAGGTCAAGATGAGATGTAAGTGACAAATGACTCGTCATGGTAATTTCTAGTTAGTGATCTAATTCTTGAATCTTCTACATTGTTTGTATCGACTCAAGTATGATAAACCCCAATCACGTCAGACTCCAATGGCTAACGCAACGGCCCCTATTTCATTGATTCCCATGAGGTCCCATCTCGTGAATCCTGATGGCTTCCCCACTTCCATCAGTTGGTCACTGCCCCAGAGTGGTGTCTCTTGTCAGTGTCTTTTCCCATCACGTGTTTATTTGTAGTTCGCAAAGTGTGTACCACCACCATTATATATACTGAATGTTTATTATGTATACTCAACTCCCTGTTTTCTATATATGGACAATGGGTGTTTCGTGGGTCACATAACTTATCTGTTGTATCTAAAAATAAACAAGAAAAATGTAGGGTAGGGGTCCGTGGGGGGTTGGTTCCCCAGGCGTGTTTCGCCACCCGTAGGGGGCTGGGCAGAGGGACTGGGGGGAGGGGGGATTGCTCATGAAGTTCTGTAGGAGGGGGTTGACTGCCCGCGCGGGGTTGGACACACATAATTAGGGATATTACAGCTGTATACAGTTGTTGAATGTGGGGAGGGCCATGACTTACCAGAAATGAAGCCATGGGTGAGTTATGATGCCCATTCCCTCCCTCAACAATGGTAATTAATAGCTTATTATACTCTGCTCATCTGCATATATGGTTTTTGCAATTACATTTTTTTCATGTGTATTTGTTCAGCAAAATGTATTTATACAAAAATATAATGACATTTGTGCAGCAAGGTAAAAACACGTTGGGGATACCTTGAGATACAAGAGTTGTTTCTCTATATAAATTAAATGCAACCCGTGAGGCAGTAAAACGGGTTTTTGTTATGTCAATTTTGCTGTACTGTTACAATAAACTTGAATTTGAGCTTTGACCCAGTGCAATGATGGTTGAGCCATCATTACCATGTCATCAACACGGGCTGCGGAGATGACGTCATCCTATGAGCTGGGGCCAGGTAATAATGCTAAAGGAGAGGTGGGCCAAGGACCCCTGGTGGTTCATTAAAAGTGGACCCCCCCCACCTCCCCTTAGACATGCTATTCTGGATTGCTGTAACCCTATCATTGCCAAAACCAGTAAAAATGGTGCGTTCATCCTGGGAGAAGGCTATTCATCTTTTTAAACCATAAAAACAAGTGTTGGCAAAGTCAACATGTCTGGTTTTCTTGTGGCAAACCATGCAAACTGAGGCGTGTACAAAGGCTGTGGTGGTGGTAATGGTGGAAGAGATTGTAGCACTGGTTGTAATGGACATGGTGGTAATGGCGACAGTAATGATGGTGTTGGTGATGGAATGGTGGTAACAGTGTTGGTAGTAATGGTGGGAGTGATACCAATGTTGGTGGTTCTAATGGTGGTGGTAGTGATAGGGGGACTAAAGGTAGTGGTGGTGGTAACGGCTCCCTCTTGAGTCCTGAAATAATCATTTAAAAAAGCCTACTGCAGTAAAACAAAATACAGAAGGACTTCTTTCTGTATACAATGCATGTATGATGTAAACAATTGAATCTGATCTGTGATGATTGAGTGCATTTTTTAAATGTAAAATAGCCCCTCAGGCATTGCAGTGGAAGCGCTCCATAGCCAATAGCGTGTGGCGAGGGGGTGATACTCCTCTAGGTGTAGCCAAAGCCCACTCTGTGTATATTGTAAAGAATTGGTAACAATACGTCTTGCAGACAGCTGTGCTGTCAAGGCAGACCTTAGCATCCATTGGGTAAAGTTCTCTGGGTAAAGCCTCTAGATGCACAGTTTTTAACCTTTAGAGATTCCCAACACTATACAACTGAACCTTTAAATAATTAAGTTGATTTTATTGTAAACATATTAAACAAATGCATTGCAGGACATCAACAGTATAGTGATAAATCGGCATGAGTGCATGAAATCAATGTATTGTGTTTATTGTGTGTCCAATGCAGTGAAAGTTGAGACGGTGTCCTGAGGAAGGCAACTTGCCGAAACGCGCGTAGTCTCATCTACCGCCGACCCCCCCTTTCTGTCCATGTTGATCTGGACTCTATTGGAAACATAAAAGAAAGGATACTATATCAATTTATATCAGCACAGTGTTTGTTTTAATCTATAATCTATGTGATTCGTGTTATATGTTGTTAATGCATTGTGAATATATGTTGTTGATACATTGTGACTATTAAATATATAGAATCATATCTTTATGATATTTAAAGAAAAGAATGATGAAACAATATATAAAATAAAAATATATTTTTGATAATAATCAAGCACTATGTCGTCTGATTTAGTGTTGGATGTCCTGCAATAATTCTATACATTCATGCTTGGTCTAGCCTGTCTTTTCCCTTGATAAAGCCTCTAGGACGGCATGCCACACTCTGTGTGTGAACTTCACTAACAGACAAAATACTCCGAATGAGGCTTCTAAAACCAGAAACCATATTTAACAGATGACTTTCAGATATGGGCACAATGCTCCTCCAATAAGGTCTCTACAACCTGCTGCAAGAATCCTCATGTGACTGTCAACCTCTAGAAGTCAGCAGAATACTCTAGATGAGGCCTCTAGCCTGTCATACCATACTGTGTAAGTGACTTCAGAACTGGGTGCGATACTCTAGATGAGGCCTCTAGCCTGTCATACCATACTGTGTAAGTGACTTCCAGAACTGGGTGCAATACTCTAGATGAGGCCTCTAGCCTGTCATACCATACTGTGTAAGTGACTTCCAGAACTGGGTGCAATACTCTAGATGAGGCCTCTAGCCTGTCATACCATACTGTGTAAGTGACTTCCAGAACTGGGTGCAATACTCTAGATGAGGCCTCTAGCCTGTCATACCATACTGTGTAAGTGACTTCCAGAACTGGGTGCAATACTCTAGATGAGGCCTACTCACATTCTCCTATTGTGATGCTTTAATGTTCAGAGGCAAATGAGGACACCAGAGCCAAAAATAAAGAAGGAAGAAAAGGCAAGGCATGACCTCAGGTCTAAGGCACAAGATAAGGAAGTGAAACCCGAGGAGCTGTGGAAGCAGCTGAAAGGGGGGTGGTGATATGGGGGGAAAGTGACATTGTGTATGGGGTTTCACCACTTCCCTGTCTGGTTCTCAGCTTTCTTTTTAACATTCATCTTGACTTCTCTTTCGTCTGGTGTGTCACAACATCTTTTAATGTGTACCGCTAGTGCCTCATGTTAAGTGTTCTGTGGCAAAATTGTTCTGTTTTAGAAGTGTTCTAGGGCACCACTGCTCTGTGGTCCCATCACCCTGTTGCAACAGTGCTCCATGGCATCAGTGCCCTTTGCAACATTGACAGCAGTACTCGGTGGTGGCCAGGGCTTTAAGTGGGATGAAAAAACTGGGGGGTCTCTCATAGGGGCGTGGCCGCTGTAATTAAGGGAGTGGCTTAAAACACTTAAGCTAAAAATCTGTACTTAGCATAGTGTGCTGCCCGACTGGTATGTTGCTGCTTCTGTCTATTCATCCAGATAGATAACACAACAAGTAACATTACACCTACTACAAGCCAGGACTATTGGCTTTGTCAATTGTTGTTAGTTGCATAAGTTAAATAAAAAACAACTATCACTTCGTTGTATATAATATTGAAAATGCTACTCGCTCTTGTAGGCGAGGTTGTGGCCTAAGGCTAGAGCAGCCGACCTTCGAGCTGAAAAAACAGGTTCGAGCCTGCCTCCTGTTATTCAAAAAATGAACATGCTCTTGTGTAATGTAACTTGTGCTCATGTAAAGCGCTCCAAATTTGCGCTATATACGAGTATAAACGAGTCTCTTTGAAGTTGCATCAAAGGCAGTGACGGGTTGTACTATTGCAGCGAGGGTAAAAATGTAGAGCCCGATAGGGACCCGTCTCGGCACCTGCTTTTAACAAGCATTTGCAATGCAATAGGTCTCGCATTTGTGAGATTTTGAGCTATTGGCATTGTAAATGACAATGCCTTTTATTTATGCTTAAAAAACCTGCAATAATAAAAGGTATTGTCATTTACAATACCAAAAGGTCAAAGTTTTGAAAATGCGAGACCTATTGCATTGTAAATGCTTTTTTTTTTTTAAAGCGCCAAGGTTTGGGCATAGTCTGCCAGGAATTCTACAGTGGAGTGCTTTTCCTTTCCTAGTGGCGTCGTCAGTCTGTGTGAGCCCGAAAATGAAGGGCAGATGAGGTCAAGGGTGGTGCCTAAAATGCATCCTGATGTGACCATTGTATTGGTCACAGTGGGGGCAGGCAGGGGGCTTCCTCAGTAAATGAGGTGTAAATTACACTCTAGCAGCAGGGCCACCAAAGGTAGCCGTTTTCGTGTGCTGACTGATTGCTCCTACAGTGTTGCTTTGCAGGCCCCTGCCCCCAGACACAGAGGGAAAGGGGGAGGAGGTCGTGGCAACTGCAGATACCTTCCTTAATGTGCAACACGCAGAGCTGGACGATCACGCAATATTTTTTTAATTTGGACCATTCCTGCCGTCCTGGGACGCATGTCTAAAATAAAGAAGTAGGGGAACGGACTGTGTTAAATTTAAAAAGTAGGGGCACGCCGTGCCCTTCCGATCCCGCCCACTTCTACCACAGGCGGTATCAACTGTGAGATGGCACCGATGCCCTGAGGAACAGGATGCAGGATACTGGGCCTGTGATGGAAAGTTGCATCTCGAAAGCATCCAGGGTAGATTAGTCAAGCAGCCATGGCTAAGTTCATGGGAGGTGGTGTGCAGGATGGGTCGGTATAAAGTTAGGGTCATTCCTTGAAAAGAAAAAAACTTGTTAATAAACATACAATAAAAAAAAATAACGCAGTAAAATCAGGGTGATGGTTGTCTGATGTTTCTAGACCTAACATTCAAAGTTACAGTCCATTTAAGCTTTTAGGCGGGGTCCTTGATCAACAGAGCGGTTCTGGTATAGTTGTTCCGCATGGTTTTATGGGACTTTGAAAGACTGTCTGAGGTACAGCTAAAGGTGCTGACTCTTGTCAGTGATTCACGGCGCTTGTAACACTTCTTTAATGGATGAAGGGAGTTTGGCTGCTATTGCAAAATCACGTTGCAGGGCATTGCTCATAGGACCAGAGGGCTCACAAGCCCTCAGGATCCATTTGTTTCTGCGGCCCCTAATAACTCACCTATTTCTACGCGCTTTAAATAACTGATATTATAACACAGTTAACCTTCCTCGAGCTCATGAAAGGCCGGGGCTGCTGGGCCATGATTTTAGCTTTGGCCCTCCGCATTTGGCAGCGGTGAATGTTCAGCTCACTGAGCCAGCCTCTTAGCTACAGATAATTGCAGGTGTGGTTGAGAGGGTGGGGATGGGCAAAGTTCTCTTAAAGGAGACACGGCACCCCTTTTACCATAACCTTTATGCATCTGGGGGAGATGAGTGCTGACTGGCTACAGACCTGGGTGGCTAGCTACCCTTTCCATCTGACCTAGGCAGGCCCTGGGCCCTTGTGCCCTCCGTCTGAGACTCCCCGTCTCTGCCCCAGTCGTCACCGACTCCCAAATGCCATCATTGGAACATGAATCATTTTTAGAGTGGGGTGCTGCATTAACCATGATTTTAAGAAGTGCGGTGTGAACAAACTATAAGTGCCCTTGGATTCGGAATCTTCTCTCGGGCAGTGAGTGTGTGTGTTTGTTTAAGTGTGAGAGCTTCACCACCCCAAGAACATACACTCCTTTACCGTTAAGAGACAGGGGATGTGCAGAGAGGAAACAGAGGTACTTTGAAGCACCATGTGTCAAGGACATACAGGGTATCAGTTTTTTCAGATCAATGTTACACATTCACCCAGGGACACGCATGCATCTCGCACATATTACATACACAGGAATTACATAGACACGCGAGTTGCACGCCTCGCATAAGGACATATGCACTCACACGTGGATATATCAAACTAACAAACGAGGCATGTCACATTCACACGTGCACAGGCAAAACGACGCACATACAGTACACACGCAAAACGTAAAGATTCAATATGCAGGTGCACACGAACACCATAAACACACTTCACACACAGAAACATGCTCTGAACAACACACATTTTAAACACACAAAACAAACGTTTCACACATGTTCCGTAGCTAATTTCAACATAGCTGGAATCTTCCTGCTCAAGCCATTAACTTCAACATGATCCCACGAGCAGTACATGGTGTATTTGTTATGCACAGCCTGTATGAGCACCCCCTATGGGTGGTGACACGCGGGTGGGTTCCTCTACAATAGCTTGACCGGCTCAGATCTCATGATGGGGTTGTACTTAGCGGTCAGACAGACCATCGTTCAATAACCTGTCCAATCTGCTTAATAGTCAATTAACCCCCCACACACACTCCACACCCCCCTCCACCTACCCGCTGGACTCTCAGACTGCGCCACGAGCTGCCAATATCCGCTTGGACTCCTGCACAGCGGGATGCAGCCACCTGCCACATACTGCGCACAGAATCATTTTAATAATGCTAATTATGACCCGCAGCTTGCAAGTAAGTACCCATCAGCAGGTGCATTAATCCACCATGCCATTTTAACCGTGTCCGAATTTTGAGGCAGACTATCTGCAACAGTTTTGTAAAATTCACTTCCCAGTTGGGCACTGGGACTACTAAAAATGGCGAGCTGGCACTAGCCTCCATGCGCCCCAGACTGGAGGCGGCACGGATAACGTGCTGCTTTTAACATCGTCAGTAAACAGCTGCCAAATGGTCAGGGGTGAGGCCAGCACACCCTGTTAAGAGTTCACTCTGAAGTCCACAGATGTCTTGGTGACATCTTAACCTGTCCCGAGCTTTCCTTTTATACATCGTAGTTTTCAGGTGCACGAGTCCAAATTGTTCAGTTGTAAGTGACACGAAACTACATCTTCCAGAATGCATTTCGTTGTTAAAGGTGACTTTAGTTCTTCCCCGGGTTGCATTGCAGTTTGTGGCGTGCCTGTGCCCGCAGAGAGTCTCCAGGGCTCTGTTTACCTTTGCGGACTGCCAGTGCCAACCCTAGGCCTCCGAGGAAGCACATTACCTCACTCACTGGGAGATTTCCATGTACTCCTCAGCCTATTAAATTATTTACACGGGATGACAGTTGGTGCGCCCGTTGTGGCGCGCTCCTAGGGGTCAGGGGTAGCCTGGCTGCTTCACAGGGTAATCTGATCGCGGTCTGAGCTCATGGCTTCCTGGTTAGGCCTTTAAACCTCGTCGCCTAGTTAGACTTCCGCCTGTCGCCTGACAACGGCAGCTTGACGGTAGAGACCTCCCTTTGTCCTCGCCCGGGGCGTGTCGCGGACAGGTTGTGTACTCCACAGTCCTGTGTACATGTACACAAAGACGCACCAACAGGCCTGTGTTTGTTTGGTGGTGTCCGTTTCAAAGGCCTTTGTGCCCCAGCGCCAAGCTTTTGGGGGAGGCGCTGCCTGTGTTTCGCATGAATGCTTCTTGATAACCACAGTCTTAACTTTATTGCGAGGGGACTCTGGCTGGCCAAGGTCTGGGGCAGCCCACACCTCACAGACAAGTGTGCTGATACACTTTGGTGACGTGATTCGTGCCTGTCCAGGCGTGTGCACATCTCCTGTACGAGATGATCTGGACGCCGCGAGCCAAGCCGTACACGTGCAAATCGCCTGTCCGGGCGCGTGCACATGTCCTGTCCCCCTTCGGCAAAGAAATCGACAACAATAGATCTCGCCAAGGCGAGCAGCGCATGCGCTGCGTCGCTAGGCGAGACCTAAAAACTGCCGGTGCTGAGCACCGGCTGGACCCGGCCCACTTAAAGCCCTGGTGGTGGCAGTGCTTTGTGGCATCAGACCTCTGTTTTACCAATGCTCTATGGCACCAATGCTTAGTGGTAGCTTTGATATGTTGTGCAAGTGTTATGTGGAGTTAGTACTCTGTTGTATTGTTTTGTATTGTAGATTTATATAGTGCATACTACCCCTGATGAGATTTTGAAGAACTTTGCAGAAGGGTAACGAGGTACTCGAGGGAACCCAGCGTCATTCTGTAGTTTTAGTTGTAGGTGTTGCAGTTTCTGGTATTTTGTGCAACATTATTAGTGTTGGTACATCAATTAGTTGCATGCAATTTCTAGTCTAGAAGAAAGTTAGTTATTATTGTTTTTACTGATGCAGAGGCTTTAATTATGCATCAATTTGTATTCCTAATTGTCTCTCTGCGAATAAAGGGAATGCAGGGAAGTGTATCATTCTACTGTTTGGTTGTCCTAGTACACCATGGGCCCGATTCACAAAGGTAAACTTAGACTTAAGTTTACTACTTTTTGGTATTCACAAAGATAAGATACTCCTAGTAACTTTACTACTAGTAGGTTTACTAGTAGTAAAGTTACTGGTAGTAAATTACATTTGTGAATGCCCAAAAAATAGTAAACTTAGACTTTAGTAGCAAACTTAGCCTTAAGTCTAAGTTTACTACTTTTTGGTACTCACAAAGGTAAGTTACTACTAGTAACTTTAACACTTGTAATTTTACTAGTAGTAATTTTGCTACTAGTAACTTTACTGCTAGTAAGTTTACTTACCTTTGTGAATCGGGACCTGTGTTATTAAATGGTGTGCTCAATGAATAGAGCGGTACATCTTTAAAAGTATGCCTATACGGACTGGGCCAGGGAGTCTTTAGGATTTAGTCTAGATGTCAAGCAGCATAGGATAGAAAGAGGCATGGATTCCATTTGTATGGGTTTGAAATAAGCTTGTTATAAAAGTCACATACATTTAAGTGATGCTGTACCATGCCAAGGAGTACATAAAGACATTTAACTTGATTGATTTTATTTGCAATGACAGATTTATGACCTTCAGATTACATGAGTACTGAAAGCTGCTGGGATCTCATTTGTGTGTTCTGAACTCTGTAAATGTACTGATAGGAGCAAGACGTCATCCTCTTTTTGAAATGTAACCTGGTATTTCAACTTTGTAGATGATGTGTTAGATGCGTTGCTCTAGGACACCATGGGGCTTATTTACAAGGCCCTTGCGCCACTTTTGCGTCATTTTTAACATGGGAAAAGTGACGCAAAAGTGGCGCAAGGGGCTTGTAAATCTGCCCCCATAAGTTTAGATCGAGCTCAGGAGTATGTGCTCCTGTTTTTCAGTGTTACACTAAGTCCCCACTTCCTGTTGATAGTGAGATCTTACTCTATTTCATAGTCCCGGGTTCTAGAGGGGAATAGCCCTGTTTCCTTCTAAACTCCAGGTGAGTTACTTCAGCCCATATCGTTGCTGGGAGTGAGTTCCATGCTTTGGCGGTCTGGACGGAGACAGATGTACAATAGTACTGAAGGCAAGAGCAAGGCATTTCTGGTAGAAAACAACAAATGAGGATCTTCGTTTTAAGATTTACTTAAAGAATTGAAATACAGAAATGCTCAAGTTGGGCCATCAAAGTTAAACCACAGGCATCAGATTCAATCGAAAGTGCAGCAAAGCCCAGTAGAGTTCTAGTCAATGTCCAGCATAGATTCACCTTCAGAAAGTGGGAAAGGGCCTCCTCCCAGCACAGAAAAATCTCTCCCTTTTATAGGGCTTGAGACAAAGGCTTCATGGATTTACATTGTTAATACGTGATTCACACGCTCACAACCAATAGAAATGAAGGCAAAGAAACAATCTATAATGAAATCCATTCATGTATGGAATTCAGGGTTCACAGCAGCTGCTCATGGTACATACGATGTTACACAGTATGTTATTCAGGCTGGGACAGGTGCTCTGTCCTCAGTTATTCATGGGAAATCATTTCTCAGCTTGTGAAAGTCTTCGAGCCTTTATTATAACACAGAATAAACACAGCAGCTAGAGTCACGTGACTTCAACGTCACAACAAGATGGACGACAAGGCCTAAGTTGTCCTTACTTTAGCTAGAAGCCTATTTTCTTACATTCTATGCACTACATGCCAACAAATCTGTTCCCACACAGTAAGCCAACGAGCACCAAAAGAAGGTTTGAACAAGCATTGGTAAAGGCATTTCTTTTTGCAATTGGATCTACATTGTTATTGTAAAGAGTGAGGTAGACCGCGCTATGAGAAGAAAATAAATGGGAAAGGAGTGGGGTATACTAAGGGGCGGGGTTGGGAAAGGAGTGGGGTATACTAAGGGGCGGGGTATAGTGGGCTTAAGTAGAAAGAATGGTTAGTTAGAGAGAGGTAGAGACAGATATAGAGGTAGATGTTTGGAAAAGTGAGGCACAGAAGGACAGGTCAGGTAAAGGAAGTAATGAGGCAGAGAATAAGGTAAAGTGGCAGCAGTGAAGGGGAGAAAGAGATAAGCTACAGAAAGAAAAGAGGTTACTTCCATAGACAACGATGGGGTAGAGACAGAGAGAATTGGTTGACACAGTGGTAAAGCGGGAGCTAAAGAAACTGGTGAGGAAGGGAGAGATAAAGAGGTGAGGTTGACAGCTGTATTCGGAGAGAGGTAGCGAGAGAGATGAGATAGAGAGGGTGAGTTGAAATAGTAAAAGAGGTGTAAAGAGAAATGAGAGTGAGATAGAGAGAGGTGGAGAGAATGGTTCTGATAGATGGAGAAAAAGGGGTAGATAAAGTGAGTTAAACAAAAAAAGAGTAAGCTAATGAGAGAGGCGAGGTAAAGAGAACAGAGGGAGGAAAATAGATAGGGGAGGTCGAACGGTGAGGTAGTGAAAGAATGGTTTTGTAAATCGAATGATTGAGTAGAGAGGTGGGGTAAAGAGAAACTAGGGATTGAAATGTGAGACAGAAAAAGAAAAGAGGTAGATTGCGGTAAGGGAGGAAACGGTGAGGTAGAGATGATGAAATAAAGGTAGAGAGAGGTGAAATATTGATGGAGAGGTAAAGAAAAGTGAACTTGAGAGAGAAGTGATGTAGACGGAGGAGAGTAACAGAGGAGAAATGCAGGTAGGTGAGGTGGGAAGAGAGCAGTGAGGGGTTAAGGTGAAAATGGGGCACAGAGAGCCAGAGGTCTAGAGGTAGGCAGTGAGAGTGGTGAGGCAGTGAGAGTGGTGGAAAGGTGAGGTTGAGAGAGACAGGTAGAGATATGTGGAGTAGAGTGAGGCAGTGAAAGAGAGGTAAAGTAGACAGACTATGAAGCAGAGGGACTAAGATAAAGAGGCAGATCGTCAGGAACATAGAGTGTTCGAGGAAGAGAGTGGAGAGGGAGAAGTGAAGTGAGACGCGGGGAAGGAAGATAGGTGAAGCAGAGAGCGAGAGACAGAGGGGGTCCACAGAGGTGACATTGAGGTAGTCATTAGGTAGAGAGAATGGCAGAGATTTAGTTATTGGTGTGGTAGAGACAGAGGAGATAAAATAAAAAAGAGAGATAGAAGGGGCAGAGGAGACGCAGAGGAAGATGAGATAGAAAGAGAGGGAATACTAAGAGAGTTGAGGACCACGGGAAGGTAAGGGTAAGTTAAAGGGAACTACAGAGACAATAAGGGGTGAGCAAAGCAGGGAGAGAGAGGACAGAGGAAGAAGTAAGTGAGTTTTACAGAAAGAAAGGTAGATTGAGATGTAGGGATTGGTGAGATAGGGTTGACAGAGACAGAGGTATGGTAAGCAGAAGGAGAGAAGTGAAGGGAGAAGGAGAGAGGGAGAGGAAGCGAGAGGAGAGAAAGATGGAGAGAAAGGAGAAGTGAGAGAGAGAGAGAGCGAGAGGGGAGAAAGATGAATAGAAAGGAGAAGTGAGCGAGAGAGAGAGAGAGAGAGAGCAAAAGGGGAGAAGGATGAATAGAAAGGAGAAGTGAGCGAGAGAGAGAGAGCGAGAGGGGAGAAAGATGAATAGAAAGGAGAAATGAGAGATAGAGAGAGAGAGAGGAGAAAGAGAGAAAGAGGAGGGGGAGAGAGAGAGAGAACACTGCACGTTCTGATCACTTTACCCGGTGGCCCCTGGAAAGTGGAGGGCCCCAGGCACTTGCCCGCTTTGCCCACGTCTTACGGCAGCAGGGCCACCAACTCCAGCACGTGGGGTGATTTTGCGCTAGTGCAGTGGGTTAATGGAACTGAGGCAAAGGTCCCCGAGATCCTCTTCTCTCACAGTGAAACTGTGCAACTACCAGCACTGTGCACCCAGGCAGGCCCCTCGGATGTACAAAGGGAGAGGGGGGCATGCATGGTGGGACCCCTGCCCCGACGGCACAGGTGCTGGAGTCCACTTTATAACTCTGAGTCTAAGCCATCTAGGAGACCACAGAGCCCCCCACAACCAGCCTAAAAGGAGGCATGTGGCGCCGCGTAATACTGGATTTTTTTTGCCTGTCCCTGTCTCACAGCCCATAGAAAGTGTGCAGCAGGGCACAAGTCCTAAAAAAAGAAGTGGGGGGACTAACCTAGTTAGGCAGTATGCAAGTGACATCACGGCGCGCGACATCACGGCGCACAACATCACTGCACACAACATCACGGCGCATGACATCACACATGGCATTACACGCATTGACATCATAGAAAGTGGCATCACAAGCCACGACTTTACAGGAAGTGGCATCACAAGAAGTGACATCAGATCTAAAGCCCTCACATATATGTTTAGCAGGTCTATCATGTGTACGTTTGAGCGCATTGCGAGGATAATAGCACAGTTAGCTATGGAAGATGATATGTGACTTCTACACCTTGCAGCCCCCCAGTTTTATGTAACACATCCTGTACATTCATTTACAAACTTATATAATTTATTGTACATGTAATATCCACGTGTTCATGTAAAGCGCTCTGACACCCTGCATTGGAATGAGTAGGGCTGTACAAGAAAAAATAGTGGTACTTAAATTATTTCAAGGCCTCCTCAGGGGAAGTAAGCTCTATAAAAAATGCAATTTGCTTTGTGTAAATACTGGGAAAGAACAACACATCTGACGTTCTTACAGTGCGTGCATATCTCTTAAACAGGGACTGAACAAAGTGAAAAGCTGCCTCTCCTAAGTATGTGTGAAGCGCTAACAAGGTGTGAGCCTTTGTTTCCCCTCCGCTTCATTTGCATCAGGTGTGAGGCTCCTGACTGCTCCCAGCCAAGAGACTGGAACAAAAGGAGGCCTGATGACCCCTCAAGTTCAGCCTTTGTTATGGGCCCAGCAGGAGTCTTAAAAAAGAAAGCCCGTCCTCGCCTGCATGTTGTTGCTTGTTGCAGGAGGAAAGCAGACAAGGTGCAGTTGCTGCTGAAAGTGTCCTGGTGTTTGGAAATTACACCTGGACGAGTTTAGCACATTATTCAGTGGGGCCCAAATTTTGTGCAGTATGGACGGCGTTCACCCTATGAAAAAAGTGGGTGGACGCCGTCCACCCGCGTGTACCCCCCCCCCCCGACTCGTGCCCTGGTGTGCAGTCTATTGCAAAAGAAACAATTGATGGACGGAATGCTGAACAATGCAAACATTCACCCCCAGTCACAAGGATCTGGGTTTAATCCATCATTCTTTTGCTCACCACGCCACCCCAGTTTGGACCCAGCTATATGCAAATCAGGCTTGACCCTGTGCCTCATGGGAACAGTCCAGCCCGAACTGCCAAGCCAGGTCCTCCCTGGACCAGAAACAAGCATCCTGGGACCGGTTTCAGGGCATCACCCTTCATCAGCCAGGCTAGCTTGAATCCAGTGGCGCAGTGAGCACGGGACCCACGTCTGGGCATACCCTTCCCACTTAGGGCGACAAATGCAAAAGAAACAATTGATGGACGGAATGCTGAACAATGCAAACATTCACCCCCAGTCACAAGGATCTGGGTTTAATCCATCATTCTTTTGCTCACCACACCACCCCAGTTTGGACCCAGCTATATACAAATCAGTCTTGACCCTGTGCCTCATGGGAACAGTCCAGCCCGAACTGCCAAGCCAGGTCCTCCCTGGACCGGAAACAAGCATCCTGGGACCGGTTTCAGGGCATCACCCTTCATCAACCAGGCTAGCTTGAATCCAGTGGCGCAGTGAGCACGGGACCCACGTCTGGGCATACCCTTCCCACTTAGGGCGACAAATACAAAAGAAACAATTGATGGACGGAATGCTGAACAATGCAAAAATTCACCCCCCAGTCACAAGGATCTGGGTTTAATCCATCATTCTTTTGCTTACCACGCCACCCCAGTTTGGACCCAGCTATATGCAAATCAAGCTTGACCCTGTGCCTCATGGGAACAGTCCAGCTCGAACTGCCAAGCCAGGTCCTCCCTGGACCGGAAACAAGCATCCTGGGACCGATTTCAGGGCATCACCCTTCATCAGCCAGGCTAGCTTGAATCCAGTGGCGCAGTGAGCACGGGACCCACGTCTGGGCATACCCTTCCCACTTAGGGCGACAAATGCAAAAGAAACAATTGATGGTGTGCAGTCTGTCACCTCTGATTACAGTTTATCACAGAATCTCGCTGCAACGCTCACCTGTGACCGCGTGAAGGGACAGCAGCAGCCACAGCAGCGCCATGTTTGACTCGTCTCTGTACAGTACTGGGGTCCTCCCACGCGCTTCTACGCTCACGATCCTGATAAAGGGCCTGGGAAAATAGAAATATAGTTAATTGAGACGGTTTATATTCAACAAATCAGATGTGGGTGCAGAATCCCTTAACACAAAGTTACCAAATATTGGGTATTTGACTACATGGGTATATATGAAGGAATATTGTGATTTTGGATAATGATGTTTCAAATCACTTATTAATCTCAATTTCTGAGGTTCTGTTGGTATGCTTTTTTCACACTTGGTGAGCTCTGGCAAGCATTCACATGCATTGGTTGTGCTTTTTTTGCACACGCGGTGAGCTCTCTGAGCCACTCACAAGCGTTTGTTGTGTTTTCTGTCGTCACCAGAGTATGTGAAGTGCCAGGTAGCCACGTGTGAGAAACTATCTGTTGGATGAGAATTCGCTACTATCACTTATCTTAAAATAGCATGTCCATCACTTTCAGAGCAGCAGCCCTGCAGGCTTGGTCTGACAAGAGGTCAGAGCACTTGGTGGACAGGGAAATGTCTAAAATATGCATAAAGTTTATCCAGATTCAAATAGTATCGATATGAGCCTAGAATGTATTGTTTCTCTAGCTCTGAATTGTGTATCACAAATCACAAAGTAAGTTGTTAGATTACCACAGTGTGGTTACATGTTTCAAAAAATGAAAAAACACAAATATCCAATGCTTTAGTGAAGCACCTACTGATTTTATTTGCAAATCCTGCATGCATATCCTACTGAAACGCACACATATGAAACAGAGGAGTTTTGGTTTTTGAGATATGACTAATTTTATATTTCACACATTTCTAAGTGGCACACTAATTCACTAGATTACCTGGGACTTGATTTAGAGTTAGGCAGACAAGGTACCCTGCCCATCGAACCCTTGGATCACCCGCTCTATGATGAGCTGGGGAGACCATCATCCTTCTGAAGGTGATGCCCCCACTGGCTCTGCTGTCAGGAAGCTCACTTCTACGTTCAGTGGGAGCAGGGCCATTAGAGTGGGAACCTCTGAGCGCCCGCGTTATTTAGAGGGGACGGTCTGATGTACTTTTTTTCTGTCTACTATGTGCGAGTGACTCTTCACTCAGTGTCTGATTGCACTGCGAGGATTAAATTTACTCACATTATCAAAAATTAAACAATCAATGTACACAAAGGGTCACCACAGTTAAACAGTAATGCGTTTCTCTTTTTAACAAATGCTTGAGCCTTTATTAGGCCAATAATCTTTTGAAGTTCAAATGTTGCAGAAATGTTTTTAAACACAATGTCACAAAGACAAATACAGTGTGAACATCACACTGTCCATGTAACAAAATCAATTACAGACATCCCAAAAATAATAATAACATTGCCCAATGCATTTTCGGATCATCAAATCCCTTCTTCAGGGGCCTCTGAAAGAAATAATGAAAACCAATTTCAATGAAACTAAATGATGTATTCAATATACAGGGATAGCTACTACAGCACCAAAGATGCACATAGACATGGCAACAGTGCTCACAAGAAAAGGAAAATAAAAAGAAAAAAATTAAAAATAGAAAAAGAAATATACAAGTGAAATGAGGCCCCTGAAGAAGGGATTTGATGATCCCGAAATGCATTGGGCAATGTTATTATTATTTTTTGGATGTCTGTAATTGATTTTGTTACATGGACAGTGTGATGTTCACACTGTATTTATCGTTGTGACAGTTAAACTTCAAAAAATTATTGGCCTCATAAAGGCTCAAGCATTTGTTAAAAAAAGAAACGCATTACTGTTTAGCTGGGGTGACCCTTTGTGTACATTGATTGTTTAATTTTTGATAATGTGGGTAAATTTAATCCTCGCAGTGCAATCAGACACCGAGTGAAGAGTCACGCGCACATAGTATATATTTGAGGGGTGGGCTACCCTTTTCTGGTGTGCACGCATACGAGCTTAGCAAGTTTTATTGATTGAAGCATTGGTTTTTACACATAAGGGTGTGCACTAACACACAAATTCTTTTTTTCTGTCTGCCACCTCCATACAAACTAATGTTTATGGTGATTTGTCTATTGTTCTTCTGCTTATACTTTCTTATTACCTTCCTATTATTCTATTGTATTGCATTATTGTTGTCTTTCTAGTTTTGTCTTTTACAGGCATGACCAAGTTCATGTCCAGTGTTCTGACCCAAGCCCGTTCCAACCTGCTCCAGTCTTCAGCTTCTATCCTGGCCTTGCCTGTTTTCAGGTACTCCCTTGAATGTGCTAAACCACTCTTTCTGAATTACCTTGTCCCTGCAGAGAGCAAGCTCTTCCTGTTAGTGTAGTCCCTGGCTCAGCAGGGGCCCTGTCACTCCCAGAGCTGAGGGGGCATTATCTAAAGACTGCACATCTTGCTGGAAGACTCTTGGGTCTACCATTGACCTGGCAGCCTGCCTGACCTGTTGAGGTGGGGTGGGACAGAAGCGTTTGTGGCCCCACAGGAGCCGACTGCCCGATGAAGGAAACGCTTGGCTGCCGAGCCCAAGAGAAGGGTGGCCCACTCTTTGTGTGACAGTAACCGTAGTTGACCCGAGTCCGCCCAAAGGTCTCTTGACCTCCCCGAGTATGTCTACGTTTAAGCACCATGAACTGAACCAGCTCACTGGCCCCCTCCCACAAACATTCCTGCTCCAGTGATTGCCACCAGAAGAGCAGAAAGGACTTGAGGTCACTCTACCTTCTGCACACTGAGGCCAGGGACCCACCCCACAGACCAGAGGATGGAAGCCAACCTCCAGGAGCACCAGGACTTGCCTGGTCAGAGCTGACTTCCCAAAAGCTGCGTTGCCCCTGCACCAGACCTGGAGAAAAAAAATGTAAAAAAAAAATATAAGTCCGTTTTTATATAGCGCAGCTACTCACCCTTACGGGTCTCAAGGCGCTGGGGGCCGGAGTGGAAATTAAGTGAGCTATTGCCCAGAGTCACATGGTGCTGAGCTGAGCTGCCGCCGGAGCCGGGGATCAAACTGTGAACCCTGTGCTCCGAAGTCAGCTGCCCTGGCCGCTGCACCACACTTCTCCAAGAAACAGACAGGGTCCTCTGGCCTAGATGCTGCAACCGTGAGCGGGTCTGCTTATCTGCGCGACTTTGTTACACAAGCTAATGAGTAAGTCTGATAAGCACCCCGTACCTCTGGTAAAACCATGGCCTGAAATTAAGATTTACTGTAAAGTTTACTAAGATTTATGTAGGATCCATGTTTTAACAATAACCCAGTTTAAAGATAACCATTTAGTAAAGGAAATACGATCGGCCTATGCAGCCTTCTGAGGATTAACATTTCTTGTGTGCAGTATCTCAATGTGATGTGATTAAAGTTCTGCTCCTTTTATTAAACAAAGGCACTTGGCCGGACAATGCATTATTGTTCCCATGTTTGACTGGTTGGGCTCTGAATTTCTACCCCTCACGCTACCTCTCCAAGAAGACTTTGACTGCTCACTCTTGCTGTCCTGAGAGTCAAGTGCAGAAAGGGTATACTTGGCCCAGTTTGCAGAGCCATAGTAGGACAGATACGAGGACACCAAAGACATCTGACACCAACCACCATGGTGGTGGCCTGGAAGTCCTACCTGCCCTGTCGCCTCGAATGGCGCCTGAAAAGGTCTAAACAAGGCCCTATTTGGATGGGAATCAAGGTCAGAAACATAAGGGTGAGCCAGAAATATAAATAATAAAAAGCTCTCAGAATTGTGAGAAATTCAGAATGTGAAACCAAAGTTGCATTTAGTTGAGCCTGGCGTAAGTGACAATGCAAACCTCAGAGAAAGTGCGTGTGAATGCAGTACTTAACAAACCTATTTATTAAAAAGACCAAAGATGGAACAAAGGGATCAGGCTATCCTACAGCCATTCCACACAGTTAGCAAACCCACAGCCACATGCTATAGAACAGCAATCACCCTAGAGAGGACAAACCAACTTGGGCAAACTGCAGTTACCTGACAAACACATGCATACTATACAGGTACAAAACAATTTAGAGACAACCAAAATAGAGAATTCAACCCTTGCAAAGCCAGAAACAACCCGCCACACACCCAAAAGTATCTGTCAGCCAGCAGAATGTTATGAATGAGCTAGAATACAAAAATTGCCCGGTCCTCATCCATTAGTGTAAATGTATGCCTCATGCCGGCTTTCAGGAAATCACACTTGGAAACTCAAGGAGAACTTCAGAGCCCAGAGCAGTTGTCCAGCAGCAGTAAAAAAATCCCAAAGAAATAAAACAAGCAAACAAGGATTCCCATCTGGTATGACATCCAACTACTTAACACCAAGCAGCATCCTAATGAGTCAATTTCCATACCATGCATTTCCCCACCTTAGCCTTTATAAATGATTTACAAGAGAATTAGTAGAGCCTATGGAGAAAAAAAGGCAATTGACCACCACCTCAGCTCTGGGCTTAGGCAGCACCTATGTATATGTGGGTCTTATTGCCATCTCAATGACCCTTACAGCAGGATTGATGGCATACCACCTATACAAAACCACAGAAAATTGCTTTGCGACTACTCGGCCACAATGCTCGTTAACAAGGTCTCTCCTAATTATAAGATCATTCCCAAAACCAGAAGCCTAAAGATGAGCAGAGCAGAGTTGGTGTTTTTTGGAGGAGCTGATGTGCATGGAGAGTGGTGACGCAAAGTATGTATACATCACTGGAATGCTTTGTCAACAGCATCATGATAGACTACAACATCTCATTCATCTCTGTTGCTCTTACACCTACCCCCTTCCTTCATGAAGGTCTCAGATTGGATCTACACCTGTAAACCATGGTCAAGAAACTCCTGTTTATGGGAGAGGCTATTCTTTAGATAGGTAGACCTCAGAGTTAACAACTCGTTGAAGTAATGGCAAACTTGACTTCCCAAAGATTGAAACAAGTAGGCAGTGGACCATGCAAGGGCCCACACAGAGGCCCCGATTATGAGTTAGGGGAAATTCCATGCGGTATCTCCACGTGGAATGCTGCCTATTACCGGACCCATTGGAATATGGGAATAACTGTGCCAACATGGAAGTACTGTGCTAAATTCTGCATGGTATTCACCATTCCGAGGGGTTTAATTCCCGTTTACCACCAGATCTGAACAAAAGGAAGCAGTGGCTTTCCTTCTGGGTGGCAGTGGAAGGAGGGGAGCTGGGAGGTTATGACTCCATTACTTACCGGTAACCTTCATTACCCCTAACATGGTCCCCCTCATCCAACTCAGAGCCCCTCCCTCCCTGGTGAGTGGTTCTGTACCTTCTTTCTCTGGTGTCTTGTTACTTGTTACTAACAGAACTGGACGTGGGGGGAGGAGACTTAAGACCATGTAGGTCAATCAATCAATCAATCAATCAGGGGTTTATAAAGCGTGCTACTCACCCGTGAGGGTCTCAAGGTTGCTGGGGGGAAGGGGTGCAGCTCCGGATCAGTCAAAGAGCCAGGTCTTGAGGCTCTTCCTGAAAGTGTGCAGAGTGGGGGAGCGTCTGATATTGACTGGGAGCTCATTCCAGGTCTTTGCTGCGACGTAGGAGAAGGCTCTTCCACCTGCACTGGTTCTGCGGATGCGTGGGGTCTCTGCCATAGCGAGATCGGCGGAGCGGAGATTCCTTTTGGGTACGTGGAAGGAGACTCTTTCGTTGAGGTATTTGGGTCCGATGTTGTGGAGGGATTTGTAGGCTTGAGTGAGAAGCTTGAAGGTTACTCTCTTCTCGATGGGGAGCCAGTGGAGGTCTTGTAGGTGCTGGGTCATGTGCTCGTGTCGTGGGGTTCCGAGGACGAGTCTGGCTGAGGTGTTCTGGATGGTTTGGAGCTTGTGTAGCAGGGTCTTGTTTATTCCGGCGTAGAGGGCGTTACCGTAGTCCATTCTGATGGTTATGAGTGCGTGGGTGATGGTCTTTCTGTATTCGGGGGGGATCCACTTGAAGGTCTTGCGGAGGATGCGGAGGGTGTTGAAGCAGGTGGAGGCAACAGTGTTGATCTGGCGGGTCAGGGTGAGGGAGGAGTCTGGAACGATGCCGAGGTTCCGGGCGTGGTCTGTCGGGGTGGGTGGTTTTCCGAGGGCAGGGGGCCACCAGGAGCTGTCCCACGCAGTGGGGGAGGGTCCAAGGACGAGGACCTCTGTCTTCTCTGAGTTCAGTTTTAGGCAGCTGTCGCTCATCCAGGCTGCGACGTCTTTCATTCCTTCTTGGAAGCTGAGTCTGGTGTCTTTGGGGTTCTTCGTGAGAGAGAGGATGAGCTGGGTGTCGTCGGCGTAAGATACTATGCTGAGCCCATGCTTTCTGACGATGGCGGCGAGGAGGGCCATGTAGATGTTGAAGAGCGTGGGGCTGAGCGAGGACATGAACATAAAGGTAGGACTTTGTTCTTAAAGCGTGGTCAAGGACCTGTGATAGGAGGGGCCGCCTCACGTTGTGATGACTGGGACGAGGGGGGACAAATGAGGGGGTAATGGGAGGGAGAGAATAGCTTTGGCAGGGGGCAGCATTGAAAGCTCCCCCTTTCCTAAAGATAAAGCTATTCAGGAACCGAGCGACGAGGCTTCTTTGCTATTGCAGCCAAAACCTCATGCAATTTTACCAGCCAGAATGCACACACGGTAAAATCAAGTCCGGTGTGCTTGCACCAGAAAACTAGGTGCAGGAATAAAGGGCAACCACCCGGCGATACTGCTTCACATGACTCATAATCAAGTCTATACTATAGAACAGCAAATGTAGATGTGAAACCCTATTTGTGGCTAGACTAGTTGCTGATTAGCTTCCTCTTCTTCAGTGTGAATATGTACTCAGCCCACACAACAAATCTCACCCTGGTTGCAGGCATCTCAGAGATATAAATGCAGTGAGTACGGTTTAGTGCTAAACACATTTAGAACAAAAACTACAAAGATGTGTCACACACTGAAGAGCGTTCAGATGTTCTAGAACTCAACTATCACACCTGATTGAGGTTCCACCACTTCAAAGGTAAAAATAGAGTAATGTCAGGAAACTGCTTACCACTGGTACAGTGTTGAACCAGGACACCTGAAAGAGCAGGCTGGAGTCTAGCAAGCTGGTGACCTGACTCTGAGATGGAAAAGAACTGATGTAAAATACACACAATGGGCTAGGACAAAGTGGTTTAAAAAAGGGTAACCATTCAAATACGACTGAGTGAATTTTGCTTGTTCACTCCACAGTAAGTGTAGTCTAACCCAGGTTGAATCTCTTTTTTCCGAGATCTGCTTCTGCCTACCTCACACTGAAAAAAGACTGCGAACAGGAGAGGTTATCCTAGATTAGTATATGTACTGCTAAGAGATTTCCATCTGCACATGAGTTGTGTGCAGTCGTGCCACAGGTATTCTCATTAGCTGCCAATCAGAATTGTTTGGGTGCAGATCCCTATTCTGATTGGTTGAAACGGTGGTCATTCAGATTGGTGGAACAACATACTGTTTCAATAATTCAGATTAAGCAACCTTTTAGCCAACCTAAGAACCATTCCAAGAACAGGGCCTTGCATTTGGACCATTCTAATTGGCTGGTTACAACCAATTAAAATAAGGCTCCACCCTTATATGTCACAAATATGCAATTATATACTCGTATTTGACATTATATTCACTGTATGCCTTAATTTCATTAATGTGTGTGAAACATTTAAATTCATTAACGAAATGTACAATGTAATCATTGTAGGGATTAGAGATTTATACACGTATACACTAATGTTTATTTGAAATTATAAACATGTCCTCTTTTACTCTTGTTTTGCATTTATTCTTAACATTACATGTGTACATGTATAACCATGTATTCGAAGTGCATATTAAATGCTTAGCTAAATTAGCCTGACTACAAACCTCAATGGAAATGCATTTTGCTTTGCCAGCATATCAATCAATTTATCAACCAATCAATCAGCATTTGTAGAGCGCGACACTGTCACTCCTGGGGGTATCTGGGCGGTGGGGGGCGAGGTTTCCATTGTGCTAGCTCCCCCTGTGACAGGTCTTGAGGAAACGGCGGAAGAGGGAATAAAACGAGCAGAAAAGGCAAACAGAGGGCAGAAAAACGAGCAGAAAAGGCCAAACAGAGGGCAGAAAAACAAGCAGAAAAAGGCAAAACAGAGGGCAGACAAATGAGCAGAAAAAGCAAAAAAGAGCAAGAAACAAGCAGAGGAGGAGTCAGAAACAGAGGACAGTAGGTAGACAGGCAGCAGAGGGTAGTGGACTGCGGGCAAGCTGAACAGGAGAATGGGTGCCAGGGGAGCTGGCATGAGATCCTGCTCAAATGGGTCGCTCTGCGTCCTCAATTAGGTAGGTCCTGGGTGGCGGGAGGTGGGGAACGGCAGAAGGAGGGAAATGGTGGGAAGAGGGAAAAACTAGCAGAAAAGGCAAAACAAAGTGTAGAAAAACGAGCAGGAAAGGTAAAACGGGGCAGAAAAAATGAGCAGAAAATGCAAAACAGAGGGCAGAAAAACAAGCAGAAATAGCAAAACACAGCAGAAGGCAAAACACAGGGCAGAAAAATGAGCAGGAAAGTCAAAATAGAGCAGAAAAGGGCAAAACAAAGAGCAGAAAACGAGCAGAAAAGGCAAACAGAGCAGAAGAGGGCAAAACAGAGGGCAGAAAAGCAAGCAGAAAAGGCAAAACAAAGGGCAGAGAAACAAGCAGAAAGGCAAAACAGAGGGCACAAAACCGAGCAGGAAAGGTAAAACTGAGGAGAGCAGAAAAGGCAAAACAGATGGCAGAAAAACAAGCAGAAAAGGCAAAACAGGGCAAGAAACAGGCAGAGGGGGAGGCACAAACAGAGGGCAGCAGGTAGACAGGCAGCAGAGGATAGTGGACTGTGGGCAAGCTGGACTGGAGAACTGTTGCAGGGGGAGCTGGCACGAGGTCCTGCTCAATGGGATTGCGCTGCAACCTTCATTAAGTAGGTCCTAGGGGGGAGGGCGGGGCGCTAGGTGGAGGAAAGAGGGAAATGGTGGGAGGAGGGAAACGGCGGGAAGAGGTAAGAAACTAGCAGAAAAAGGCAAAACAGAATGCAAAAAAATGAGCAGGCAAGGCAAAACAGAGGGCAGAAAGACGAGCAGAAAAAGGTAAAACAGAGGGCAGAAAAACAAGCAGAAAAGGCACAACAGAGCAGAAGAGGGCAAAACACAGGACAGGAACATGAGAGGCAAAACAGAGCAGAAGACGGCAAAACAAAGGGCAGAAAAACTGGCAGAATAGGCAAAACAGAGGGCAGAAAAATGAGCAGGCAAGGCAAAACAGAGCAGAAGAGGACAAAACAGAGGGCAGAAAAATGAGCAGAAAAGGCAAAACGGAGGGCAGAGAATTGAGCAGACAAGGCAAAACAAATGGCAGAAAAACAACGAGCAGAAAAGGCAAAAGAGAGCAGAAGACAGCAAAACAAAGGGCAGAAGAACGACGGATAGAGGAAAATGGAGGGCAGAAAAACGAGCAGGAAGGCAAAACAGAGCAGAAGAGGACAAAACAGAGGGCTGAAAAATGAGCAGAAGAGGCAAAACAGAGCAAGAAAGGAGCAGAGGAGGCACAATCAGAGGACAGCAGGTAGACAGGCAGCAGAGGGTTGTGGACATTAGGCAAGCTGGACAGGAGAACTGTTGCAGAGGGAGCTTGCAGGGGGACCTGCTCAATGGGGTCGCGATGCAGCCTCCATTAAGTAGGTCCTGGGGAGGGCAGAGTGTTGGGTGGCGGGAGGAAGGAAGTGGCGGGAGGAGGGAACAGGGCCGGACTGGGAACTGAAAGCAGCCCTGGCAAATTTTGCCAGACCAGCCCCCGCCTGGCACGTAGCGATCGAGCGCAGCGAGCGAGCCCAACCACTACTAGGGGGGTTTGGGGGATTTCTCCCCCCAAGAAAAGTTTGGAAAAAGACAGACCAAAATGGTGAATTTTACAGCACATTTTTCATTACATATTCAATTGTATCAACTTTCAAAGCACAGTAAATAGTAGATGATGACCTTAAAGAGCACCAGGTTACCCACCCAGTCATATGTGTACCCATAGACCTTCTTTCAGAGAGCACCAAAAATAGACATAAGTAGTGAATCAGAGAGAACAAAGTAAAAGTGAGACCAGCCCCCACATGGTGTGTAGCGAGCAAGCGCAGTGAGCAACCACTACTAGGGGGAGTTTGGGGGATTGTCCCCCCAAGAAAATTTGAGACAGAAAGGCCAAAACAAAGCATTTTTCAACACATTTTTCATTACATATTAGATTGTATTAACTTTTAAAGCATAGTAAATGATTACCTTATGGAGCACCAGGACACCCAGTCATAAATCACAGACATTCCTACAGAGAACACTAAAAAATGAAATGTCGAGTACGAAACATGAATTTAAATATAACCAATTTATTCTTCATATAAAATAGCATAAAGTCATTTAAAACGCACTTAACTTCAAACAGTTGTGCAAAGGTTCAGAGTAAAAAGTGTACAAGACAATGTGTACTTCAACCCTTGTGGTACCAACACTTTTGCAAAGAGCTGCTACTCTTTAGTGCGACCGGAAGTAACACTTCTAAAGAGGACTGATTTCCTTTCTTGGTGCAGCACGTCACTGCCAGGGTGTAATAACTGTGATAGGTCAGTGACTGCACTTCTGAGGTGAACGCAGCAATATGGGACATTGAGCACCCACTTTATTTATTTTAAACATTTGCTAACCCGTTTGCAGCAATGCTCTGTGTGGGCTGAGGCATTTTTTGTTTGCTTTTTATGCAGAATGACTGATCTTTGTAGCGGTCTGGTGCAACTGCAAGATTTGGGTGCCCTATGGGGTGAGTTGTTCTGCCATAAGGGTGCACTCACTGAATAGTTCTTGAAAAGGGAAGTGTCTGAATTTCTCAGTTCATTGAGGAAAAAAAGGCCCATAATAATAATAATAAAAAAAAAAAAGTAACAGAAGACCAGTTAGGTTTTTCCTGAGTGAGGCAATGTACGTTTTGCCAATTAGTTTTGCTGTGTATGTATTCTCTAATGAGTTCTGGAAAAGGCCCGAGTGATGCTTTAGCCGAAATATAGCGAAGGCTCTCCGCCTCCTCCTGCCCCCTGCTCACCACATGCCCTCGAGGTCCTCCTGGATTCCAGGTTGATGCATGTAGCCTGTTTCGACCTCTGAGGGGTGATGATGGCTCATGGCTGGCTAAGTTACATGGAGGATCGGGGTCCGGGATAGCCGCTCCTCGAGTCATCAATCAGAGCCTGCCTGGCCTAGAGCCTGAGGCCAGCTACCACCTCGCTCCGCCCCTGCTCACAACAAACAAAACCACTACGCTGCGGAACCGGGTCGGGGCCTAGCCCTGCTGCCCCTTGCCCCTTTAGGCCCCTTTTGCTCCCTTTTGCTTTTAATTCATTTCTCTGGCCCGGTCGCGACGCCCCCATACAGTGCCGCCCAGCGCCCACCACCCAGTGGTCGAAGTGGGGGAAAAAAAGTAGGGGAACTGTGGGCGGAGAATCAGAGGGCGGGAATAACCCGTGGATTGGGTCAGTGGGCGGAGTCAGCGGTGTGGCAGAAAGAGCAAAATATCCCAATTTTTAGTATTTGTTTCCCATTTCACTAACCGTTTACAGCTTATTACGTTATTTAATTTAACCAATGGATACACATGTTTATTTAAGGTTTAATATTAGTTATTGACATTAAAATACATTCACAAAGTGGGATACGTTTCCAATCATAGAATGTCCCAAATATCCTTAAAAGTGGAATCGCAAGCCTTTTGTCTCCCAGCCATGGAGTTTCTGTCATCAGCACTTCTCCTCCCTTTTCCACAAGAGCAGTTCAAACATGAATGTCAAAATATCCTAGTTTGCAAATGTTTTCCACATAATTATGGCTCTGTCATATTTCCCACATAATACATCATCTGCTGCATAATCGGACGATTTTAACTAATAAATTGTTTATACCTCAAACGTATCAAAAGTTACTAAGAAATGTGACTTGTGCTGCTGTGAAGTGCAGGGCCCCATGAAAAGATTGACTGGTCACCTTTCTCACTGCTGCAGTTGTATGTTCCACTGGTACTAATAAGTAAAAATCTTTGCAGAGGCTGTTAGCATGTGTAAAAATGTCAAAATAATAAAGTATCAGAAAATTTACAGCACCACTTATACCTGTGTAGGGTGTCAGAGCGCTTTACATCACACATATTACACAGAGACAATCAATCATACGTGTGTAAATCACTGTATAGGAAATGTTACATAAGAAAAAGGACTACAAGGTGTAGGAGTCACATGACAACCATACTGGTAAACAGCATAGCTTAATAGTGATTGGTCTGGAGAAACACAAACTCAGAATTTAAAACGTAATACCATGGTTGGGGGTTCTCTTTAATAATCAGAATTGATTTCTACCCAAATGAACCCTTTTTTGTAACATTAGGATAATCAAAGACTGGGGAAAAACCATAACACTCTAATTTATACCTTGCAGTTTGCATGCAGCTCTTACATGACAGTTAATAGCTCACTGTTCTATGTTAGGATTTTAACTTATTAACTGCAAGTAACAATAGGGCCTCTCTGGCAAAAGCAGAAACCCACTAACCTATTTACATTATGCAAAAACAAAAATTGATGAACAGAATGCAGAACAATGTCATGCATTCACCCCAGTACAGAGATCTGGGCCTAAATCCATTGTTTTTTTGCTCACCATGCCATTCCAGTTTGAACCCAGCCATATGCAAATCAGTCTTGACCCTGTGCCCAATGGGAACAGTCCAGCCCGAACTGCCAGGCCAGGTCCTCCCTGAACTGGAAACAAGCATCCTAGGACCAGTTTCATTTGTTGCAGTTACACTATTTACATTATGTGCACTTTGTGATCTGTATGGTACATGTTCTTAGCAGCAGGCACATTAACCCTCTTTCCATGAGTCAAAATGTCCACTAGACTAAACACCTTCTGTCTCTACTAAGAACATGAATCACTGGAGTTATCATGACATTTTTATTGTTGCCGAAAATTGTTGGAGGCCAGGAAGGAGGCATCAAGTGCTTTTAAAACCATATTATACTTGCAAACACGACGCCCCCACCTGAAGTCAGCGCCAGCAGCGGTACGTGCGGGTAAGAGCGGTGGGTGGTGGGGCCGGGTAAAGGGGGATTTCGAGGGACAATGCCGAGGGAAAATTAATTATTTATTTAATTTTCCCTCTGCATCATCCCTCGAAATCCCCCCTTACCCGGCCCCTCTGCCCCACTGTTGTTACCTGCACGGACCGCGGCTGGTCAGCGCCTGGTGCTGTCGCACTGCCCTAGAGCCACCCTGCTCAAGGGTCCTGTGACCTCAGTGACAGAGTCACTGTCACTCTATGGTGTGCTGCTTCATAGGCCTGCCTGCAAGACAGAAGGTGAACTTCAGAATGAATTGTGGCTGACAGGCCTTCTAGGTTAACCCACACTTGCCACTGCTAGGGTCCACCTGCTGGTGCTAAGACACCAGGGCTTCTAAGGTCTTGTAGGGCCTTCTAAGGTCTAGCATGGGAATGTGCTCCCTCAGGAGAGTGGTCTGGTGGACTGGTCATGAAGGCTGAACCTGGTTCCCCAGTTCCAAATTCAGCAGCTCTGACCATAGTGCCCCCTCCACTCCCCCACTGAACACCATACTGCCCCACTGAGAGAAACTTGCACTGCACTGACCTGCTATAAACACCTGGATGTGACTCAATTCAAATTACGCACTGGACAAGAGCAATATGCTGCCTAAAAAAAAATTAACAACATTCTAGAAAAAGCAAACACTCATAGGGAATACAAGATTAAGTAAAGCATGTGAAATGTAAGCAGGGAACAACATGGTTACCTTTTTCTTTTTACACTCATTATTCAGAAATTAGTGAGTGCTTTTGCTTGAAAAGTTAAGGCCATGACCGCAGGGCCCTGAAGGGACCCGTTTCAATGCCCATTGCTTATATCCTTACAAAACATAAGCAGTATGATTTAAAAAGACCACGTTTGTGAACACAAAGCCGCTGTACATATTTTGTTTTCCAATTCACCCATCAAGCAGGTATTTCAGTACCTCCAGAAATAGTGCACTTTCCCACCCAGGGAAAACAATGCTGAGAGATGAGAAAACAAAAGTAGCGCTTCACTGGCATACACTGTAAAGTGGCGCTAATGGGTTTAAGTGTGAATAAATCAATCTGGCCACCTTGCAACCACCCTGTCTCGCTTTAGTGTAGTGTCTTCCTTCCAAGTTTAGAATGCTGTTGCCATGATGTTCTGGCCACTGGCATTCTAGTTGGAATGTTGGTTTGAAAGGGGGACAGTTGCTGTAACTGGACGTTGGAGAGAGCTGGCTGCTGCGCAGCACCTGTATACCTGTATACTTGTGGACTTACTCACTACAAAATACGTGGCGACGACGGGAAACAGGTGTCTGCAGAACGAACCCACGAGAGGAGAAAGGCTTCATCAGCGAACCGGCGCATAGGAAGGATCCTGGCATCACGTTGTCTTCGTTGGTGCGAGAGAAAAAAAAACGCCGGAGGTGAAGGCTAAGAGGTACTGTGTGGCGCTTTAGTTATGTGAAAAAGTTGAAAGCGGCAGCTGCAGCGTAAGATAGAGGGCATCGAGTTAAACCCTCGTCATAGCGCATCACAGCGTAACATTCAAGGTTAGCGTTTCAGCCTCAATCAGCTACGCCATCTTTGGCGTTTCACGCAACGTTGTAGCATACGTCGTTAACCACTGACCTGTTGGTTCGCGTACTACGTCGACGCCATCTTGTGATTGGCGCTACTGCGGGCATTAAAGATAATTCGTCAGTAGGATCGTTAAACACTGCGAGCGCATTGTAAACTCAGTGTGCGCCATCCTTTTTGGCAGCGTGTTTGTTTAGACTCCGAAATGGGAGTGAAGATCACACGTGCTTGTTATCGGTGACACGCACACCTTTTCACATGTGCGGTAATTTTTTTTTCATTATTTTGTTTCTCGTAGTGTACAGTGAAGAGATCCTACGTGCTTGTGATCGGTGACACGCACACCATTTCAGATTCAAACTAGGTCATTACAACCATTCCTTTCAGGAACAGACCTACAGTTAAACTTTACGTGCTTGTGATCGGTGACACGCACACCATTTCAGAATCAGGGTACGTCTTTAACAACTTTTCCCTTCAGCATCAGACCTACAGTATAAACTTTGAACACCTATTCGCATTTGAAAATATTGTACTTCAAGGAGATTAGTACGGAAGGGAATTATTTTTTTATCACAGTGATATGCACACCAGGCGCACGATACATTAATATTTATATTCACAGTTAGGCAAACACAAAACAAACGGTATACATTCAGAGGTGAAATCTCCTTTTGCTTCACGGTGATACGCACACCACGAATTGTGTGCTTATCTTGACAATTTTTAATTTTTGAACTATCTCTACAAGGTTGTACATTCAATATGCAGTCAGTTTCTCCACCTCCACCTTTTCTTGAGACTCCAGGTGAACCTCCCATCTCATGGAAAAAATGGTATGATGCTTTTATAACCTATATTGGTGCCATAGGTGGTTCACGCTACAGGGCTGAGACAAAAAAATGTCTCTTGCTTAATGTTTTAGGATTCGAAGGGAGATCTATTTTTAAACATTTACCCCCTTTAATACGTGCTGCCGATGATGAGGAGATTGATGAATTTGTTGAGACAGTCAAGACACTAGAATTATGATTTGACATTCAACACAGTCTTGTCGTCGAGAGGCACAAATTCTTTAAGCGAGAACAGAGACATGGAGAAAAGGTGGAAGATTTCATTTCTGCACTGCGCATTTTGAGTGCAGAATGTCAGTTTGAGGGATTAGAGATCAACTGATAAGAGACCAGTACATTTGTAAGTGCACTGACAAGAGTATTCAACAGAAATTACTCTCTTTAGGCAATCCTACTCTAGAGGAAACCATTCGTGTCATGCAAAGAGCATTGAACTTTCCAAGTTTTCCGTGAAGGAACTAGATGAGAAATCTTCATTCACCACCATGAAGGAAGAATCTGTCAATGTTGTAAGGTCCAAAGGTGTTAAAAACAACACATATATACCACCTGAAAATAAGTTTTTCAAACAAACTAATATTTGTTTTAAATGTGGCAATTTTCCTCATTTTAAATCAGGACGACCTTGTCCTGCTAAGAATGTCATCTGTAGAACATGTGGGAGACTGGGACATTTCGCAAAAGTCTGTCAGAATGGGAGGCGGGGTTTTTCTTTTCACCAAGATGCTAAACAGGTCTCTAGCACATCTTCGTCTGTTGCGAATGTTTCTATGTCCGAATCTAAGCATGATGATTTAAACAACATACAAGATGACTTAAGGGACATGGTTGTGGTAGTCGGAGATATGAACAATGGAAAAAACGAATGCACTGAGTGTGTGGACCCTTATGTTGATGTTGAAATTGGTAGTAAGAAAGTTTGTTTGCTAGTTGATTCGGGTGCGAGAATAACCATGCTAACACAAGAAAGGTTCAAAGAGGTTTGGGGGTCTCGTCTTTTACAACCTCCTGATAGATCTCCTGTTTCTTACGAAGGGAGGACCATTGAATTGGCAGGGTATTTCGAGGACACACTAGAATTTAGGGTACGGAAGATTTTTGGCAAAGTCTATGTAGCTATCAAGGGTTTAAACATCCTTGGATGGTTCCATCAGGGACTTTTCAAGATGGTACTTAGACCAGGCACAAGGGACCAAGTTTCGATTCTTCGTTCGGATGATTTTATTGACATGTTGAGCGATCGATTTCCCTCTGTTTTTGGTGATGGTCTTGGACAGGTCAAAGGATTCACCCATGTTATCAAGGTCAAAGACAACGCTATACCTGTTAAGCATAGGCTTAGAAACGTTCCATTCAGTGTTAGGGATCAGTTGGAACAGGAGCTCAATGGGCTTTGTAAGAAAGGAATCATCGAACCGATAGAATCGTCTCTTTGGCTATCTCCTTTGGTCGTTGCTAAAAAAAAAATGGTGAGCTTCGTGTTTGCATAGACTTACGGAGTCTTAATAAAAATATTTGGATTGATTCGCATCCCCTCCCAAAGATTACAGACATGCTATCCTTGATCAATGGTTCTAAGTGGTTTAGCAAATTGGATTTGGCATCAGCTTATCACCAAGTGGTTCTCGACCCATCATCTAGGCATCTTACTGCTTTCGTTTCCCCTATTGGGTCTTTCCAATACTGCCGCATGCCATTTGGTTTGGCCTCTGCGGCAGCAGTTTTTCAGAGGATTATGTCAAATTTGCTTAAAAATATTAAAGGTGTGGTTGTTTTCCAAGACGATGTACTAGTTCATGGTGAGACGTGCGAATCACATGATGATACCATGTTTTGTGTGTTGGAGGTTTTGCGTGATGCTGGTGTAGTTTAAAAAAAAGAGAAATGTGTTTTCAGAGTACAGAAGGTGGAGTATTTAGGACATGTCCTTTCAGAAGAGGGTGTTGAACCAAGACCTGGTCTTGTTAAAGCCATAGTAGATTGTCCTGCTCCCAAGGACAAGGTAGGTCTCAAGTCATTTATTGGTCTGTGTGAGTTTTACTCACGATTTATACCAGACTACGCTTCCAGAGTTCAACCCCTGTCCAATATGCTCAAGAAAAGTGTTGTTTTCTTTTGGGATAATCATTGTAAAGAAGCTTTTGAGTGGATAAAGCATCAGCTAGTTAGTCCCAAGATACTCAAACCTTTTGACCCAAATGTTACGTGCACCATCACTGTGGATGCTAGCAATTTGGGATTAGGTGCCGTCCTCACTCAAAATATCAATGGACATGAGAATACTTTAGGCTATGCCTCTAGGGTACTACGAGGTTCGGAATTTAATTTTGCTGTTATTGAGAGGGAGTTGTTAGCGTGTTGTTGGGCTATAAGAAAATTTAGTCCGTACATTTGGGGAAAACACTTCAAATTATGTACGGATCACAGTCCACTAATTTCTATTCTTTCTGGCGATAGGATTAAAGAACCCTAGGATTGCACGATTGTCAACTAAACTGTTACAATATGATTTTGAAGACACTTACATTCCTGGAAACAAGAATGTGAGGGCGGACTATTTTTCGAGGCACCCCGTTGAGTGTGATAATGAAATTGACGATGATGATGATGATAAATTGTTTTGTTGCTTCTCTTCTGCTGGAGGACATGTGTGCTATTAGTGAGACAGAGTGGAGAGATTTACTATCCAAAGATGTTTTACTTGGTGAAGTTATTAACTGTGTGAAAAATGGTTGGCCGAGAGAGAAAAATGCTCATCTTTCTCTACAGACGTTTGTTAAAGTCTCTCCGGAACTTTCTGTCGAGGATGGTCTCCTTGTACGCGGTGATAGACTGATTCCACCTGATGTACTAAGAGCTAGGCTGATCATGGGCGCACATGAAGGTCATTTGGGAAAAACGTTTACCAAGAGAAGATTACGTGAACACTTTTGGTGGCCGCAAATGGACAAGGATGTCGACATGTTTGTTGGGGAGTGTGTTGTTTGTTCTAACTCTGAGAAGAATTTGAAAGTTCGTACACCACCTCTTCAACCCATTCAGCTACCTAATAGGCCTTGGGAAAAGATTGGGATTGATTTAGTTGGACCATTCAATATGCTCCCTGTTAACTCCAGATTTGCGATTGTGGCCATAGATTATTATTCAAAATGGCCAGAAATACGTTTTATTAATGAACCTAATTCGAGTAATGTTATTGACTTCTTGAAAGATCTTTTTTTGCGAGAAGGGTTTCCATCTACAATTGTAAGTGACAATGGGGTACAATTTGTTAGCCACAAATTTGGTTCATTTTTACGCCAGGGTGGTATCACACATGCAAAAAGTGCGCGTTATCACCCACAGACCAATGGTTTGGTCGAGCGTATGAATAGAGTCCTTAACAACTGTGGGCAGTGGGCTTTGGCTGGAAGGTGCAATGTACAGAATGCTGTGAGATCCATGTTATGGTTCTATCGCACCACGCCGCACTCGACTACTAAGGTGTCCCCTTACGAACTATTACGTGGGAGGAAACCTTGCTCGAAAGTTTGTCCAGGATGGATGTCCAGATGGGTGAAAATGGACTCTGTGTGTGATGTAGATGAGTTTGTGAGATGCAATGTGTCTCAAGCCCAATCCCGCCAGAAACTTTATTTTGACTCCAGGAAAAGATCTGCCTCGCAACCATTTGTTGTTGGTGACATTGTATGCATAAAGATTCCTGTCCATTGTAAAAAGGGAGCTCAAAATATTCTGAACCTTTCACTGTCGACAAAGTATGTGGAAATGCTGTAAGAGTTAATTTAAAGAATTGGTGGAATGTTTCCAGAGTTGTAAAGGTCTCTGGGTGTATCAATCAAAATCCTTCATGTAGTCGAAATGATGTTTCATCTTCTTCTTTTCCTTCTTTTGTGGGTTTACGCAGAAGTTGCCGTCAACGCTTTGTTCCTGCCAAGTATCGTTAGAATTTTCATTATTCTTTCTTCTTTTATTCTTTTTCTTTCTTTCTTTTTCTTTTCTCCTTTCTTCCTTATTTTATGGTTTATGAGGAGGAGGATAATGTAGTGTCTTCCTTCCAAGTTTAGAATGCTGTCGCCATGATGTTCTGGCCACTGGCATTCTAGTTGGAATGTTGGTTTGAAAGGGGGACAGTTGCTGTAACTGGACGTTGGAGAGAGCTGGCTGCTGCGCAGCACCTGTATACTTCAATAAACATTATCCTGAATAAACTACGTGGAGTGGACTTACTCACTACATTTAGTTAGTTAGTTATTTTTCATATTCTGAATGTTTTATTTCTCTCCACCCCGAGGCTGCACTTAGAAATTGAAAAATGTCAGAAAAGAGACATTTCCAGCAAAAGTGTTTTCTTTTTGGATCCATTTCACAGGGGAGCAAATAAACGAAAGGAGGAAAGAGAAGGTAATGCCTGTTTCTTGAAGTTTCGGTTTTCACTAAATGAGGAGGAGCGAGACAGAAAGAGAGGGAAGAGGGGGAACAAAGAAGGGGGGGGGGAAGTTGCCAGCGGCAGGAGAACTGGACACTGTCCTGGTCTTCTCTGGGCACGAAGGAAAAGACAGAGTCCTTTTTCTTCTCTGCCCGTCCCCAAAAGCCGAGCCTTACCTATCGGCGTGGGTGATTTCTGCCGTCAGGGACGCATGTTTTAAATAATAAATTAGGGGAACGGACTCTATGAAAATAAAGAAGTAGGGGCACGTCGTGCCCTGCTGATCCCGCCCACTTCGACCACTGCCACCACCCATGAATCATTATCAGAATATCTTCATCACTCAGATCAGGCCAGGAGGAGTGGGAGGATCGCATGCAATTTAAACGAATAGACTCACCTGCGGGCGGCATGGCAGACAGAGGAATTAAATTATCCTGGGTGCCTCTCTTTCCCAGTCCCTGTCTGTCTCAGGCATCTAAGATGCCTGCCTCGCCTCAGAGTCACGCGCAATTTTCAGAGCGCGAGTCCCAATGCGCATGAGCAGCATCCCCCGCTCTAAGCTAAGGCTGAACTAACTGTAAAATCACGGCGCGTGGAGGCGGAGACATCTGACTGCGCGCTGCACGCTGCGCGCGTCTACGACTCTACTACGTCATCATGGTCAGGTCAGGTGGTTTTTAATTAAATTATAATGACTGCCCTGCTGCCTGAATGAAATTGAATTGAAATCGGCGGGTCACTCACTGCCACTGCTTTGCTCACGTCATGGACACGGACGGAGCACCCGCATTAGAATCGTGCTCAGGCCTGGGTCTGGCTGTTCTTAATGTAATGACTGTCTCTGACTCACGCAGGGGTCGGTTCCACACGGCCAAATCGGCCCCAGCAACAGAACCGGCCCCCTGTCACAAAACCGCCCCCCACCCCCTCCAGCCTACCGGGGGATTGCCCGGTGCCCGGACTTACCAGTCCGGCCCTGGGAGGGAAACGGCGGGAAGAGGGAAGAAACGAGCAGAAAAAGGCAAAACAGAGGGCAGAAAAACAAGCAGCAAAGGCAAAACAGAGCAGAAGAGGGCAAAGCACAGGGCAGAAAAACAAGCAGGAAAGGCAAAACTGAGCAGAAGAGGGCAAAACAGATGGCAGGAAAATGAGCAGAAAAGGCAAAACAGGCAGAAAACGAACAGAAAAGGAAAAACAGAGCATAAGAGGGGAAAACAAAGGGCAGAAAAATGAGCAGAAATGGCAAAACGGAGGACAGAGAAACGATCAGAAAAGACAAAACAAATGGCAGAAAAACATGCAGAAAAGGCAAAACAGAGCAAGAAATGAGCAGAGGAGGCACAAACAGAGGGCAGAAAAGGCAAACAGAGCAGAAGATGGCAAAACAGAGGGCAGAAGAAAGAGCAGAAAAGCAAAACAGAGGGCAGCAAAACAAGCAGAAAAGCAAAACAGAGGGCAGAAAAACGAGCAGGAAAGGCAAAACAGAGCAGAAGAGGGCATAACAAAGGGCAGTAAAACAAGCAGAAAGGCAAAACAGAGAGCAGAAAACAAGAAGAAAAAGCAAAACAGAGCAGAAGAGGGCAAAATCAGAGGGCAGAAAAACGCGCAGAAAAGGCAAAACAGAGGGCCAAAAAACAAGCAGAAAAGGCAAAACAGAGAGCAGAAAAACTAGCAGAAAAGGCAAAACAGAGGGCAGAGAAACAAGCAGGAGAGGCAAAACAGAGGGCAGAAAAACAAGCAGGAAATGAAAAACAGAGGGCAGAAAAACGAGCAGAAACAGGCAAAACAGAGCAAGAAATTAGCAGAGGAGGCACAAACAGAGGGCAGCAGGTAGTTAGGCAGCTGAGGGTAACGGACTGCTGGCAAGCTTGACAGGAGAACTGTGGAGAGTCAGGGGATTGCAGGGGGAGCTGGGATGAGGACCTGCTCAATGAGGTTGAGCTGCGGCCTCCATTAAGTAGGTCCTGGGGGAGGGCAGGGTGCTCGGTGGCAGGAGGAGGGAAATGGTGGGAGGAGGGAAATGGCGGGAAGAGGGAGAAAAATGAGCAGAAAAGGCAGAACAGAAGGCAGAAAAACAAGCACAAAAGGCAAAACGGACTACAAAAAAATGAGCAGAAAGCCAAAACAGAAGGCAGAAAAATGGGCAGAAAATGCAAAACAGATGGCAGAAAAACTAGCAGAAAAGGCAAAACAGAGCAAGAAACGAGCAGAGGAGGCACAAACAGAGGGTAGCAGGTAGACAGGCAGCAGAGGGTAGCAGACAGCGGGCACGCTGGACAGGAGAACTGTTGAAGGGGAGCTGGCACGAGGACCTGATCAATGGGATTGTGCTGCACTCTCCATTAAGTAGGTCCTGGGGGGAGGGCAGGGCACTGAGTGGCAGGAGGAGGGAAGAGACAGGAAGAGGGAAGAAACTAGCAGAAACTAGCAGAAAAAGGCAAAACAGCAGTAGAGGGCAAAACAGAGGGCAGAAAAACAAACTGTAAAGTCAAAACAAAGAGCAGAAAAACTAGCAGAAAAGGTAAAAAAAAGAGAGCAGAAAAATTAGCAGGAAAGGCAAAACAGAGCAGGAGATGGCAAAACAAAATGCAGAAAAACGAGCAGAAAAGGCAAAACAAATGGCAGAAAAATGTGCAGGAAAGGCAAAATAGAGGGCAGAAAAACTAGCAGAAAAGGCAAAACAGAGCAAGAACTGAGCAAAGGAGGCACAAACAGAGAGCAGCAGGTAGACAGGCAGCAGAGGGTAGTGGATTGGGGGCAAGCTGGACAGGAGAACTGTCACAATGGGAGCTGTCACGAAGACCTTTTGAGCATATTCTCTCTTTCTTTGCAGGTGTATCATCATGATTCTCGTTAGCTAGAGAAAGGTTTATTGTTTGTATTAGACTGCAGATGGTGAGGCCTGGAGGGAAGAACTTGGTAGTGAACATGGAGAATTAATGGTCAAAAAAGGCCTTCTGTTCATCATGTACCAGGACGGAGAGATGTTCAAGGTTGAGAACTGCAGTCTCAGTTCGATGCGATGGGAAACTGAAGAGATGTTTCAGATGCACTCGAGTAATGATTTGATTGGTTCTTGGTGGTGTGAAAGGAGATAAGGACGTTTCTGAATCTCCTGGTACTTTTAAATTGGTGTTCTGACTATTAGAAAACATGAGATTCCCTTTAGACTTTGAGAGGTACAGAACGCTCTGCTTGCCTTATTCTTACAAGTGTGAAGCTTTATGCTAAACACTCAATTCCTTTTTCCAATACTTCTACTAAAGCCTGATCATGCTGACACCTTCTATGCTCCCTAATTAGATACCCTTAGTAGATGACCCTGTATTTGACTTATGTTTAGAAGAGAGAAGGGAAGTTTTTTTATGGAACACCTGTTTGCTTTAATTTGTTTCTTTATTGTTGTGGCTATCACAATTTTGTATCTCATTCTATTTTGGCTCAACCTACTGAGATATTTGAGCATATATGCTGTTTTGCTGTACTTTCTGAAATTATTATTGGTTTGCTTATATACTGCATTGATTGGTAATTCAAAATAAAACCCTTTAACTGTAATTGGTGATTCTTTGTCCTTTTTGTAGAGTTACATTGTCTTCACAAGTTAGAAATGTATTGTTGATGTCGTCTCTCTTTCATTGCTTCACGTCAACCAACAAAAATCCATACAACCAATGGGGAAAAACCTTTAACAACTTGACCAAGAGATTACGTTGTAAGGCCCAGCGCTCTTTCACCTCTCTCTGGATCATGTTGTGCAGTTCTAAGAGTGCAGGCAGTCCAAATACAAATGTTTTTCTGTGTTCAGGTACAAATTCTGTATGCCAAAAAAGAAACCCAGTAACGTCACACTCAGTAACTCTCCACAAAAGAAAAAACAAAGTTTTTCTTGTAAAACCCTCACCCACCAGGGTTACCCCTTGGTGACATGCTTCCTCATCGGGTCCATCACGTTCTGCTGCGGATCGGGCGTGCTGTAACCTACGGACTACGTGGGAGCACTTACTGATCTTATATAATGGTAAAGAAGATGTTATAAGGAGGGGAGTGGGGGATAGTGTAGTGCTGTGGTGTAGTTTAAAAATAAGACAGTTTTCTAAAGCAAATTCTGTTCCATAGTTGGACTAAAAAAGGGGTGGACTTATCTGGGTTTCGCACCTGAGCAGCAATTTTGCCAGCCTCTATTAAAATACTACTCATCCAGCAAGTGAGCCAACTTTTAGACCCAGGTTGGTGCTAGGGAAACTTGCTTGATTCAGTCCACTCTTCTGGGTTGTCCTACACCCCGGGCACAGCGGCAGGGCTTCTCCTCCTCAGGCAATCATCTCCCTGCAGGAAGAGATAGTTGCCTCACTCAGAAGGTCATGCAGCTCTTCCAGCATGATAGCGTAAACTTTGAGTGAGTCTCCTTCATCTGGGAGACTGGCTCTCAATGACCCCAGCCATGTATCTTAGTTGTTTTTCGAGTACTCTGCGGAGCACTGTCTCCCTTGGTCATGGAGAACTTGGAACTGGAACCAAGTGGGATAGTTTTGATCCCACTCCTATAGTCATTTGAGAGGCCGGGATGTTGACTCCACTGTCACTGTGTTGGAACCAGTTTTCAGTGGCTCCCTTTCAAATGCACCTTCTCAAAGCAGGAACTGACAGTGCTGTCTCCAAACTGGAGCACACCAAATGTGAGTAGACTCTGCACCTGGCTTTCATCAGCCTTCTGGAGTATTACTCTGAAGGGGAGACAAAGGGGCAGGCCCTGCCTAGATTTTCTCTGCACAAAAACAGAGAGCCCCTCCTCACCTACACACACCCACCATCAGTCAAAAGCTGTGCTCAGGGTGGGAGGATCAACAGACCCTTACCAACAAAGGTCACTGCTACATTCGTAAATTAGTCCTGTCTCCATCCTCCCTGTATCTGCAGCTACATTCAGCAACTCTGGAATGAGAGGAGTACACTACCGTTGGGCTGGGCAGGATGGACAGGCTGTACTACAGCCTCCATCTTGTCCTATGTTTTACTAGGGACATCCAAAATGGATCACACTGGTTTCTGCATCTATACACTCTCTATAACAATGGAGATCTGCTACTAGTCACCACACACACAGCATGCATGACATGTACACGTGGCTGTCAGCACAGTGTCAGGGCATTACATTCAAGTGGGGATTTTTGTAAGTGGGGTCTGTAGGCACTATACACATACCAGAACAAGAAATATGGTGTGATCAGTATTACAATCAATAAATCGTTATGCTGCCACCTCTGCTCAATATATATTTCCTAGGGCATGGATGGTAGTCATATGTCAGCTAGAGAGTGCTCTTGGTGTGCCCCTCCAGAGCCAGGCCCTGGGTCTCATGGTCAGTTACAAGCAGGCATGCAGGATTATTGTGTGTGCTGGGCCAAAAGTGTCAGGATACCGGATAACATACAGCTGTCGTCACTCAGGGCAGGGATGAACATCTGTACTTCCATGAAAGGGACATTTATATCACAACATGCTCCAATCCTCATCTGACCTAGGCACCAGTACTCATCTAGTTATGGGTGCAGCACTTACACGTGGTTTCTATATTCACATAGCCTTGACTTACGTGCTGTCATAATCTTGAAACCAGTACACTCACATAGCGTTGTCTCAGGTACTCATATAACTTTGGCCTGATTTAGAGTTTGGCAGAGAGGGTACTCCATCTCAACAGTGACAGAAGTCCCCCCCCCTCCTTTAGAGTAGGGTAAAGCTTAAGTATGTCAGCGACAGAGACTACTCTGTCTCTGCCACTGACATACACCTCCGATGGCCCAGTCTAGTAAGAGCCGTCAGAGGTTTGATCGTTTGTCTGCCCAATCCTATTTAGAGTGGGCGGACAAATGGCCAGTGTTTGCTTTCACACACTGCCATCCAAAACGTGGCGGTAAGTGAAAGTATGGACATTTTAAAGGCCCCCACACAGTTGGAGAAAATTCCCATGGCTAGGGGGTAATTTTTTTTTTTTCCTAAAAGAAAATCCCACTTTGGGATTATGTTTATGAGAATAAAAAAGATATTGTAAGTTTGCCATATGGCTAGGTTGTAATGAAGGGGCCACACGGCACACTTTCAGTCGGCGCACTTTCAATACATTGACAGTAACCGCTATCACAGTGGTTCCTGACAATGGAGGAGATGTTCGCTGGTGCGGTAGACATCTCTAAATCTGGAGTGCGGTTACTTCATCAGGGCGATGGAGTATTTTACTACTTCACCCTGAGGGAGTAAATATCGTACTTTGCGATCTAAATCAGCCCCTTTGTTTTGAATATTCACCAGCATTGGCTCTAATACTCACATAGCATTAGCTCTAGTACTCACAGAGCATCAGCTTCAGTACTCACCTAGCATTGACTCCACTCTCAATAAGCTTTCACTCCTGTACTCACTTATGCTCGGCTTCAGTACTTGGGTAGATTTCTCTCTGATATTGTTGCCCTGACATTCCTATCCTGCTCTTTGTCCAGTTAAGCCACTTGCCAGTTTTAGGGATAGTAGAATTACACAAAATTATGACCGCCTGTTAAGCAAGGGCTCCTTAGGCGAGCGAGCTGTCCAACAGATATGCCAAGACCTTGGGCCTGGGGGGGCCTTCTCAGAAGTTGGTGTTCCCCTGAGCAGCCCAGGGGGGTATGTTCCTTTCTCCTGTCCATGTGCGGATACGGTCACCCTCTGCTTCTTTCACCATGGGATTAAGGACTAGATGTACGAAGACTAGTAATAGCGATTACCAAATAGTGACTTTTTGCGAATTACTATTTGGTAACAGCTATTACCAATGTACAAAAGGAATTCCTGGCCCATTAGCGATTCGTGGTGGGTCGCAAACACACCTACCTCATGAATATTAATGAGGTAGGTAGCAATATGTGACCCACTAGGATTCGCTGCCATCACAGGGATGGGGGCCCGCTGGGGTCAGCAGACCACCATGTCTGTGAATGCTTTTAAATAAAGCAATCATTCTTTTTAAATGCCTCCCGTTTTCCTCAAAGGAAACGGGATGCGTTTAAAAATAAAAAATGAAAAGTTTGTTTTTTATTTTTGTAGGCAGTGGTCCGTGCGACCACTTCCTGCTCTTAAAAAATATTTTTTTAAACATTCTCAAAGGGGAAGGGGTCCCAATGGGACCCTTTCCCATTTGTGAATAGGTTACCGCCAACTTTGAGTTAGTGGGAAAATGTGAATGTTTTGCGAGCACATTTCAGTCGCAAAACATTCATACATCCTATTCTGATTCGGTTTTTGGAGGGGACGCCCTGAACACGCCCCTTCCAAATACCAAATTGCATACCTGCCAACTCACACGGTGCCACCGTGTGACACACAATACTGACTCCCATCACACGGTCTCCCGGTGAGGAGCCGATATCACACGGTGGCAGGGAAAATGAGCTGAAAACCACTGTATATAGTGGCTTTCCAGCTCGCTTTACAAGGCTTTGAACTGCTGAAGTCCATTAAAGGGTTTGAAAACACCCCAGGACATTGGGACCACCCTCTGCAAAGTTCTTATTGTCTTTTTTTTTTTGGAAGGAGGGGGCTTGGGGCAGGGTGGAGTTCAAAAGTGTCTCGTAGGTGTCTCTCTCGGCAGGAGGCGCGCCCTCCTCACACGGAGAGATTGTTCTTCAAGTTGGCAGGTATGAAATTGATATGTATTCGCAATTCCAAAATGCGATTCGGTAACATGTTACCGAATCGCAATTTGGGAATAATACATACCAAAATGCAATTTTTGCAGTCGGAAATGGCCTGATTCTGCAAATCGGACCATTTGCAACTGCAAATATGATACGTACATCTAGCTTCTGGCTTCAGTCCTACCTGTTAGGGTGGGTCTTTCATAGATCTGACCCGTCCACATGAAGACCATGCTCTGTTTTTCTCTCTGAGTTCTAGAATTACTTACCATGCGGCAGGCTTTCTAAGCGCAAGGTTCCAGGCTCTGGGCGGCTCTAGATCCATCTTGAGTGCAGACCCTCATGCCATATGCTCCAGAAGACCCCTTAACAAAGAGTCTTTGGGTCTGGCAGCCTCAGGGCACTGCGGCTACATGGTCAGTTGGTCAGTCGGACTATTTTGATGCAATCAACATTTACTGCATTTTCCTTAATATATTTATTGTTCAAGTTCCTCTGACTTCAGAGCCAGAGTTTGTTAACGATTTTACTAAAGACATTGACGTTGTCTGTCTTCATTCACTTAAGTGTGTTAAAAGTGTTTGGCATGCAACATATTCTTTGTTCTTTATTTTCTACTTCAGGCAGACAGTATTTTTTTTTCATTTTTGAGATTGTCATCCCTAACGCCACCTTTTATTGCAAATGTTGTTCCAAACTCCTCCATTTTCTGTAAAAATACCGTCAGCTGTCCCAAAACCCTCCCTTTTTTGCTTTGTTTACTTTTTACATGCATGTCCATGGTTTAACCGCATGCACTTTTATGTTATTGCCCCGCAGTGCCCAGGACAGAGGATCTGTGAGCCCCTCACCTTAAAGTGAATGGGGCTATTTTACAGTCAAAGACTGGGTACAAATTTGTTTTGTATGTTATACATGCATGGAAATATACCTCTACTATACAAATTGCATGTTAAATCACACATGCATGAGGCGATACATGAACCTACATTTATAAACGAGTGCAAGCATTTATAAAAGTGAAATCATGCCTGACAGTCATTAAACAACTAACCAAGGAATGCAAAGATTGCTTTAAGAAGCACCGCCCTCTGATGCTGTTAACCTCGGTGATTGGTACTCATTGATGTATTTACTATCAATCACATGCCATTCAATAAAGTTTGTCATGGGACAAGAGGCAGTTTTACATCTGAGGATCCCAGCGGTTTGTGATTATGTTCTCTTTTTATGTTTTTGCTTGACAGTTATGGTCTGAGTTGACAGCGCGCCAGACAATTATGTGAGAACACTAGGAAAGGGGCTCTGGCTCCGCCCACAAGAAGGGAGCCAGGAGTACATGTTTTGATTGGGCAAAAGTTGTGTGCTGCCACAAAAAAGTGCAGGCTCTACACACAGCTGTGCAGCTGTGATCATTTTGTTTATTTATGCAACTGCCTGAGGTTGAACTTCCAAGGACACACACATGCAGTGAAATAGTCTAAGATAACTAGATAATTTATGGTGTTTTTCTCTGGCAGTAGCACAGATGGGAGGAGGACAGCCATTAACCTACCTAGATTTTTAGGTCTGGCTTGACAGTGCAACTCTCCCCTTTTAACCTACACCAATATTATTCTACATTTCTTTGCTTCTACACAAATAACTATCCATTGCCATGGTATAAATTTGTGATATTTAACACTGCTTTACAATATTCTTTTAAAGCCAGACCTATTGGCATTGCCAATGCTTGTTATTAGTGCTCTGAAGCAGCTTCCTGACTGTGTAAGCACTATACACAAATAATAACCCAACGAGATATTATCAGACATTGAAATATGAAAAGAACATTGTCAATTGACTTGGATCGTTTCCACACATTAAGGGGAAATTGTGCTTATAAATGAATCAAAGTGAAAACATTTCAACACACATGGGAGGCATGTTTGGATGCTGCGTTTGAGAGAGGCTGCTTCCAATGAGTGAAGGAAATGTTCTGATAAGGCTGAGGAAGAGCTCACCTTTAATCTCAACTATAAATGTGTCTCACCAGTAGCTTCTAGCTCTGTTTTTCACCTTTGAACAGTCTTTCAGAAAGGTGGCACCTAGCAATAGTCCATGGAACTTGAACTGAAAGGGTTTCCATGTTGCTACATCCGTCTCGTCCCCTACACTTGGGATGCCCTGGACTATGTGCCCATGTACCCATGGAAAAGAACCAGGAATGACCCCAGTTCCCAGGACACTGAAGCACGTCACGGTGCTGTCTAAAGGAGTTTTATGGCCCTGGGCAAGACACAATTTTGGGGGCCCCGTTCGAAATAACTTTGAATAATATTATGCATTTTCTGCTAATTGAAACCCTCCTGATGCCAAATAAACTTTCACAAATGGGGTTTACATAAAAATAGTGGAATGATGTCTTTCTGGGAGCCCCAAAAACCCTTAAACTGACACTGGGCAAAGTGAGGCAGAGTCGGACGTAGAGATAGGCAGAGAGAAGGAGAGAGGTTGAGATATAGAAATTAAAAGAGGTGAGCTAGAGAAAAAAGAAAAAATCCTTTCCCAGGGACCCCCTGGAAGGTGGGAGCCCTGGGCAATTGCCCACGTTGCCCATGTCTTGAAACATATCTGATGCAAGTACCAGTCACTCCCTGCCTTTTGGCTCACAGTGCAGGGGGACAACATCACGTCCTCCCTCAGCCTCGCGCAGGTCAGCCAAGGTTAAGAGGTGGAAGGTCACCAACACTATCTTAGGCCTGGCCTGTCCCTCTTAAGCCACCATATATGCATTATCCGTGGGTCTGTTCCCCGGGGGCGGTTTGTCCAGAGTCCCATCCTGCCAGACCCTGACTGAATATACCTTGTCTACAGACTCACTCTGCCCAGAGGCGCAACTAGAACCAAATTTCGGGGGGGCTAAGAAAACATTTCGGGGGGTGCTAATTCTTCCAGCAATAGGCAGAGTGGAGATGCAGGGGCCTCTAGAAGGGGTGGAAAAACAACAAAGCCTCATTAACAAGCGAATGGTCTTTTAAAGACCTGTGAAGTACTCGGGTGCGGCTTTGTGTGTGCCCGGGAAGCTGTCTCAGCCCGAGCTGCCATACACGAAGCCCTTTGAGCCCAATGGGCGTTGCGCGCCTGACTGCCTGTACGCTGTCCCCAATGACTGAATCTACTCTTTCAACAGACTCACTCTCCCCGTCCCCGATGACTGAATCCACCCTCATCACAAAACCACTTTCTTTGTCCCCAGTGACTGAATATACCTTATCCACACACCCACTCTTCCTGTCTCTGATTACTGAATTCACCCTAACCACAGACCCACTCTCTCTGTCCCCAGTGACTGAATACACCTTAACCACAGACTCACTCTCCCTATCCCGAGTGACTGAATTCATCCTAACCACAGACCTACTCTCTCTGTCCCCAGGAACTGAATAAACCTTATCCACACACTCATTCTCTCTGTTCCAGTGACTGAATACACCCTATCAGCAGACCCACTCTGGCTGTCCCAGGGTGGCCAACTGGCATGGGCGCAAATTCAGGACGGTAAGTGTAAAAATTCAGGACAAAGGGTCAAAATTCAGGACATAAATTCAGGACAGGAGGTCAAAATTCAGGACAAAAATTCGGGACAAAAGGTATGCTTTACAGTCACATCAGTGGATGTCATGCAATAGTGTATAAATAAATAGGCAAAGACCATAAGTACAAGTCACTTCTCCTGCCCGGTCACTTCTCCTGCCCCGTCACCGCTTTTTCCCTGTCATTACCCCTGCCCCGTCACTGCTCCTGCCCGTTCACTGCTCCTGCCCGTTCACTGCTCCTGCACGGTCACTGCTCCTGCCCATTCACTGCTCCTGCCCATTCACTGCTCCTGCACGGTCACTGCTCCTGCCCGTTCACTGCTCCTGCCCGTTCACCGCTCCTGCCTAATCACAGCACCTGTCACGTCACTTCTCCTGCCCCGTCACTTCTCCTGCCCCGTCACTTCTCCTGCTCCGTCACTTCTCCTGCCCCGTTCACCGCTCCTGCCCCGTTCACCGCTCCTGCCCCGTTCACCGCTCCTGCCCCGTTCACTGCTCCTGCCCCCTTCACTGCTCCTGCCCCCTTCACTGCTCCTGCCCCGTTCACTGCTCCTGCCCGTTCACTGCTCCTGTCTGGTCAGCACTCCTGCTCGATCACCGTTCCTGCCCCGTCATTTCTCCTGCCCAGTCTCTTTTCCTGCCCATCACTTTTCCTGCCCCATCACTTCTCCTGCCCCATCACTTCTCCTGCCCCGTTCACTGCTTCTGCTCCGTTCACTGCTTCTGCCCCATTCACTGCTCCTGTCCGGTCACCACTCATGTCCGGTCACCGCTCCTGCCCGGTCACCGCTCATGCCTAATCACCGCTCCTGCCCGTCACTTCTCCTGCCCGTCACTTCTCCTGCCCCATCACTTCTCCTGCCCTATCACATCTCCTGCCCCGTCACCTCTCCTCCCCGTCACCTCTCCTGCCCCGTCACCTCTCCTGCCCCGCCTCTCCTGCCCCGTCGCCTCTCCTGCCCCGTCGCCTCTCCTGTCCTGTCGCCTCTCCTGTCCCGTCACTGCTCCTGCCCCGTCAGCTCTCAGTGAACAACATTGGCAAATTACACAAGGCCGCAAGTTCCCCACAGTACTCTGTTTGGGGAAAGCTCCTCTGTAATCACTAACTACGATCTCACTCGCACATGAAATATGTAGTGAGCTGGCCCCACGTGTTCAGGTGACAAAGTAGACGTAGCCGAGTTGTAGTTGATGTAGTTTATTCAGTAGTTACAACAAGCCAGAACAAACCCCACCAGGAGCAGCCTCCTAGCTGCTCAGCCCATCTTCCCAACTGTCTCTCACACACACAGGCACCCAAGCATTCCACTCACACTAACATTCTACGCGGAACACTCACACTGGCTGAGCAGCTAGGTACAGGGAACAGAATGACATGACCTGAGGATACCACATATCCTATCCCTTTTATACTGAACAATAAAAAGAACCAAACTAAAATGAAAACAACTATACACAATAATGTACACATGAAGTAAACCATCCATTAACCCAGGGATGCGAGGAATGACATCACGAGAGGGAAAACGGAAGCACGAAGAAAGAAAGAAGAATGGAGAAATAGAAATGCAAATGCACTATACCCATTCTCTTCCTTTAATAGTAAACAGATAAAAAGTAAATAGCGTAATAAGAGCTCACATACACAAGTGAGCAAAACACACATGACAGAAGAAAAGGGTAAACTTATCCAGACTAGAATACAATGGGTGGAACAACACCCAAGGAAGTACACCTCACGTGAGGAGACTGTGGCGAAAACACCATACGCCACCCCTCATGTGAGGGACACTGTGGGACTAAAACCCCAGTGAAAAAAAATAATTATTGGGACTGACACCCAAATGTGCAGATTACATCACATGGGACTAACCCCCAAGGACTTGTGCAGCATGGGAATACAGATGCAGCACAGTGTGGCATCACAAGAGGATTACCAACACATGACAATGTACAAGGAAGTGAAGGGACTGACACGCAAATGTACATATAACGTTGCATGGGACTGACACCCAAGAACTTTGTGCAGCAGAAAGTAGCACAGTGTGACAAACGCACACAATACGTCGACACAACAGAACGACCTAAAAGCACTGAGTGAAGCGCAGGGCGACTTATACACCATAAACACAACATGACGTTCAAACGTGTAACTGGGACTGACACCCAAACACACACATCCAGAAGAAAGGATGTACATCAAACCCACTGTAAGGAATGACATAAGCCCAAGAACATGGAGCGTAACAACTAGTGTCACATGGGACTAAAACCCAAGGACATGTACAGCATCATTAAATAACCAAATGCAGTACAGTATGGCACACGCACACACAAGAGACCAAAAACTAGGAAATGGGACTAACACCCATACCAAAAGTAACAAATCTGTAAATAAGAGAAATGGGACTTGAACCCACTCCCATCCCAAAGACAGGGATAAAACATAAGAAAATGCGTGAACCTGGGACATGGGACTAAGACCCACTCCCACCCCCTTGGTAGGGATACCACATCTGTAAAGAAAACAAACGTGAAAAAGAGACATGGGACTAGGACCCACTCCCATCCCTGAAGCAGGGATAGTACATCTTAAACATCGCAACATCTTAAACATCGCAAAAATACACAACCTTTTTTTAATGAAAGAGAGCAACCACAACACTGAAATTTGCTCTGTAAGTATAACATTTCCAAAAAAAAAAAAAAAAATGTCACTGGTGTGCCTGTCACCGCGATGTTGAGGGACAGGCGTAGAACAACTCCAGGAGACTTGCCACCAGAAGATACTTTTCAAGTGATGCCATACCCAGTGAAGACCGAAGAACACTCAGCACTTTTCAGCAAGTAACTTTTCCACTAGCACCCAGGTTCGCAAGAAACAGGAACCCCACCACAAAAGTAGTAAGTCACAAAAGGCGGTGTCCAAAAGAAGAACTCACTACGGAAGCGTTGTGACGGTAAAAACACTTACTTGAATGGCAGCATAGTATAGACCATGTGGAGGGCATAGCGACAACTCCCCGAGACAGTAGGGTGCGTAAAGTTAAGTGTTGGCAAAACCAAAAAACAAAAATTCCATGTTAAGTGAGCAAACATTCACATTGTTCCTGCAAGATCCGTGTGGGCAGACACATGAGTGGAAAAGCGGTCACGACGAAGCGACATTCGTCGTCCAGTAGAAAACAAAACGTGGTTGGCATAACGGAGCGTGAAAGACAAAACGGACCAATCGCAAGATGGCGGCACGCTCAGGAGACGCACGCCGTGTGGCTTACGGCGCGCTCCTGCTGCAAAACGTCCATAGGCAGCATTCCGATCTTGGCGATAACGAAGACGTCATGAAAGTTCTGGAGAGGCTCCGCGCGGCATCGTGGTTAAGGTGAGTTGCGCGAGCCAATTTTGAAATTCAAAACGAAGCGCAACTGTCATCACAAACAGGCCTCGCAGCACAGTAAAAAACCATTTATTTCTCTTAATTTAAATCTCACTTTGCTCACAGTGTAGGTCTCCTGTTCAGCAGACAGTGCGACAAGGCGATCCTAAACGTAAAAATTGTCTTAATCCCCAGTTCTCAAAATTAAGCAGGCACAATTCAAACTCCCACCAGCTCAGCACTAGCACGAGGGAGCACACGAAAATAGTCATAAATCCAACATCCTTATGAAAAGCAGAGTCAATAAACATAACACTCGGGCAAAAACACAGGCAGTAACCAATTACCTTTGTTCCAGAGGCACAGTCTACGTTAGTAGTGGCAACCTTGACGTTGCTTGTTGCATATTATACCTTCTTTGGGAAGTAGGTTTTTCTGCCTAACGTAGACAGCTTTGATGACTTATTTCCAGATGTTGAGATGACTTCACGGCACGCCTGGGATTTGGCTGCTGCTGAAAACGACGCTTACTTGAAGAGGCACTGTAGCCAATTGTAGAAGCGTAGGATCTTTACAAGATATAGAAACAGACACAACACGCCTCAGCTGGGCTGTCCGGTGTAGTGGACACTGGTGGGGCTGCGAGGCGTGCTTGACATGTTTCTTGCTTTACTGGTTTCTTTACCTTGAGTTTCTTTCAACTTGTTGCTCTTCCTTTGTGAATGCGATGGGTTCTTAGCTCCAGATCGTCGCCATAAATATGTAGTGAGCTGGCCCCACGTGTTCAGGTGACAAAGTAGACGTAGCCGAGTTGTAGTTGATGTAGTTTATTCAGTAGTTACAACAAGCCAGAACAAACCCCACCAGGAGCAGCCTCCTAGCTGCTCAGCCCATCTTCCCAACTGTCTCTCACACACACAGGCACCCAAGCATTCCACTCACACTAACATTCTACGCGGAACACTCACACTGGCTGAGCAGCTAGGTACAGGGAACAGAATGACATGACCTGAGGATACCACAATATGCTAAAGGCAAACGGCGCATGGTCATTCGAAAGGGGATAATCAGCCTCAGTCAGAATGACAATGGGCCTGTCCTCAGTCTGTGTGAGCTCAGTGAGGGGATACTGCAGCCTCTGGAGTTCAACAGAGAAGTGCGAGCTGGCCCCTGAGAACTTTTAATCTCCTGGGGCTTCTCAGGGGAACTGCACAGCTCGCTGTAATTAATCTCCAAAATTACGGACAAAAGGAGTCCGCAAAAGGAATGATTATGGACAACGGACATCACTCCAAAATGACGGACGGTCCGTGAAATTTACGGACGGTTGGTCACCCTATGTCCCAGATGACTAAATCCACCCTTTCCACAAACCAACTCGACCTGTCCCCGACGACTGAATACACCTTGTCTACAGACTCAATCTGCCTGTACCCTGTCTACGATGACTGAATACAGCCTATCTACAGACTCACTCTCTCTATCTCCAATGACTGAATCCACCCTAATCACAGACCCACTCTCTCTCTCTCCCCCAGTGACTGAATCCACCCTGCCCACAGAACCACTCTCTCAGTCCCCAGTGACTGAATCCACCCTACCCACAGACCCACTCTCTCTGTCCTCACTGACTGAATACAACCAATCCACAGGCCCACTATGCCTGTCCCCATAACTGAGTACTCCTTCTCGTGGAATTTATTACCCAATTCCACATCTTTTCCCTACATACTACACTACTCCTGAAATAGTTTGAAGCGTTACAACGAAAGGCAGCCATTGGCAGTGGAGAGACGCTAGATAGACACTGTGAAGTACGGACATTGAGGAAGGCATGCCTGTTTACAAGGCCCTCTTCTTACTCAGTTCCTCCTTTTCTCTTCTTCCTGTCACCTGCTCCTGTTTTTCACCTCTCCTCCCAGCGTTGTGACCTGTCAGGCTACCCTAGAGTGCCATTTGCAACATACATAACACAGCACATCGTAACTTTATATAACATTACGCAGCAAACATAGAACAAAATGACTTAACACAATGCAGAGCAACACACAATGACACAGAATAACATAACATATTACAGCAGCATGATAAAACCTCACATAACATAACATCACATAACAGAACACAGCATAACACAGAGTGACATGACATTACATATAACATAACAACATATCATTACACAACACAAAGTAACGTATGAAAATATAGCATACTATAAGATAGAAGCACAACGAAACACAACACACCACACCAATGTATTTGTTCACTATATAAAAATTAAACCGAATCCACTGCAAACGGTCGTGCAAACATGTAGTGCTGTGAAGTCAGTGCAAGGTGAGATCTCAGCGCACTATCAAAGAACAGAAATGAAAGCTCCAAGTCCTTGGTATGGTTTATGTAGGCTGATGTCTTCCTGCTTCACCCAACTGCACAATTTCAATTTCCCGCACTGATCTGATATCCACCAGCCACGATATATACATTTCCCAATCGTAGCATTTCCCAAGGCACCGCCCACCTCTCATATCGCGTTGTTTATTTTCCCTTCAGTTTCCACTGTTTTTATATCTGTATAGCGCCCAAAATCACGTCGTTTAGTGCTTGCCTTCACTAAAAATAACAAAAGCCACAGCTGGACCTGGGGACAATCACCAGTGTGCTTCCAGCCTAGTTATTCGCCTCTGTACAGTGTAGGACTGTACCCGGCACAGCCGGCCCTTGGTTGTACCCGGCACAGCAGGTCGTTGGTTGTACCCGGCACAGCTGGCCAGTGGTTGTACCCGACACAGCAGGTCGTTGGTTGTACCCGGCACAGCCGGCCATTGGTTGTACCTGGCACAGCAGGCCATTGGTTGTACCAGGCACAGCAGGCCATTGGTTGTACCAGGCACAGCAGGCCATTGGTTGTACCTGGCACAGTAGGCCATTGGTTGTACCAGGCCATTGGTTGAACCAGGCATAGCAGGCCATTGGTTGTACCCGGCAAATCAGGCCATTGGTTGTATCCGGCACAGCAAGCCATTGGTTGTACCAGGCACAGCAGGTCATTGGTTGTACCTGGCATAGCAGGCCATTGGTTGTACCCGGCAAAGCAGGCCGTTGGTTGTACCCGGCACAGCAGGCCATTGGTTGTACCCGGCACAGCCGGCCATTGGTTGTACCCGGCACAGCAGGTTGTTGGTTGTATCCGGCTAAGCAGGTCATTGTTTGTACCAGGCACAGCAGGCCATTGGTTGTACCCAGCACAGCAGTTTGTTGGTTGTACCCGGCTAAGCAGGCCATTGGTTGTACCCGACACAGCAGGCCATTGGTTGTACCCGGCACAGCAGGCCATTGGTTGTGCCAGGCACAGCAGGCCATTGGTTGTACCCGGCACAGCAGGCCGTTGGTTGTACCCGGCACAGCAGGCCGTTGGTTGTACCCGGCACAGCCGGCCATTGGTTGTACCCAGCACAGCAGATCGTTAGTTGTACCCGGCAAAGAATGTCATTGGTTGTATCCGGCACAGCAGGCCATTGGTTGTACCCGGCACAGCAGGCCATTGGTTGTACCCAGCACAGCAGGCCATTAATTGTACCCGGCACAGCCGGCAATTGGGTGTACCCGGCACAGCAGGCCATTGGTTCTACCCTGCACAGCCGGCCTTTGGTTGTACCCGGCACAGCAGGTCGTTGATTGTACACGGCAAATCATTTCATAGGTTGTACCCGGCACAGCAGGCCATTGGTTGTAACCGGCAAAGCAGGCAATTGGTAGTACCAGGCAAAGCAGGCCATTTGTTGTACCTGGCACAGCAGGCCATTGGTTGTACCTGGCACAGCGGGCCATTGGTTGTACCCGGCACAGCAGGCCATTGGTTGTACTTGGCACAGCAGGTCATTGGTTGTACCCGGCACAGCAGGCCATTGGTTGTACCCAGCACAGCAGGCCATTGGTTGTACCTGGCATAGCGGGCCATTGGTTGTACCCGGCACAGCAGGCCATTGGTTGTAGCCGGCACAGCAGGCCATTTGTTGTACCCGGCATAGCAGGCAATTGGTTGTACCAGGCAAAGCAGGCCATTGGTTGTACCTGGCACAGTGGGCCATTGGTTGTACCTGGCACAGCGGGCCATTGGTTGTACCCGGCACATCAGGCCATTGGTTGTACTTGGCACAGCAGGCCATTGGTTGTACACGGCACAGCAGGCCATTGGTTGTACCCGGCACAGCAGGCCATTGATTGTACCCGGCACAGCCGGCCATTGGTTGCACCCAGCACAGCAGGTCATTGGTTGCACATGGCAAAGCAGTTCATAGGTTGTACCCGCCACAGCAGGCCATTGTTTGTACCCGGCACAGCAGGCCATTGGTTGTACCTGGCACAGCAGGCCATTGATTGTACCCGGCACAGCAGGTTGTTGGTTGTACCTGGCACAGCAGGTCATTGGTTGTACCCGGCACAGCAGGTCGTTGTTTGTACCTGGTACAGCAGGTGATTGGTTGCACCAGACACAGCATGTCGTTAGTTGTACCAAGCACAGCTGTCCATTGGTTGTACTCGGCACAGCAGGTTGTTGGTTGTTCCTGGCACACCAGGCCATTGGTTGTACCCGGCACAGCTGTCCATTGGTTGTACCCGGCACAGCAGGTCGTTGGTTTACCTGGCACAGCAGGCCTTTGGTTGTATCCGGCACAGCAGGCCATTGGTTGTACCCGGCACAGCAGTCATTGGTTGTACCTGGCACAGCAGATCGTTGGTTGTACCTGACACAGCAGGTCGTTGGTTGTACCCGGCACAGCAGGTCGTAAGTTGTACCCGGCACAGCAGGCCATTGGTTGTACCCGGCATAGCAGGCAATTGGTTGTACCAGGCAAAGCAGGCCATTCGTTGTACCTGGCACAGTGGGCCATTGGTTGTACCTGGCACAGCGGGCCATTGGTTGTACCCGGCACAGCAGGCCATTGGTTGTACTTGGCACAGCAGGCCATTGGTTGTACCCGGCACAGCAGGCCATTGGTTGTACCCGGCACAGCAGGCCATTGATTGTACCCGGCACAGCCGGCCATTGGTTGTACCCAACACAGCAGGTCATTGGTTGCACATGGCAAAGCAGTTCATAGGTTGTACCCGCCACAGCAGGCCATTGGTTGTACCCGGCACAGCAGGCCATTGGTTGTACCTGGCACAGCAGGCCATTGGTTGTACCCGGCACAGCAAGTTGTTGGTTGTACCTGGCACAGCAGGTCATTGGTTGTACCCGGCACAGCAGGTCGTTGTTTGTACCTGGTACAGCAAATTGGTTGCGCCAGACACAGCATGTCGTTGGTTGTACCAAGCACAGCTGTCCATTGGTTGTACTCGGCACAGCAGGTAGTTGGTTGTTCCTGGCACACCAGGCCATTGGTTGTACCCGGCACAGCTGTCCATTGGTTGTACCCGGCACAGCAGGTCGTTGGTTTACCTGGCACAGCAGGCCTTTGGTTGTATCCGGCACAGCAGGCCATTGGTTGTACCCGGCACAGCAGTCATTGGTTGTACCTGGCACAGCAGATCGTTGGTTGTACCTGACACAGCAGGTCGTTGGTTGTACCTGACACAGCAGGTCGTTGGTTGTACCCGGCACAGCAGGTCGTAGGTTGTACCCGGCACAGCAGGCCATTGGTTGTACCCGGCACAGCAGGCGAATGGTTGTTGAGCACCTTTTGCTCATGGGTTTTGGAGGGAATGTATAGCGGTGCATTAAAGCATCATAAATACATGCATAACCCCAAACACAGAGCAGAAGGCATCAGTGAGCTACTATGGCAAGAAATGCTGGAGTCACAGAGCCCCAGCAGCAATGGAAAAGGTAAGAGAAAGGCTGGAACCCAGTGACTCACTAAAGCAAAGCAAATAAATTGACCAGTAAGGAACTGGGAAGGAGACTGGGTTTGACTAGAACAGAAGGAAACATCGAAAGACATAAACCACTGCTTTGGTCTGGTTTCCGCCTTCCACAGGTCATTTTAGACTCATATGCCTTGCTGTCTGCTTTTCAAGCTGGTCCACCTCCTCTTTCCAGGGGAGAGTTACCCTACTGATGATGTGTTATTGCTGTTCTAATACTGCTCATTATGGGTGGGACCACAGGTTTGCACATGCAGTCTATGGCCTTGGCTGAGGAGCCAATGAGGCGAAGCTCCATCTGTGGGATTATGACATCTTTCCTCATGATCTGTGACTCTGAAATGCATTGCCATGACAAACTTTAAAGGGTTAAACAAAACATGGCACCATGATAAAAGATCTCGCTTTCGCTGGGAGACTTCAAGTAGCCAAGGGTCCCTTGGAAGGATTCTCACTTTGGTGGCAGCACATCAGAAATCAGAAGAGAAGGAATGAAAATAAATGAAGACTGGAGAACATGGGCACATTGGAAAGGGTGTTCGCAGCCCTGCAGTGATTCCATGCACCTGTACCACCTACCTTCCTTCCTGTTACAGTAGCTCAGCTCTGCACAATTAAAAGTTGACACCAAGATAGGAAAATTCAGGGGCTGGTACAAACAAGGAAGGCGCCTTCCATGCACTTTGGGTGTATCTAGTGTGTTGCCTCCATGCTTTGCGTGCTCACATTAAATACTCCTTTATTTTCATAAAAGAAAGTATTTGGCTGGACAATCATCTTATTGCTGTTACTCTGTGCATTTTGAGTCTTGAGCCTGTGTATGTCTCATAACTACCTCCCCAGCAAAGAACCTTGGAATGCTCGACCCGGTCTACCACTGTAAGGTAAATGCTTTAAGGGGTTGTACTTGACCCAGTTAATCAGAGCCCATATTAATGCAGACCCCGAGACATCAGGAGTAAAAGGTCTCAACCCCCACAGTTGGGCCCAGTATCCCCTGCTTGCCCCGTCGCCCTCTGAGGCAAGGGTTTTTGAAAATTAGCGGCAAGTGGTGGGATGCCTAAGATTTAGGAGGAAGGGTTGTGATTTCTGCAGAAGCCATTTCCAATTTCAACCAGTAGCACAATAAGTTCAGCTTTTTCACATAAAGTCAGCGCGTGTAATAATGGCGACAACAGGGTTGGGAGCAAACCTTAGCACCATGTCCACAGATCAGTTGAAGGATCTATATAGAAAGAGAAGGTTTAGGGCTCTCAGAAGCAGGGACTGGTAGGTCCTTGTTGAATTCATTACGTATCAGTTTGAGAGGCTGAGTGAAAAGAAGGATGCCATAGTAGACTCTGGGGCGGGAACCATGTTAGGAACCCAGAAGAAGAGGTCTGTGGAGTCAGGCTCTCGTGAGCCCCCAGCACAGAATTATCCCAGACACACACCAAAGGTGTCCCCTAATGCACTTTCCAGAGTTTCCTTGATCCATTCACCACTTCCAATTACTAGAATTTCACTGTCACCAATTCCAAGAGAAAATCCCTTGGGTGGGTTGAATTTAGTGGAGATCCTGAACTTGCAGTTGGCTCTCCAGGGAGCTAAAGCTGAGCAGGTGAAGAAGGCCAGGAAGTTTGAGAGGGAGAAGTAAAGACTAGTGCACCAGGAAAAAAAACAGAGTAGATGGGAGAGACAGGAAGAATGAGCGAAGGAAGGGAAACTGAGAGAAGGGGAAGCACAGTTAAGAAGGTGGAAAGAGAGGGAAAAGGAAAGGAAAAGAGAGTTGGAGAAGGAAAAGGTTACCCGTGTTGAGGGTAAGCTTAGAATGGTAGCAGGGACAGCTTCATCTAGGAGGATATCGTGGAAGAGTTTGTGAGCTTTGAGCTTGCTTGTAAGACATAGGTCTTGAATGAGGTGTCTAAGGCATCTGCAGTAATGGGCTGCTTGCCTTTGGATGGGACAGCCATCACTGGAAGGATGCTTGTGGCAGACCAGATGGTCTGCAAGTTCATGAAGGAAGCTCAAATTAGATGGTTTGGGCTGAAGCCAGCTCAGTACCTTGAGAGGTTCTAGGACTGCAAGAGAGCAAATTGAGTTCTGTTTCAAACATGGATTCATGGTGTAGTGTCCAAATTGAATTGGAGGGTAAGAAACATAAATCAGCTGATGGTGACAGAGGAGGAGTGTTCTACTCCACTTAGGCAGTCCCTGCCAGATCTTACAGAGAGGGATCCAGAGAAACCTGCACTGTTGGCTGACAAGCGGTTAGCTAACAGCGTTCTCAAGGCTAGAGCAGCATAGTTCTAAGCCAAAAGAGGAGACGAACTTGCCACAGACTGGTTCCAGATCTGAGGGTTAGGACTGGGGTAATTTCCAAGGGACCCGAGGAGGGCCCAGGTAAAATGGAAATGGTAATGGTGTGTCTGGTAAGGAGCATCACGAGAAGGGAGGACTGTAAGGTTCTTCCATGTTCAAGGTGGTGACTTGTTATAAGTGTCACTAGGTGGTAAACCTTAGAAATGACTGTCAGGTGAAAGATCCTGTACCAGCTGCTCCGGATGCTCTGACGCACATTCATCCTAGCACAATGGGCTTCATGTACGAAGTCAGTATCAAGGACAAGCAAGTGCCTGCCCTGCGGCGCAATGGGGCTTTGGTTAAGAGGAACAATATCAATCCATCAATCCTCCGTGTTCTGAACCCTCTACTGATAGATGCAATGCTTTAGCCACCTACTTCAATACTAAAATTCATGACATTTATGGTTCGTTTAAGGTGATCAATGAAAGTGGTAACCCCACTTCATTAAATAAAAGTAAGGTGAGACATCTCCCTACCTTCTCCCAATTTACTCCCCTTTCCCTGGATGAGTTCACTGTCCTGTTCAGGAAATCAAGTCAGGATCCCCGATGGATCTGGCACCCCTGAGAATCCTTGCTCTTGAGCCTGAAATCATCTTCCCCATTTTGCTAGACATGATTAATCTTTACTTGGAAATGGGTACTGTGCCCCTAACCTGGAAACATGCAATGGTTAGAGCTGACCTAATGAAGCCCAACCTAGACCCTGATTGCCTAGGAAATTATTGCCCTATCTTACTACTTCCTGGTCTTAGCAAAGTGACAGAAAAATATGTAAACAAATGTATATCAGATTTCCTTGAAGCTAAATTCCATTTTTCACCACATGCAAACTTACTTCCGGCCCAAACACAGCACACAAACTGCTCTTATGTCTGTGGTTGAGGAGGTTAAAAGAAGACTGGATCAAGGAGCTATGGTGGCTATCATATTTTTGGATCTCAGTGCGGCCTTCGACACCGTTGATTACCCCTCACTTCTAGATAGGATGGGCAAGGCTGCAATTGCTGAAAAAAGCCCTGGATTGAGTGAGTTCTTTCCTGTGGGAACGAACATTCCAGGTCTTTGATAAGGATTGCTCATCGGAAACTATGCCTGTCATTTGTGGGGTCCCAAAGGGGTCCTCGCCTAGTCCAAAACTTTTTAATATATATCTGCAACCTCTGGCAGCCATTATAGCCCCCTATGGAATCTCTATAGTCTCCTATACAGATGACACCCAGCTGGTCTTCTCTCTTGTCCAAGAATCGGATCCTTCTTCTTCCACCCCTTGACCTTGTATGGAGCAGGTGGCCAGCTAGATGAACACGTCATGCCTTAATAAGCTCAATGGAGCTCAAACAGAATTAATGATTCTTGGAAACAATGTCGCCACTCAATCAATCAATCAATCAATCAATAAAACTTTATTCGATTTGAAAACAAATCATAAAAGCATATATAAAACACAACATGCATAAAATGTCACTCCCAGATACAATTCAGTACTTTAGAGCAGGCATTGGGAGGATGTCACATAAATACTACAGCCCTATTAAAACAGACATTGCATGCCAGTGACCCACGAACCCTTCCTCTCTTCTTTAATCGCCCCTGGTTTTCCTTAATTGTCGCCACTCAACAAGTCCTGGGCTGGCCTTCTAGCCACAGCTCCCCCCCAGTCTCTTAGACGGTCATAAAAAGTGTAGGGATGTGGCTAGAAAACACTTTAATGATGGAAGCCCAGGCCACCAAAATATCTGCTAGCTGATTTGGAGTGTTGAGGATGTTGTGTAAGAGTCTGCCTTTGCTTCCACAGAACTAGAGTTGGGTGGTGTTACAGGCCCTTGTTCTGTCCCACTTAGACTATGGCAACTCACTGTACCAGGGGTCTCCCAAAGGAGTGATACGGAAACTTCAAGCTGTGCAAATTGCAGCTGCATGTGCGCCTCTTGGAATCCCTCGATTACAGTCAGTTAGACAAGGCTTGAGAGACCTGCACTGGCTCCCCATCACCCAAAGAATTGAATTCAAATCACTGTGCATTTTCCACCGTGCTTTACACAGGCAAAGCCCACCAATTTTACATCAGTTTGCCTCCCCCTACATCCCCAATAGATCACTTCAATCCTTGAACCTCCAGTTGGTCACTGCCTCCATTGTCAAAAGAGCTAGAAGTGAAGAACGGTCCTTCAGCTTCAATGCAGCCAAGGTCTGGAATACCCTTCCTTTACAAATTCTATCATTTAGTATAACATAGGCAGATTCTCAAGCCTCAGTAAATTCTCCCTGGTGCCAAGGATTCAGGTTTGGTAGTCAGTGGTGAAGGCATGAAGTACCCACTTGCCCGTGTTGTGGTAGAAATCAGTGGCAAGGTGCCATGGTATATGTAGGTGTGAGAGAGAAGTATGGTGCTGGTTGTCCCTTGGGCAATGATTTGATTGCCTCTGGCTTAGCACCAGCAGCAGAGGCCTATATGGCTTCAACAGTGTCAACTTTGTTGATCAGAGCACAGGCTGCACGGCAGTCTCAAAAGGAGACTGCTACCATTCGTGATTTGCAGGGACCGCAACAAGTAATTTTGAGGAAGGACAGACTTCGGGAAGGCACTGGCTGTGGAGATCACCCTTTTTGCTCCAGAGGAAAAGGAGGATGAGGCTTCCGAAGTTGGCCAGATGTGGGAGTCTGGGTCATGTCTAGGGCTGCAATGTTTGCTATCTGCTGGGGGGCCTACCGAGGATGAATTCCACAAGGCACAGGAGTAGTGACCGATGATCGTGGGAAGGAAACACAGGAACAGCTCTGCAAAGGAGTGGTCAGGAAACACTATGTTGGCTGTGAGAATGGCCCGCTTTATTGTGATTGGTTGGAAGGTGAAGCCTGAGCTGGGTACTAGATGAGGCTAGTGGTTTCATTGGTGCACAGGAACTTCCTGTTATCCCTGGCCCATGAAGTGCCCTGGGCAGGACACGTGGGCATTAGAAAAACCCAAGACAGGTTGAACCTTCTGTTCTACTGGTCAGGGATGCACATAAACAAAGGCAGGTTCAGTTGCTAAGTGAATCGTAAGTAAGGAAGGAGGACTAAGCCACCGTTATTGCCTCTACCAGTTGTCCGTGTTAATTTAATTTGAGTGGGTGGGAATAGACGTTGTAGGTCCATTCAACCCCCCTCACAGTTATGCAACAAGTATATCTTGGTTGTGGTAGATCATACCTCCAGGTACCTGGAGGCGTTACCACTGAGGAGCATGACTGTGAAGGTGGTAGCAAGAGCTCTCCTGGAGATCTTTTCTGCGGTTGGATATCCAGGGATGGTAATCTCAGGCTAGGAAACCAACTTTATCTCCTCATGCATGAGAGAGATGTGGAGCATGCTGGTGTGAAATGATGCTTCTCCATGGTCTACCATCACAAACCTATGGTTTGGTGGAGCAGTTCAACAAGACACTCAAGACCATGATGCAAACTCTGCCAGAGAACCTAAGTAGGAAGTGTTTTCTTCCCATATCATGTCTCTTGTTTGCCTACAGAGAGGTCCCACAGTTCAGTTCCTTTGAACTTCTGTATGGACACCCGGTGAGGGTGTCCACTCACTTTAGTCTGAGAAGGGTGTGAAAGTCCCTCAGAATCTTTACAGAAGGATGTGGTGAACTATGTGATTGACCTCAGGAAGCTGATGGCACAATACATAAATCAGATGAAGGAACGCATGCAGACATGCCAACAGCTTATGAAGGACAGGTATCACCAGAAAGCTACGCAGTCTGGGCATATCAGGACGGTCAAGAGGTGTTGGTCCTGAAGCCATTTTGTCCCAGGGCTTTGGAGGACAAATGGTGTAAGCCATACAAGGAAATTCAGAAGATTTCTGAGGTCAACTATTTTTGGACACAGGTGCCACAAGGGATTAAAGGACTGTGTTCCATGTGAAGCAGCTGAAGCATTACCTCCAGAGCGATTACACAGTGAATTCTATTGCTATGGTAGAGGAACTTAAGGAGGACAGTGAGCCTCTTCTTGACCTGCTGAACAGTGACATGAAGGATGGAACTGTGGAAGGGGTTTAGTTAGCCCCTGAGTTAATGCCTGAGGAGTAGAAAGTGTAGAGAGGTGTTGGCACGTTTTTTTGACTTCTTATTACTGGCTACATGGTTGACGCTAGGGCCGGACTGACCGTAGCGGGCACCGGGCATTTCCCCGGTGGGCCGCTAGGGTGGGGGCCGATTTTGAGCCCCTGGGGGCCGTTTTTGTTACAGGGCCGTTTTTGCAGCATAGCTGCAATATCGGCCCCTGTAACAAAATCGGCGAAACCGGCCCTGGCAAACAGCTCGGCCGCACCCCCAACCCCCGGGGGGGCGGCCGAGACACTGCCAGGGCCGGTTTTGGTTCCCAGTCCGGCCCTGGTTGACGCTTGTCTGTGCTGTGTCAATGAATTGCATGACAGTCTGCCAGTGAAGGACAGAATGTTCTGAAAGTTTGACTGGTTTCAGGGCTGTTTTAAAGCAGAAGTTGCCAAGATGTTGGACCTTGGGTCATTGAGAGATCTCATAGTCCTTGATCTGGTCCTTTGGTTCTAGTACCAAAGCATGGGTCTACTGACTTGTGGTTTTGTGTGGACTACCAAGCTCACAATGAGGGGAGAAAGAAACCTGCCCTTCCAATCTCCAGAGTGGATGAGATTGTGGATCTGTTGGGTGCTGCAAAGTACTTGAGCATCTTTGATTTGACAATTGGGTTCTGGAAGATCACCGTAGCATCAACTGCCAAGGAGAAGACTGAATTTTCTATGCCAGAGAGGATATATCAGTTTAATGTAATATCCATTTGGTTGAAGAAAGCTCCTGCCACTTTTCAGTACCTGGTGAACCATGATCCCGCAGGGCTAGATGAGTCCTGTGTGGTCTACCTGGATGATATTGTGGTGTTTAGCAATTCATGGCAGGACCACCTGAGAAATGTAAAACAGGTGTTTGCTAGGATACAGGAAGCAAAACTGATCATCAAGGCAACCAAGTGCCAGGTAGGGCAGTCCTCTCTAGTCTACCCTGGGCATGAGGTAGGCAATGGACAGGTTTGCATGTTAGATGCCAAGATACAATCTGTGATGTTGTGGGAGATGCCCGCTATGCAGACTGAGGTAAGGGCCTTCTTAGAACTCACAGGGTATTACAGGAACTCTGTGGTAAACCATGGGAGTGCAGTTGTCCCATTGACTGCACTAGCCTTCAGGAAGCAGCACAGAAAGGTGATCTGAATTGAGGAGAAGGCACTATGCAATGCACCTGTACTAAGAGTACCCGATACAGTCAGTCTTTTATTTTACAGATGTATGCAGAATGCTGGTGCTCCAGCCTGAGGGCAAGTGGTGTTGACTCTGAGTGATGGCCTCTCACCCTAGTAGCAAGACTAGAAGACCTTGGTCCCTAGTCCTGGTTCCAGCAGCTAGACGTCTTGGTGATCTTCCGCTCTGAATAAACAGAGCTGTTGAAAATAGTGTGGAACTCATGCTCCCCCATTTGTGGTCCAGATCCAAACACAAATGTGATTTAGTGTCTGATCCTTTGAAATGTGGGTTATGGGTGCCAGATCCTGTGAAGAGCTCTTTCCTCTGCACTGCCCTTTGTCAAAAGGACAGTGTGCCACAGCATTAGTGGCTCCAGTTGTGATTGACCCACATGACTTTGAAGTTGGGGAACTAGGTTCAAGTATGGCGGGAGGGTCAAACATCCTGTGATTCTGGGCAAATCACTTAATCTCCCCGTGCCTGAAAAATTAATGTGTCTGTCTGCAATGCAACTGGTGCTCATGTAAAGCGCCCTGATATCTTCAGGTCGAGTTTGCATTATATGAAACTGCAAAAAACCACAAAAGTAACCGGGAATCACTCCTGGCTGTCAGCCTCCACGTACACATGCCTCATAAAGGTTGCAAGGCCTGAACCTTCCTGTCTACTAAGCATCCATGGTCCACAATGCCAGCGTTATTAGTCTCCACATCACCCTGATAATGAGCCCATGCCCCACTGACCAGTAACTCTTCATGGAATCAAAGAGACATTTAATGTGCATAGAGGATGCTCTCCTCCCCTTCCTCCAGTGTGTGTGTGTGTGTGTGTGTGTGTGTGCTTCCTCCCCATCCCTCAGGAATGTTAGCAATTCACATCTCCTGCCTGGGGGTAGTAGTTTGTAGTCCTCTCCTCCACCAGCCTTTCCATGCACTATGTTTCCAAAATGGAACCCATAGGCCTCCATGCCATGTACCAACTACGGGTACACACATGCATTCCAGCATGCATATGCAAGTATCACGCGCTGTCCGGCACTATGCACAATCAATGCAGGCCAAGAGTGAGTTAAGTACACAGCCGGACGGACAGAGTAAAGACCTCCATGCTATAAATCAGTCCATCGTGTTTTAAAATTCCAGTGACACTGCATTTTGCTGTATTCACACGACAGTCTCCATGGTAATACGTACAGTGGAAATGCAGTTGTGAAAGTTAATTTGAGCCACATCACAGTTTCTTATTTTGAAAGCAGCTATCTAAAACATGTTTGGGGTTATACCAGTTCATTAGCAGTGCGTAGATTAGAAACAGTCATCTGGTTTATTATAGGAGCTTTGAACAGCTACCTTCCCAGAGTCTCAGAAGAAATTCCTGTCTCCACAGTGCATCAAACCTGACCTTTATTTTAGTGAGTTTTCTGGCACTATTTGTGTGCGCCCAATTTCTTAATATCTGCTGGCACACTTGATGGTCACTGTACTGACCTGCAGCCCTGTCACCCAAGGGAGGGAGTTGATGCCGTGTGGTTTCCTTGTGTTTTATTTGCTGTACTTTTGCAATAATATTTGCCTATCCACAATAAATCCAGTTTGTTTGTTCCAAACATGTTTTCCCATCTCACCCAAGCTACCCTTAGAAAGATGGCATGGTGTAGACTCCTGTTTGCCTCTGGGCACCCCGAAACCTGCAACCCTACTTTCCATTTACCTTTCTGTGCATTGGAAATGAGTGCCCATTGCACACAAACATAATGAGGCAAGAGGTGAGTTTTAAGTATCTGTGCAAAATGATAATGAAAGGCTTACGTTCTTTATACTGACAACTATGTGTATTCTGTGCCGTGTGCAGAAAGGTGCACTTCAGATAGAAAATGGGATGACAGTGACAGTGAACCAACGCACTAAGAAGATCCCTCGTTGTCACAGCAGCTCTAGCATGAAGGTCACCATGGACTTGGGCTGTTTCTGTATGAATCAAGAGATCCTTGGAAGACAAGAGATCCCTGGAAGACAAGAGATCAATGGAAGACACGAGATCCCTGAAGGCAAGAGATCCCTGGAAGGCAAGATATCCATGGAAGACATGAGATCCCTGGAAGACAAGAGATCCCTGGAAGGCAAGAGATCCATGGAAGACAAGAGATCCCTGGAAGGCAAGAGATCCATGGAAGACACAAGATCCTGGAAGGCAAGAGATCCCTGGAAGGCAAGAGATCTGTGGAAGACAAGAGATCCTGGAAGGCAAGAGATCCCTGGAAGGCAAGAGATCCATGGAAGACAAGAGATCCCTGAAGGCAAGAGATCCATGAAAGACAGATCCCTGGAAGGCAAGAGATCCATGGAAGACACAAGATCCTGGAAGGCAAGAGATCCCTGGAAGGCAAGAGATCTGTGGAAGACAAGAGATCCTGGAAGGCAAGAGATCCCTGGAAGGCAAGAGATCCGTGGAAGACAAGAGAGATCCCTGAAGGCAAGAGATCCATGAAAGACAGATCCCTGGAAGGCAAGAGATCCATGGAAGACATGAGATCCATGGAAGACACGAGATCCCTGAAGGCAACTAGATCCATGGAAGACAAGAGATCCCTGAAGGCAAGAGATCCATAGAAGACAAGAGATCCATGGAAGACAAGAGATCCCTGAAGGCAAGAGATCCATGGAAGACAAGAGATCCCTGGAAGGCAAGAGATCCATGGAAGACAAGAGATCCATGGAAGACACGAGATCCCTGGAAGACAAGAGATCCCCGGAAGACAAGAGACCCCTGGAAGGCAAGAGATCCATAGCAGACAAGAGATACCTGGAAGACAAGAGATCCCTAAAGACAAGAAATCCCTGGAAGTCAAGAGATCCCTGGAAGACAAGAGATCTCTGAAAGGCAAACAATCCATGGAAGGTGGGACTAGAGTGAGCCACATTTACATTTCCCATCAATTCTAAAAGAGAAAAAGACAGTGTGGTCCCATGTGTCACCAATAACTGTTGAACTCAGAGTTGCCATTTAGTTTCTACAAACCCAGGGTCCCACTGGGAGAAGGTCACAGATGCTGAAAATCAATGCAACAGGGAAGCACCAGACGATCCTCATCACTTCTGGCGCCCACCAAAGACAGCTCAGCTGTGTTATATCTACCTGGGTCCCCAGGGAGACACCATCAGCCACACCAAACAACCACCAACTGGGTCACTAAAGGTCTGTCCATAGAGATATCATCGGTGAGTGAACTCCACTGGTGTATTACCAACAAACCACTGACCACATCCAGGCAAAAGAGCAAGGACATCATCAACAACCCCACCTGCTACCCAGCCTAGCCACATTAGCCCCACAGGGACCTCATCCAGGACATCAACAATGGGGTCAACCTGACAAGCCAGTACCAATCACGTAAACCACACCTGACATCACCAAGAACACTTTCAGCCAAGTTAACCAGGGCCCCACCTAAAACACAACTGAACATGTCAACCCCACCGGACCCAGGTAAAACATTAAACCCATGAGGGCCTATGAAAGACTGAAGGAGGCACACACATCACACACTGTTGTAGTAAACTCACTGTGGCAAAGGTATGTGACACATCGCTGACCAACCATATCACAGATCAAGTACAGTAGAAATCACTGGGACAAATGCGCCATGCAGTACCTGGATCTCTCTCCGGTGGGTCAGTCCTGGGTACTCATCTATCCCTGATGGGAAGCTCTCCTTTCCACGTCCGTGTCTTGGAAGGAGGGAGGGCTTCTGATGGGACTGTGAGCAGAGGGAAGAGGCCACTCCAACAGTGCAGCCGTGTCGATGGATGAGAAGGACATTTGTTTGATGACTGAAGTGAGTGAGGAATCGATAAAACCCCAAAAGTGAACCAAAACTAAGCACACCAAACCCACTGGGGAACAGCTCGTCCCATAGCTACGTCAGTCGCAGGAGTAAGGAAGTGAGTACGGCTCACATCTCCTTTCTCCTCAGTTAACCAGCTGGAGCTTCAACCACATCCCCTTTGGGCTGGTGTATGAGATGGTCGGGCTGCTTTTCACTCCCAATATACCAGCCACTTGTTTACAACGAGAACTGGAAATAAATAATCGTCTTACACACAAACATCTTCTGACATAGAAGGATGACAATGTGGGGCACGCGTCAGGTATATCTAAGTTAAACACCTCCTCCGATGCTCCTCTTGGTTCTTCCTATGGAGGAAACAGAAGCCTGGCCTCATGTTATAGGTACCAGTTTTCCCTCAGTGATGTAGGTGTTCAGTTTTTAAAGAAGATTCTATGTATTTGTTTGAGTAGTAAGACCATGGAATGCAGCTGCGTCGCTACCACCGGTGCAGCAGGTGCTGCAGGTGCAGTGGCCCGGGGACCCAGAGGCCTGAGGGCCCATTGAATCCTGACAATGGGATGTTTTACTACCCCAATAGCAGTCAAAGGAGCCATTTTCATTGCTAGCACCAGGGACCACGGCACTCTAGGTACGCTACTGATAGAACGTATCTGTAAATGGAATGTGTATTTTTGTCTCTCTGAAAATTTAAATGAAAAAGTAAAATTGTAGTGCTCCCACCTATGTATAGTTCGAGATATTTTGTGTGTTCCTTGGGGTATTGTTAGATAGTATTGTGTGTATTTCTTTTCCGTGTTTATACATCGCCAATATACTTAAATACCATGGACCACCAGTCCATCCTTATACTCACGCCTTTTTAGGGGCGGAGCGTGTCCAGGCAAGCCCCCGGTTGCTCAGGCTTACAACCGCCCGAAGGACTGGCGGGGCGCTGTTGTTTTCCTCCAGGGTCCTGCCGTAAAGACTCCTGAGGTTGTTTGGCACATGCACCCCTATTGTGCTCCTGAAGAGGGTACCCCTATGTACCATTCAGCCTCCGGATCGCCCTGTAACTCCGCCACAGCTCCGGATGTGGCAGCCCTCACATAGATAGATTCCAGTTGCCTCTCCCCTAGTGTGGTGATAGTTGGCGCCACGGTGGGGGGAACCACGCCCTGGGGCTGCTTCTCACTGGTTTCCCCCCTCCACAGATTCACAATTGCCTCAACCTCCTCTCCGTTGCAGCTTGTGTCGTTGTGTAAAGGTGGGGGCACCGGGCTGGCGAGGCGAGCCTGAAAGTCAGACATTAAAGTCAACATGGTGTCCATGAGCTTACCCATTTTTTCCAAGGGCTCAGTGATAACTGGCGCTGTGCTAGTGCTTGGCGTAGCCGCAGTCTCTGCCTCACGATGAATCTCCTGTGTTCTAGTTCTCTGAGCGGGCGCCTCGGCGGGGAAATCCTTGTTCGACGGCCTGCGGGCCCTTTTTGGTCTCGAGGGCCCAACATCCGTCTCCACCGGTTGCTCCGCGCCTGGGCTGGCGACCACTATCCCTGAGTCCACGGGTTCTTGTCCATTCAAGATTCCCTTCGCCCAATGCAAGGCGTTTGCCTTGGCCATCTTCATGAATGCTGCCCAGTCTGAATCTTGCGAAGAACCAGGCTGAGAATCCCCGACTGTTGTCGTCTCGGAGAATAGGGGGGGGGGGAGCCCTGGCTATCCATGCCCTTGCCTTCGAGCACTGGCCTCTGACTTGGTTGATCCTGGGGGAGAGAAATATGTGAGAGCAAGACCTCACACCTGGCTGGCCCTTGCTAAGAGTCCAGACCATGGAGTGAATCGGTGTCCCTTTCACGCGGTCCTGGAGCCTATGTATAGTTCGAGATATTTTGTGTGTTCCTTGGGGTATTGTTAGATAGTATTGTGTGTATTTCTTTTCCGTGTTTATACATCGCCAATAAATCACTTTTGGAAACTCTGAATCGCTTAGAGACTCTGTAGAGAAAAAGTAAGGTAAAGGGGTAGGTACCGATGTGGACAGCAGGAGAGGAAGAAAGAGAAATGACTGGAACTAGTGCAGGGGACTGAAGGGAAGGGATTGGATTAGTGCCAATATAGGCAACTCACCCCCCAACATAGAGACATAGCATGCAGAGCAACAAATAACCACATGAGACTTGTTTGTGGGAAAACATTGCTGCAGGTTTATTTCATACAAATATTGTTGTGTAGTTCCTATAGTACCCCTGCAGGACCTGCGCGTTTGGATAACATAAACCGTGGGCTTGGTGTTAGACTGACTCTGTTTACCCCCACCGCATATGTTAGCCTGGTTTGCATTAGCTAGCTCACAGTGCCACTAGAATCTCCTCTTATCGGGGAGAGATTAGTCTCTGGCAACCTTAGATCATGACAACTCAAATTCCTCAGAATGGAAACAATGTACTACCTTTTGCTCAGTCACTCGTGCTTACTTATTCAGTTTGTCTCAGAGAGTTACACAGAATAAACAGTCTGGGGGTTTCAATAAGTATTTATTGAACAGTTGTTATTCTAGTGTAAAATATATGTGCTGCAGCAATCAGCAGACAATAGCAGAGATATATTATCAGCAGTACGATCAAAGTGAAAGGATAGAACAGTTCTACCATAGTGCAATAATCATGAATACATACATGAATATAAAAAGCATTATGCAAGTGCGCGTACTCCTACGATGCCTAACTAGATGTACCTGAGTGTACCTATCATATGTGTAGGTCTAAAGCCTAAGAGCCAAGAATCCCTCTAGGATTTAGTCGAACCCCCCTACCTGAATAGAGAGAGTGTGGGACACCGTCCTGGTCTCGAGTTGGACACCCCGCAAGGGCTGTGTTAGACCGCTGTCAACTGGAGCGACTGCATGCAGGAGCCTCAGCGTCTCTGGTCAGTGTGTCAGCATGGAAGTCTCGGTTCCCTCTGTCTTACCGTGGCAAGATGTGGTGTATTTATACCCTAAAGTGTCTTGTCCCTCAGTATGGTTTGTATTGGTCTTTGTTGGACATGAGGAAGACGTCATGGGTGAACTTTGTACATACATATTATGCGGGAGATGTAGCTGGTGAATACTCATGCATAATTTATGAGTACATTGTAGGCCTGTGTTCTGGAACGACCTTGCAGTGTTCTAACCACAGACTAGATAACGTTCATCCCTCAGAGCTTGTTGTGTACTGTAAGGAGCTAATGTAGGTGAAAGATCATGCCTATATTAGGAGCCATGACTATAATAGGGCATATACGAATATGACCATAATAGGGCATATACGAGTATAACCATAATAGGGCATATACGAGTATTTCTACATTATGGCATATATGAACGGGTCGACATTAGGGCCTATATACGAAACATAACACCCACTCCACTTCCGAATTGGATGACAATGACCATACTTAAAATCTGGACAATTTAAAAATATTCATTTAAAAAAATCATTAAAACATGGATTCTAAAAAGACTTTAAAAAAGATGGAATTTTTTTATTATTTCTTAGTTACCACTTGAAAAAGTCACAGTATGTCCCATCTATAAAGTTGCATCACTATAAGCTGAAGAAGGCCATGCTTTTCCAAGCGAAAGTGTAAATTTAGGATATGTTCGAAATTTTGTTCATTTATTTATGAAACGAAGTGGAGAAGCCGAATTCTTTCCCAGGACGCGATGAGCCAATTCAAGATTAAGGGGCCGATTCCGATCTCGGTCGGAGACGCACCTAACGCCATTCGGTCGGGAAAAAAGCCATGCGAATGCCTGTTTCCCGACCGATCCGCACATTAATCCGAACGAACAAGTACGATGCGCACAACAGCACAGATTCCGACCCAGTCGTACTCACCCAATACAGGTCCTGTTCCCCGACCGAGCCGGATCCGTAAACGCAGAATCGAGTCGCCCGGAAGCCAAAAAGCAGCCCCGTCCGGCCGGACAAGTACGATGCGCTTCCCGTACGCGCCGAACCCGTCGCTACGCACGGCACGTCAAAGCATCCGGGACAGGCGCACATAAGCTCCGATTCGCGCCACAACACGATCCACGGCTACGAGACGAACACGCAAGCGACGAGGACGAGGCGAAGCAACGACAAAGACGAACGAGACGAACCAACCATGAATCCCATCGTTCCGATCCTACCAATATTCTACATCTACTACCGGAACAGGCACGGACGCGTACGGCGCAGAAGGTAAGTCAGACACCAACCACAAAAACAAACTACACGTACCCGACATATCACACACACACAGAGGGATGCAGAAATTACTTACACCAGAAACAGCAGCACCATAGGGGCGGGATGCCCATCACCAATGCCACATATACACATAGGGGCCCGGATGCCTGTCACTACTACCACCTCTACCCAGGGGTGCCAGATGCCTACCACTACTACCACCTCTACCCATGGGGGCTGGATGCCTGTCACTACTACCACCTCTACCCAGGGGTGCCAGATGCCTACCACTACTACCACCTCTACCCAGGGGGTGCCAGATGCCTACCACTACTACCACCTCTACCCAGGGGTGCCAGATGCCTACCACTACTACCACCTCTACCCAGGGGGTGCCAGATGCCTACCACTACTACCACCTCTACCCAGGGGTGCCAGATGCCTACCACTACTACCACCTCTACCCATGGGGGGCTGGATGCCTGTCACTACTACCACCTCTACCCAGGGGGTGCCAGATGCCTACCACTACTACCACCTCCACCCATGGGGGGCTGGATGCCTGTCACTACTACCACCTCTACCCATGGGGGGCTGGATGCCTGTCACTACTACCACCTCTACCCAGGGGGTGCCAGATGCCTACCACTACTACCACCTCTACCCATGGGGGGCTGGATGCCTGTCACTACTACCACCTCTACCCAGGGGTGCCAGATGCCTACCACTACTACCACCTCTACCCAGGGGTGCCAGATGCCTACCACTACTACCACCCTTACCCAGGGGGTGCCAGATGCCTACCACTACTACCACCTCTACCCAGGGGGTGCCAGATGCCTACCACTACTACCACCTCTACCCAGGGGGTGCCAGATGCCTACCACTACTACCACCTCCACCCAGGGGGTGCCAGATGCCTACCACTACTACCACCTCTACCCAGGGGGTGCCAGATGCCTACCACTACTACCACCTCCACCCATGGGGGCTGGATGCCTACCACCACCACCCCCCACTCACAGGATGGCTAATACATGACACCACAAGCACACACCAACATAAAGAATGCAACATAAAGACATCCCCCCAACACCATGACAAGCGTGTGTAGACTGTGTCAAATGCCTACAACACTGAACATGACTTTGAACCTACAATGTGACCCCCTATCACATGTGCCACACATAAATGTGTGTGGCCCCCACAATGCAAGCAGGCCATGACCATTGTGGCAATGGGGTCCAAACCCCCATCATCACAGTGACCAAAATGTAAGTGTGGGGTCCATAGCTGAAGCACATATTGAACATTGTGGAAATGGGGTCCAAACCCCCATCATCACAGTGACCAAAATGTAAGTGTGGGGTCCATAGCTGAAGCACATTTTGAACATTGTGGCAATGGGGTCCAAACCCCCATCATCACAGTGCCCAAAATGTAAGTGTGGGGTCCATAGCTGAAGCACATTTTGAACATTGTGGCAATGGGGTCCAAACCCCCATCATCACAGTGACCAAAATGTAAGTGTGGGGTCCATAGCTGAAGCACATTTTGAACATTGTGGCAATGGGGTCCAAACCCCCATCATCACAGTGACCAACATGTAAGTGTTGACAAAGAAAAAGCTGCAACTGCCAAACTGCATGGATGATTCCTGGTCACAGAACAACAAACACATCAGTGGCAAAGTAGTGCTTGTGTCCCATAGCAACATAGATTGGGGGAGGCAAACAGTGCAGTGCAAATAAGACATACCTTTGGCCATGTGCAGACAAACATCACCCATGGGGGCTGACACTGTCAACATTCATCAATGACACAATGACAGAAGTGACCATCTGAATGCAGACCCACATATTTGCACCAATGGGCACACAAATTCAGATACCCTGTGGAGACTGTAGATGTGAGGTGAACAGATACCATACCATGGCAGCAATGGGACACACAAACAATGATCATAGTGCTGACTGATGACCTAGGAGTCCCAGGGACAGCAGGGCAAACACACCAAACAACATACAGCCAATGGCACACTAAAGATATGCCAATGCAGTGGTGCAGATGCACAAACACAAACAGGCAGACCCACACTGCACATCAAACACAACAGGTGAGGGGGGGGGTACCAGTGTCCCCAGGCAACCACACAACACATGAGGAGGCCTGAATACCAATTACACAGACGTGCATTCAGTGCCACACAAAGGTAACTCATGGATCCAAATCCCCTATGTGGGCAATCAGGCATTGTCAGATGAGAGGGAGCACAAATCACACATGTCACACAAGCATGTAGGAACAGCAACTGACACAGCAAGACACAGAGACACCACAGCACTACCCCCAGGGCCCCCACAATGTGGTGACCCTGGGCTGCATTACAATCCCACTGTGATGACAAAGCTAGATGTCGTTCACACTGTGAACCACAGTCATGTGTCCTGAGCAACAAACTACCATCACACCTACACAAGCACAAATCAATCAGCACGGCCAGTAAGCCAAGGCCAACATGGAGGCAGGGGTCTAGCCGGGCAACAACTCTCATCTGCACACACTCAACACCACACACCTCGACCTCCAACAATGTGCAGCAGTGAAGCTCACATGCACTGGTGACATTGCACATGCACCCATGACAATCCCAGGGGGGGTGGTGGAAACCAAGGGGCAGAAACACATCACACATGGCCACTCAACCAGACTCCTGAATGTCTGACACACTGCACACTACGCTGTACATGGACATGACGGCAATACCACACCAACCAATGGGATCCCAGCCACAGTCACACACCAATGAAGAAGCCAAGGTCACCCACAAAGAACACACATAGACAACTACCAACATTGCAGCCCTGACCCTGAGGAGTGCCAGCAGTCACACACATAACGTGTCACAACCAATGAAAGCTAACACAAACCGGAAATCACATGACAGGTGTAAACAACAAGTGCCAAGGGGAATCCTGACTGTGACCCATCTGCGTCTGCCCACAAACTCAGCCCTGACAGCAAACACACCTATGGGTGACACCCTGATGACCAGTAATGTGCCATGCACCCACATCACAGAGAACCCAGGGAGAAGACTTTGGGGGAACATAGCTCAACTCAGCAGGCATCACAAACAGGAACATCACTAGGGATCCTAGCATTCACAGCAACATGGAAGTGAACACACAGACATGCTCATACAACACACACCTTGGGCGCAGGCGATGTCACAGGAGTACACACTGCCATGAGGGGACTCCACTCCTGTGTGAGGAAAGCTGTGCCATATGTCGCATCAGTAGGGCTCCATCATGTCAGCAGAACACTTGGTCACACAGTCAACAATTAGCACCAAATGAAGGCTCCCGTCACATCAGCCTGGTCATGGGAGTGTCAACGAAATCATCAGCACAGATCCAACACACATGTATAGCAAGTTGCACTGACAACACAGATGAGTCCTTCCCCATTGATGCCCAAACCTGCATGTCCAGTGGAGATGGCCACACGGTCAGGGAAGTAGACTAATTGAACAATGGCAAACACAACAGATGTGCAGGGGTGGAACCCACAGATGTGACATTGCTAATGTAAGTAGGGAATCCCATTGCCAAATATTGAAAACATGACACCCTCAGATGCTGCTAAGGATGACATGGATACACCACAGGATAGGACACTGTCCCCCTGGACCACATGGGTTCCTGCACAGTAACACTTCATTGTCATGAGACCAAATATCACCATCACTGCAGCAAGGGCATGGTTAGCATCATCAACATCATGTACATCAGAAGCTAAAGCACTAGAGAACAGAAAGTTGCTTTATTCAGCATATGTGGCATCAAAAGTAGAAGTCAGGTAGAAAATAAACAAAGGCCAATGGCCAGTCCATCATTAAAGTCAAAAGTGGGTGACAGTGGCAGATGCCACCCTACGCATGCCTGCACTGACAAAATCCAGGGACAATCCCCTAGGAGGGGCATACAGGGGGGCAGGCCAGGCACCGCAGGGACAGGATCAGGGCTCACCAGGAGGAGGCAGGGAAGGGGTGGTGGGTGCTGGAGAGCCACTGACAACTGCAGTGGAGGTGTCTGACATGGTGTGTGCCGGCACAACTGGGGGGCATGACTCAGATGTTGTGGGTGCCGGCACGACTGCAGTGGACCTTGCAGATGGAGTGGACAGCTTTGCCACTGCAGTGCCCAAGTCAGACAGGGTGGTAGTGGACTCCACTGCAGTGCCTACCTCCAGGGGAGGAGAATGGGGATCAGGTAAGGTGGGCAGGACAGAGGGGGAGGACACCCTCACCACATCAGTGGTACAGACAAGCGCAGCGGGGGTGTGGGGCCGGAAGAGCAAGTGGCAGGGGGAGAAGGCCTGATCCTTCTGGGGATGGTGTATCTGTGGGTGGGGGAACCTGGGGCAGGGTGTGGTGGGGGCACCTGTGGAGTGGGGGCCTGAGGGATGGCGGAAGGAGACTTGGTGCCTGAGCTGCAGGGCGGCGGCGGGGTCTTGCTCTTCTGGGACCGGGGGACTTGCGGGTGGGGGCCTCAGTCGGTCTGCGCCTGGGGGAGGGTGTCCGGGGGCCAGGGGCACTCCGCTCCGTGTGGGTGGGCTTCCTCTTCCCCCTGAATGCTGGATCAGCTGGATCGGAGGGGAAGAGGCCAAGGTCACAGAGGAAGAGCCGCTGTGTCTTTGAGGTTGCAGGTGAGGCAAGGGAGGGGTCTTTGGAGGGAGAGGCAACTGAGTACTGCGCAGTGCTTGTGGATGCGTGTGTGTGTGCCCCATCCCCTGTGAGTGTGGTTTCAGTCCCCTGACGGTGCGTGCATGTGCGTCTTGTTCGTGGCGTGTGTGTCTGTGTGCTGCACGTGTCTGTGCTGGTGTGTGCCTGTGCCAGTGTGTGTGTTCTTGGGACATGTAAGGTGCTGGGGAGTGTGGATGGGGCAGAGGCAGGAGGGGTGAGGGACTGTCGGAGGAGGGACACTGCTGCCGTCAGGGAGGAGTCCATGGACCTATTGCCCCTCTGTAGGTCAGACATGCCCGATGAGATGCCCTCCATGAACGACACCAGCTGAGTCAACAGACTGGTGTGTGCATGGAGGACACTCAGCATCGCTGTCTGTCCTACATGGAGCTGGCGGAGGAGGTACACAGACTCCTCACTCAGGGCAGCAGGGGACACAGGGGCAGGGGGTGTGGTGCCTGGCCCGAAGGAGACACGCTCCCGAACATGGGAGCCTCCACGGACCTCGGGAATGGGAGCCGACGGGAGGGCGGTGGTGGTGGTGGTGGTGGCGGGGACAGCAACACTAGCGGGGGTGTGGTGGCTGCTGACACCCGCCTCCATAAGGGAGTCATCGTCCGAGCTGCTGTGGTCCTCAGCTGAGGTGGATGGTGCTGAGGACTCCTCGGTGTGGCTCCCCTCACCCTCCGTGCCACTGGGTCCCTCCGACCACTCCTCGGCTGCTGACCCAGTCTGGCTCTGCGGCTCCTCCTGGTGCGTGGAGCTGTCCCCTCCTGTGGCCGTGGATGTTTCTGCAATCAATAGGGAAACAGACAGACATCAGTCACCTGCACCGAACGCACACACCACAGTAAGTACAGCACATTACAGAGCAAGCCCTGGCATCCTTAGTTGAACATTGCTAAAAGTGCCCAAACAGAACAGGAGAAGTCAATTGTCAGTCTGATGGTCACATCCCACCTGGCCTTGCACCCATCTGTCTGCTGTCTGTTGGATGGCAATACCCCAGTGTGGACACATGCACCACCTACACAGAATATGGACAGTGCAGAGAACCCGGTGAAGCATGTGGACATGCACACATCACAACTCTTGCCACTGAGTCAGTACAGGTGTCCGGATGAAAGGGATGCCCAGAGTCAAATAGGAAATGCATGTGATGCATACCAGCGACAGACACCATGATGCACCCATGTCCTGATAGCCATTGCCACAATGGTGTGCATGTAGCACATGTCACTCCCCTGCAGGATCACTAATAGGAAGTCACATGCCATGGCACAGGCATGCCTGCTAAGTCATACATCACTGTCTCCAGTCACATGGGCAGGGCAGCCAGACAACAACACTCTGCACTGTGTCACAATAGTAGGTCATGGGGAATGCAAGTCCTGGAGCTGAACAAGTGCACATGTACATCCCCCACACACCACATCATCTGAACCCTCATCTGTCCAGGTCATACCCATTGGACATATGGGAGACCTGTAACACTACCCTCTGCACCTGAGCACCTCACAATCTGCTGTGAATGGGAAACAGCTGCCTGAACTTCACATTCGCATACCCCAGTCTGCACGGTCAGGTGAAACACCTATGTGTCACACAAGTATCGTCCCCCATGGTCACATCTCCGGTGGCATGCGGAGCCCCAACCGAGAAACACCCCAGCAGACCTGACAACGAAGCCACAGCACACTGACACAGAGGCAGACACCTGAGGGGACAAATCACTGAGCACAACGTGTCAGCTGATACACGGGAGTGGGAGTACAGAGTGTATTGTATGGCCTGGAGTAGGCATGACTGTCCTGCCCCACATGAATGAGGGATGATCCCTGGACAGTAGACAGCTGGCTAAGTATGTGTGACACACGTTATATACACACTCCTGGGGCCCAAACATTGTTCCCACCCGCAGCATGGGTGTGTGCCAGATACCCCAGGCACATGTGGTGGATCAGCTCTGCAATTGGACCACATATCAAAGTAACACGCAGATTACATGTCAGAACACAGCCATTGTGTAAGCAATGGACCCACCCATGATGCCCACCACAGAGTTAGGGAAACAGATGCTGTCCCCCACCTTGAGTCAAGCAAACTGCAAGGACACAGTACCCAAGTGGCACAATTCCCTGACTGTAAGGGCCACACCAGGGTATCAGATGAGGAGTGGGCAGTGCACAATAGAGGGACATGGGTCCTGGACCACATGACTGATGTACTGTGGATGTTTAACCAGGCCAGAGGAGGGCACATAGCATGGCAGACATAGTTCACAATGCAGTCATGGACTCACCCCCTCCTTGCTGCTCTCTGGCCTTCAGCTGCCCATCCAGATCAGGGAAGACCACTGCCAGGATCCTGAGCATGTGGGGGTCAGGGTCCGGTGTCCGCCCTCCTGCGAGGAGGCGACAGCTTCAGCTGGACCCGTGCGATCCTCCGGGTCCAGCCCCGAAGGTCCTGCCACCTCTTCTGGCAGTTGCGGATCCGGCGCTTGTAGACCCCCACGGATCTCACTGCCCGGACGATGGTCAGCCATATCTGCTGCTTCTGGTGGGCATCAACCTGTGAGGATGACAAAGTGAGAATGCCATTACTACACATGCAACATATCCGTGCATTACACAGTTGTATATACATGTCTCAATCACAGGGGCACATGATGTACACAGGCAGTGCAACGATGGCCATGGACAGTATGCCAGCAGTTACTACATGGTATCATTGCCTGGGAAGTAAAACCTTGTTTAAATGCACTGTCACTGCACTATACCTGTCCAGTGCATGTAACTACACACTATGGGGGTGACAACTACTCAGTGAGCCTGCTAGCCAGTGGCGTGCAGACTGTTAGCCTTGCTAGTCAGACAACATGCACATTTAGAAAGGCAGTGGACAGAACACTCACCTGCTCCCCTGCTTTCCCATACAGCTTGCTGTACTGTGGAAGGAGGTTGTCCAGCAGGGCCTGGTTCTCCTCAGTGCTGAAGGCTGGGGCTCTCTCCACAGTACGTGCCATTGCAGGGTCCAGAGGGTGCAGATACAGCAGCAATGTAGTGGCAGATGTCGTCCTGGAGCATGTAGTGCAGGTAAGTGAGCTCTCAGGGGATTAGCCAGCATTATATGTGTGCTGCAGAGGCAGATACTGTCCCATGTGTCCAAAGTGATAGGTCCAAGTCGTTTGCATCTTCTGAATCTGGCCAATCCATGGAATTGCACCACTTACACACGCCCCCAGCATCCTTCAAATGTTCAACTTCATGACACCCATGAAATTGCAACATTGTTGTGGGTGACCAACTGAATTTACAGCATCAGACTCGTTCAAATTTTGAAAACACGTCCGTTGCCAGTCCAGGCCATAGCCAATGGGTGCGCACCGATCGGACCATTGCTGTTCAACGCGTACCTAGGATACAACGCGTACCCGCACACATTGAATGCAATGGGCCGGCCGGGCACACCGATCGGACCATTGCTGTTCATCGCGTACCTAGGATACAACGCGTACCCGCACACGTTGAATGCAATGGGCCGGCCGGGCACACCGATCGGACCATTGCTGTTCATCGCGTACCTAGGATACAACGCGTACCGGCACACATTGAATGCAATGGCCCGGCCGGGCACACCGATCGGTCCATTGCTGTCCAACGCGTATTGCGAATACAACGCGTACCAGCGCACATTGAATGCAATGGCCAATGTGTGCGCACTGATCGGTCCATTGCTGTCCAACGCGTATTGCGAATACAACGCGTACCAGCGCACATTGAATGCAATGGCCAATGTGTGCGCACTGATCGGTCCATTGCTGTCCACCGCGTATTGCGAATACAACGCGTACCAGCGCACATTGAATGCAATGGCCAATGTGTGCGCACTGATCGGTCCATTGCTGTCCAACGCGTATTGCGAATACAACGCGTACCAGCGCACATTGAATGCAATGGCCAATGTGTGCGCACTGATCGGTCCATTGCTGTCCAACGCGTATTGCGAATACAACGCGTACCAGCGCACATTGAATGCAATGGCCAATGTGTGCGCACTGATCGGTCCATTGCTGTCCAACGCGTATTGCGAATACAACGCGTACCAGCGCACATTGAATGCAATGGCCAATGTGTGCGCACTGATCGGTCCATTGCTGTCCAACGCGTATTGCGAATACAACGCGTACCAGTGCACATTGAATGCAATGGCCAATGTGTGCGCACTGATCGGTCCATTGCTGTCCAACGCGTATTGCGAATACAACGCGTACCAGCGCACATTGAATGCAATGGCCAATGTGTGCGCACTGATCGGTCCATTGCTGTCCAACGCGTATTGCAAATACAAAGCGTACCAGCGCACATTGAATGCAATGGCCAATGTGTGCGCACTGATCGGTCCATTGCTGTCCAACGCGTATTGCGAATGCAACGCGTACCAGCGCACATTGAATGCAATGGCCAATGTGTGCGCACTGATCGGTCCATTGCTGTCCAACGCGTCCCTGTACAAGTCACTGGCATATGTCACCATGCCTGTCACAGGTGAACATATGCCAGCCACATATACTACCCAGGGAGTGAGGGGCACACCTACAACACCACAGCCTGTCCAAACTGTATCCTACGGCATGTAAGGCTGCATTACCTATTCCGTGTATGGGGGTGAACATGTTGTTCTGTGGGTGTCACTTGGGGGCAGCCACCCCCAGGCTGTGCACGTGTTCATGGGGACAGAATCCTTGGTGTTTCGTGTACATGACCACTGTGATGTGCAACTCTTCATATCTGAGCATGTGGCATGGTCACATTTCATGGTGGTGTATGTGTATGTCATGTCACATACCCCCAGAGTCCCATGTGGGACGGTATGTTTAACCCAGGGTGACCCATTGGCACAATGGTGATGGTCCTCCACAGTCTGTGTGCATGTTGTGTTTACAATGTCTCTGATTTCATGTGCACAATGGGAGGCAGTCTCCACATCCACGTTGTTTGTGCATGGACTTTGATGTTGTGCGTGTGTGTGTCACAGACGTCCATGTCTGTCCTGCCGAGGCAACAGGGACCACTACCTGTGGGGGTCATGGTTGTTTTGCTGTGGTGTATACATGATACACCATGTCATGCCAGTGTCCATGTGGCAATACAGGGTCCCTTGGAATGTACCTGTCGTTGAGCTGTGATGCCTGGGGCACATCTGTCCTCACATGTCACTGTGGGGTGTGTTTGTAACGTGGCAGCAGGAGATGGGAACTGTGACACGGCCTCATGATATCCAATGGCACGACCTGGGACTTATTGATGCCACTTGTTGAACTGTGATGTTAGATGTTGGCCATGTATGTGCCATACATATCCTTACGAAACTGCACACATCATGTACTTGTGCCTCATAATGATGTATCATGTGATGTTGAGTGTGTTCAATGCCACATATGTGGGGTGACTGACAATCTTGCTTTCTTCACCTATGCACTGCAGGGCACCAGCTGTCCTTAGACCATTCCCTGACCTGGCAACGATGGTGGAACGTGACAGCATCCGACGGTACCGCTTCACCAGGCAGCTGATTGAGGATTTGGCAGTGCGCTTGGCACCACATTTGCAACCTGGCCGGCCGTACCCTACATCGCTGACCCCCAAGGTGAAGGTGATGGCAGCCCTACACTTCTTTGCCACCGGTACCTTTCAACACACTCTGGCGACTGCTGGTGGGATGTCACAGACCATGTTCAGCCGTGTGCTCCGGGATGTTTTGGAGGCTATGTTGATATACCTGAACCAGTACATCTATTTCCCTAGACTCCAACGACTCACTGGCGTGAAGAGTGACTTATATGCCCTGGGGAGGATGCCGCATGTCATTGGCTCCATTGATGGGACACATGTGGCTTTGGTACCACCACAGGCCCAAGAGCAGGCATACAGGAACCGCAAACACTACCACTCGGTCAATGCACTGGTGGTCTGTCTTGCAGATATGAGCATCTCACACGTGTGTGCCCGTTTCCCTGGTTCTGCACACAATGCCTACGTGATGAGGAGTAGTCGCATCCCGAGGATGATGTCACAGATGCCGAACCAGCGTGCCTGGCTTGTTGGTGTGTACTGACTTTGTACCATTGTGTGTGTTCTGCTATGTAGTGTTCCACCCTCTTTTCCAACTCTGCTAATGTGCAATTGTCTGTATGTAGGTGACTCCGGATACCCCAACATGCCGTGGTTGCTGACGCCCCTCAGGAACCCTGTGACACCAGCCCAGATGCACTACAATGAGGCACATGGTCGGACCAGGAGAGTGATTGAGCGGACATTTGGTCTCCTGAAGAGCCGCTTCCGCTGCCTCGACAAGACAGGAGGGTCCCTCCCATATGCCCCAGCAAAGGTGTGCAAGATTGTCATTGTCTGCTGCATGCTACACAACCTGGCAGTGCGGAAGGAGTTGCCTCTCATCCTGGATGACGATGACCAACGTCCGCCACCTGTGGAGGATCCTGGCCTGGACCACGATGCCAGTGATGATGATGATGATGGTGGTGATGTCCGCACACAGCTCATCACCAACTTCTTCAGCTGAATGTGAGTATCCAGAGATGTCATGTCAATGATGTGAGTTTGCATGATATGTGTTGGTGGTGCTCTGGTGCTGTTTGAGTGTGTCCATGGGCTACATGACTGTATGCGTGTAGCGATGTGTCCTTACAGGTAGTCTGTACTCCCCAACAGTGTTGACATGCTAACTTGGTTCTGGGTGGGTATCTTGTGACATGTATTGTGCATGAGTATTACAGTTCTGTCCTGTTCTTCAGTGCTTTTGACTGTGTGTCATTTCTGTCCTTCACAGGGTACTTTCAGAGTCGTTTGGTCAACTGTGATCCCCAACACCGTGATTCGACTTCCCGGGTGGTAGCTGTCGTGTCCCTACAGGTGATGTGCACCACACCCATGGACTTCCTTCCTTCTACACTTGTTGACTGTGTGCCCGCTGCCAGGTGGGATTACCTTGCATCTGTGGTGGTTACAACATGTTGCAAATGTGTAATAAACCTGTGCTTCACTTTGTGATGTGCGTTGTCTGTGATCACACATCTGACTGACATTTGCTTACTGCACCAGTGGGCTAGTTAACACAGACTGTGAATAGGTGTTGGGTCTGTGCAATGCAGCGTATTTCCTGGCAACATCAGTGTAGGCGATGAGTCAGATGGCCATGGTGTGTATGTGTTGTGTAGCCCTGGTGGTGTGCCTCCCTCATATGTGTGAAGTCGCCATGACTCACATGCCGGTGTTGTACTTGCTGTAGCAGTTAGCATGCACAGTGTCATTTCCCAGATCATCATCGCCACTTCTGAGACAACATAGGAATCACAACAGAGGCAAGTATGGTGTATTAGTGAGTTTATTGACATACATGTGTGAGTATAGTGCACAGGATGGTGGGTGCTGTACATTGTGATTGTAATCCAAAGTTCCTAGATGATTTGGAAGTCCTGGTAGCAGAAATGTCCAGAGTAAAGTCCACAGTAATCTGAGACATTGGTCCAACTTGAGCTCCCCATGTCATGTGGAAGAGTTGTGTTGCAGTCAACAGGGTGAACAGTTTGCGCACAAAGGTGATTATCCAGAACAGGTTTTGGCTTCCTGGGGGTTGCACATGGCCATCGGCCTCTCACTTGCCCCTCCTCGGACGGCCCCTCTTCTTTGGGGGGGACCCTCAAGTGCAGGCTGCTGCGGTGCAGGGGACTCTTCGCCAGAGTCATCCGCCCTCCCTGTGGCAGTTGCAGTTGTTTCAGCACCAGATGTTGTGGGCACACAGGGAGGTGTTGACTGGTTGCTGCTCATCTGGCGGAGGCATTGTAATATGTCCCTATGCACCGCCGTCATCTCTTGCAGTGTGTCCCACTTGGACTCCACGCGGGACATGTGTGAGTCCAAGCGGGCATGATGGGCAGCCTGCTGCTGTTTAAGTCCCTGAGGAGCCCCACTACCTGGCTGAACTCTCCGGTGCTGGACTGGTACGCATCGGCTATGCGTGCCAGTAGTGGGTCATCATGCAGTCCAGACCCCTCTGCGAGCAGCGACCTATGTCTCCCACCCCTCCCACCACCCCTGGCGACACGTGCAGTACCTGAGGTGGCACGCACAGGTGACCCTGGGCCACCTTGTGGGTTGTTGGTGGTGGTGGTGTCCATGGCCCCACGTTGGTCCAGGGTCCCTGTGCTGGTGGTGTTGGTGCTCCTTGGTCTGTCCATGTCGGCAGGGGTGGTATGTGTGTTGACAGTCGTTGGAGGGGTGGGTGCAGGGGGTGAAGCTGGTGGTCCTGCTGATGCTGCATGATGACTTGCTCCGGAGGTGCCAGGTGGGTCTTCTTCATCCGAGGAGGGCAGAGGCTGTTCCACACCAGTGAGCTCCGTATCCTCTTGAGCCTGGGACGAGGACTCCTCAGCGTCTGCTGCTGTGTCCCCATCATCACCTGTTTTTGGGAGACACACACAATGTATGTTATGTTTCTGCAGGCATCAATGGTTGACACACCCGACAGTTGTGACTGTGCCTCTGGATGCAGGCCTGTACATTGCATTGTCCTAAGTTGTCACAGTCAGGGGTTGATATTGGTGTAGCACATTGTCCTGCATTATTTGGGCATTTCTATGTGAATGTTGGGGTGTGTACATGGTCTGCATTGGTTGTATTTGGTTGACATCCGGCCCTCCTTCCCACCCAGCCAGATATTCCACCATGGAACGTGCTTCCATTGCAGGGAGTGCAAGTTGTCTTTCAGGATGTCAGTCAGTGGTGTCCTGCTGTTGGTTGGTGCACAGTTCCCAGCAGGGCCTTGTGCTCCCCACAGCAGTAGCCAGTGTCAGCCATCTTGTCAGTTGTTTTCCACTCCCTGTGATGTGCGCATGGTTCAGGGTGGTGTTGATGGGACAGTTGTGGGGGTAACCAATATCTGTGACTACGACTCCCATCATGCTATTGCGTCCACCCCACTTCCCAGCATGCCCATACTTACTTGCTTTTGGGTGGACTTCAGTGTGTGTGAGTGTGAGAGCAATGGCAAGATGGCTGACAGTGGTGTCCTGCTGTTGGTTGGTGGGCAGTTCCCAGCATGGCCTTGTGCTCCCACAACAGAGCACCAGTGTCAGACATCTTTGATGGGGCTTTCCACTCTCTGTGGGGTGTGCATGCTTGAGTGTGAGCTTGCTGGGCCATGTGGGTGGGGGATGTTGAGCTGTGACTACCACTCCCATCATGCTATTGCCTCCACCACACTTCCCAGCATGCCCATACTTACTTGCTTTTGGGTGGACTTCAGTGTGTGTGAGTGTGAGAGCAATGGCAAGATGGCTGACAGTGGTGTCCTGCTGTTGGTTGGTGGGCAGTTCCCAGCATGGCCTTGTGCTCCCCACAACAGAGCACCAGTGTCAGACATCTTTGATGGGGCTTTCCACTCTCTGTGGGGTGTGCATGCTTGAGTGTGAGCTTGCTGGGCCATGTGGGTGGGGGATGTTGAGCTGTGACTACCACTCCCATCATGCTATTGCGTCCACCCCACTTCCCAGCATGCCCATACTTACTTGCTTTTCAGTGGACTTCAGTGTGTGTGAGTGTGAGAGCAATGGCAAGATGGCTGACAGTAGTGTCCTGCTGTTGGTTGGTGGGCAGTTCCCAGCATGGCCTTGTGCTCCCCACAACAGAGCACCAGTGTCAGACATCTTTGATGGGGCTTTCCACTCTCTGTGGGGTGTGCATGCTTGAGTGTGAGCTTGCTGGGCCATGTGGGTGGGGGATGTTGAGCTGTGACTACCACTCCCATCATGCTATTGCCTCCACCCCACTTCCCAGCATGCCCATACTTACTTGCTTTTGGGTGGACTTCAGTGTGTGTGAGTGTGAGAGCAATGGCAAGATGGCTGACAGTGGTGTCCTGCTGTTGGTTGGTGGGCAGTTCCCAGCATGGCCTTGTGCTCCCCACAACAGAGCACCAGTGTCAGACATCTTTGATGGGGCTTTCCACTCTCTGTGGGGTGTGCATGCTTGAGTGTGAGCTTGCTGGGCCATGTGGGTGGGGGATGTTGAGTTGTGACTACCACTCCCATCATGCTATTGCCTCCACCCCACTTCCTAGCATGCCCATACTTACTTGCTTTTGGGTGGACTTCAGTGTGTGTGAGTGTGAGAGCAATGGCAAGATGGCTGACAGTGGTGTCCTGCTGTTGGTTGTTGCACAGTTCCCAGCAGGGCCTTGTGCTCCCCACAGCAGTAGCCAGTGTCAGCCATCTTGTGAGTCCTTTTCCACTCCCTGTGATGTGAGCATGGTTGAGAGTGGTGTTGATGGGCCAATTGTGAGGGTGAGCAATATCTGTGCCTACAACTCCCATCATGCTATTGCCTCCACCCCCCTTCCCAGCATGCCCATCCTTCCTTCCTTTTGACTCTGCTTCCCTGTGGGGTGGGCTGCCTGTGCTGAATGGATGGCTGGGAGTGTTGTCCTGGCAGTTGTTTGGCTAAAAGTCCCAAGAGTGTCCCTGTGCTTCACACAGCATAACCCAGGGTGGTGGTTCTTTGTGGGATCTTCAGTTAGGATGTGAGGCATTGCATTCTCCCAGGTGGGTTATGTGGAGTTTGTGTTGAGGGGGTGTGTGAGGGGAGGTGCTTGTGACTATGGTCAGTGCTGTGAGTCCTCCTTCCCACCCAGCCAGATATCCCACCATGGAACGTGCTTTCATTGCAGGGAGTGCAAGTTGTCTTTCAGGATGTCAGTCAGTGGTGTCCTGCTGTTGGTTGTTGCACAGTTCCCAGCAGGGCCTTGTGCTCCCCACAGCAGTACCCAGTGTCAGCCATCTTGTGAGTCCTTTTCCACTCCCTGTGATGTGCGCATGGTTCATGGTGGTGTTGATGGGACAGTTGTGGGGGTGACCAATATCTGTGCCTACAACTCCCATCATGCTATTGGCTACACTGACTTGCCCAGCATACACATATTTCCTTTCTTTCAGTGGGCTTCACTGTGTGGTGGTGTTGTAGTGGTGGCTACTTGTCTGGATGTGTTTGTCAGTTATATTTGTGCCACTGCCTAGCTGTAGTTGTAGTTGTGTTTGTACATGTGATGACACACTTAAATGTCACTTTGAGATGGCATGTGTTGTGTTTATCTGACTGACATACACATTTTGGGATGATTCTTTTCTGGTTGCTGTGTATTTGCTAAGAGTGCATGGTTTGACTCTCCCCTTGACAGTGATGTGTGTGTGTAGTCGCACAATATTGTGTACATTTGTTGTGTACTCACCAGGCTCTGGGATGTTTTCTAGTCCATAGACGCTCACTGGTGGTAGGATGGCCCGCACCTTCTCCTCCCAGGGCCTGAGGTATACTGGCTTGGCAGGAGGGCCACTGCCGGTGTGTTGGCTCAAGAGGTAGTCCTTCTTCAACAGCTCCTTGACCCTCCTGCGCACGTCATACCACCTGTTCTGGATGTCTGTCTTTGTGCGCAAACATGGTGATTGTGCGTTCACCCTGTCGACGATCCTCTCCCACATCTTTGTTTTCTGTGACATGGGTGTCTGTTGGACCAGTGTACCAAAGAGCTGTGGCTCTACCCTGAGGATCTCATCTACCAGGACTTCCAATTCACTATCTAGGAACTTATGATTCTTCTTTGGGGGCATGGTGATGGGTGGTGATGGTGAGTGATGTGTGTGTTGGTGTGCAGGTGAAGGTGTGTGAGTGTGTGTTTTGCTGGGTGTATGTGAGATTTCTATTTGTTGGGGTGCTGATGGTGTGTGGCTTGTGTGATGGATGAGCTGTGGGTGTGTGGTTGCTGTCTGTTGAGTGCTGGCAGGTAATTTGAATTTGCAAAGGATCATGGTAGGGATTTGTGTCCTTTATATGGGTGGAGTTGTGGGTGTGTCTTTGTTCCCTGCCCCCCCCTCCAAGTATTTATTGGCTTTGTAATTGCTTGTTTGGCCTTTTTTTGTGTATTTTCCCTTTGTACTTTTCGTGCATGTAGGAGACGTTCTTGTGACCGAGTCGGACCCTGCAGTTGTCTCATACGGGCTTCTCCGTTTCGTTCACGCTGTGTTTGTGCTGTTTTCTATGCTGCGTACGCGTCGGTCGCGGTGTTTTGGGTTGCTTCGCCTCGCCGATTTGTATGCGTGTCGGTCGTACGGCTTGTCCTCCGTGCGACTCGGTCGTGTTTTCCACGCCTTGCATCGTACTTGGCGGGTGGGAGTTCGCGGGTACGTCTCGTTCGGGATTGTTCCGGGTGCGAGTCGGTCGGTTCGAATCGCGTGTTTTTCCGGCCGGATTGCTGTTTTCCGCGCGGCTCGGTCGTTCGGCTTGTGTTCCGTACGAGTCGGTCGGGTTTTGCTCGCTTCTCATCGTACTTAGCGGGTCGGGCTGCACCGGTACGTGTCGGTCGGAATAAATTCCGGCTCCGAGTCGGTCGGTACGTTTTCCGTCCGGAATCGGCCCCTAAGTGTCCTGGCTGGGAGATACAGCATTATCGGTGTTAGCTACTGCAGACGACAAATCCAACACTTCACAGAGAACGTCAAATGCACATAGATGGAATTCGGCACTGCTAACAGTCGTTGCTGCGGCAGCTTGTGCAGCAGTTGTTACCTTGGTGCCTGTGGAGGAGCCACCTAACCCAGCAGGAGCAAATGGCACCTGTGGATTCTCAAGGAATGCATTCATCAGAATTGGAAGACGCTGGGTACAACGCAGAGCATGGGCCTTTAGGGGGTCCAGCATAGCATCTAGGTCCAGTGGCGTATCCGATGGAAACGTTAGACAGAGATCCAACGTGCATTCTTCTCCGCAGAACAGGCATTGAAGAACAGGTAAGATGCAGTCCACCCAGACTGGTCTAAATGATAGAAACCAAGAGGCGTTCAGTTCTCTTAGGCAAGATATGCCCAGAAGCTGCACCATGCGTTCACGATATTTCCATTCCATGAGCGTGCTCGCCATTTCCTTGGAAATGGGGCCGTCCATTGCGTAGCAGTAATATTACAATCAGGACTCCTGCAATTAGGAACAGGATAAGCGGAAGACCTCCAAAGATGCTTCCCAATACGGAGTGTATAAAATTTGGGATTACTCCGAGGACCGTCTGAAAGGTGCTTAATAGTCCTGACCCTATGGTCTGAAATAGGTGTACAATACCGCTCGTATCAGACATGTTAAAGATACGCCCCACCATTTCTGCGAAATGAAAGGGGCAGTTTGTACGTATAAGCGCTTGTATCTCAGTCGAGGTCCTTGCAACTTGAAGTTCAAAGATTTCTCGAGTGGAGGTTAAGGGCACGGGTTGCTGTAAAAGCATGGCTTTCAATCTGCTCAGAGTATCAAATTGTATAAAGGAAACATTCAACGAAGGCCTTAACGGCGCCTCCCTGACTGTATTCAGTGGTGGAAACAATACTTGCATTCAGCAAGTAACCCTGGAGTTAACAGTGACCAGATAGGCGACGCCCGGAAGCATCCCATAGCAACCTTGATCATTTAGCATTAAGTAACTCCCATTCGAGAGCAGCTGGAAAACCGGCGTGATCATGGCCGCTGGGGTCCCTGACATGTGACAAGATAAGTTCGCTACTGAACCACTACATGCTCCATGCAGAGAAATATCCTGACACATGAGAGAACCGTTTAAAGCGTTCTTGCAGTTTGTACCACTCAGATACACTTCTCGATCCCCATTCCGGCATCGATATCTATATGGTAACTCCCAAGTTTCCTTGATGTATCCCTTACCCATTTTTTCATATTTGCCTGCCTGCCTTTGCTCAAGGCAATATTGAAACTGAAACGTAGTGACCGGCAGAGTGATTTGGCCATGAATTAGCCATTCTGTTGATGGTGATTCGGCTACAGTGAATGGTAACCTTTCCAGTTTCTCAATACGCAGCATTGTATATTTGGCTCCCCTCTGTGCCATTTCTGTCTGTTTATCAGTCAGATTGTATTCTGAAAACAGAGACGTGGTGTTTATAAAACGCCAGGGCACGTAGCCTGCACGCAAAGATTGCAGCGTCCAGCTTAACATCATAATAGAACGTAGCTGAGATTGCCCGTGTTGTAACAAGGCCAGATCTTGTTCTAATATGTTGATTGCCGAAGACACAATGTTGCCTAAGGAGTAAATCCTGGAGGTCAAAGTTGTTAACCCATTATCTACTACAGCTAATACCTTCTCTAAGTTAATACGGTCTATTTCCCGTATTCTTTCTGCGGCCTCATGTTGTGATATTTTCCAGTTTTCATTATAATAGGCATAAAGACCTGCATATATGAAACGTTTCTGACATGTTTTCCTTGGGCCTAGTAAGAAATCCCTAAGGTCTACATCAGGTGTGAGTAAGGTCAAGTGATGTTAAACTTCTGTGAGTGTTGAGGTTTCTAGCCAATCAAGGCACAACTTCCCAACACTATAGGATATCACTACCCCTGGGTGTTGTCTCTGTACATAGTGTGGATCTGGCCTATGGATACTAAATCCCTCGGGTGTACCTAGGAATCTCTGTTGACATGTGTTCGTGTCAATGGGCCAAATCAGCCATCCTGTCCAATTGGGATCTGACCTGTTGTACTGGAGAATGTCATCTAATCTTACCCCATGTGTAGTTGAATTCTGCCCCCCACCCATCTGTGATGGTGTTGGAAACCCCGGTGTGTTCATTTCCTTGTTCTTGGCTAGTCCAAGACAGGATGTCTGTTGCACAGTTTCATTCAGAAATATTATCTGCTGTGGAATGAGGCATGCTCTAAAAAGCGCTTCTGTTCCCTGGACTTGCCAGTCCCTAGAACCTCAGATTGATTTTGAATCTATAGTGTCCTTCCATAGGTCGAAACCCTGTGTAGACAACTGAGCCATAAAGGAAGCAGAGTAAATCTGTTTGGTGTTATTCAACATAATTTTCTGTGCTGATGTTGTTGCCACTTTGTAATAAAATGACTTCGGGTCAGATGTGTTGAACCCTGAAAAGTATGTGAATTTCTGTGCAAAAGTTTGTGAACTACCTTTTGGAGGAGTTGGGCAGTGTTCCCACTGGTGGTATTCAAATACATTTCTAGGTGTTATAGATTTGTGCAAGAAATGATGACCATAATGTTGGTAACAGTACAATGTATCATAGTCTGAAGTACCTTCTAACATTTCATTGTTCGGAAATGCTGCAGTTTTTTCTAAATCAGACATTAATTTTTTTTCAGTTTCAAAGTCCCAATCATCAGAAAATATACTAGAGGTAATGATATCACTTAAAGAAATTTTAAATACATATTTAAGCGTTAAAAGTTAAGTCGGACCTAATACATCATAATCAATCTTGTCCCATACTATACCATCCGGTATAGGAACTGCTGTGATGTTCACTGAAGACAAGTCTCTTGGTTCACTATGTGAATACTGGTGTGGTTTTAAACTCAAATTGACTCTTTGGGCTGTAGAGCTTTGCTGGAGGTATCGTCAATTAATAAGCATACTAAAAGTTATTATTAAACCTACCCAGAAAAGAAAAAATAAAATCCCATTGATATACCATAGTTTAATCCAAGGTGACACCAGGTAAGTCTTTCTAAAAAGTTCAAAAGTCAGTGAGTTTCTGTTTGAGTGATTTTTTGTCTGGCGTCGTTCCGGCTCACTTGGGTCCAGTGAAAACGTATCAAAGTTCATGAAATAGCCAGAAGCAGTTCGATCAATTGTTGGAATTGCATCGGGATTTGTTGAATCGGATTTTGCTCTTGACGAGGCATGTTGACGTAGATGTCTGTAGTCGGTCTGATTGCAACTTGGTTGTTAAGTTGATTTTCTTCTTGTTGAAGTGGAACGAGTTCCATAGCATTGTTGCTTAGTCCTTCATTCCGTTCAGGCGGCTCTTCAAACGTGATGAGTCTTTCTGTTTGAACTTCTTGGATTGTAGCAAGAGGAGGGCGTCTGCTACTGTGGAGTCCACGAGGCCTATTGTTTAGAATCGGCCACATAGTGTGGTTTGATTAAGTCGATTGAGACAAATCTTTTCTCCTTTTTCCCGGCAAGAGGTGGCAGAAGTACAGTTCTTGTGCCTTGGATTGCTAGGACCGGTACAGGCTTTCTGTAGGATGGTCCGAATTCTTTCTTGTCAGCAATCTTCTCTCTGACCAGATCCCCGACTTTTGGGATCCAGACAGGTCTTGCTGTTACTGCCTTGACTTCCTCAGTGGCGGTCTGTTTCTGGAGCATGTTACTTTGTTGTGTTCTGGATTCATTTAGATCCTGTAAAACAGCCAAACGATCATGGATATCAAATGGTTTTTCATCCGCACCTGTGCCTTCACAATCAAGATCAGGTACCCACATTCTTGTAGTCCAACAAAAAAGACCTGGCACTAGGCACTTTAACTACTTTGTGTATATAAATCCGTAGGATTACTTATAGGGCGATATATTTATCTGTTCCCAAGCTCAGGAGTTCTTTTCATGAACTATGACCTAATCCCCCGTGCCTTACAAATTAATAATTTTTATAAAACAAAAAATCCCCCCGTGGGGAGAAAAGAAACCAGTCCATAGTCAATTCACTCAAACAGCGCCTATCAGACATATAGTTAATACATGTCGAAAAGACAGAAAAGTGCGCAAAAGTGTAAGGAAATGAGAAAGTATCTCACGTGTGCACCACGAGAGGAGCTACTGGCAGGTTCTCACCAGCTTGCCCACGTATTTATCATCATTGATACCTTTCTCATAAACTGAAATATGTGTCCAGTGCAGGAAAGGTGGGAAAGAATTGAAAAAGAACAAGTAAGACCCCAAGAGACATGAGACACAGGAAGCCTCAAATAAAAATGGGTGCAACTCACATACGTACTTCTAACTTTTTATTCCACAGCGTGAGTTGGCCCAATATTAAAAACACAGCATGTTGTTAACCACTTTGAGAATGGCCAACATGTTTCATTGCCTTTTCAAAGGTAACGGCAAATTCACCTGAGGTCAGCAATCACCTCCCTGGACCTTTATACATCAAGAACGAGTGACTGACAAAAATACAAAGAGAGAGAAAAAACGACTGGTAAAACACGAGAAACACCACCCATTTCTTACTGTTAGTTCAGTACAGGTAATCGTGCAGATATGGACTGCATTGCATTAGCAGCCACACATCCTGAGGTATCAGTAAATATTTACCTAGTGAGAACCATGGGCCCACATACCAGCTCTCACTCAGTTGCAGGGATGTGTATTGTTTACACTTTTTCTCCCTTTGAAAGCACCTCTGTTGCTCACACCTTTACCTGTGGAAACAGAACACAGCACCTTTACGCATAACACTTTCCTATTTGAATTGTATTTGCTCAACTCTAAATCATACAGTTCTCCCCAACCATTCTTCAATGTTCAAGCTATGTCCCAGCGTGAAATCACACTTACGCGACATGTATAATCTCGGAACATATTTACTTGCCCCTAAGATTCTGCAGATTATATCTAGCCCACTGGACCCGGAACGGAGAGTGAAACACCTCCTATCCCCTTTTCCTATTTAAGAATGTTAACTCGACCTAACCAGTGTCACTTTCTCTTATTTCCGTATTCATCCCGCTTCAGTCATACTACATGTTGACTCCGTCCCCACTCGACAAGGAAAAGGAACAATCACTACTTAGTGGATTAGTCCGCGGTACAACTTAATCGCTTACAAGTACCATCGGGCACATTCACTGCTCGTATCTATTCCAATTTGATCAGGGATTCACTCATTATCAATAACTCAACCAACATACTCTCACCGTTTGAAGTGCAACTGAATGCGGTCAATCGTCCCAGCGTTTCACCCTGCAAAACACTCACTCCATTTAAAAACCTGGCGCAACCCATCTCGTTACGCAACACGTCATTACGGCGGTCACATGATCACCAATAAGGGCTCTCAACAAAACATCAAACGGCGCGTTACCTAAACGCGCGGCCATCTTAGACTGCCAGAATTGGTCGCATATACAGATATAGTCGTTATCAAACAATTATTTTATATAGCAAAACCGCCAAAGTTGCGAGTTGGGGCCCGATTTATTATTTCCTTCATTGTTATTCTCTTTTCAAAGACCAAGAGGAGGACCAACAATGATTATATTCACTGTCCGCCTTAAATGTTATCATATCAATGGAACAGTGCATATCATTAGCGCTGCTGGGCGTGAAGATCTACCATAATCCTCTCTCCAACGCATCCACAACGATTTCAACACTGCCACTAAACGTTATGAAGCTAGCAATCAAAATACCTATTCGTCAAAATGTCCCCCATTGCTGCCATATACGAGACGCTTATAAACTTTGAACTCGTACCAATCGCACCTCATAGACTCTGCCACCCAAAATTGGTGACCAAGAACAGGACAAAAAAGAGTTACAATCAGGCTATATGCCTAATGTCTTCAGTGAGCCCAACAGAATACACATTAGAAAGGGGTAGGAGCTGTAGCAGAAACGACTTTATTGGACTTTATTGGACACAGAGGAGCCCCACTGTACCTACTTCCAATCACTGTCTGCTGATCTTGTTCCACTCAATCTGGTCATTAAGGCCAATTTGGTCCACCTTCTCAGAATAAATCCAACGCGCCTCCTTTATGGCAAGTATTCTCCACATTGTTACAGTCACCCACTACCTTCTCTAAAACCACCCATTTCATTGCACGGAGGTTATGTTGTGTTTCTCTGTAGTGTTGGACCAATCTAGTAGTCAGTTTACCATTTTTAATGGTACTGAGATGCTCTTGCACCCTAACTTTAATCTTTCTAGTTGTGAGGCCGATGTAGTGTAACCCACATTGACATGTCAATCTATAAATTACATTCGAAGAGTTACAATTACTAAACCTGTTAAGGTACCACGTTCTCCCATTCTGCAGCTGCACACTCACAGTTTTCTCTGTTAGCTCACATACTGAGCACCCCCCACAAGGGTAGTGCCCAGATGGAATAGATGATTTTACCATTCGCTGCACAGGCCTCGTATGAACAAGTCTGTCCTTCAAATTCTGGGCGCGCTTGAAGGCGAACCTTGGCTGTGGCATTTGAAACTCATTAGTGGATAACAAAGACCAGTGCTTTCTTATCGCCTGGCGGATTTTAGTGGACATGGGATCATAAGTCAGTACAACTGGCAAGCAATCATTAGATTCTTTTGTGTTCCTTTCAAGCAAAGCCTCACGCGGAGTGTTGTGTGCCCTCTTACGGGCTCTATTGACAATCCTTCTAGGATATGCACGTTGTACCAATCTTTCAGTAAGGTTTTCAGATTGCTGCAGATAATCACTAGTGGAGGAGCAATTCCTCCGATATCGAAGAAACTGCCCCACCGGGAGGTTATCCCTCAACGCCCTAGGGTGAAATGATTGATAATGCAGTAATGAGTTCTTATCAGTCGGTTTCTGATGCACACTTGAAGTGAGCTTACTGTTATACACTCCAATGTCCAGATCAAGATAGGTCACCTTCTCGTTACTTATATTCCATGTAAATTTTAGGCAGTCATCGCGACCATTCAGCCACGCCAAAAATTCAAGGAGATAGGTCTCTGTACCTGACCATACACACAGAACATCATCAATATACCTCCTCCAGAGGCAAATGTGACTCTGGAAGGGGTTGGATGAATGGTATAGATGATGTTCTTCAAACTGGCCTACATAAATGCAAGCCAGGCTCGGCGCAAAAGTTTTGCCCATCAATGTACCCGATGTCTGCAAAAAAAGGTCATTTTTATAGCCAAAGTAATTATGAGTCAAGGCAATCTCAATACACTGCATCACAAAGGATTGTGCGGTATCATAGAACCCCTCCTGAGCCCCAAGAGCATGAGCTGCTGCCACCAGTGTCGCCTCTTGGGGTATGCTAGTATACAGAGATTCTATATCGATCGTCACTAAAAACTGTTGTGACGAGTCAAAATCCATATCTTCAATAATGTTCAAGATGTCTGTAGTGTCCTGGACAAAGGAGGGTTGTTTCAATACTGACTCTCTAAGAAAGAAATCAGCAAATTGCGAAAGAGGCTCTAACACAGAGGAGATCCCCGAAACTATCGGGCGTCCTGGTGGTGGACGTTGAGCCTTGTGGATTTTAGGCAGAATGTAAAATGCCGGTGTTCTGGGCTTTACATTGATTAAAAAATCTGCCTCTTTGCTGGTTATCCATTTCTTTTCTTTTGCTTGTCCAACCATAGCCGTAATCACCCCAAGAAGTTCCTCCACTGGGTCTCTAGGCAAAGGTTGGTAATTTTTCTTATCCTGCAATAGCCTCCTACCTTCAGTTTCATAGTCCACAGTGTTCATTAGGACTATCGCCCCACCTTTATCAGCCGACTTAATTGTCAGTGCCGCATTCTCCTGTAGAGACTTAACCGCTTGCCAGTCGCACTGACTCATATTACTGAAAGAATGATACTTCTGTGAGTCTTCCAGCAACTTTATTTCATCCAATACTTTCCTCTCAAATACTAAAACTTCAGGACCAACTGAGGAACTGGGTGGACAGAATTGAGAAGGACGGTGCAGAGTAGTTGAAAAAACTGAGGGCGGTTCTAGTTCTTTATTCGCAAAGAACGTTTTGATTTTTATCTTCCTCATAACCTCATGTATCTCCATTCTGCACTTAAATGGATCGTGGCGTGGGGTAGGGACATACCCCAAGCCCTTGTTGAGCACCCTCTTTTCATCCGATGTTAATTGATGATCGGACAGATTAACTATGATGTTATTTAAATCAGGGTACGACCTCTGCTCCGGGTTACCCGGGGTGAGAACATCTGCTATGTCTGTGCCTGAGCCTGAGCCTGATTCTGGCGGGCCCTGCCTCTGCCCCTGGTTCCATAGCATTGTTGCTTAGTCCTTCATTCCGTACAGGTGGCTCTTCAAACGTGATGAGTCTTTCTGTTTGAACTCTGCCCCTTTGTAGCGAGAGGAGGGCGTCTGCTACTGTGGAGCACACAAGGCCTACTGTTCAGTATTGGCCACATAGTGTGGTTTGATTAAGTCGATTGAGACAAATCTTTTCTCCTTTTTTCCGGCAAGAGGCGGCAGAAGTACAGTTCTTGTGCCTTGGATTGCTAGGACCGGTACAGGCTTTCTGTAGGATGGCCCAAATTCTTTCTTGTCTGCAATCTTTTCTCTGACCAGAGCTCCGATTTTTGGGATCCAGACAGGTCTTGCCGTTACTGCCTTGACTTCCTCAGTGGCGATCTGTTTCTGGAGCACGTTACTTTGTTGTGTTCTGGGTTTGTTTAGATCCTGTAAAACAGCCAAACGATCATGGATATCAAATGGTTTTTCATCCGCCACTGTGCCTTCACAATCAAGATCAGGTACCCACATTCTTGTCCCAAATAGGACCTCATAAGGAGTGACACCCCTAGAGAGCTTCTTGGCTGATTGTTAATCGCTCGTTGTACCCCATAAAGGTGATCGACCCATCTACCGCCCTTGCCTAATACCCTAGCTGTTAAAGATTGCTTTAAGTCCCGGTTTTTCCTCTCCACAACAGAATTTCCCTCGGGATGGTACGGAGAGGAGTACCGTAATGCTACGCCCATTCCTTCCATGGCCTCTTTGTAAGCCCGAGAGCTAAACGCCGGACCACGGTCAGAATGTAACGAGCCAACTGCGTATGTGCCGATAAAGACTCACAAATCTTTTATAACAGTTTGAGCGTCAGCCGAGCGCTGAGGCCAGACCTTGAGGAAACTTGAGCTGGACGTACACGAACGGACAACCTAATGCTGTCTAATAATGGTATCTGTACTGGACGTGATTGCAGTGGACCCTTCCATCTGTTTGCAGATGCTGCAGTTCCAGACATAGTCTCTAATCTGCCTTCTCATCACAGGCCACCAGTAGCGTTGTTTCAACAAAGAAACAGTCTCCCTAAGTCCCTTATGTACAGAACCTTTCCCTTCGTGTGCCGCCACAATTAAACCTTGCCTACGATCCATATTTGGTATTACTCTATCCCCCACTCCAGGAATCTGAGCATATGGAATGTTTTGTGCATCTAACTTGTAGGAGTACTTGAGTGGAAATTTTTTAGGTACTGCTGTGCTGCCTTTGCGTGAAGCATTGACAACTACCATAATCTCGCCGTCTATTCTCGTTTTTGAATGAGTGATTGCAGCTACTGACGCTGTGCGTACAGCCCCCTTTGCGGCTTCATCAGCCAATGAATTCCCTTCAACGTGAACGCCATCACGCTGATGAATCAGTGTATGTATCACGTGAGCCCTTGGTAGGTCGTTTCTCAACTCCACTACCTGTTCCCATAACATTTTATGCTTAATTGTGCCACCTTTTGCGTCTTTAAACCCGTTTTGTTCCCAATGATGTAGATATTCATTGTACGACTGACTGTACACAGTAAAAGGAATCACACACAATTAGTGTGGGGAATTCGTGTTCCATATTTACAAGTGCCAGTATCAGTGCTTTTAATTCTGCCAAGTCTCCTAGAGATTGCGTTTTAGTGCTACTGGGATGGAACTTTCCATCGCGCATGCGACCTTTTTTTTTTTTTATTGAGCAGCTTGTGAATATTACAATCATATTGCCCTGGTAACAAGGGCAGCAGGTCTTTCTGTGACAGTACATCGTGCACAAGCTTTTTTATCAATAAGAAACAACATCCTGAACAGAAGAGAGTGAATAAAAGAAAACAAACCCGTCCCCCCCCCGCAACCCCCTTCCCCCCCCGGCACTTGTATGTACATTCATGGTTTTGGTGGCAAGAATTATGGTTTATAACGTGCTAAATGGCAGTCCCGTAACGTGCGGCTGGCATGCACTGTTCACCTGTGTAGCTGGTCATGTCAGATCCGGATTGGCGAGGAGATATCCAGTAAGAGGAGCCCAGAAGTCCTTTGGACGAGATGCCTCAGGCAGCTCATCTGCGTATAGTGTCAATTGATCCCTGCAATATAGTAAATCCTGGAGCCACCTCCCGACCGTAGGTACAGCCCGTGCCCCCAGCATCTTGCCACGGCCCTCTTTGCAAATAGGGTTGCTATGGCCACTAGTCGCCTATTGCAAGGCTTAAGGTTCTGTACCCATCCCAGCAGACACACCTCAGGTACACATCCAACATGCTCCAGAATGATAGCAGATAAGACCTGTGTGACACGTGTCCAAAATTGTAAAATGTTCGCCCAAAACCAAGCTACGTGTATAAAATCCGCGTCAGCCTGGCCACACCGCATACAACATGCATTTTCACGCAACCCAAATCTGTGCAACTGAATCGGTGTGTAGTAGAGTTGGTGCAAATATTTAAAATGAATGATACGGAGGTTACAATTTGCCGTTAGGCGCCCCGTTAAGGCACAGCAAGTCTTCCAAGCCTCCAACGACAGTGGAGAGGACAGGACGCCATTCCACCTCAAATAGGAGGGGGAATCACTCATCTCACGTTCCCAGAGAGAGGCATTGTATATTTTGGTAATGAGGCCTCGTCTGTTTTCTCCTCCTAACACTGCGCGTAAGGCTAGTAGAGTTCGTGGTTCGGTGGGGAACTCTGGATAGACATCCCGTATTGCCTGTCGCACCCGCACATATGTGAAGCCCAACATCAGTCCAGTGGTCTGACCCACCTGCAGGTCAGCCAAGGTGCGGAACCGACCTTGTGTATATAAATCGCCGATATTTGTGATTCCCACCTTACTCAATGTTTTCAGGGCTGCCGGATCCCTAGCGGCCGATATATCCGGGTGTGCAGCAAGCGGTAGATTTGGTGTGTATAAATAATCTATCTGTGCCCTATTTGTGAGAGACTTCCACGCCCAGGCAGTACAGTGAACCGGGCTAATTTCCGAGCGAGGACCCCCACTCCCACCCATCAGTGCCGCTGCCCTCAGAGGCATAGGTAGAATAGAGTCCGCCTCAATTGCAACATGTGGTTGAAATTTCTGCGGAAAGAACCAGAAGTGTGCAAACTGCGCCTGGGCACATAACTAGTACAGGCGCAGGTCAGGGGCCTCGAAGCCTCCACGGTCAAAGGGCTGAGTCAGGACATTCCAGCTGCAGCGGGGCTTCCCGCCCCCCCAGACGAACGCTAATAGGGTCGACTGCAGAGCAGCAAACAGAGCTTTATTCAGTCGAAGAGGAATGTTGACGAATAAGTAAAGTAGCTTAGGTAAGAAGGACATTTTTATGACAGCAATGCGGTCCGCAAGCGAGAGCGGGAGTCTGGTCCAGCGCGCTGCCTGGTCTGTGATCTTATCAATGGCTCGGCCATAGTTAGTCGATATAACTACGTCAGGGTCTCTAAGCAGCCATATGCCTAAATATTTTACTGGGTCAACCGACCATGTCAGGGGATAGTCCAACTCAATTTCTGCGGTGCCCGTCGTCAGCGGAAATATAGTGGACTTCGTCCAGTTGATGCCTAATCCCGAGTACCGCTCAAATTTGACATATTCACGGAGGAGCGCAGGCAAGTGGGTGGCTGGCTCTCGGACATAGAGCATCATGTCATCGGCATATAATGACATTATCAAAGGCCTCTGTCGAAACTGCAGCGCCGCCTGGGCATGAAGTTGCCGCAGCTTGCACGCCAAGGGCTCCAGTGCCAGTGCAAATAGCATAGGGGACAGGGGGCAACCCTGTCTCGTGCCGCGCTTGATAGGGAAGGAGTCGGAGATCCTACCATTCACGCGGACCCGTGCTACTGGTGCGGTGTACAATAGTTGTATCCAGTTTAAAAAGAACGGTGGTAGGCCCATCTGCAGCAAAACGGTAAACATAAACTCCCATTTAAGGGAGTCAAAGGCCTTCGCCGCATCGAGCAACACGGCTACGGCTTGGAAGTCCTGTTCGAAGTAATGGAGGGTCGAGAAGATTGTGCAGAGATTGTGCATTGTGGAGCGCGAGGGCACGAACCCCGATTGGTCCGGCAGGACCAGCTTGGGGACCAGCGGTTGAAGCCTGGTTGCGATCATCTTGGCCAGTATCTTGGCGTCAATGTTCAAAATGGAAAGGGGCCTGTAGGAATCGCAGACATCAGCCGCCTTATCAGGTTTCAGAAGCATGACGAGTAGAGCCTCCCGCAAAGAAAGGGAAGGTCACCCGATTCATACGCCTCAGCAAAGACTGCTAATAGGCGTGGCGCCAAAGCATCCGCATATGCCTTGTAAAATTCGCTAGGAAGCCCGTCCAGTCCAGCCGCCTTGCAGGTTGGAAGGGACACTATGGCCTGCTTCACATCTTCCACTCCAAACGGTTGCGTAAGATAGTCTCTATAGTTAGGGGGAAGCCAGCCTAGTGCCACATCCTCCAAGTAGGTGTTAATTTCACCTGCCTCCGTCTGTTCCCGCTCTCCATAAAGTTCCGAATAATAGTCCCGCACCACGTTGCTAATTTCAGTTGTGCCAAAGTGCTTCACGCCCTCCTCGTCTAACATTTCGGTAATTTGAGTCTGGCTGCGTGGTGCCGCCAATTTTTGTGCCAGAGAGCGACTCGGTCGTCCTCCTTCTCCATAATAACGAGCGATGCACCTACGAGACCTGTGCGCCATTTCCTGATCCACTGTTTCATTGTGCTCCGACACAAGGTCTCGTATTGCAGCCAGCTTCTCAGGGGCAGGAGCAGACTCATATGCGCGCTCCAGTATTACAATTTCACCCGCCAGCCTGTGGATTCGGCGGCGTAGGTCCTTAAGAACACCTGCCTGGGTGCCAATACACACTCCCCGAATGGTAACCTTAAAGGCCTCCCACAAAACCCCATGTTTGTCGACAGTCCCCTCATTTTCTCGGAAAAAATTATGTATGGCCTCATTGACTGTATGTCTGAAAACCTGGTCCGTCAGGGCTGACGCCTGTAGTCTCCATGTGAATGGGGGCCGTTCGTATCCCGGGACCTTCAGTTCCAGGAGCACAGGGGAGTGGTCGGACAGTGTTTTCGCGAGGTGGTTCACATCCACAACCCAGGTACACGCTTCCTCAGATAGCAGCCAATAGTCCAGCCGGGACCAAGTACCATACACCGCAGAAACAAACGTGCTCTCCCTCGCCTCAGGATGCCTCATACGCCACACATCTTGCAATCCCCCTGCCTCCAGTATACCCAAAAGTGAGGTAGTGGATAGTCTATGTCCCGTTGCCCCCACACCCACCCTGTCTGCAGCAACATCCAAGCAGGTATTAAAGTCTCCTCCCCAGACAATTTCAGCAATGGGGAGAGCAGTGATGGGCCGCCATACATCCGAAAAAAATGGGTGATCATCCACATTGGGACCATATACATTCGCCAAGATCACACTCGTACCCCCAAGCGTCCCATGCACTATGGCCAGCCGACCCTGATCATCTGTATCTGTACCATGCACCTGAAATGGAACCCCTTTTTTGACCAGAATCATCACCCCCCGGGAATAGGAGGAGTAGGAGAAGGTGATCCGCACTCCCGCCCACCTTAACCCCATGTTACGTTCAGAGAGGTGAGTGAGATGAGTCTCTTGTAACATGGCCACGTGTACATTCAGCCTGTCTAGGCACGCCATCACTGCGCGTATCTTTTTTGGGCTGTTGAGACCCCGCACATTCCATGTTACAAATCTAAAGCTACCGCTCATAGGGCCTGTACACAGTGAGATTATTGATATACATTTGAAACACAGAGGCGAACAGTGCAGTAGAGATCGACAGCGCCAAAACCACTGGAAACATTGGGAGCCACGTGAATACCAAATCTAGAAATCTAAGAACCACAGCACATGCCTGCATCAATCCACAAACCACTACGCTCAATATTTCGTGCCAAATTGTAAACTTGTGCCCTTCAGGTCCATACCCTCCTTTCCCCCCCCACAGACCCCCCACCCACTTCGGCCGTCCTCAACTTGCCAAAGCCATCCCTATCAAAACTTTTCAAGCCCAAATAAACACAACAACCAAATAGCAATATGTGGGGAATTCCCATGTAGAGGGCGTCAGAGGGCTACTAACCTCCCACAAAGTAGGAGGTGGCTGATCAGGTAATTGACCTGTGTTACAATCAATAGACAAATACATAACAGAGAACATCCAAACTGTCATATTCGTGACATAGCATCATCCGTCTTGTGCTCATTAATAAGAGCCAGGGAGCACAGCCCTACAAGGGCCCATGCAGAACCCCCCCACCGCACATTCCTTGAGCATTGTCAGTCCTCCTCTCCCCAATCAGATTCAGTCTCTCGTCGTTGCCTCTTTAGGTGCTTTGCGTGCTCCATCGCTGCCTTAGGGGTAGAGCAGATTTTAAAGTTCTCCTCCGCTCCCATGCGGAGGCGCGCGGGGTACAGCATGGCGTAAGGTATATTTTCAGACTGGAGGAATTTTTTGACTGCCCCAAACTCACGTCGCGCAGCCTGGACTGTGACTGTAAAGTCGGGGAAGAAGGCCAATGTGTTTCCCTGATGGCATATGGTGCCCTTCTCCCTGGCCAGCAGCAAGATGGCATCCCGGTCCCGGTAATTCAGCAGCCGGGCTATGATTGGTCGAGGAGGAGCACCTGGGACCGGTCGCGCCGCCAGGGAGCGGTGGGCTCGTTCCACCACAAACATCGAGGACAGCTGCTCAGATCCAAATATGTCCTGAATAAGGGATTCAATATAATGCTCCATTTTTCCAGTATTCGTAGATTCTGGAAGGCCCGTAAGGCGGATGTTGTTCCTTCTGGACCTGGCCTCCAAATCCTCGTTCTTGGCCTGTATGAGAGCCAACACCTTCTCCATATTGAGGGTTTTGATAGTGACGTCGTTTAGGCCATCCTCGGTATTAGAGACCCTCTGCTCAACCTCCCCCATTCTTGTAGTTTGCCTTTCGAGCTGCGAAGACATGTGATCCAGTCTATGATTTATAGTTGACATGCTGCCCTCAATGGCCTGGAGGCTCTTCTGCATCGCCATCAGTGTCGACTCTAGGCTAGGCGGGCCTTCCCCCTGTCCATCTACCTCTGAGTCGGAAGCCGCCTTCTGGGGGCCCCTGCTTGATTTTCGCGCCTCAAACGTGAGGCGGGGCTGTGTTTTGTCTGGTTTCCCCATGATTAGCGATGGAGGCGGCAAGTGCGTGGCAGCCCTCACAGCCACAGCACAGCGTCCGCAGACCCAACACCCAGTAATGTGGGTGATGCAAATATCAAGAAAAACACTACAGCAATTGTTCCTTATAAAGCAGGGAGCAATGTCCTCCAGATACGTGTCTCGCAGGACCAAACTAGTGCCAACCGTGGATATAGCAAATGCGGGTCACATCACCGGGACCCCAGCGGTTTAAGTCACCAGACGATAAGGGCGTTGGTAGCGTGGGGCTAGTTAGAACAGATGGGACCTGCCCCTGGTGCTTACAACAGCATGCTGGCAGTTCCACCCCATAGATTAAGCCAGGCCTAGACCAATCTTCAGGCTATGAGCGCTGGGGTATCAAAGCAGGCCCCAGAGCCTTATGTCCCGTACCCCACTAAGGGCCGCCAATACTGTACTGCTCCCTCCTCCGGCAGCCGCAGCAACGTGAGCCTCCGTAGCTCCGGGCGATCCTGAGGCCCCAATATGAAATGCTCCAGAGCGAGCCCCACTCAGCTCCGTCACGATGCAGGGGAGAGACCCAGGGGGCAGAGGGCCAATCCGCACCACCGGGAGTCAGCTAGTTGTAGTGCCCCGCCACTCACTCACACAGCGCCCGCAATGTGGACCGGGCCGCCAATGCTGCACGCGCCACACACACAAACCACAGCAGGCGAGCTACGACCCGCGGCCCAGACCCGCTCCCACCTCCGCAGTCGCGGGCCAAAGCCTAGACCGTCCCCACCTACCGCAGCCCACGGCGGGCGTTGCTGGAATTCCACCGCTGTCAGCCAGATCCACCGGTGCGTCCCGCAGTCACCATCCGATTCCCTGCAATGCTCTGCCTCACCGTCACCGGTCTACCGGCCGCAGGCGTGCAGGAGATATGCACCAAGCCGGACGATCCCCGGGGGCCCGCAGGGGAGGTAAGTGCCCGCAGCCGCCGGTCCCGTCAGGAGCAGGAAGGTAGAGGCTGCCACTCGTCGCACACCAGCCGTCGCAGTGTCTCTGCCTGCGTTCAATTCTCGCTCGCCGCATCGGCGTCCGCCATCTTGTCCCCGAGGCGATCAGAACAGCCTCCGCCAATGCACCACTACACGGAGCACCCCCAGCCGTTTCGACGGCCCCCACAACTGCAGGGGATATTCCACAAGGCAGGGCAATGATGTAGGTGCTTGGATGCCTCAATTTGCAGCGGATTCTGGGAAGATCGTTAATCAGCCGGGCCGAGCTGCACTAAAGTGCGGCCATCTTGCCGGTGCTCTCTAGCGCCCCCTCGCGCATGCGACCTTTAACGATTGCACATGCCGCGCTGTAAGCTTGCTTACTCCCTATGGCCGGTTGAGCAGAACCGTCAGTGTAAATAATGTATTCATACTGATCTAGATTCAAAATCTCATTTGGTAGAGGATATTCTTGTTCGTATTGCAGGAATGCTTGTGTTTTTAAGCTTGGATCAAATCTGTATTCAACATCCGTTGCAGTAAGAGAATTAGCCCATTGTATCCATCTGGGATGTAAGGCTTTCGCATTTGGAATGCTAGCTTTTGTAACAGCTTCTAAAGCTGGTACTGGGTTCACGACAATTATGCGTTTACCCTGAGCCAGAGCTCTTTCTCTTGCTACAGCGGTCTGCACTGCTGTCAGGATTTTTTCTGTTGAAGTGAAACGCATCTCTGCGTTTGTGTACAGGTGTGATTTGTATGGGATTGGTACCGTTTCGCCTTCATTGAAAGTCAAATAAGTGTACCCGTATTGACCCGCTATTACTGGGATCACTAAGTTGCGTACGTTTACGCGCGTCTGTAAATGTTTTGAAGCTATCATGTTTTCCTGTAGGGAACGCAGGATATTTGTATGTTCCTGTGTCCATTGTCTGACTGAAAAATCAGGTTTTATTAAGTCGTAGAAAGGTTTTACTCTTTGTGCGTAATCCAAAATGTATGTTCGACCAAAATTTAGGAATCCCAGAATTGATTGTAAATTCTTTAATGATTTTGGAGGTTGGAGCAGCGCACACTTTTCTAAAAAGTTAGCTGCTAGGCTTTTTCCTTCACTTGACAGCTCATACCCTAAAAATAGAACACTGAGGTGGGCAATCTTTGATTTTTTAAAGTTAAATTTGTAGCCCTTAGAGGCGAATCCCATAATAATGGTGCTCACCCTGGTCAAGTGCCTTGGTAAGTCATCCTCCGTCAGATAAATATCATCCACATAGGACAATGCTTCTTCATCCAAATTTTGGAGTAACTCTGTTACCCTTGCTGAAAACAACCCCGGGCTATTCTTATACCCTTGGGGGAGTCAGCAAAATTGCCGTTGAGACCCTAGCGCTGAGAATGCGGTCAGGTACCTGCTTTCAGGCGCTATATTTTGGCAGAAAAATCCATTTGAGATATCAAGTGTTGTTTTAGATTTTTGTTGCACAATGTTATTCATTAATGCGGCACTGTGTGCATTTTGAACTGCAAATGTCTTTGTGCAGGTGTTTAAATGTCTGTAATCTAAAACTAGACGATATGTGTTGTCAGGTTTGGCTACGGGAACAAAGGATTGTTCATTGGTAAGGTGCAATTTTCTATCACCCCTGGTATTCAAGTTGATCTAGGATCTCCCTGACTTGTTTTTAGCTTCCTGCTTTATAGGGTGTTGCATTTGAGCATTTGGGGAAACTTTTAACGGGATCACGTGGTGGGTTGAATCCTCATCCCAACCAGCATGATTTTTGTACAATGCTGGAGCTAGGGCAACCGCCCACTCCTGCGCATATGCATGTTTAAGATGTATGGGAACGAGGTCGGAAAATGCTGGAAAAATTACTTTTTCTCCCTTTGGGCACTCCATGACGAATGCTGGCGGCCAGTCTTGCTCTGCTAATAGGATGTCATAATCAGATGACGTTTTCCCAAAATAGACCTTTAACTTTCCTGGGCTTGTCCCCCTCCATCCGGAGTGTTATCTCATGTAACTTATGTGGGACACTTACCCGAGTATCAGGTGTTTCCACCGTGATATACTCACTCAACTCTGCTGTCAACAGAAATTCCTTCAGGTTCTGGCGAGCTATCATTACTTCTGCTGCGCTGTCTAGCATTGTCAGAGCCCATTCACCATTCAGAAGCTGTGTCCTCAGAATTCTGGGCATGTCTGATCTTGAGACCTGCTACCTTCTTCTTCTTGAACTGAGGTTTTTGTTTATCTTCTTTGTTAGGTGCGTAGTCCGCAGCGCGTTGCGTGTCTCTGGACTTTGTACGCTCCTCTTGTCTGTGTTCTGACCATCCTTCCCTCTCGGAGTTTCTTGACGAACCCTGAAAGGAACGAGAGGAACGTGTATCAGTATCCTAATACCTGTTTTTAATATTATCCCTATTCCTGAGGTTATACCTCCTTTCAGAGGGCTCCTGTTGAGGAGACCTGCCTCGGGATTGAGATCTACTGTCTTTAGACTTTTGTTGTTTTTTATTTTCCCACTTCTTCTTAGAAGAGGTAGGTGTCTGCTTTGTAGTGTCCTTTTCAGGACTTCCCACCAGTTGTGGTTTTAATGCCTTCCCACCTAGACTGTCTCTGCCTAATTCTGCATATGCAGTTTTAGTGATTTTGGGTAGTTCGTGTTGTTGATCTACTGGACCGAACTCCCTTCGGCGTTGGCGGATTGCCACTGAAGCTGCTTCTCCCTTAATGTTAGCTAGTATTATGGCTGATACCTGATCAAAGTTGTTTAGTAACTTCATCCCTAAGTTTAGGGCAGGCTCTGCACCGTACTCATTTTGTATCTGTCTCAATACGTCAGGTACTACTGCTAAGGATGGGATACCATGTGTTCTGGTATATATGGCAGCAAAGACTGAACCCCAAGAGGTGCAATCCTCTACTTGTGGTGTGATCCCCATGGGCAAGCAGATTATTAGAATTCTGTGTTTATCGTAGGGGGTAGTATTTGGGAATACTGCCTCAAGCTGAGTTATTTTCTGAGCTATCCAGAATGGGATTTGTTCGCGTTTTGTGGGCATTTTGCCCATTACCGCGTGTAATGTTTGTGGAGTAATTTTTTTCCTGTACCCTGAGCTGGAGTACTATTTGCTGCACCTGGTGCAGGTTGGATTGTTAAAGTCCTCATGACGAATTGTGTCAGGTGTCTGTAGATTTTAATTAAATCTCTGTGTTGTACGAGTAATTCTGGCTGTGGCATTGTTCCAATGTCAGGGTGCGGTGTGTAAGCCGCTAGTATTGGCCATGTGGCCCGTCTCCTCCGAGCGGGCCTAATCTTACTCTTCCTCGTACGTGGGGTAGGGCGCCATTAAACCAGTAATGATGTTCCTGGTAAGTGAGTGGAATCTTTATGTCCTCAAACGGAGCATATTCCTGTGGTGCATCTCCTGCTATATAGTAGTGAAATGCCCTTGTTATGGCATTTGCTGCTGGGAGTGTAACCCATGAATAGAACACCTCTGTTTTGTTTGATTCGTGTGCCTCAATCACGAAAGCTACAATGCCACCCTTGGCTTGTAGGACATTTTCTAATAGTCTTATGGTGACTGTCCTTCTGAATTTTGGTGCAATCTGTATTGCATCCTCAGGTTCTTCCTCGTCGTCTGACGGGGGCAGTGGCATTTGTAGTGGATCTAAGACCGCGGTAGTCATTGTGTATAGAACACAGACTAATGTTTCAAAGAAACTATGATAAGGTTTTTAGGCACAATTTTAGGAACCAAATGTCCTTCAAGCTTGATTAACCAACAGCCGATAAATAGGATATCTCGCCTACTCAGCTGTGGCGGAGTTTGTGCCCACCCACTCCAGACGTCTCTGGGGTTTTGTGAGTAGGTTCTCTGAGAATAGCACGACTGAACTACTCAGATTCTACTGTTAAATAAGTACCCAACCAACGTTGGCGGCGCCATGTCGTGTAGTTCCTATAGTACCCCTGCAGGACCTGCGCGTTTGGATAACATAAACCGTGGGCTTGGTGTTAGACTGACTCTGTGCACCCCCACCCCATAGCCTGGTTTGCATTAGCTAGCTCACAGTGCCACTAGAATCTCCTCTTATCGGGGAGAGATTAGTTTCTGGCAACCTTAGATCATGACAACCCGAATTCCTCAGAATCGTGGAAACAATGTACTACCTTTCGCTAAGTCACTCGTGCTTACTTATTCAGTTTGACTCAGAGAGTTACACAGAATAAACAGTCTGGGCGCTTCAATAAGTATTTATTGAACAGTTGTTATTCTAGGGTAAAATATATGTGCTGCAGCAATCAGCAGACAATAGCAGAGATATATTATCAGCAGTACGATCGAAGTGAAAGGATAGAACAGTTCTACCATAGTGCAATAATCATGAATACATACATGAATATAAAAAGCATTATGCAAGTGCGCGTACTCCTACGATGCCTAACTAGGTGTACCTGAGTGTACCTAGCATATGTGTAGGTTTAAAGCCAAGAGCCAAGAATCCCTCTAGGATTTAGTCGAACCCCCATACCTGAATAGAGAGAGCGTGGGACACCGTCCTGGTCTCGAGTTGAACCGCTGCATGCATGGAGCGACTGCATGCAGGAGCCTCAGCGTCTCTGGTCAGTGTGTCAGCATGGAAGTCTCGGTTCCCTCTGTCTTACCGTGGCAAGATGTAGTGTATTTATACCCTAAAGTGTCTTGTCCCTCAGTATGGTTTGTATTGGTCTTTGGTGGACATGAGGAAGACGTCAGGGGTGAACTTTGTACATACATATTATGCGGGAGATGTAGCTGGTGAATACTCATGCATAATTTATGAGTACATTGTAGGCCTGTGTTCTGGAACGACCTTGCAGTGTTCTAACCACAGACTAGATAAAGTTCATCCCTCAGAGCTCGTTGTGTACTGTAAGGAGCTAATGTAGGTGAAAGATTATGCCTATATTAGGAGCCATGATTATAATAGGGCATATAAGAATATGACCATAATAGGGCATATACGAATATGACCATAATAGGGCATATACGAGTATGACCATAATAGGGCATATACGAGTATTTCTACATTATGGCATATATGAACGGGTCTACATTAGGGCCTATATACGAAACATAACAATATTATGCCAACATGGTGGGTTAACTTACGGGCGATCCAAGGGCAGGCAGCGGTGACTAACCTAAGCTGCCCTGCCCGCCTGCTGCCAACTGCACCATGGCCAACCCAATCGGTGCTACCTTTTACTGGGGATTACCCCCCTTAAATACTCACGCCTTTTTAGGGTCGAAGCATGTCCAGGCAAGCCCCCGGTTGTTCAGGCTTACAACCGCCCGAAGGACTGGCGGGGCGCTGTCGTTTTCCTCCAGGGTCCTGCCATAAAGACTCCTGGGGTTGTTTGGCATATGCACCCCTATTGTGCTCCTGAAGAGGGTACCCCTATGTATCATTCAGCCTCCGGATTGCCATGTAACTCCGCCTGCAACACAAATTAACAAGTTATCATATGTAATGCCCTATCTACCCACCCCAGCTGACACGCCGGGTATGCGGTAGGGCGGGAGAGGGCGTGGCGCAAAGATCCGAAAAGGCAAGCTAGGAGGGAGGGTCAGGTATAAGTACCTTGCCCCCACCTGCTGAGCGCCGGAAATGACGCCGGGGTTGTGCACCGGAAGGTGGGGACCCTGGGCCGGGGCTGTGCCTAATGTGCACTAAGGTGGACGCCCTCCTAATTGGGCCCACTGCGTGGGCCTCGGGCAGCCTCATGGGCTAATATAGGCAACTCACCCCCCAACATGGAGACATAGCATGCACAGCAATAAATAACCACCTGAGACTTGTTTGTGGGAAAACATTTCTGCAGGTTTATTTCATACAAATATCATGCCAACGTGGTGGGTTAACTTACGGGCGATCCAAGGGCAGGCAGCTGTGACTAACCTAAGCTGCCCTGCCTGCCTGCTGCCAACTGCTCCGTGGCCAACCCAATCAGTGCTACCTTTTACTCGGGATTACCCCCCTTAAATACCATGGACCACCAGTCCATCCTTATACTCACGCCTTTTTAGGGTCGGAGCATGTCCAGGCAAGCCCCCGGTTGCTCAGGCTTACAACCGCCCGAAGGACTGGCGGGGCGCTGTAGTTTTTCTCCAGGGTCCTGCCGTAAAGACTCCTGGGGTTGTTTGGCATATGCACCCCTATTGTGCTCCTGAAGAGGGTACCCCTATGTACCATTCAGCCTCCGGATCGCCCTGTAACTCCGCCACAGCTCCGGATGTGGCAGCCGTCACATAGATAGATTCCAGTTGCCTCTCCCCTAGTGTGGTTATAGTTGGCGCCACGGCGGAGGGAACCACGCCCTGGGGATGCTTCTCACTGGTTTCCCCCCTCCACAGATTCACAACTGCCTCAACCCCCTCTCCGTTGCCGCTTGTGTCGTTGTGTAAAGGTGGGGGCACCGGGCTGCCGAGGCGAACATTAAAGTCAACATGGTGTCCATGAGCTTACCCATTTTTTCCATGGGCTCAGTGATAACTGGCGCTGTGCTAGTGCTTGGCGTAGCCGCAGTTTCTGCCTCGCGATAAATCGCCTGTGTTCTAGTTCTCTGAGCGGGCGCCTCGGCGGGGAAATCCTTGTTCGTTGGCCTGCGGGCCCTTTTTGGTCTCGAGGGCCCCACATCCGTCTCCACCGGTTGCTCTGTGCCTGGGCTAGCGACCACTATCCCTGAGTCCGCGAGTTCTTGTCCATTCAAGATTCCCTTCACCCAATCCAAGCCTTTCGCCTTCGCCATCTGCATGAATGCTGCCCAGTCTGAATCTTGCGAAGAACCAGGCTGAGAATCCCCAACTGTTGTCGTCTGGGAGTATAGGGGGGGAGCCCTGGCTATCCATGCCCTTGGCTTCGAGCACTGGCCTCTGACTTGGCTGATCCTGTGGGGAGAGAAATATGTGAGAGCAAGACCTCACACCTGGCTGGCCCTTGCTAAGAGTCCAGACCATATGGTGAATCGGTGTCCCTTTCACGCGCTCCTGGAGCCCACCTCCCTGCTATACTTACTTCAGGACGTGCTGAACCTCGAGGCGGGCCTGGGTTTCCGATGACCTGCCCTACCGCAAGGTGGACAACTACTTCCTCCGCGCTCTCTGGATGAAGGAAGGGAGTGAAAGAGAAAACATCACAAACTGCTACAGCCCCAATGTGTGCCTAGACACACTAGGCAGACCGCAACCGCAGTCCCCGGGCAAGCCCGCATCCCCCACCGTCCTGACCCTGCGATCTCCTGTCCCCTTATATATGCAGGGAAGTTCAGGAAGTAGAACGTACCCAGCCGCTTCTCGTGTTGCCATGGAAAAACCCGTGTGTACGCATACCTGGTGATGACTCCTTCTTTCCCCTGTCCTGTTCGCGGCCCTCTTGTTCCCAAGATATGGTCCCTTGCAATTGTGATGTTGTCTGGAATAAATGAAACCGGTTACTTTGGTGCCTTCCCCCTGCACTGTGGAGGCCCCTAGCTCTGCTGTCACTCCACCGTCTAGTGGTGGACTAGGAATGACACCTGGTACCTGCTTCCTGACATGCTCCTGTGCCGTGCGACGCTCACCCCGTTCCCGGCTCGAGGATTCCTTTCTTTCGACGGGGCGCCTAAGCTGCAGACACAACAAGAAAGGTTATTGCTCCTTCCCCCCATGTGAGGAAAGGCGGGTTCACATAACAACAGCTGCCTCACCCATAGCCATCACCTACTACCCCCTTTTGCTGGTATGCTCCCACCCCCCACGTGGGGGTGGGCCGTTAGCTCCCGTTGGCCCCCACACGTGAACCTGCCAGTCTAGTGTGGCCGGCGCGCTCCTTTGCTAAATATAGAAACCCCTCAAATGTACTCATGGGAGACCTTCTGAACATTTGTCTGGCTCTTAAGCTCTGATGTCACCTTTTGATGTAACATCCTGTGAAGCCATGGGTTGTGATGACACTCCTTGTGATGCCACATGCGGAGTCACGTGCTGAGATGTCCCGCGCTGTGATGTCACACACCATGTGGTCACTTGCCTTCTGCCTAACTTGGTTGCCCCCCCATTCCTGTTTTGGCCTTGTGCCCTACTGAAGGGTTACTCCTGGGGGTGTGCACGGTTATCCCCGCTGCGTGTGTGCACATGCGATACCTCCTGCCTGCTTGACATATTCCGAGCTCCCTGCCAGCTGGCTGGCTGGGGCGAAGGCAGCCTGATGCTGCTGCAGTGCCAGGGAGGGCATGCGTGCCTAATAGCACACTCCCCCATGCCTGTTGACCGCTGGAGAGGAGCCCGCCTGCGTTGCAGAACCCTCCGCTCTCACAATGCCGTCCCAGCGTGCTACTGGCAGGGGTGGAGGCAGCTTGGCAATGCTGCTGTACTGGTGAGGGCCCGCGTGCCTCCTGGCACCCTCCCCACGCCTGTTTTATCAATGGCGGGGGGCCTGTGGCATTGCGGCACCCCCCGCTCGCATGGTGCCGCCCCAGCGTGCTACTGGCTGGGGCAGAGGCAGCCTTTCAACGTTGCCGCGCCGGGGGGGTCTGCGTGTCTAATGGCATCCACCCCGCGCCTGGAATTTCATTGGCGAGGGGCCCGCGGCATCCCCTGCTTTTCTGTTGCCGCCCCAGCGTGCTAATGGCTGGGGCGGAGGCAGCCTGGTAACGTTACAGCGCCGGGGAGGGCCCGCATGTTCGCTTGGCACCCTCCCCGCGCTAGGCTCATTTGCAATGAGCCCGCCTGCATTACCGCACCCCCCCACCGCCCTCGTGGTACCGCCCCAACGTGCTACTGGCTGGGGCGGAGGCAGCCTGGCAAAGCTGCGATGTCGAGGGGGGGGAGCCCGAAATTCGCTGGATGCTCAGCCGGTGCCAAACATCGAACCTGGTTTCCCTGCTCCAATTCGGCCGCTGTGGCCGCATGCTGAAAATTCTCCGCTAGGCCAATTCTCGGCAACCTATGATTGCTGCGAGCGAACTAGTGAGGAGGGGAACGTTCACGCACTCCCCCGGCAATTCTCGGCGTACCGCCCCAAGCTGGCAAATTGAAGGGAAGGCAGCCTGCAAGCTCGCAGCCTGCGGACTCAGACACCCCTTTACCTTCGTGCCGGTGAATACCACACGGGGCCTCCAGCACAATCCTGGCTGCCCGGCCGCAATCTCCCCCCTCCACAGCAGGCTAAGCTGTGACAGCGGCCCGGCCTGACCAGTCCCAGCTAAATGCGACCGGTGCACAAGCCCACGTGGAGGTGCGGTGGGCGGGCCGGGTCCGCTCGATAATTGGGACCCAGAGCAGGCCAGCCCCTGCAAGGAGTAGCCTGGAATGGGGGGTGGTAGCAGGGGATGGGCGATGGGGGGTATAGGGGAGAACTTACCTCAAAAACTCGCAGCATGAACCCGACCGGCGAGGCGAACGATCCGACGGCGTGGCGCAAAGATCCGAAAAGGCAGTCTAGGAGGGAGGGGCAGGTATAAGTACCTTGCCCCCGCCTGCTGAACGCCGGAAATGACGCTGGGATTGTGCGATGGAAGGTGGGGACCCCAGGGGGTCCAGACACTAGACCGGGGCTGTGCCTAATGTGCACTGACGTGGCCGCCCTCCTAATTGAGCCCACTGCGTGACCTAGCCAGCATGAAACAACTGAAACAGGATCATAAATTCAAGGCTGTTCAAGGGGCTCCCAAAATACGCTTGGCCCAGGGCCCCCAAAATCCTTAAGATGTCCCTGTGCACCGCTTGGTCTCTCTTCGGCCTCCTCACAATGTGCAGAGACGCGGTGTTGTTCGAGGGATGTAAAATAACAGCAGAATGCAGTGTTTATAGATAGAGTCAACATTGCAACAGTGTTGTGAGCCAGCCTAGTGCATCATGCAGAAGCGCCACTGTTTGCTCCGATGCACTCTGACCTGAAGGGTGGCAGAAGGACCCCAGGCCCTTTTTTAGGTCGAAGCCTACCTTGCGCTGTCTTGTTTGCTAAAGACATCTTGGGGACATTCAGAAAGCTTCCCTGGGAATGCATTTCGTCCGTTGCTTACCATTGGCTTTGTGGTTTGTAACTCACGTTTTCTGGCTTTCTATTTGATGGCTTTATCTGTTTTAGGCTGTCCAGCTTCAGTTCGTCCTCCCACCCCTCAAAGGAGCAAAGCCTTTTCACACTACCTCTCACTTTATTCTTCCAGTGCTCTTTTCTGTCAACAGGCCTGTACATCTTGATCTTATCTTGTCACATTTTCTGTGCATTGAAACCCTGAGGTCAAATGCCAGGCTTTGTCTTCCAGGGAGCTAAGTGTCTACTTTTCTTTCTCTGACTTCAAGGCGAGAGGATTTATGTGGCAATCTTGCTAGATACTAGGTATAGGACAGGGTTTTTCTAGCACTCAACAACATTTAAATGAACTGTGCAAGTATTTCAGAATATATCAGAATTAGGAAAGCACAAATTAAGCAAATTTTTTGTTAATTCTGAAGAGTGTTGGAAACACTTTAATATGATCAAAACAAATTGATATACTAGGTGATGCCATTCCCACAAATTATTGTTTGTGCACTGTATAGTTTTATTAGTAAACCTGTATGTCTGTGCAAATGTTATGGTCATTTAACTTGAAAAGGTGTTGTCTATAATGGCAGTGCGCTACCACACCATGCATACTCCACTCTACACCACTCCACTATACTCTGCACCACTCCACACCACTGCACTCTACTCTGCACCACTCCACTTTACACCACACCATGCCATTGCACTCTGCACCACTGAACCCTACTCCACTTTGCACCACTTCACTCTACTCCACTGCACTCTACGCCACTTCATTCTAAGCCTCTCTACACTATTCAGCAACACTCTACTCTATGCTATTGCACTGTACGCCACTCTACTCTACACCACTGCACTCTTCGCAACTGTATTCGACACCACTCTAGTCTAGGCCACTCCACTCTACTGTGCACAACTCCATTCTAAGCCACTCCACTCTGTGCCACTCTGCAACACAGCAATCTAAGCCACTGCACTCTATGCCAATACACACTATGCCAATGCACTCTAATCTGTACCACTCCACTGTACGCCCCTGCAGTCTAAGCCAATCCACTATACACCACTCTAAATTACTCAGCACCACTGCACTCTATACCACTGTACTCGACACCACTGTACTCTATGCCAATACTTTGCACTCTACACCACTGCACACTACCCTAACCCCTCCACTCTACCCCACTGCACTCTATGCCACTCTACTCCAATCTGCACCACTACACTCTATGCCGCTGCACTCTACGCCGCTCTACTCTAAACCACTCCACTCTATGACACTGCACTAAATGCCAATGCACTCTACCTCACTACAGTCAGTGCCACTGCATTTTACTCTGCACCATCGACCAAGGTATTCTACGCCACTGCACTCTACACGGATGCACTCTATGCCACACTACAGCACACTACTTTGCAGCACTGCACTCTTCACCACTATATGCCACTCTATTCTGTACTACTGCCCTCTATGCCATTGCACTCTATGCCACTCTACTTTGCATTACTGCACTCTATGCCACTGCACTCTGGAGCACTCCACTTTATGCCACTGCACTCTATCCCACTCCACTCTACACCAATATACTCTACTCTGCACCACTCTACGCCACTGTACTATACCCCACTTTACTCTGCGCCACTCTACGTCACTGCACTCTGTGCCACTCTACTCTACACCACTCTACTCTACTCTGCACCATTGCACTCTCCAGCATTCCACTCTATGCCACTCCGCTCTACACCAATACACTCTACTCCACTCTGCTCTGCACCACTTTAGGTCACTGCACTTTATGTCACTCTACTCTACGTCACTCTTCTCTATGCCACTAACTAGCCATGCTGAACAGCATCCACGCTGGTGTTCAACATGGCTAAAACTCATTGGCAAAGCAAGTAGCTCTTGCATAGGCGAGATTTATTGGCTTTGCCAGTGCTTGTTGCAACTGCCTTTGTTGCCTCATTTGTTAATGTTATGCTTGGTGTTGTAAATGTAGTGTTTGTGTACTTGTGATGCTGTGTTGTAGTGTTGCTGTAGGAGTAGAACATGGTCTAGTGGCTAAACCCATGATGTTGGAACCTCCCCACCTGGAATCAAATCTCAGCTCTGGCACTTGATTGTAAACCGTGTGATTGTGGGCAAACCACTTTATCTCCATGTCATAGAAATATATACACGTGAAATGTAACTGTATAATTCAAAGTTGTAAATCCTCACTCAATGTGTAAGAGTTTGTATCATGGTCCACAGTTGTATATCAGTATAAACATCAATACTTACTTATATTGCAGTCCTAGTGTTATTGGTGTGGCGCTTGTGTACCAGTGTTGATTTGTAGCAGTTCTTGTGTAGTTTACAGCCTTGTATTCTTCTACAATACAATGTGATTGTGGAGTTTTTATTAGAGGGTTGTAGCTGTGCTTCTTCTACTGGTGCTGAATTAGTGTCAGGGCCACTTGAAATTCTTGCATCCTCAGTCCGGCTTTTCCTCTGTACCTATAAATTTGTTGCGCGTGCTGCAATATCCACCAGATGTTGCAAAGTTTGCAGTTTGTAACAATACATTTTTTTTACCATGAAAACTGCAGCACAGTGAATGTGACGCCGTACCTAACACATTGCAAAATTTGACTGGCCACATTTATTTACAATATTTCGACACTTAAACACCCCCAGTTGATGGAGCTGTGGAAGGGCTTTGGTCTGCATCAAGAAACAAGAAAAAAAATGATGGATTCTCTTTGCAAAAATGTATATTTGTATCGTAGACACTGTTCTAAACGCAGATCTTTCTCTGATGGCCTCATTTATAGGCGGCGGGAACCGAAGAGTCTCCATAAGTGTCTGCACACCTACATCCTCCCTGCTTCATTTAGAGTGCAGGTGATGGTGGTTTCCCAAAAGGCAGAGCCTTTGCTTGCTGTACTGCAAGGACCACCCTGGTGGTGGACCCAATGCTGCAAAGGATGGTGTTGGAGGAGCCATCATCTCTGGGTGTTCCCCAGAGCCGACCCTTTCCAGTTCCGACTTGTGAACCATGGCAGTCCCGGACGCGACTCATCCACAAAATCCCTCACTCGTTGGGACAAATCTCCTGGTGCATGGTGGGCGTGAAACCTGATGTCTACGGCCACAGGGCAATCCGGCTGTACTGGGTACCATTTATGACAGGTGGAGCTGTTTACCAATGGTGTCCCAGCCCACAGTGCAACTAGACCCCCTATGTAATTACTCAATTCTTCCCCATCATCAGTTGACTCTCCAGGGTGACCCGGCAGAGCAGTCCAAGTCTTACTCAAGGAGGTGATGAGCGTTAGACTGTCAGAAAACAGCAAAACACCACATTGCCCCTAAAAACTGAAGGTCCAGTCAGTGCTTTACTTTATGAAAGAACTGCAGTTTAATGCATGTAAAACAAAACAAGAGACATAAAATAGGGGTACACCAAGCAAAGCATGACTTTCTAGCTCCTTCCCAGCCAGAGATCTGATCCCTTGGATTAAATAACACAGCGCTTATGCCCCAAGTGCGATCTTTTCTTTTCACATTTGAGTCTATGGAGGTGTTTGCAATCACCCCCCAGATTATCCAGGTGAACCCCATGCGAAGCTGCTATACAATTAGGCAGAGAGGCCCCCATAAATCCCCAGGGGATTACGCGGAATGAGGCAGAGTATATATGTGTATCTAATGATCAATGCAATTGAAGAAATTACTTCTTAAGAGACAGGCATGGTGGGTGGCCACTGGGACTGCACAACAAACCCTCAGCGCCATGACACCATGAACAAACCAGATAGGCGCATACATGGGTCTAGGGTCTCAAACAAAAAGGGCAAGGAGAAGGAGCTAAGAACTGACGATTTGTGGGTGTCTCTTCTATAGAGACAGTCAAAGGCGTGACCATGCACAATATGGCCGATAGACCCCTCTAGAACGGCCAACTTCACATCCACTTCAGGCTCCTGACTCATGTGGCGTCCTGAATATGTTCTTGGGTTAGATGCTCATATGTTATCAGTGCACAGCCGGTGCTTTGGTGTCAGCATATTAGCACTCGAGTGTAGCTGTACAGGATGACTGAGGTTACGGATCCAAGATGAAGCTGTCAACTACACTGAGACCCGCTGCTGCTCTCCTTCCAGATAATTCTCCACCAGCATGGAGACCAGACCCAGCCTCAGGGAAGGTAGGGTGAACCAATCCCCAACTGCTCTCTCTAGAATCCAACTTGCTCTGCTCATAGAGTGGTACCAGCACTGAAGGACTCACAGTCTGTCCTACTGACCCACCTGCAGCATGTATCAATAACCAACTTCTGAGATTTATGGGACATCTCTGGCAGTCCTCGTCCGCGTCGTCCCTTTGACAATTGGCCACGGTGACTTATTGTTTCATCTTCCATTGACATAGAATCATCACTGAACACAGGCACAGCTCACCGGAAGGAGCATCAGAAGCATCCTCAAGCACAATGTCAAATGGAACGAGGACGTACCGAGGAGGAGGAATGCCAATCTGGGACCACAGATGAAGTCAGTGTAAGGGCAGTGGCCACAGGCGTGGTTGACTAGGTTGTTATGCATGAGGTCCCCGCTCCGATAGGGCCGATGGAGATGGGAGCTGGTCTCATTATCTACCGATAGATGCAGAGGGGACATGCAGCACTGACACTTTTTTAGAGGGCAGAGTACCCAGGGTCAGAGAGAGAGAACTGCATGGCTAAGGACACAGACACCTCAGGTGGTGGCATCAGTGTCCAAGCAGAAGCAGAGCTTGGTGACTCAGATTGGCAGGGAGCTGAGTGCCAGAGTCAGCAAAGAAAGCTACAGGACTAGGCAGGGCAACGGATGCATCAGGACTAGGAAGAAATATTGATAGGACTACAACTGTGCACTGGTGCGCGCGCACACCCACACATCCACACACACATTTACACACACACACGCTTGCACTCAGGCACCGAACATGCACATATGACATGATGTTGAAAGATGCAATGCTACATCAGAATGTGGGGAAGCAGGGCATGTTCCCTGGTTTACCGCAGTGGTCAGTTTGTTGGTGTCAGGGCCCTCTCATTTGCTGTGCTCACAAGCATCACTTGGGCAGGTTGTCAGGGATTCTGAAGTCTAGTGTGTACAGGTCTAGGAAACACTTTGACCTCAGTGAATAGGGAAAGTAGAAAATGAACAAAAGGCATGTCTGCTTAACCACCCTCACCTCCTGTAGAACGTGGAGGCCTCAGCTAGTGTCTGGCTTTCGCATGACTACTGCAACCTTGGCCTCTCTTTTGAGGCACTGCTTCTACAGGGAATGCTGCAGTTCAGCCATCATGCTCGTTCACCCTTGACCACCAAGGTGTGTGCCCAATTTAGCAAAACAAGGCTCTGAGAATGAGATGTGTGTTGGAACTGTTCGTGTTCGAAGGACTCAGACTACGACATGTTTCAGACATTACTCTCCTCTTCAGGAGGATTTATCATCCTGACCTAAGGCACACTTTCCTTAAAGCTTTTTCAAGCACTCAAGCTGTGAACTTTCCAGCTCAATTAGGAACATCTCCCAGATAATTGCAGCAGCACACCCCTGTGAATACACATTTTATTAACAATATGATTTAAAATTGAGTAAGGCGAGCTATAGAAGAATTATTTCAATAAATCACATTTTAAAGTGAACAATGTAACGTGTGGCAGGGGATGCACAGGACCAGGGAGAGGAGCGGCGTGGTACCAAATGGAAGCGCCATGGGATGAGTGAAAGAGGACATCAGCACAAGGATGCGCTTAGGACTCAGGGCTACATTATTTATTTATGTCTTTAACGCCTATTCCATAGCACAGCTGGACCTGAAAGGTATTCTAGCGCCTTAAGCAGAGCAAAGAGTTACATTTACCATTAAAAAGCAAGCAGATGTTCATCAGAATAATGGAAAAAGGGACCAGGCTGCACATACCAGTGCAGATTTAGTTCAGATCAAGAGGGAAGAGATGGGATTTAACAATTTCCTCAAGGAAGGGATGTTCAGTTGAGTGTTAAGTGGGGAGCTGAGGGTGTCTCAAAGGTTGATTTGAGCACTAGTGGAAAATTGAGACTTTATGGGTTGAGGAGAGGAGGTGGCAATAGATGTGAAAAGCTGTGAAACTTCGTCTACTCAAAGTTGATAAACGTTATCTAAAAATCTTCTTCTGCAAGAGGAAAAGACAGTAAAACTCCACTTCAGCAGGGATATATTTTGGTGGGAAAAGTATGAAGTAAACGTTTTCTGTGTTATAATTTCTCCAAAATCTTTCTTGTCCTTTTAATGCCCTGGGCAGAAGTACACAAGCGAGGCGGGAGTGATGGCTCCGAAAAGAGAAGTGTTATTACCTGAAGGCATACAGCTTGAGGCTCAGAAGGGTCTTCAGTGTTAAGAGGAGACAGACACAGGAGGAGGGGCAATTATTACAGTACAGATCCATTCCACAAATGGAGCCTTTATAAAACCAGTGGGCAGACTAGCCTGAAGGGAAATGGAATGAACTCTGAAAAAGTCCACCGTGGGGACGAATGCAAGTGCCTGGAGTTGGGCACATGCATTTGGAGCATCATTGGTTCTTGATGCAAGTTGACTATGGTAGCATCAGATGTCACATTCTTGAAAGGATATGATTAGCTCAGATGAAATGCAAGGTTCAGTTGCACTAATGCCCTGCTCGTAGCACCCACCTCATTTAGGAGTCCCAGCTTTACCATGAAAGAATGGATGAGCAGTGGGCAAACATTGGGAGGGGTTAGACAGATGGGTGAATGGTGACAAGTATCTTTGAATGCGTTGATGGTTGCTTGGTTTGGTGGAAAGAGTTCATGGATAAGGAGGTAGATGACAGAAAAGACCCAGAAGTACCCCCCATGACAGACTATCAACAGAGCAAAACAATTTTATGCAGGATCAGGAGTCCCATGGATGGAGCCACTGGACAGACGTCAAGGTAGCGCCCAGGTACCATAGGAAATCTCTTGACGGAGCGGTCCTTACTGGTCCCACAGGCGAAGGCAATATGTAGAGCACAGGATTAGGGATGTTGTGCAGTCACCACGGCTTGGGATGGTACCAGCAGCATCGGGCAGCGGTCACTTATTTGCATAGTAGCGGTTGATAAGCAGAACAGAGAAGATGAAGAGCAGAGGTACCCCAATTGTGCGGGACCAGAGGATGATAACAGTGGGGTCGATCTCATCAGAGCTGATCTCATTGGATAATGTTCCTGGGAAAAAAAGTGAAAAACAATGATTTGCTGAGCAGGGATATGAGTATCATGGAACTTTTGATTCTCTTTATTTGCTAACCAAGTAAACAAGCCAGAAGCAATTATCAATGGTCCTATGAAGAAGAAGTGCTAACCGAGATACAAGAAGGTTGTTCTAAACATGCCGGCTGAGTACAAGATAGGCAAGATGCGCAGTGCACCATCGGATGTCAGGCTGCCTGCGCCACTCAATTAATTTTAAGGGTGTGGGACCAGTATTGCCGCCTAAGGCAGTTTCCCATTGAGAGGTGCTCTTACATATCACACACTATCAAAATGCCACTGTAGAGGATTTATTTTGCCAAAGAAATTGTCTTTTATCTACAAACACCAAGTGCTATCATACTCTCAGCAGGTCTATTTGAAAGACTATTTTTTGAGCAACAAGATACACAAAATTATTTTAAAACAGTATAACTTTGCTAGGCCTCTCCTCTAAAAAGTACAAATCAAAATTGGAATAATTTGCATAGATAGATCACCAGTTGAGGTCCCCTTCTGTACTCCTTTTCTATTGTTTAGAGAACCATTAAAGAGCTTGGGCTGGATTTAGAGTAGGATGGCTGTATGTAGCAAATCCTCAATTTCTGGAAGAAATTATCAAAACAGAGGAGAATCCATGAGCTTACTTTTCTCTTTGTCTCTTGGAGAAAGTTTGCCAATGGACTCTATTCTGGATTAAGACTTCTTGCTGAAATGCAGGATCTTCTATTACCACCCAAATTTAAACAGGATGAATCAACATCAAAAGACAATTTTAAATCCTAGATCACTTGAGTTGAAGAGAATCACATCTGATGGAACAGGCCTTTATCGATAGGGATGGAGTGTACTGGTATGTATAAAATCATGCCTTGTCCCTACACTGCGATACAAAAGGGGATGATGGACGGAACGTTTGAGCCAATCAAACACTCACCCCCAGTCAACTGATCTGGGTTTAATCCATCATCATTCTTTAGCTCACTCCACCACCCCAGTTCAGACATGGCCATATGCAAATCAGTCTGACCCTGTGCCTCATGGGAACAGTCCAGCCCGAACTGCCAAGCCATGTCTTCCCTGGACCGGAAACAAGCATCCTAGGACCGGTTTCTGGCATTCCAGCCGTCATCAGCCAGCCTTGCTTGAATCCAGTGGCAAAGTGAGCAAGGGACCCACGTCTGGGCATACCCCCGCCAACTTAGGGCGAACAAAGCGATACAAAAGGGGATGATGTACGGAGCGCTTGAGCCAATCAAACACTCACCCCCAGTCAAGTGATCTGGGTTTAATCCATCATCATTCTTTAGCTCACTCCACCACCCCAGTTCAGACATGGCCATATGCAAATCAGTCTGACCCTGTGCCTCATGGGAACAGTCCAGCCCGAACTGCCAAGCCAGCCTTGCTTGAATCCAGTGGCAAAGTGAGCAAGGGACTTTGCCACTGGATTCAAGCAAGGCTGGCTGATGACGGCTGGAATGCCAGAAACCGGTCCTAGGATGCTTGTTTCCGGTCCAGGGAAGACATGGCTTGGCAGTTCGTGCTGGACTGTTCCCATGAGGCACAGGGTCAGACTGATTTGCATATGGCCATGTCTGAACTGGGGTGGTGGAGTGAGCTAAAGAATGATGATGGATTAAACCCAGATCAGTTGACTGGGGGTGAGTGTTTTTGATTGGCTCAAACGTTCCGTCCATCATCCCCTTTTGTATCGCTTTGTCCCTACACTGAGCAACCTATTAAAGAGTTGTGCGTCATTCCGACTGGGAAGTCTGGCTTCACTTCCATCTCTTAGGCACCATGTGCCTAATCTTGGTTCTATGGTTGGATTTCTTTGATGATCGCATGAAACACAAATTTGATGTCAGATCTTCGTGTGAGGGACCTGGAACCAATGTCTTAGAATAAATTTCCCAGGATCGATTTGTGAACTAAATTTGAGAGAAGCTAGTTATGTCCCACTCTTCAAAGTGAATAATTTTAAATCCAATCGCAGCTTGCCCCCAATGTCCCAATTCTGGCCATGTGGTTGAGGAAACAGCCTGACTGATTTGCTTTCATTGTAAATTGACTCACAGGCTATCGCGCACCAGTCCACTTTCCATCTCAACTAATTACAAGAGATTACACCAATGTTGGCCTGGGAACAACACCAGTAAGTAAGTAAGTAAGGGCTAAGTCAGAGAAAAAGTTGGATAATGAGAGTGGGCATGAATGGATAGATGGGATCAGAATGGTGGTCCTTGAGTGTCATAAAATCCAATGTTTCAGCATTCAATATTCTTGGGATGCTGAGCAGAGATTTGTTTTTTTGCATCTCTTTAGCTCACGGTGTCAAATGTAGGTTGATGTGAGCTACATTCAAGCCAGATTTTAAGGGCAACTATTGACTATGTCAATGCTTTTAATTTATATTAAAAGTGTATGTATTTACCACATGTGGAAATCCTGAACATTGGGCTCCGATACGTTACTCCTAGACCTACTTTGGGCACCTCTGCTTTAGACTGTGCCCCACAGAAAACCCAGAAGCTTATTCCATTGTTTTTCGAGGTTTAACTGAGCTAGAGGGTTTATCAATTATCATTAATAAGATATAATCAATTATGGATCAGCATTATCACCATCATATTCCCACATCCCACTGATGATGCTCTCAATAATCACCTCCCGTGAAAGTGAGATTCAGCATTGTGATCCCTACGTGCCTGGTGCGATCAGCTCACTTCAGTGTACAGTACTAATACCGAAGTACAAAGGTAATAAACAAAGACATCTAAAAAAAACTCTAGTGGTAACCAAAAACTATTAACTCTAAAGGCTCAATTAAAACAAAAACACAAAAAAACATTTTTATAATATTCCAAAAATATCGACAGGCTCAGTTTTTGAGTTCTTTCTTAAGATTCCATGGTATTAACAAAATTGATAATTTCAATAGAAAAAAGATAATATCGTACAAATATACATAGGCCTAATTTATGGGTCACTTTTAAGATTTCTTGATATTAAAAAAGATAGATATTTTATAATTCCTATTGTTTACATTGCAAGAGGGGATTTGTGGAGAAAGGCCACCATTATTTGTTGTCTGTCACTCCTTATAATTTCACACAAAATGGCTGCAGTGCTTCTGCCCACATTATTTTTCTTTTTTAAATAATTATTTCAGTATTTAAAATGTTCATATGGACAAGGATAGGAGCAGGGACATTACATCCTTTTGTAGTCAGTTTGATTCTACACAAAGTATTTTTTTTTTAAACAATTTTAGGATTTGAGTAGAAATGCGTGTTAACTGCATTTATTCGTAATTAGGCCTCAATTTTTGTATGCCTTAAATTGTTCTGAGATATTTTTTTACATAACCACTCATCTCGCTGTTTTAGTCTGGTTTCTATCACTAATTATTCCACCACCATGTGAAAGCTCTTTGTGTATCTATGTGGCACAATTTGGTGGCTACCACATTTGGCTACTTAAAAATATCCATCCGTTCTTCCATGGAAGTCATGGGGTTAATCTTTCAGCTTTGACTGAGTGGCAGTATGTTCTGCTTGAGTCTCCAGGTGTTCTTTAGTTCTTCAGTGATGAACTGATGGAGAGTCCACATGGCAACTACTAGGACTAGGGACAATGTGCAAGTCAGAAACAAGATGGCCTCCAAGGTGAAAGGTCACCGTATGCCCAATAGCAATTAATCTAGTCAAGTTCAAGAAAAAGTTAATGTTTCCTCTCAGATGGAAATCTACGGTGACCACAAGTGCTCTTTCATTGAATGTATGGGAGAGAGTAGGTCCCAGATTTACTAATGGCTTGCGTCGTCGTTGCATTGCGCAAGGGAATGCAAGCCCTTAAGTCAGATTTAGTATGCCACACATAGCCACCTTGCGTGGCTCTGCATGGAATAGTAAATCTAGAATAACTCAAAGTAGAACAAGTCGCTGCCTTGCTTTACTCTGCAAATGGAACGGGCTCCATTTGTGGGGCGTGGGTGCTTCCACGCATCCACCCATAGTTTTTATCGCATTCCCCGATTTTCTAAGACTAGTAAACCTGGTGGTGCGTCATCTCATTACTTCCCCTTCGTATGCATGCTGCATCTGCAGCACACATACAAAGAGGAATATGGTGCTAAGGATTGTTTTTGTGAATTAAGGTATCCCTTCCTTCACAAAACCAAAATCTGCCCGTAACGCAGGCATCCTTTCACCGAGGTGCAAGGGTGCCTACGTTGGCGCAAGGCTGTTCGGAAGAGGAGGAATGCACTATATGCAGGGCTTTAAGTGGGATGAAAAAACTGGGGGGCCTCTCAAAGGGGCGTGGCCAGTGTAATTAAGGGCGTGGCTTAAAACACTTAATCTGAGCATAGTGTGCCGCCCGACTTGTATTTTGCTGTTTCTATCATTGCATCTAGATATATGATACAACAAGTAACATATCTACAACAAGTCAGGACTATTGGCTTTGTCAATGGTTGTTAGTTGCATAAGATAAATAAGCAGCAACTATGGCTTGTATATATTATTGAAAAGGCTCCCACTTAAAGCCCTGGTGACACCACGACAATGTTGCTGCCCCTGAGTTTCAAAGAGAAGGAAATCCAGAGAGAAAATGACTCTCTTTAAAGGATTTCCCTTCCCTACAACACTCACCTGGCATGATGTCATGCCTTTTTAACTTCTCCACTAGTGAGAAGTGAGCAGTGTGAGCAGCGCACAACGATGTGCCTGCTGTCACTGCAGTCCGGAAAAAACGGACCGCCTGTGCCAGGGCTCAAAACAGAGCCCGATAGAGACCCGTTTCGAGGCCTCCGTAAAAAAACTGCCGGTGCTCAGACCCGGTGAGACTTGGCCCACTTAAAGCCCTGACTATATGTTAGTAGATATGGCGCATTCCTGCCCTCTCCATTTGACGCAGCGCAGCGTTGCATCAAATCTTTGTAAAGCTGTCCCAGGGTGTCTTCATTCCTTCCCTCACTGAGGAGCAAGATTAGCCACATAATCATTAGGGAGCTAATCTCAAGCCCAAGGCATGCCCCCCTGAGACCCTAGGAGCCCAACTCACCGTCTAGCACCCAGAGCAGAGTCCCGTTCCCCCGGCCTTGGCTGACATTGAAGATCTCCACCTCACAGACATACAGACCAGAGTCACTGGGGAGCACCCTCTGCAGCTGGATGCTGGCCTTCCTGTTGGTGTGGAATGCGGCCTTGTCAGCGGCAGCCACCCTGCCACTGTGGCGTCCTGTCTCATTGGACACCGTAGCCCAAGAGCTGGAGTTATTATGGTGGTACCAGGTGTAGCGGCCAATGGTCGAGTTTGAGGCGCTTTCGTAGATGCACTCTAGTATTACTGCGCCCCCCTCTTGCGTGGAAGCTTTGCCCGGCTGGGACACGGTCAAGGGCTGAGCACGCAGAACTGAGAAATTAAAAATATATATTTTTAGTAAAAAAAACAAAAGAATGTTTCTGTTAATATTTGGAGTTGAATATATATATATGCTTCTCAAGGGGACTTAAGAGAGTAAGAAAATGATAGGAAGGAACATGATAAATATAATAAAATCCATTGGAAAAAAACAACTATCTTTGAAGGTTTCATTGTGGGCAACATCAGTTCATAGGCCCCTTAAACACAGAACATGTACATCATGTAAAGCAGTAGTGCAGGCTTAAGATTCACATAAACAGACACACACAATCCACATGCCCACACACATACACAGATGCACACACAATCCACATGCCAACACACATTCACTGAAACACACACCCAAATTCACACATATGCAAGCACATGCACAAATTCACACATATGCATGCATGGAAAGCAGTAGTGGCAGCTTCTTTCTCTCTCACATACACACAGCTCACAGGTCTAGCTACACACACTTTCATATGCAAGCATGCATACCAACACACACTCACATGCACATGCGTGCCTGCAAACACACAAAAATGCACACTTCTGCATACAGACCAAACAGCAAGAAAAGCAGTAGTGCCATCTTCTCTCTCTCACAAACACCCAGAAAGCACACACAAAATGCAGTTTGGAAAACACTGGTATCAGCTTCTCTCACTCTTTCGCACACATACACAAACAGACACACACACTCTCTCTCTCTCTCTCATACACACACACATGCGCACGTACACACACACAAAATAAAGCATGGAAAGCTGTAGTGCCAGCTTCTCTCACACTCACATACACACAGCCTGACATGTGGTGCACATCCATATGAAAGCATGCACATACACCTTCATAAAAATACATGCAAACACACACACATTCACGCTTGTGAACATGCACACTCACTCACACACACACACACACACACACAGGCACACACACACAATGCACCATGGAAACAGTGAGCCAACATCTCTCTCTCTCTTGCATGACACACACAGCAGCTAGCTCTGCACTTGTACACACACACACATACTTAAAAAAATGGAAAACAGTAGTGCCATCTTTCTCACACACGCATACACATTCAAGGAAAACACATACCATACAGCATGAAAAGCAGTGGTGCAAGCTTCACTCGCATATACATTCACATGCCTGTGCGCAAACACGTCAAGCGCATACACGCATTATATCACGGAAGGGAGTGGTGGACGGGGGCGTAGGGAACCCCTACTTTTGCAGCTCAAGCTTAAGCTTGAGTGTCTGTGTGGGTGGGGGGGTGTGGGACTCCCTGCATGGATGTGTGAGTGGGTGATTCATTGCGTGTATGCGTTTATGAGTGCGTGTGTTAGGGAGTGTATGGGTGAGTGAGTGTACGTATAGCTGTGTTGGTGAGTGAATGGATGTGTTAGTGGTATATGTGTAAGTAGCTACATATGTGAAAGGCAGTATTTGTGAGTGTTGGAGTATATAAGTGAGTATATGTGACAGTGAGTGATTGTGACAGTGGCTGCATGGATAAGTGTGTGCTTATGTCAGTAATTGTTGAAAACAGTACGTGTCTGTATGAATAAGTGACGTGGTGTGTGTATAACTGTATAGGTGAGTAAATGGCAGTGTAATTAATTCTTTGGGTGACTGACTAGGTTTTTGAGTCTATCTTTGGGTGAGTGGCAGTGTGTGAGTGTCTATATGGGTGTATGAGTGGATATATCAGTGGCTGTATTGATGAATGACTGCGCGTATGAGTGACTGTATGGGTTAGTGGGTGGATGTGTGTGTAGACGTATGAATCACTGAGCGGGTATGTACTAACTGCTATTGGTGTGTTTATGGTTTCGATATTGGTAGTCTGTATTTTAGACTGGGTGTATGAAAGGTTTTATTAGGGTGTGAGGATGTGCATCAGATGATCACGTGGATGATGTCATCAGTGATGTCATTTGAGATATCATCAGTGATGTCACTGAGCATATCATGAGTGATGTAATATGTGACGTCATCAGCAGTGCATTGCGGGGCACGAGTTATAGTTAGCTCTACTAACTATAACAGCCGAATTTCTCTGGTTTTATACGAGTGAAATGTCCAACTAACTATAACGTCCCTGAAACTTATGGTTTTTTCAGTGAATTTCTAAGGTTTTTTAAATGCTAATTTCTAACTATAACGTCACTGAAACCTATGGTTCTTTCAGTGAATTTCAAAGGTTTTTTAAATACAAATTTCTAACTATAACGTCCCTGAAACCTATGGTTTTTTCAGTCAATTTCAAAGGTTTTTTAAATGCTAATTTGTAACTATAACATAGCAGTCGCGTTTGCAGAGTGGTGGAGAAAGGTGAGCGTGGCCTCCGAACACCTCTTAGCAATCCCACTGTGTGGGATTTACTGGAGGTAACAGGAGGGGTAGTTAGCCCCCAAAGTCAACCTTGGGGGCCAACTACCCCTCCTATTACCTCCAGTACGTCCAACACTGCAGGATTGCTAGCTTTTTATACCAGGCCCCGCCCCCTTTCTCCACCACTCTGCAAACGCGCCCCCTGGCGCGTTGTAAGTTGGGGAATTAATTCCCCTTGAATACTGAGGGTCCCTGGGGGCCAACTAGGGCACCAGGTACCTCCAAAAAGCGCCACAGAGCTGGATTGCCGAGAGGTGGTCCGAGGCCATGCCCCTTTTTACACCACTCTGCAAACGCGGCTCCTGGCGCATTGCTTCTCGGAGGATGAAGTCCACTTGTGTCCTGAGGTCCTCAGGAAAAAAGAGGACCTCATCGCCCTACCAGCTGTGCGCCAGGAGCCGCGTTTGCCAGATGCAGGACTTCGGCCTCACACTGGCTATTGCCTGTTTGAGGAACTTGTCTCTAAAATGCCTGACAGCTATATCTTTAAATCCAATTGAATACTTTGAAATGATCAACTTTTTCAGGATAATATTATTGCTATGCGCTCATATCCGGTAATAAGGGGAGACCTATGTATAAAGATACGAAATTGCACATTTTATTGACGGGATTAGAATCCTACGATCTTCCTGACACACAGGCACTGGGTCCGGAAAAACTTTATCCGCGCTATGTTTACTATTAAGCAGTGGGGCATTGATCTGATACAAGCAGCAAAATATAAGCATATGGACTTAGTGATTGACACTTACACTGCACAGAGCCAAGAATATCTGGGACTAAATTTGCAGGGCCATGTAAAATAGAAAGTTTTAAGATTCACACTCTTATACATTCCAATCTGGGAGTTTGAAAAGAAATGGAACCCAGTTCTTTGGCTCTGCAGTCAAATCCCTTATACATATTATATGTATCTGCCCCAAACTGTTGTCTATAAGGAAGATATATTTATGCTCCTTGTTTAAAAATGCTAAAATAAGAACAACTGCAGATGCTGTTAGATCCAGTTTTAAGTTAAGAGAAGGCAGTGCAATAATAATAATGATAGCATTTTTAGATCAGGCCTATAAAGCATTATCTGCGTGATTACTAACCTTTACCTGCGAACTTAAAGGGAAGCCATGTAACTTTATTTAATAGATAATTGGACTTCCTATTTGGGACAATTGTCGGTTGCACACATTCAATTAACTGTATGCGTTTTGCACACTTAAGCACATCAGCACTTTATCATATTAGTAAAATGCAATAGACTGAGCAAAAGATGGTCGTAAATGCAGAGGTCAAAGGTCGAACAATGTGGCCAGTGCTGCCAATGGCTGTGATTGGGAAATTATATGGATTAATTATATGTAAACAGCTGTTGAAGTCGGAACACAAACAGCATTTTATACTTGGAGATGTATGCATTGAATTTGATCTTTGTAAGCTAGATTTGGAAGTTTTAATTGCAGAATATTTTATAAGATATTTATTATGCTACACAAAAGATAAGCCAAAGCAGTGTAGGCCCTACCGTTGCACAAGTGTATCGAAATAAATATCATCAGTGATCCCACGCTCAACGTTTCATGGGCCCACTGCCTAGAAGCCACAACTATTCAATTTACACCACAACAATTAGAAAAGGAGCGTCCACTATATTGTTTTGTTTCTGACCCAAATTCAGGGAATCCAATATTAACAAATATAACAATGATGAACAAGAAGTGAGATTCAATTGTCAGGAGTCTCAAGAATGCGCCCAGTATCCGACTTTTATTGACTTTGGATACTTGAGACTCCTGACAATATAGTGGACGCTCCTTTTCGAATTGTTGTGGTATTTATTATGCTATATGTGATTATTTATATTTTTATTGTAGTCCTTGATTAATACAAAAAACTTTATTACTACTACATACCCAGTAATGGGATGGAAGCAGGAAGGGTTGTGAACTTTAAATTGGAACAAAAAAAAGAACATTTGTCAGGAGTGACGTTCTCTTGATGCAGGAGTTTGCAGCGAAATCTGAAGCAGAATTTAATAAGGCCTGGTGCAGCCGGCAACATGAGACGTCTAAACTGCTGTCGATGACTTTAGTGTATGGTGGTCTACTTTTTTGAGGTCTCAACCTGCACCTTTCATTCTCTTGGGTGCACTTTAGCAATTCAGTTTGGAATGAATGTGACATAAAACTTTGCTCATGCACTACTTAGGATCTACAGAGCTACAATTGGTAATAATATGGGCAGCATAGGTGTGTGCTCATCTTTATATGATTTTAACATCTTATTATGCAACTAAATGCTCTAAACCTTCTGTGAAATCTTTTCTCTCCATCTCTCATTGGCAGACTGTGCAAAGCTCAGTATCAAGCATAATGGAAAGAAAATATGTGTTGGCTAACATCACAAATGGCTGTACAACTCTCTACTGTGGCCAAAAGTGTGCGTGTAACCAGGTGTTTTCAAACACAACTAAGAAGAAACCTTTGAGTGTGTTTGTGTGGGAGGCCCAGGGTACTGATTGCTGAGATGCTTAGCTCTTACCAGGGCTGCTGAACAGAAGAAGAAGTAGGGTTAGGTTCATGGCGTGTCAAGCTGTGGACCAACACTGCATCCTCTCTTTGGTTTCAGAGATGTGGTCACCTTGTCTCATCCGTGTGAGAGCACGACTTGGCGGAATGGGTTCTTGTGGTCAGAGAGCCTGGGTAAGGCCTGGGGCTCTGGAGTCTGCTGTCCACGCTCTCACAAAGCCACAAGCAGGAGGACGTCAGCAGCGGGCTAGTGAGAAGAAAGCAGAGAAGGCTTGAGAACGGCACGCATGTTCAGAGAAGATGGTGTCTTGTGGCTTTCATCTCTTCTGAAATATCGAAAAGGCATACCACATTTCTTTATCCACTTACCTTAGGCTGGTGTTTGGGTTTTTAAAGAAATAACCAACACGTTATGTGTGCAGCGTGCCTAAGGTGGTTGTATGTCAGAATATTGCATACAGAAATATAATCTAAAACAAATACTTTGTCCTAAATATTGTTTACCAAGATATCATCACATTAGGTGTAGGTTTTGTATTATGATATCTAATATGATGATCTTTTTGTTAGAATATATTGGTACATGGATATTTCAGGACCACACCACCTGGGGAAATGTCTTTCTCAATCATTTTTTACAGCTAAACCACATGGAGTTAAATTCAGTTGTCTGGATTGGGTTGTACTTTCCAACATATTGTGGAGGAAAAAGAAACATTCACCAACAGACTGCTTAGATTATCCAACCTCGAAGGCCTATTCTGATGAACAAATTCATAGAGCTTCTCTCCCCTGGCACTTCTGACCACCCTGTTGTTTGATCTATAGGTCTCTTCTCTTTTTCGCTCACTTGTAAAGCGCTCTGATACCCTCATGGGTCTTGTTCGCTCTATATAAAACTTTTAAAATAAATAAATAAATATTCAGATGTTTTAACTCTAGCACACAAGCAAAAGTTAGGGCTTTTAGTCTATTTGGGGGCTTCCTCGTTTTGATGTAGTTCATGTGCTTTGCAATTAAGGAAGCATAGATATCAAAGCCTCATACGCCGCATTGACACAGACACGAAGACAGTGACATTCATACACACACCACACAGATATGCACACTGCACAGACATACATACATACATATATAACCACACACAGCTCACACACTCAACACAGAGACACACACGTGCACAACCATACACATACACACACACACACACACACATGTTGCACTGTATCAAAGGGTTCACCCACTCACTGTCATCCTAAGGATTTTGGGGACTCTGGGAAAGAAATATTTTGGGTGCCTCTGTTTGGAACAACTTTGAATTGTATTACCCATTTTTGCTAATTCAAACCCTGTGGTGAATAACAATACTGAATTATAAGATAAAGGTTAAAATTCACGAATACACAGATGTGAGCTAGAGAGAACACTTTCGCAGGGGGCCCCTTGAAAGGCGGGCACCCTGGGCAATTGCTCAATTTGCCCTTGCCTTAAAATGTCTCAGTCCCTAAGAATGGCAAGCCGCAAGACTCATAACAGGCTCTAGAAAATTTTACCACACCACTCCACATCTGAAAGCGCTTAATTGGCTGCCATAGGAAGCAAGAATCCAACTAAAGATGGCATGTATCACACACAAAGCGTTACACTACAAAACACCACTATACATAGCCCAGAAAATTACGATATCTGGAGGCAGCAGAATCTCTCGGAGCACCATAGATCTTTCACTGAAACCCGCATTTTTCCATAAGAAGAGAACATATGATAGAGCATTCTCCTGAGCTGCACCAAGAATTTGGAATTCGATCCCCGCGAACATTAGAAGAATCCCGACCACTTGAGTATTTAAAAAGGAAGGTAAGACCTTTCTTAGAAGCAAATTCCTCCCATAACTAACAGCAGACCGGACACTTCTAGGGGTTAATTTGAGACTAACAGACAATCTCTCGATCTTCTACAATCTGTTGTGCTAGTAGATTACATAAAAGCAGGCTAACAGACCCTCCAATTTTATTGGAATGAAACTTTCTGATAGCTCATACCAGATCACTCTCCTAGATTTAGCTCTATTTCTTATAACCAGTTCTGTTTGCTACATATAGTCTCTGCACTAAATGATCCGAGGTATTCTAAGGACAGGTATTTCTAAAAAGGCACATGGTGTAATATTTAGGACATGTACTATTGTAACACAAGTTGATCTCTAGTAATCGTTGGAATATGTATTATTTGTAAGTACTAATTGCTTGCCACTTAAAAATGAATACCTACGCTTGGTAGTTTGCTTAAAGGACTTGTCTAACCATATGTCGGAAGTTTAATGCTATTGAATTGTGAAGCGCTCTGACACCCAATTTGGGTCATGTTCGCGCTATATACAACACAGAATAAATAAATGGCGGCACATGCCTCTGTTTTTTTAGGGATATGTTAACACACAAGTTATATTCAATGATAGAATAATGCAGAGCCAGAGAGAGAGATCTCTGCTGATTTCTCAAGGTGTACAGTCACTTGCCCATGTCCCCACACACTCTCTCTTGGTTATCCACACATGTAACAACAGACACATGCACACACACAGACACACACAGAGTTCTATGAGTGGATCTGGCTCAAATAAACATAGGTTTCGACTGACTGACACAAACACATACATACACACACATAAACACACACACACTTTGGACTAGCCATTGACTTTATTGGAATATACATTCACTAACACTGTTGTTGCACAACCTCAAACGTATTATCAAAGAGGAGCAACATTTCTGCTCAGTTGTTTAGGCATCCCCCGCTTTGGGCGATGCCAACGTAAATGCTGCCCAGTCTGTTGCTTGGGTGCAACTATTTGATAAAGCTCGGTGTTTCACCTACCCAAGTAAAAGGGAGGCTCACTGACACTCAGGGCTTGGTAGCTAAAAAGACCTCTTCCAGCCACATTCATGCAAGCAACAGCAAGTGACACAGAAATGCATGTTAAAAGCAAAGACATTATCTTTCTCCACAGATTTCTTAAAAGAAACAGGAAAATGCCTGTTAATTACATAGTAGAAAGATGGCAAATTCTCTTTAACCAAGTGATCCCAGGTAATTATCCATTAGCTACATAGAGCTGTCATGCAAATCTTAGACAATAAGAAGAAATATAGACATTTGGCAAACACCTAAAGAGTGATGACAAGCAAATGTTTAATCATTTCAGAGTGTTAATAGGTGTGTATTGATATGCAGAATAATATGAGAAAAATCTCTAAGAACTACACAAAAATGCAGGCAAATGATCAATACATTCAGAGTAGTATGTACACGCCTTTGCGAATTGGCCCAAAAACGTCTGAGAGTCCTACTCTAGCACAACTTGTCATATTCATAAAACCTTTTGTCAGTCAGCCCCACTGTTTTATGTTTGAAAGACTTTGTGACACTGTTCCACATACTTCCCACATTTGAACTGTCTCAAGGCAAGAGATGTAAAGATCCAATCAAATGTCCAGCTACCGGACTGATAACATCAGAGGACCGTGTGCCATGCATGCCGCATGGTAGAAGAACAACACCATAGTAAATCGATGGAAGTGATAATAGGAAAATGCACAATAAATACAAAGTGTTTGAAGCCAAAGCTAAAAAATGATGAAGTGATACCAGGAAATGCCCTTATTACTACACAGTGGCCACAGGGAAATGCAATGTTATCTGTCGGGTAAAAGACAAAATAAAAGTATTTAAAAGCTCTAGGTAAATATTAGATTAAAAATCTTGAATCATAGTATAATGACATAGAAATAGCCTACAATTTCAAAGGTATGAAAATTAAAACTTAGTATTGTATGTACACCCAAACATGGTATACTGCAGCGTAAATCGAACCAAATACCCTATCTATGCCACTTTTCGTTATAGTCTTACCACCTTTATAAATCCCCTTTTGACAAGGTAATTACAGACAAATACAACATCATTAAAATGTAATTACAAATACTCCATACCTAAAATATACTTTTAAATACATATAAGTGCACACAAACACCAGATAATTACAAATCTCATATAATCAAGTACCAAATAATCAGAGTATTTACAGTTAATATTCCAATCATAACATATTTACAAATACTAATCAATATAAAGGATAAAGTAAATTATCAGGATATTGCAAGTCACCAAGAAGTTACATAAGCATATAGAGGAACGTGGACGAAGGCCAAATTCCTTTATAAGGTTATTTAGCTTTGAGGTGACTTGAAATATACTTATCATGTACAACAGGGGATACCTTATCCCATCCAATACTTATCACACCATCACCTTTCTCACAAACCACTTAAAAGCTTGGTGCGTAGCTCTTTCATATGAAAGAGAGGGCATGTTTGCAAACACGAAGAATGAAAATAAATCCTTTTGTGCAAAGTTTAGCCAGCTAAATATTTGTTGCAAAAAGATATTAGAAACAGTTCAATATGTCAGTTTTAAATGCAGTGGCTCGGAAAGAGTAGAAACATGCAGAAAGATTCTAACTTTTCTATAATTATCGATGGAGTGCAGAAAAATAGATATGTTATTTCTGCTTTTAACTATTAGCAGAAAAATAGAGCAGAAGAAAGAAAGCAACACTTTGTTTTCATTGCTTTAAACAGCTGCTTCAATTATGCTTCGTGACCTGACCTTCCTTTCACTTTGGCTGCTGGGTCTGGCAGCAGGGATTGTGATGTCAGAACTCGACTGTAATAACTTATTATAGTCGAGTTCTGATGTCTTTCTTTATAATCGACAACTGAGTGCATCACAAGTTGCCGATTATAATGAAATTAGACACTTGCTTTTATACAGGGATTTCAGGAACCCATGTATTATAATTATTATTGCTTGCAAATTATAAACAAATAATTAAAATACACTATAGCTGTAGAGTTATTATAGTCAAAAACTATATAATTATAAAGTAATTTCAAATATCCAATAAATAAAAAGCTATAATGCATAAAGCAGGGTACCAGGCACATATTAAAAACATGACAAAAGAGTGTATTCGATAAATACAGAGTGATAACAAAGAAAATGACTGGGCACGTAGTAGAAATAGTACAATTTCTGATAATGACAGATCAATAGTAAGAGTATGCTGAAATGATAAAACACTGACAGGGCAATGCTAAAATAGTGCAAGTACAGGCACATTTCCAGTAATTACAGAGTGATACCAGACAAATGTCTTGAAAATGCAGTAGAATAACAAGTAATTGACTGGGTGAGTGTCTGAAAAGTTTCAGTGCTCCGTCCATCATCTCCTTGTGTTTAATAATAAGTAAATACCAGATAATACATTGTGATAGCTAGTAAATGTTAATTAGCCGCAGAGTAATACTATCGCAAATAAAATCAGAACGGGGCTCACCCAAATTCGTTCATACTCTAACTTTCCATGATTTCCCTTTTAGACAGACCTTGTCAATCAAAACCATGCAAATGCCCAATGACAAACAAAATCCATGTAGCTGGCGAGAAATCAAAATAATTATTTTAAAATACAAGAGAAACAATTGACATGCAAGATCATATAAAACTAAATATTACAGTAAAATGTGCCATCATTGGAAATTATTACTAGAAAATACTACATTACTACAAAGTTCTCTAAATGCACCCATATACTCTTCACCATAAAGTGATCACAATAAAATGCTGCATAACTACAACACAATAACAAATAATAATGATAATAAAAAAATAAAAATCTAGTTTATGACAGAGTAATTACAGATGAATACATTATAACTATCATGTATTTAAAGCCTCTTTATGTGGTATATGCCTACACACACATAGACTCCAACTACGCCATAATAACAAACAGCTAAGACTCATAAAGTAATTACAAATCTCCTAGAATCAAAAAGTAATTACATTTAAACCCTCTTCAGTCACAAAGTAATTAATAAGGTCACATAACTATAGTGTAGTTATAGACATATTTTAATATCCACAAATTAATTACTGCCAAGTACGAAATATCAACATATCATTTACTACAAATGTTCTACAATCATAACCTATAATCTATAACATAATTATTATTATTTCAGAAAAGTAAACCATGCACAAACCATATGACTACAGTGTTATTACAGCTAAATATTCTATAATCATATAATAATAGTTTCACAGAAACTGTATATGCAAAGCACTTGTAAATGTTCTGTAACTGTAAAATAGTTACAGACTAATAAAGAACTAGGGAGTACTCCTTGACAACTAGAGAGCAGTTACTGACTAAAAGCATAAAACTGCACTGTAGTTTTAGAAAAATACCATTTAATTACAGGCACATATCATAACATGTCCTTAGCTAGACTTGAAGATCATCATCGTATAAACATACTGTGTATTTGAAAGGGCAATCACATCCCTTAGGGCAGGGGTCTTCAAACTGGGAGCAGGCCCTCCTAGGGGGGCCTCAAGTGATCGGGGGGAGAGCCAGGCTCTGGGCAAAAGAAGCATTACGCTGATCGCAGTGCTTTGTTTTAAGTGGAAAAAAATGAGCGCCACTAAGCCGCTGTGTAGTCTGCCATCACTAACATCTTTGTCATGTATAACCTAGCTGAGAGTATGTGTCAAAAGGGAAGGGACTCCAAATATTCTTCAAAAACCCCACTACCACCCCCATTTCTAATAATCACACTGTGGATACTTTTACATGCTTGTAAGGCCTACCTGATCGGGATAGTATATTTGGCGATCGTGTATTTATTTACATTTTTGAAAGGGGTAATTTAACTTAACTGCTATGGTTAAATAAGTTAAGACATATGTAAACATTGACAATTTAATAAAATAATTGTGAAAAAGTCTGAGGGGGGCCGATGATTTTTATTTTTTCACTGGGAGGAGGCGGCATTAAAAACTTTGAAGACCACTGGCCTTAGGGCATGTGGCTGCTGTTTTTGGATCCTCAGCTCATTGGTACTCGGAAGGATGAAAGGCTGGGTGGACTCAAAAAGATTCAAACCTGTTATCCATGAGGTCAAAGATTAATTTCTAGAATGGTTGAATTTTGTCCCTTGGGACACCAGGTCATGGTGGTTCAGCTCTCTCAATGTCACTCAGAGGTCTCAAGGCACATCTAGCAGGAGTTCCAGAACCTATCTCTCCTAACTTTACTCTTTTGATAATACAAACAGTTACTTAGGAACTAAGGGTCTGCTCTACTAACATTAGTCTTAACTTACGCCAGTCTTCCAACTGTCACATGGAAGAAAAGATATCCATATACTAAAGATAGTCTTAATAGTACCTCCAGACTATCTTAAGGCAGGACAAAGTCATTTATTAATCAGAGCCATTCTCCCTGAATGGAGACATCTTATGACTGCCTTAAGACAGGGAGAACATTTCGTAATCAGGCCTTGAAACCGGGTCTTGGCTTAATCGGAGACCATAAGCCAAACCCTAATCCTGTAGGATGATTCGCAGATGCATAATTCCAACAAGATCAGAATCTGAGTCATCAGGTACAACTGTTCTTGGACACCATTGGATATCATTGGTAATAACGAGAGGTGTGGGAACATTCATCCAGTTATTCAAGTATTGGTATGATGTTACCAAGAGCTGGTTGAATGAGAACGGGTCATCCTTGAATGCCAATTACATAAATGCAATAGTGACGGAACAAAAGGTACTCTTGATAAGTCAGCACCAGAGTATGAATCCTTCTGGATCACAGACAAATCATTATCTTAAAAAAGTTAAGACACGAGGAAGATACAATTGTGATTAAAAGGCATCAACCAATGCATCCTAAGCAGAAGGTCAAGACTAGACAAAATATTGGAATATGAGGCTTGGTACTCAATGAATAAAATTCAAAAATACAATCCTTTTATCTGCCTCGTGTCTAGTTTCTCTCCCTACTGTTGACCCCTTCTTCTTCTCTTCGTCCATAACCCTTAATGTCTCCAGATTCTTACACTTTCCCAAATGACCCTCCTTTGCAATCTCCTCAATCTGCAGAGAACGCCTCTGCCTTCCAGTTCCACAATCTTTTGCTGGATAACAATCAGCTACCTGCTCACCTGAGAGCCCAGCAGGATTTAATGACTTTCAGGAAACATCTGAAGACATGGTTATTTTCATCTTTCTAGGAAGATGTGGGTTTCCATATGGTATGGTATATCTCTGTTTTGCAGAGGCTTGCGCCAAGACGACATTGGGCAAACGTTGCGCTTTATAAATAAATATCAAATATCATATCATATTTGCCTTTTAATCACAATTTTGTTTTGCCAACCACAGTGAAGAAGCATACATGATCTTGCCTTGACTAAGGTGAGTATTTACTTTCTGATTAGTTTATACCTATATAAAAATTGGGAGCGTGGGCTAAAGCATCAATGCAAAAAAGAGACAAATATATTCAATACTTGCATTTGTCTAATGGTAAAAAGTAGATAGTGTAGCAGGAAACATCGAACTGTGAGTCTTAGAAATCCTGCCAAAACCATAATTCACACTCAGGCACACACATGGCCAGAACATACTAGGCCCACATTCACTCACTGCAGCTCAAAGACCAACCCCTGCTCTAACACCCAGGGTCTTCTCCAGGTACATCACTTGCCAAAATCCTTCTTCAGGTGTGATCCTTCCAGCAGCTGGCCCAGCATCCTGCTACAGGCAATCGTGCTTTAGTGCTACACACATGCACAGTTCACAGGAGCATACTATAACAGGATGTGATGGCCGCATATAATATGGCATGACATAGAGACAAAATCTCACCATAACCACTCAAAAAAGAGAAAAGATGGAGAAAGAAAGAAAGAGTTGGAAAAGGAGAGAACAAGATAGAGAGGGTGGGAGAGGATGAAAAAGGAGAGACACACACACAGAGAAAGAGACAGAGGCAAAGCAAGAGAAAGCAAGAGTCAGAAAGAGAGAATGAAACAGATTGAGCGAAATTGTCATCCAGATGGAAGTGAACCTGGGAAGGAGTGACAGTATGGGGGAACTCAAAGTGGTAGAAAGAGAGGGAGAAAGAAAGAGAGTGAAGAAAACAGTCAGGGAGATGGAAGTGGACCTGGGAAGGAGTGGCAGAATGGGAGACTCAAAGTGGGAGAAAGAAAGAGAGAAAGAAAGGGAGCGAAGAAAAGAGTCATTCAGATGGACGTGAACCTGGGAAGGAGTGACAGTATGGGAGACTCAAATTGGGAGAAAGAGAGAGAGAAAGAAAGAGAATAGGGAAGAGTCAGACAGATGGAAGTGAGCCTGGGCAGGAGTGACAGTATGGGAGACTCAAAGTGGGAGAAAGACAGAGAGAAAGAAAGAGTATAGGGAAGAGTCAGACAGATGGACGTGAACCTGGGAAGGAGTGACAGTACGGGAGACTCAAAGTGGGAGAAAGACAGAGAGAAAGAAGAGTTTAGGGAAGAGTCAGACAGATGGACGTGAACCTGGGAAGGAGTGACAGTACGGGAGACTCAAAGTGGGAGAAAGAGGGAGAGAAAGACAGAGAATAGGGAAGAGTCAGACAGATGGAAGGGAGCTTGGGAAGGAGTGACAGTATGGGAGACTCAAAGCGAAAGAAAGAGGGAGAGAAAGACAGAGAATAGGGAAGAGTCAGACAGATGGAAGTGAGCTTGGGAAGGAGTGACAGTATGGGAGACTCAAAGTGGGAGAAAGAAAGAGAGAAAGAAAGGGAGTGAAAACGTGAACCTGGGAAGGAGTGACAGTATGGGAGACTCAAATTGGGAGAAAGAGAGAGAGAAAGAAAGAGAATAGGGAAGAGTCAGACAGATGGAAGTGAGCCTGGGCAGGAGTGACAGTATGGGAGACTCAAAGTGGGAGAAAGACAGAGAGAAAGAAAGAGTATAGGGAAGAGTCAGACAGATGGACGTGAACCTGGGAAGGAGTGACAGTACGGGAGACTCAAAGTGGGAGAAAGAGGGAGAGAAAGACAGAGAATAGGGAAGAGTCAGACAGATGGAAGTGAGCTTGGGAAGGAGTGACAGTATGGGAGACTCAAAGCGAGAGAAAGAGGGTGAAGAAAAGAGTCACCCAGATGGAAGTGACCCTGGGAAGGAGTGACAGTATGGGAGACTCAAAGTGTGTGAAAGAGAAAGAGAGCGAAGAAAAGAGTCAGACAAATGGAAGTGAACCTGGGAAGGAGTGACAATATGGGAGACTCAAAGTGGAAGAACGAGTTGGAAAAAGAGAGAGCAAGATAGAGAGGGTGAACGAGGAAGAAAAAGGAAAGACACACAGAGAAAGAGACAGAGACAAAGCAAGAGAAAGCAAGAGTCAGAAAGAGAGATTGAAACAGAGTGAGGGAAAGAGTCATCCAGATGGAAGTAAACCTGGGAAGGAGTGACGGTACGGGGGAACTCAAATTGAAGAAAGAGAGAACGAAAGAGAGTAAAGAAAAAAGTCAGACAGATGGAAGTGGACCTGAGAAGGAGTGGCAGTATGGGAAACACAAAGTGGGAGAAAGAGAGAGACAGAGAGAGAGAACGTGAAGAAAACAGTGAGACATGGAAGTGAACCTGGGAAGGAGTGACAGTATGGTGGACTCAAAGTGTGAGAAAGAGAGGGAAAGAAAAAGAGTGAAGAAAAGAGTCAGACACAAGGAAGCGAACCTGGGAAGGAGTGACAATGTAGGAGACTCAAAGTGGGAGAAAGAAAGAGAGAAAGAAAGAGAGTGAAGGGAAGAGTCACAATGATGGAGGTGAATCTGGGAAGGGGTGACAGTTTGGGAGACTCAAAGTAGGACAAAGAGAGAGAAAAAGAAAGAGAGGGAAGGGAAGACTCAGAAAGATGGAAGTGAGCCTGGGAAGGAGAGACAGTATGGGAGACTCAAAGTCTGAGAAAGAGAGAGAAAGAAAAAGAGTGAAGAAAAGAGTCAGACACGTGGAAGCGAACCTGGGAAGGAGTGACAATGTGGGAGACTCAAAGTGGGAGAAAGAAAGAGAGAGAGAGAAAGAAAGAAAGTGAAGGGAAGGGAAGAGTCAGACAGATGGAAGTGAACCTGGGAAGGAGTGACAGTATGGGAGACTCAAAGTGGGAGAAAGTGAGAAAGAAAGAAAGAGAGTGAAGGGAGGGGAAGAGTCAGAAAGATGGAAGTGAGCCTGGGAAGGAGTGACAGTTTCGGAGACTCAAAGTGTGAGAAACAGAGAGAAGGATAAAGAGTGAAGAAAAGAGTCAGACAGATGGGAGTGAACCTGGGAAGGAGTAACAGAAAGAGAGACTCAAGGAAGGAGAAAGAGGGTGAAAGCAAAGAGCGGCATCAGAGAGTGACAGCATGGTGAGTAGTGCAAGGAGTAATGGACACTAATAATTGTGAAAGCAGGGAGAGCAGAAAATGGGTCACAGTTAGAGCTGGAAATGAAATGACTGGAAGCAGAAAAAGCGATGGAAGTACTGTTGGTTCACGCTTACCTCGCTTCAAAGAGAGTTGAACAAGGACAGCAGTGCTGTCAAAGACACTGTACAACAATAATGTTTCAACTCTAGAGGTCTGTGAGACCATAAATAAGGACTTGAAAAACGAGAGGGGAGAAACATAAACAAAAAACAGGAAACAAAAGAATGAAAAGTTGATGCATAACACAAAAAAGAAGTGAGACATGAAAAAAAAGGAAATGCAAACTATAGAAATAGCAAACCGGAAATAAGTAATGGGAATGAAAACAAAGAAAACAGAAACGACTATTCAAAAAGAAGAGCTCAAAATATGATACAGTAACCAAAATGAAAGAGGATAAGCAGCAACGAGAAGAAAGCAAAGCAAAATACGGTTGAAATATGAGACAGAAAAAGAAATATAGAAAAGATGAACAATAGGAAAGGATTATTGGAGATACAGAGAGAATGGAAGAGAAACACAGACAGTGCTGTGAAATTAGGGCAAAGGTAATGAAACAATGATACAATAAACGAAGATGGTGTAACAAATGAAGGGAATGGGGAGTGGAAAGAGGAGGCTGAAATGTGAATGAAAGCTAGGAAGAGGTGAAAACACAGACAACATGAGAGGAAACATAATTAGACCGAATTAGAATGAGAAGCAAGGAGCGCAAAGACGTAGAGAAGCATGAGAAAAGAAGAACATAAAAAGAAGGAAAAGCAGATTGAAAGGGAGAAATAAAGAAGAAGGTTAAAAGAATAGGAAGAATGAGAAAATAACAAGCATGAGACCTAAAAAGAAAGATTAAGAAAAGTATATAAACGCAATGGGAATTTAAGGGAAAGAGAGCTACGTGGGAGAAGATGTAAGTAGAAGACAGAGAGTTAAATAGAATGAATAGATGAAGAAGAAAATTAGTGTCATGGAAAAAGGCATAATTATCGAATTTCACAAAGGAGTGATGAAGGAAATAAGTACTTGCTGCACAAAAGATGAGAATCAATGTGAGAAAAGGTAGGAGACATATAAGCAGTGAAACAAGTAAAGCTGGAAATGCACAAAGGAGAATCGTAAAGATCGGGTATTGGGGAGATCTAGAGAGGATAGAGACAGATAAACAGAGATAGAGGTGGTAACACCTTCTGTTAAACCCTTTGCGTCAGTATGGTCTACTGCACCCCGGCTTTGGGATCACTGTCTAACAGCTGCACCCCACAATCCCATCACCAACTTCCGGGGCTAAAAATGGACAATGTTTGTAAGGGAACCCTTCAACTGAGAAAAAGGAACCAGGGGAGATCAGCCAAGAGGTAAGGCAAAAGATGGAGGCACGAGAAACTAGAGGCAAGAAGTGTCTAAAAACAGACAATGGACTGCGTGGACTCGATACCCCGGCCGGCCTCATCCACCTTCAGTGCGCATGTGACTATGAGCAGGGGGTTCATGGGGATCCAACTGGAGGACTCTTGGCATTACTCAACAGCACTCACCTGGTCCTCAAGGTCTGTCCTGCTGAAGAATGAAAAGACCATCAGAAGGGCTTCTAAACATCTGTGCCAGTCTCATCACTGCACCAGCCAATCAGGATTCAGAGAAGAACTGCTCTTCACCTTATAAGGGCAGGCTGCGACTGATTGGACTATCCGCGATAGTCTTTAAATTTAAAAAACTAATGGCAATTGACTAATACTCCCTCAACCTAGGGTGGTAAAGCTTTGTTTGGAGTCCTTTGGTATCATGGGTGTCCCACAGAGGAAAGTCAAGTTCTAACACTTATAGAACAAAGAAAGCACATTTAATGTACAAAGATGAGATCTACCTCTCGCAGGTACTGTCTGGGTGAGGTCACTTTGTGCTGCTATTGGTCGATGTTGTCACTGAAGGCGTGCCTCACGTTGACTTCAGCTGAGCTTTTAGACTTTTTTTTATTAGCTAGGTATGGTCTCTTCACTGGATAGGTAAAGACAAGTTCCATGACATCATTTCCTGCCTCATTGCCAGTCAGAGCAGCCAACCCTTCCTGTCCATGCTTAGCCACAGATGGTCCTCGCGGCCCAAGGAGTGTCCTCATTGTCGATCAGACCTCACGCGAAGACCTGGAGATGAATTTTCTGTGTCTGTTAGTCATTTTCGGCGTGATGTCAGGTGAGTCCTTTTTCTAGGAGTCTTTGGGAGGCAGACCCACTCTTTTCTTCTCATTTGCTTCCTCCACTTCTTCTGCTTAAGACTTACCACATTTTCAGTTTATTAGGTGCTCTTTCTTTAGTTTTTAAGGGAACATCCTGTAAATATTGTCAAAGGGGTAAAAAAACCCCCAAGAAGACGTCACCTAACAAAAGCATATTCTAGATTTCCTGAGAATTTTGATGTCTACGGTGGGGGTAGGGAGGGTGGCACATATTGTTCTTGTAGTGCCATTGTACTCTGACCTCAGACCCCTATAGTGATGCCATAGTCTGCTCTCGGGGCCTGCTGTGATGTCACAGATAAACATCTGCTGGTGTGATGTCACATTCGGAGGAGGCTCACGTTCCTGTAGTGATGTTACAGTCTGATGCCAGGTTACTGGTGTGATGTCACAGTCTCTTATCAATTTAGTGTAGTGATGCAGGAAAGGGATCGACGTTATATTCATTGAGCAACGTCACCATGTGACTTCAGTTCTGTGAATTATGTCACAGTTCGATATCAAATTCTGAACCCTGACAGACTAAACCACAGTTTCATTTAAAAAAACAAAACTCTACCCTCCCCCCTAAAAGACACAAAGAAAAGTGAACTAGTGAAATACACAGTTCCAAAATATTCAGACCGAACGGAGAGCTAGCTAAGACACGAATCCGCTCATGACAAAACGGGCGCGCAAACTGCCTCCGAGCAGCGGTATGAGACCGCCTTTTAATGCTGGAGAGGCAAAAATAGGGCTATCTATACACCCGGGTGATTTTTAGTGCGTCGATGAACGTCAGCGGAAAGAGCCAAAACTTTAATATTAGCAAGTTAATACATCGCCCCCATCCGCTATTTACCTCTCCTGGAGAAACCATTAAACTCAGAAATGTAATTTTTTTAGAGCCTATTGGGTGACATAGAAGGTCACCTGAGATAAGAGAATAACAACATGGCGGCCCCTACTCTCGCCTGAGGAGAGAGTGGGAAGAACCGGGATGTATAGTCAGTGAGGAGCCGGGGGCACAGAGAGGCTGTGATGGGACCGCATGAACACACACTGTGAGGAGCACAGAGAGGGGCACAGAGAGGGGGCCGCATGGACACACTGCGAGGAGCCGGGGGCACAGAGAGGGGGCCGCATGGACACACACTGTGAGGAGCCGGAGGCACAGAGAGGCTGTGAGGGGGACACTGGGGACATGGGCCGCACGGACACACTGTGAGGAGCCGGGGACACATAAAACAAGACCGTGAGGGCACATGAAGGTGTAGTTTGAGGAGCTCAGGACACAATACAGCGAAAGCCTGTGATGAGTTGGGGATAGGAAGATGGTGTGTGAGAAGGGGGGGGGGGAGATATAGGAAGATAGCGTGGTGCGCTGAGGACATATGGCACTATGAGGAGCTGGGGAGACACACGTAGCCGCTAAGTGATTGTCTGAGGAGATAAGGACACTTAGCACGAGGAGCTCACAAGGATGAAGTGAAACGTACAGACAAGGCGAGGAGCTGGAGGTCCCTGGACAGCCTTTGAGAGGAGAGAATGAAGAGAGACGAGCAAAGGAAGAAGGAGAAGAGCAGAGAAACGAGAAGTGTGAAGTGTGAATATAAAGAGAGGAAAGTGAGAAGAAAATTCACAAAGTATAGAGAGACAGGAGGGAGGTATATTAGCAGCACAGAGTAAAGAGAGGGGACGTGGATTAAAAGGAAAGAGAGGGAGCGTGAGCATACAAGGAGAGGCGGACGAAATACGCGTGGCAAGCCGAAAGGGAGGGAGAAAGAGAGAGGATGAAATAAGAGGAGGGAGGCGGAAAGGAGTTTGTCAAAGAGAGAAGGGGTATGAACAGGAGAGAAGCGGAGGGGAGCATTAAAAGAGAGAGAGAGGGATGGAGAACAAAGGGAGAGGAGAGCGGAGGAGTTTAATTAAAGAGAAGAAAGTAATGCTTGGTGTTGCTAATCAGCATCTTTTGTTCTCTTCCCCATCTCCGCACTCGTGCTCGCTCACACTCGTGCTCACTCACACTAACCTCCAGTCGAAAGTAATCTAATTCTATTTTATAGAGCGCGACAAACACCCTAAACAAAGGGCGTCATGGCGCTAAGAAGCCTCCGAAGGGATTCGAGGATATGAGCCACCCTCAGAAAAGATAATTTAAAGTTATTTTCAGAACAGGGAGGCAGAGGAGATGGCCTTGATTTCTGAGGTAGCGGACTCCAAAGCTTGGCAGCGCTGTGCCTAAACGATGGTCTACCTAACCCGTTTTTTGTTACTCTGGAGACCCAACACTGCCTAGACTGCAGCGTCCGACTAGGGACATAAGATTTAAATTTACATCTCCAAGAAGTCGAGCCAGTTATTCACTGCTCTGAGGACCAGAGTCTTACTGCTCACACAGACTCATGCTCACTCACACACCGACCTCTCTTTCACATTCTCACTTGATCTAGCACACATCTTACTCTCACGCTCTCTTTCACATTTTTACTCGGACTGTCACTCATCTTACTACTCTCAGGATCTCTTTCACATTCTCACTCGGTCTGTAACTCATCTTACTCCCAGCTCTCTTTCACATTCTCACTCAGTCTGTCACTCATATTACTCTCAAGCTTTCTTTCACATTCTCACTCTCACATTCTTACTCGGCCTATCACTCGTTTTACTCAAAGGCTGTCTTCACATTCTCACTCAGTCTATCACTCATCTTACCCTCAGGCTTTTTTCACCTTCTCACTCAGTCTGTCACTCATCTTACTCTCAGGCTCTCTTTCATATTCTCATTCAGTCTGTCACTCATCTTATTCTCAAGCTCTCTTTCACATTTTCACTCAGTCTATCACTCATCTTACTCTAAGGTTCTCTTTAACATTCTCACTCGGCCTGTCGCTCATGGATCACTGACACAATATCGAGGTAAACAATGTCATTTGATACAAATATTGTGTCAAAAATATAGTTGATCAAAATATCGTGCCTCTATACTTATAAAGGTAAGTACAAAATATGGGGAAAAATATCATTGACACTAATTTCATCACAAAATAAACAAAATAATCAATTAAAAAAAATATAAATAGAGTTTTAAGAAATAAATGTTAGATATTTTGATATATGAATTGAATATAATGTTTATTCAACAAATTCAACTAATATTTCATACGCTATATAAATATATCATTATAAAAACACACAAACCATATATATATATCCATATCTATCTATCTATCTATCTATCTATCTATCTATCTATCTATCTATCTATTTATATATGTGTGTGTTTGTGTTTATATAAATATAATATATTGTGACATAACATTATTTATTTTACATTTTATTATTTTGTCTAAATATTTAAAATGTAATACTAATAAAATAAAATATAAATATAATACATGCACAATACATCTATCAAAAATGTAAACAATTCAATAACAAAAAATATATTAATTAACAAATAAAATATTACACATTTAAAACCCCAAAAAACACATTTACTATAAATACTGTAAAGAGTAGGGAAAGCGCTGGACTTCGAAGGGACTACATTTACTATTCCCATTCTAGTATGTACATCAGCAGAGAAAACATTGGATTTTGGATGGGTTAAATTTACTGATATCACTTTAGTTTGTACAACAGTAGGGAACGCATTGGACTTCAGAAGGGTAAGATTTACTATTCCCACTACAGTCTGTGCAGCAGTAGGGAAAGCACTTCGCTTTAAACACATTACATATTTGAATAACCCTAAGAATTTAAAAACAAACAAATATAAACAATATTAATTTACATAAAATATACATATAAAAAATATAAAACAATGTCCATAATTAATAAATAATTTCATAATTATTTATCAATAAAAAAACTAATTCATTATTACGTAATTAACTTCCCCCAATACCATTACCAATACCATTATACCATTATACCTATAATATAACCGTTTTTAATTATTACGCAATATACATAATTATTAATCAATTAAAATATTAATATATATAATATAAACCTAGCAACCCGTACCTAAAATAAAACTGAAATAAATCAACATAATGTGCAAAATTAATATCAATCACATACTTAATTACAATTGATTAATTAATTAATTATTCATTATTTCTTAATTAACTCCCCACCCTATCCCCCTACAAACCTAACAACCGGCTACAACACTATAATTACTATTAGCAATTGATTTAAAAAATCTAAATCACTTAAAATTCCAAACTAAATCCAAAATTAATAGCAATTATACAAACAATAATAACATAAAATTATTAGATGCACTGAAACACATTAAACTAATCAAAACGATATTTTTAACAACTATATTGTTGAAAAGATTTTAAAATCAACAATATTCTTAACAACAATATTGCTTACCTAAAAAAATTGTATTCTTGACAAAGATATTTCTGTATCACAATATTTTTTTCTGATATTTCTGTCTCTTGATATTAAAAAATTGTTATTTTGCCCAAATACTGTTGCTCATCTTATTCTCAGGCTCTCTTCCAAATTCTAACTCAGTCTGTTGCTCTTCGTATTCTCAGGCTCTCTTTCACATTCTCACTCGGTCTGTCACTCATCTTACTTTCAAGACTCTCTTTCATATTCTCACTCGGTCTGTCGCTCACATTACTGTCAGGTTCTCTTTTATAGTCTCACTCGGTCTATCGCTCACACTTGCTCTTTTTTGAGGTTCTCCTACACATTCTGTGCTTTTGGCTCTCGTATGCTTGGTAACTGATCTTCACGCTCCCTTAAATACTGACACTCACTGTCTCTTAGATATTCTGTCTCAAAATTAGTCTTTCTTGCTCATTCATACTCAATTTCATGATCTTTCACAGATTTACACCCACCCTCTGACTCATTTTGATCACTCACATTTGAGCTCTCAATTACACTCACTCTCACCCCATGGTCTCATAAACATTGATGAGACTACTCCTGCTCACTAACGCTTGCTCTCTATCCCTCATGTCCAATCTTACATATACACACATTCACCATCATGCTCACACATCTTCACTACTTTTTACATCCTTTTCACCCTCAGACTCCCTAGCACAATTTCAGCCCTTTGACTAGTCTCTCACAGACCCTCACACACCCTCTGCTCTTCTTATGTGAGCGATCCTTCAAGGTCTTTGAAGGAGAAGTGTCCTCTAAGCAGTTGCCCCTAACGTGTGGGGTTCCCCAGGGCTCCTCCCTAAGCCCCACACTATTTAATATCTACATGAGACCCCTGGCTGAGATCGTCCACCCATTTGGCATCAAAATCATTACCTATGCAGATGATACCCAGCTCGTGGTGGCACTTAACCACCCCGATGGGTCATCCTGCACTCTAGGCCATTGCCTAGAGGAGGTTGCCAGATGGATGTTATGTTATGTTATATGGGTTTGTAAAGCGCACTGTTACCCAAGGGTGTCCTGGCGCTGAGCACTGTATGCCTAGGGCAATAGATACATGAAAAACCTCCCCCCCTGAGCCAGGCTGAGACTAAGCTGAAAACAACCAGGTTTTCAGACCCTTCCTAAACGAAAGGAAATCAGTGCCGGTCCTTAGATATAACGGCAGACCGTTCCAGGCATTGGTGGCTCTAAGGACAAAGCTCTTCCCACCCCAGTTAGCCTTTCTCATTCTAGGAACGACTGCCCGCTTTGCTTCCATTGAGCGCAATGTTCTCCCTGATGGAACTCTCATGCCTTAAACTCAACGGGGACAAAACGGAACTCATGTTCCTGGGCAACTCTCCCTCTTTCAACTCAACTACATTCTGGCCCAATTGTCTTGGACCGGCTCCCGCCCCAAAAGACCAGATAAAGAGCCTTGGTATCTGGCTAGACCGCTCCCTTACCTTCAATCACCAAGCAGCTAAGCTTGCGGCTACCTGCTTTGGGTTACTCAGACTGCTGCGAAAAATTCTGCCCCTCCTCCCTTTCCAAGCCAGAAGGATCATGTTCCAGGCCCTCATCCTCTCTCGCCTGGACTATGGTAACATCCTCTTTCTGGGAGCCCCTCAATATACCATCAATAAGCTCCAGATCATTCAAAACTGCGCCGCCCGCCTGCTTCTTCAGATCCCCCGCCGACAGTCAGCCAGACCAGCCCTGGTGTCCCTGCATTGGCTGCCAATAAAGCAAAGGATCCAGTTCAAGACACTGTGTACTGCCCACAAAGCGTTTTGGAAGACAGGCCCAGCTGTTATCCAATCCTTGATTACCCCATACCAACCTTCAAGAAATCTCCGCTCATCGACCGCCTTTCTCACCCTACCCCGAAAAATAATAAGAGCTAGATGTGGCGGTCGGTCTTTTGCCCACAATGCGGCCATTCTCTGGAATTCCCTTCCACTTCATATTCGAAGTGAACCTAATCTGCTGTCTTTTCGGAAGTGTCTAAAAACGTACCTCTTCAGAAATGGGGTCTAACTCTCACACTTGCCCGTCCCATGGCTGTGCCGTTCTGCAGCGCTGGGAGGCCTTAGGGTAGCCATCGCGCTTTACAAATTTCATTTCATTTCATTTCATGTCCGCACACCCTCAGATTCTCTTCTACATATCCCACTAACACTAGGGTCTCTTCCACATCCTCACTCACCCACAGACTTAGTCACACAGATTCACTCACTCTCGTCTGTTATCTTTTCATAGACCTACTCATCTACAGGTTCTAAGATATTCACTCACTCAGACTCTCACAGATACTCACTCGCCCTAAGTCTCCCTAAAGCATGCTCAGTCCTCTGCTCTCTCACAGATGCTGTCTCACCCTCAGGCTCTCATATAGATGTTCACTCACCCATCTCAATGCACTATTGCACATATTTATCCTCACTCTCTTTAACACATGCTTATCCTAGGCTCACTAACAGATCCTCAGTCTTACTCAGGCTTTTTTTACACATACTCACTCCTCCCAGCCTCTTTTACGCATATTCATCCCCAGGTGCTCCTGCACACTCATTCATCATGAGTCTCTCTTACACATGGTCACTCATCCTCACACCCTTTTACACATACTTATCTTTAGTCTCTCTTACACATACTCACTCATCAGTAGGCTTTCTTAGATACACTCATTCATCCTCAGCTCCATTACACATGCTCCTCTTTATTTTGTCTTATAGGCACTCACTCATGTCCAAGCTCTCTTATCCACACTGAACCTGATTGTCTTGCACATATACACTCAGCCCCAAGGCTCTTTTACATATACTCCTCCCAAGTCTGACATACACATACTCACTCATCCTGAGTCTCTCTTGCACATGCTCACTCATCTGCAGGCTCTCTCATACATGATCACTCATTCTCAGGCTTTCGTACACATCCTCATCCTGCCTCTCTCACACACACACATACAGCCATCCCAAATCTCTCTTGCTCATACTCACTCCTCCTTAGTAAATTTTTCTGCAATGTCTGTGAGTTTGAAATGTGTACAATTATCTTCACTGACTCTATCATGCTCAGAGTGGCTGCTTTCAATATTTAAAATTAGTTTTGTTGTTCGTCCTCATCTCCCCCAAATGAGTTCACAAGAAATGTGGAAATGTTATAGAAGTAAATTTAGCAATCTATAGTATTTCACAGTGGAAATTTCAAATCACCAAATTTTGTAACGGGCGAGTTTCTAGCCTTTATACTCTGCTTTTTCTCTTTTGTCATTTTTTGTCCCATTTGTCGCATGCAAAAGTGTGCTGTGGTACCCATTTTTGCTCTTGTCATAAATTATTGTCATTCCTGTGTCTTTTAATGAGTGATTATTTAATCTCCGGTGGATATCAGCCATTTCCACCGTGAGTCCTAGAAAGTGTTTTTTTTAATTTAACAACATGAATTATAATAAAAAAGTGTCAATGACTTGTACATGTAATGGATCATATAAAGATACTTAGGTATAGCATAACTATATTTTACTGTGAAAAGGATGATTATAAAATCAGAAATTGACATTCTGATAATTTTGCAAGGTTTCAACAAATGAGAAAATGTCTACTGCAATTAGACTGTCGTTTCGAAATCAGATTTTGACCTTGATTAAAAAAATACATGGTCATAGCCTGCCTAGAACTTTTTTGTTCAATGCTTTAGGCCAACAGAGGGAGATATATGTGTAGGTGCAAGAGAGCCCTAAATTGTAGTATGAGAAAACATAAATATAGATGATGTCATGACAATCTAACAGAACTATCTGACAAAAAAAGATAAAAATATCTTTGTTGGGATTTTATCACAAATGGATATAAAACCCCACTGCATGGCCTGTAGTATACATTTGCGAGTTACGTTTTCAGGATGCAAGCAAATGATTTGCAGAATAAGGGATCCCCAACTAAATATTAGAAGGAAAATGTATTGATGAGTTTTGTGCCGTGTAAATTACAAGCCATGGTTCAGTTTGGCATGTAGGGTAATAAACCTTCAAGGTGACTACCGATATCCTTGAAATGTATGTTACTTTGTATGCTTTCCTACTGGAGCTGGAAGCTGAAAACACATTTGATGTTATTAAATAGATGTTTGCATACCAATATCCCATAAAGTTAAAAAGTAAATAAATAATGCTCAAATGACAATGAATAATGTTATGTTGAAGCAGACAAAAGGTGTCTTAAAGTTGGGAAAAGTCTTACAGCCTCAAAAGGCTGGAATTTTTTTTAGAAATTGTAGTTTTTGTGAGTTAATGTATCCTTGACTACTTTTATTAACAAAAAAGGGAGGCGGGATCTGTCGGCTTGATTGTCTCCAATAAGTGTTATTTCCTATAAGTAATTGTTCACTTATATCACACCTAGTGGAGTTAAATGCTAGCAGAGATTTGTAATGTCACAGCAAGAGGATTAAACAGAGATTCTTTCCAAAAAATAATAATGGTATGAGATGTGCAATTCTACAAATTCAACAAAAATGCATTCACTGAAGCCATACTTGGGACTAAAATAACGAATTTGTCATCAACACCATCTTAAGTGTTATATTCAGTCAGTGGATTACGTTAATGTTAGCTGGATTTATACTCTGCATAGCTGGTGCAAACCGGGGCAGTGCTCACGAACATCAAGCTACTGCCATGAGATCTTCTAGATTTGCTGTTCAAAATAGCCAGGTCTGCAAGAGTTTGCGAAAGATAAGGTCATTGGGGCTGAAGCACTGTTGAAAGGGAAGATGGTTCCAAAGTTTAAAAGCTAAATAACTAAAAGTTCACCCTTCCTGTCTGTTTTTTGTTGTTGAAGAATCACAGCTAATCTAAGATTCGATGACCCGAGAGCCCTTGGGGGTGAGTAGGATTGAATTAATTGTTCCCATAATATAGATGGGATATTATGACCGCTTAACTAACACTGTTTTGGACAGATGTCGAGAAGGTCCAGGGAATCTTTCTAAGGCATCTGAGAAAGCTAAAACAGGAGGAAGTGGTTTTAATCTGATGTTTAATTTTTTTTTTAATTTTTATTAAGGTTTTATTGAATAAACAAAAACAATACAAATGCATCGTGACCAGTCGTGACAGTACAGAGAATAAAAGTACTTGTTTACAAAGGCGGGGTGATCATGAAGAAAATCAAAGCGAGAGAGCACACAGAGCTGTTACTGTACACATCTATGATCCGCATAATTCCATTAGAACATGTGAAGAGAAGCACTATTACTGCGACGCGCAAAGGATGATGAATCCATCTAAGCGTCCTCCGTACCCATAACTAACATTGTAAGCTGCCACGTCGTAAATATGCTTTGTCCCTTATACATTGCCTCCAACTGCTTCCCTCCAATTTAATCTGATGTTTAAAGGTGAGGTGACTATCTAACCAGATTCCAAAATCCTTCACCACTGGTTTGAGAGTGGGAATGTCCCCTAGGGCTTCTGGCCACCACTGGGGGGGCCCACATGTTAGAGTGGCCCCCAAAAACCAAAACCTCAGCTTTGCTTCCATTGAGCTCTAAACAGTTCAGCCTCATCCATTCAGCGACTGCTACCAAACAGTTCCTGGAGTGAGAAGGCTCGCTCTTTGTGTGGAAGTAAATGACAGAACAAGTTGAGTTATGTCTGCATAAGCAATGAATGAGAAGCCAGCTGCTTTGACAATGTCTGCCATTGGGTGGACATAAACAATTAAGAGGAGCCTTGCAGGACTCTAAATGCCAGATGACGCTTAGAAGATGAAAAAGAATTTGAGGCCACATGAAAAGAGCAAGTTCTAAAAAAGATGAAAAACAGTCCAAGGCCTCATTACATAATCCCCTAGTCTAGTGAGAAGCACTTTATGAGATACAGTGTCAAATGCGGCAATCAAATCTTAAAGAAGCAGTGCTGTGGAGCTGCCTTGTTCTAAAGAAACGCAAAGCTCTTTTGATACACCCAGGAGTGCTGATTCTGTGCTTTGTAAAGGTAAAAAACCAGACTGGGAAGGATGTCGAGGATGATGAGACCGCAGGTATTGGGGCAGGAGGTGACTGATGTGTTTTTCCAGTAGCTGAGACAAAACATGAAAAATGGAAATCAGTCAATAATTTTCCAGTTTGAAGGGATTAAGTGAAGATTTTTTTAATAACGAATTTACTTTTGCATGCTTTCACAACTGAGGGACTTTAGCTGTAGTTATAGAAATATTAAGAAACTTGACTAATGTAGGATAAGGAATTTGGGGGGATATTCTCAAGAACGTGTGTTAACTATCGTAAAATTAGCTTAACGCAACTTCTCACATCGCAGTCTATCGCGGGAAAATAACACCGTGTTAACGTTGTATTCTCAACCCGCCGGCACCATGCGATAGTCTCACGATAACGTGCCAAATGCCCGTGTTAAAATTAACGCGATGGCGGAAAAATGCAAAACACGAAAGCAAAAAAAGTTACGATGTCCCAAATCGCGATACAAAAATCAGCGATAACCAGCGACAGGCCTGCGATTCCCATGCGTCATGCAGGAAAATGCACTATAAAAGCAGATAAAAAAATGATAAAAAAATGTAACTGCGTAGCACCATGGACGCACCCGGACCGAGTGCAGAGGACAACGCGAACCCCACAAGCCCCACAGACGACCAGCAGCGAACCTCAGGGTCGGGGAAGGCCAAGGAGAAGAGGAAGAGGAAGACGCGGTTCAGTCCCCAGGAAAACAGGATCATCGTTACGGAGGTGATAGAACACTACCAACAACTGTTCGTCACCTCCAACGTGTCATTGGCAACAAAGACGCAAACATGGCAGACTATCTTGGACCATGTGAATGCAGTTGCAGAGTTGAGGAGGACAATGGAAGAGGTCAAGAGGCGCTGGAATGATGTGAAGGGCAAAACCAAGAAGAAACACGATGCCAACATGAAAGCAGCAACGCAGATTGGAGGTGGGGGTCCAGCGGCACACCAGGAGCTGGATGACATGGAGAAAATGGTGGCCACAGTCATCAGTCGGGATACGGTGCCAGGAGTAGTGGATCCGGACACTGCTCAACATGACCTGACACAACATCAACAGGGTGAGTACCGACCAGGGACTGGGGGACGGGGGAGATGGGCACAATGGCACACATGCACAATTAAGTAGAGCACACTGCACACCCACAATGACTCTGGATTATGTCCCTGATCACCTTGGCATACTGCAGCACACATAGAAACAGCAAGTAGGCCCCCATCGACAATGTGCCCGGAGGGGGCCCTCCCCACACATCACTAATCTCACAACAAACCCATACACATGTGCTGAACCCAGCAAAGCTGCGGGTCCGTGAGCCACACTGACAATGCAAGTGACACTGCATGACGATTAGCATGGCTGCAGTCCAATTATCATGACATGGTGCACGCTACGACACTGAGGTGACTGTGTGTGGACCACATCCGGAAAGGAGCAGGTCACACTCTGACACATCCACGTGCACAAACAACCCCTGACGTCAACAACACATCTGCGGACAAACCATGCCCAAGAGTCACAACACGACCAAGAGCCCAATTCACCCAAGTCCGCAACATCTCAGCAGAGAGGCACAGAAGTCAAAGGCACACCGCATGAAAGGGATAAGGGGCAGACAAATCAGAGCTGCAGGGGCGACTCACCCACAATGCAGCACACACACATAAGAATAAGAGCACCTCAACATTGACAACAATGTGGTACAAACTGCAACACTTTCACAACAGAACACAGGACACAACTTGTGCCGCATGTGTGTACAAAATGGCCAATCACATCTGGCATAGCAGGAAACTGTGAGACGACAATGTACGAGTACAACCTCACATCCGTGATGTAGTACAAATGTCCACTGTCCCGCATCAAATAGGCATCTCCTCACAAACAGTCACAATGTACATTGTCATGCAGTCTGTATGTAAACTCCGCCAATGCGTCAACATACATGGAACGCATCTCCCCTTTACATTGCAGAGGGACAATCAACACCTCCTGCAGAGCAGACCCTACATCACGTCAGTGATGATGGAGACGAGCCCCAGGACATCGACTACGACTGACTCCAACGGTTCATGGACAACCTCCGCACCCCACCTCCAGTAGCAGGGCAGCCCAGCACTATCGAGGTGAGCCCTCCCCCTGCACAGACCACAAAGCAGGAAGCACCCACCACCACGTCTGGCTCCCAGCACCTCACCGAAGAACACATGGCGTTCCAACGCCGTGTATTAGACTGCCAGAAGGAGCTGGCTGAACAGGTGTGGGTGGGGTTCCACCACATGGCAGCCAAACTGGATGCCATACGTGGGTGTCTAAATCCCATCAGGGACCACTTACACTCCCTAACGGACACCCACAGTCCGCCCCATGCCCTCCAACAATCCATGGCTGGCGTTGCTGGAGTCATGACTCGGAGACAACAACAACTGTCTAGTCAGAGTGGCTACAGCGATGTCATCCGTGAGTTGGGAAACAGGAGGGTCATGGAGAACATGGAGCGGATGCAGGCGCAAAGAATGGCTACCACGGCTGCACACGAGTAAGCTGTAGATGGCATCTTCCATGCCCTGCAGATCCTCATCATGGGAGTGATGCCACAAGACATTGCGCAGATGAATGCTGCTGCTACTTCTACATCCACATCTCCGGCCCCTGATGTGTCAGTGTCACACAGTGCTGCAGACAAAACACCACCACCCACATGTGAGGCACATGAAACGTCAGAGGACGAAGATGAGGATGAATCTGCCTTAGTGGTAAGAAGGAAGCAGTAGCATTCATCTCCGCCATATGGCTTATTACTGCTAGCTTCTGCCCTCTGCATCATGCCCTGGAATTACACCTTCCACTGTCCCCCGATACACTCTGCGACAATAACCTTGGACCTCGACATGGACTGCCATATTTTGTTTGCTTAACAATGACACAGCAATCAGACTGCGGACTGGACACTTCCTCTTCCGAGTAACTTGTCAATCCCTAAAGGACTCTAGCTGGCCCTCCACGGGGCAACATTGTAAAGTGTTGTTTGCATGGCCCAGTACTGAGACAGCTTTAACACTCCACTGAACGTGAATAATACATTCCAATACACACAGATGTGTCATGTCTATGATTAATCAAGTATGAAAGCATGGACGAATGTAGGGGAAGTGATTACCCCTTACATCCATGTTGCTCATGTTGTGGGACTTGATTCACAGGGTGCATCCCTGCATCATGGTGGTACATATTTGACCCCAGAAGAAGCCCTGTTGTCAATTGTAGGTCACAAATGACAGCCTCTATGTAATGATATTGGACACATGTGATACGCTGATGAGTGGGATTCCGTACTATCTTTGACACACAGAAATGGCATTTCGAATACGTGACACCCTGAACAGCCTCTCTGTACAGAGGTGACACACCCACCATCTATTTTCCATTTTAGAGATTGTTGGCACTACATGTTGCACTTACACTTGTCAGAGTGATGTGCTTGTACAGAGGAGCGACATGCACTCAGGGAATGTGTGTTGTAATGAATTTATTTGCACATGCTGTGCCTGTGGTCATTTTGTACTGTCCCATGATTGCTAAGGACTGTCACAATGTGACGTCCTCATGTGAAGAAATTGTCAATGATGTTGTTCCTATGGGCTATTCCTGCTGCAGCTGCAGTGGGGTGTTGTCCACCTGCCTCATCTTCCTCATCATCGTCCGGTGCATCTGGCACTTGTATCCATGGGGCATTGGTGCGTACACATATGTTGTGCAACACACAACATGCAACGATCATCTTGCACACGATGTCTGGGCTGTACAGGAGCCTTCCACCTGTGATGTCCAGGCACCTGAAACGTGACTTCAACACGCCAAATGTGCATTCCACGATGCCCCTGGTGCGTTTGTGGGCCCAATTGTACTGCCTCTGGGCCTGTGTGTTCGGGGCTCGGAGGGGTGTCATCATCCAAGGGCAGAGTGCATATCCTTCATCACCTGTGACAGTGCAGAGAGACATGAGTCAATAGTTGGTTCTGCATGATGTGTTGGCAGGCTCACTAGTTTTTTGGTGTGTGATATGTGTGACTTAGTGATTCCTGTTTGACATGTACTGCTTGTAGCAAATGAGCGCCATCAATGTGTATTACGTAGCCTCACTGCTGCTCCTCCCTCCCGCCGAGCCTATTTACTTGTGTGCGCTGCGCGGTTGCATCACTTGCACTCCTACGACACACCATTGTCATGCCTGTTTGTGCATGTCCACAAGACTGACAACAACACTGTGATGTTGTGCGTTGAAGGTGGGCGGCCACGTGTGTGTAGGCCTATGGTAAGGATAGGGCGGACACAGATGTAGAGTTCATGGCTGGCTGAACTTGCGATGCGGTTGAGGCTAGACCTTTGACTTCTGCTGCGGTAATAGTGATACCGATTGTGGCATCTATAGATTCACTTTTAGAACCGTTAAGCAAATATGCGGATGTATTCTTGAAACCTTTGGTCCAGAAACAGAAATCTTTTATTAAGGATACCTCAGATATGATTACTAAAATAGAAGGCATGAATTTTAATAGTGAGAGAGAATATATGGTGACCCTCGATATAGAGGCACTTTATACGAATATTCCACAGATTGATACGGTAAAGGTAGTGGAAGAAATTTTAGACAATACGACCATCGAGGGAGCAAATAAAGACTTCATTATCATGTGCATATCGATGGTCCTTTTTAATAATATCTTTCTGTTTAAAGAGGATCTTTACATACAACAGAAGGGGACCAGCATGGGGGCGACCTGCGCCCCAAGTCTGGCCTGTATGTATGTGGGTGCTTTCGAGGAAAAACACATATACAATGAAACTTCCCCATTTTATGAGAACATCCGTAGTTGGGTTAGGTTTATAGACGATATTTTCTTTATATGGCACGGTCAAATAGAACAGCTAAAGGAATTTTTAGAATGGCTAAACTTGGGTGATAGAAACCTTAAATTCACTGACTATTATAGTAACAATAGTGTCAATTTCCTTGATATCAAAATTAGACATGAAGAGGGTCATCTAGAAGTTGATTTATTTTCCAAACCAACGGATAGAAATACTGTGCTACATTATAATAGCTTTCACCCGAAAAGCCAGAGGGATAATATACCTCTGGGGGAGTTTCTTAGATTACGTAGAAACTGTACATCTTTACAAGATTTCTATATACACTCAAATAGATTGAAGACTAAGTTTAGGGAGAGAGGCTATCCTAAGAAACTTATAAACAACTCTTTTAAGCGTGCGAGATTTTATGATAGGGAAAGTCTCCTGCAAGGTAACAAGAGAAACAAAAAACAAAAAGAAAAAATGGTGATGGTAAGTCAATTTTCAGAAGTTAGTAACCAATTGAAAAACATAATTAACCGTAACTGGAAAATCTTGAATGACGAAGAAAGCACAACTATACCGAAACCACTATATGCGTTCAGAAAAAACAAAAATCTCCGGAACACCTTAGTACATACTTACAGGGAAATTCATACAGACAATCAAAGCACCCTGTTTGGAGAGAAGGCCAAAGGTAATTATAGCTGTGGAACATGTAGTATATGTGATTTATGTCACAAGACTAAGACTGTGACTTTGAATGGATCTACACAGAATATAGATACCCTAAATAACTGTAGGAGCAAAAACATTGTATATTTGATTTTGTGCCCTTGTGGTATGGGCTATATAGGAGAAACTGCCAGAGAACTCAGACAGAGAATATGTGAACATAGATCTGCTATAAAGACAAAAAAAGAGAATGCCCCATTGGTCAGTCATTGGATAGACAAAAAACATACAGAATCTGACTTGAGATGGGTGGTTCTAGAGAAGATACGTGAGTCTAAGCGAGGAGGTAATAGTACACGCCATAGAAAATTACAGGAACAATGGTACATGATTAAGTTTGATACAGTTAAAAGGGGACTCAATAGTAGGGAAGAATGGGAAAAAATCATCTCCATGTAGGGAAATAAGACCAATGTGGTTAGTGAAAAGGAGATTGCCTCTTCACTACCTCATTGGCTAGAATAAATTTTTCATGGTCAGTATATAATCTATTAAATTGCTTTAAAAATACGGTATATGATGTAAATGGACATATTTAGGAGTAAAAGTAGGACCCTAACTTATTAATAAGGAAGGGTCCTGTAAAATATTGAATAAGTAAATCTTAAGTCTTTTTATAGACTTTACTTGTTGGCCCGATTATTATCATCAAATACAAACAAAAAATTAAATAGAATATTAAGTAAAGTTTAAGGAAAACACAATAATCCAAGATTTCCTCGTAAAATACAATATTTGGCCCGTTCATATATAGAACTTTAATCCTGTTCATAGAATAGCCTATTATAGTAAAATGCCTAAACTGATATGGAATAATAAGGAAATGAGATATCCCTTAGTTATGTGGTAACAATGCGCATTAGTTTGCCTATACTATCTATGATAAGATGGCGCCCAGACATGCGCAAATCAGATAAGTGGGAGAATTGAGGTTAACAATGGAATATAGGCCATCCTAGTTAGAATATAAGTAGAAATACCAGTACACGGTATTATAAGTAGATATCTATTTTTGTATAAATATATGAGACGAGATGGACCTGTGTCGTAGGTTTCAGCATATCGACTTCATAAGACACTTAAAGATGGCGCCCAGACATGCGCAGAACATACGGGTAGGCATGCTGGGTAATGAATGGCATTCACGCCACCTGTGCTAAAATAAACGTATAAAAGAGAGCCCTGTTTATCCGGTGATTAGATACGGAAAACGAGGACATAGAGAGGTACCGAAGTCCCGATAATAAAAAGGTAAACGTGTGCTTGACCCTTTGGCGGTTGTGTGATAGAAACGGGAGTTTTTAAGGAAAATGTTAGGACAAAAGGAAGATAATGGGGTGAGGTTCAAACGAACCGCTTTTAGGGAAGATGTTTTAAATTAGGAAGCCTAACATTATATCACATTAAATAGAAAAGGCGCTGTGAAATGAAATAATTATGATAAAGGGTAGTACATAGATACTTTTACTATGTATTATTTTATGCAAGGGATTTTTCAGGATGAAATATATGACTAGGAAACCCATGTAGTATAGTAGGCCTAAATTCCTCCTTTTCTTATACAGAATTAACCACGAGCTGATCATACATGACGGCGTAATAATAGAGGATACAGACACAAGATTAAGTGGAGGATAGATGCGTAAGAGTCCTGAGCTCCCTATATAAAGGACTGCTTTTTATCCTGATATTGGAAATAAAGGTTAATAAAATTAGGTAAGTTACGATACTTTGAGTATGAAAGAATAATTTGGAGTTGAATTAGCCTGAAATAGGAGAATAGAAATTAATGGAGACAAATTATCTATTAAGGTATACGAAAAACAGACACTGAAAAGAATATTGAAAAAACTACCATTCTGGTTAAAGACGAGAAGCGGAGTCATGATAAATAGAGCATGCAAGGTAATGGGAATCTTAATGCGGGACGAAATTAGGGTAGATAAATCAATCACCCTTTGTAAATTAGGTACAACAACATAGCAACGGTGAATAATTCCATCTTCACTTTCTCCTCTTGTTTTCCCTCTTTTTCTTTTCTTCTCTCTTTCTCTTTCTTCCTTTTTTCCTCTCTCCTTCTCTTTCTTTTTGTTTTCTGGCACATAGTAATAGCCAAAGGATTTCGAGCCCTAATGTATGCTCGTGATGCCGAGTTACGGCAATTCTCTAATAAACAAGAAAGTATCAATAATTTTTCCTATATTACGTGGAAATGATCAGTTCTAGCTTTGGGTGAATTTTATAAATGAATGACTGGAGAAAAAGATAGATGTAAGATTGTTAGTGTTGAAAGGTATAATGAATGTTTTAAAAATGAACCTTGGCTCTTGCGGGGATAAGGACAATATTGAGATGTATTTTTGAGATAAGTTGGTTCATTGCAAGCTAACATGATTAGTTTAATAAAGAACATGAAGAATGAAATAAACTTGTCAAACGCTAAATTATGATGTAAATAGTAAGAATGTAGAGTGAGGGAAATATTGATGCAATACATGTCTTTTCCTTTTCTTTTTAGTTATGCAGACAGTAATCAACTTCACATGAGAATAAACCCACATTTATGTTGAGTCCTGAAGAAGGTGGTTGTATATAGCAGTTGTAATGCCACCGAAACGCGTCGACGCTAGTTTTTAGAGAATCCAACAAACCAGATCTACTTGGATAAGAAATTGACTCTCACCAGTTTTTCTGTTTGAGAATTTAGTGTTGGATCATTTTTAGTAGCAGTGTAAATCATTGTGCCTGTTTGGGTTTTATTTTTATTTTTATCTTTATTTTTACCTTTCCTTGCACTAATAGAGTGCCTTATGGGAGTATTTTTTGCTTTAGGCAACGTGGTGTTTTTAGAAATGTAAATATTTCGTATGTATCAATTGAAAGTTCATGTGTATTTTTTAATTGTGTATGTTTTAACTGTGAAATTTGTTTTTTATCAATTACATGTAATTAAATTGAGATAACACTACATTTGACTTTGGGTTGATTGTTAGAGAAAAGCCTTGGACAAGTTTCATTTCTGGTGTGGGCTATGTTTGTGTTTGAGTGCAACCATTGAATGAATGAGATTCTTTTGTGTGACGTTTTTTCCAAGGGAAATTAGGTTTATCTCATAGATATAGAGTGCTCTGTTCCCTTGGATCTCTGAGCCACCTCTTTGGTTTTTCACATTGAATTGTACAACCCTTGGGTTGGAGAGGCATTGCATTCCTTTTTAAGGACAATATGGATTCACTAAAGACCTTTGGTTTTAGTGAAGAGCAATTAAATAAAATTCTTAATACGAATAACAAAGGTGGACATAGTGTCACTATTATCCCGAATGGGGGTGAGAAATGGAATCAGCTAATTAATTTGAAAAAGAAAATGATTAGAACTGAACTCCATGCAGAGTTCCTGATAGAATATGTTAGGTCAGGAACGATCCCTATAGGTTTACAAGTAAGAACAGAACCAGGTCTATTCATACAAAATAAAAAATTTCTAGACACCTGGACATTAATTTCCAATCGTTGTAGCAGAGATTGGATGCTGCTGATCATTGAGACAGCCCAAGAAATAATACTCATAGAGAGGAAAGAAATTGAAGAACTAGAAATTGCTTTACGAGAGAACAACTCCTTAGAGGAGGCTAAAAAGAAGTTAGATGAAATAAATCTAGACATAAGTGGATATCGAGAATATCTTGTTAACAAAAAAACACTCAAATTAAAAAAAGATATGAGTAGATTTAATATTGAGAATGTATACCCATATTTGAGAAAGGACTATTATACAGAGAGACAAGAGCAATATTGGGAAAAACCACAACGAACAAGGTTTTTCAATTATAGACGTCCGAAACACGTTAATTTTTCAGATACTTCGGAAAGTAGTGGGGATGAAGAGGTACAAAATAGAGAAGAAAGATCTACAGTAGGACAGGCTAAGGAATATGAGGGACCTTTTTTAGGCCCCAGACCACAGAGACCCCAAAGGGGATACTCAAACAGAGGCAGAGGGACATCGCAGAGAAACCAGACAATGAGGAACCAACAACCTCAGGAATATGGAAGAAACCAACCCCCCAAGAATACATCAGAACGAGAAATCAGAGATACTGGTGGTAGGTCAAACTCCTATTATTAACCTCTCTAAAAGACAATTAAGTAGGACAGAAGAAGAGGTCCTAAAGAAAGGCTTTAGCTTTGTTCCAACAACAGGGGTGAACAAATTTCAGATGGAAAAAGATCTTAGAACTTTCTTTAGGAAAGTTAGACTGAGGCGTTTCTTTGAAGATAGACCCACGAGAGAACCCATTGTGGATTCGGGACTTCGTCAGAAATCTACCTTTACCCCAAGTTTAGGGATGGTTAGTAAAAATGTAGAAACATTTGAGGCAGTTGTTAGAATGGAGGTGAGCAACCTTCTAAAAACTAAACCCCATAAAATGTATAATATGTCGAAAGACCAAAGGTTGGCGATGGAATCTTTATCCAACGACAGCAGTATAACTATCAAGCCAGCGGACAAGGGGGGAGGGTTAGTTGTCTTTGATACAGATGATTACGAGAGAAGGGCACTGAACCTATTATTAAACCAAGAACATTATCAGAGAGCGTCGTGGGCTAAATTAGAACAATTAAAAACGGATGTAAACCTGTTATTAGAGAATGCAAAAAACGAAGAATGGATTAATGTAGAAGAATATCTTTTTTTAAACAATAAAAATCCAAAGATTCCGGCTTTTTATGGACTTCTGAAAATCCATAAAGATCTTTTTAATCCTCCCCTTAGACCGATTGTGGCATCTATAGAATCACTTTTAGAACCGTTAAGCAAATATGCGGATGTATTCTTGAAACCTTTGGTCCAGAAACAGAAATCTTTTATTAAGGATACCTCAGATATGATTACTAAAATAGAAGGCATGAATTTTAATAGTGAGAGAGAATATATGGTGACCCTCGATATAGAGGCACTTTATACGAATATTCCACAGATTGATACGGTAAAGGTAGTGGAAGAAATTTTAGACAATACGACCATCGAGGAGCAAATAAAGACTTCATTATCATGTGCATATCGATGGTCCTTTTTAATAATATCTTTCTGTTTAAAGAGGATCTTTACATACAACAGAAGGGGACCAGCATGGGGGCGACCTGCGCCCCAAGTCTGGCCTGTATGTATGTGGGTGCTTTCGAGGAAAAACACATATACAATGAAACTTCCCCATTTTATGAGAACATCCGTAGTTGGGTTAGGTTTATAGACGATATTTTCTTTATATGGCACGGTCAAATAGAACAGCTAAAGGAATTTTTAGAATGGCTAAACTTGGGTGATAGAAACCTTAAATTCACTGACTATTATAGTAACAATAGTGTCAATTTCCTTGATATCAAAATTAGACATGAAGAGGGTCATCTAGAAGTTGATTTATTTTCCAAACCAACGGATAGAAATACTGTGCTACATTATAATAGCTTTCACCCGAAAAGCCAGAGGGATAATATACCTCTGGGGGAGTTTCTTAGATTACGTAGAAACTGTACATCTTTACAAGATTTCTATATACACTCAAATAGATTGAAGACTAAGTTTAGGGAGAGAGGCTATCCTAAGAAACTTATAAACAACTCTTTTAAGCGTGCGAGATTTTATGATAGGGAAAGTCTCCTGCAAGGTAACAAGAGAAACAAAAAACAAAAAGAAAAAATGGTGATGGTAAGTCAATTTTCAGAAGTTAGTAACCAATTGAAAAACATAATTAACCGTAACTGGAAAATCTTGAATGACGAAGAAAGCACAACTATACCGAAACCACTATATGCGTTCAGAAAAAACAAAAATCTCCGGAACACCTTAGTACATACTTACAGGGAAATTCATACAGACAATCAAAGCACCCTGTTTGGAGAGAAGGCCAAAGGTAATTATAGCTGTGGAACATGTAGTATATGTGATTTATGTCACAAGACTAAGACTGTGACTTTGAATGGATCTACACAGAATATAGATACCCTAAATAACTGTAGGAGCAAAAACATTGTATATTTGATTTTGTGCCCTTGTGGTATGGGCTATATAGGAGAAACTGCCAGAGAACTCAGACAGAGAATATGTGAACATAGATCTGCTATAAAGACAAAAAAGAGAATGCCCCATTGGTCAGTCATTGGATAGTCAAAAAACATACAGAATCTGACTTGAGATGGGTGGTTCTAGAGAAGATACGTGAGTCTAAGCGAGGAGGTAATAGTACACGCCATAGAAAATTACAGGAACAATGGTACATGATTAAGTTTGATACAGTTAAAAGGGGACTCAATAGTAGGGAAGAATGGGAAAAAATCATCTCCATGTAGGGAAATAAGACCAATGTGGTTAGTGAAAAGGAGATTGCCTCTTCACTACCTCATTGGCTAGAATAAATTTTTCATGGTCAGTATATAATCTATTAAATTGCTTTAAAAATACGGTATATGATGTAAATGGACATATTTAGGAGTAAAAGTAGGACCCTAACTTATTAATAAGGAAGGGTCCTGTAAAATATTGAATAAGTAAATCTTAAGTCTTTTTATAGACTTTACTTGTTGGCCCGATTATTATCATCAAATACAAACAAAAAATGAAATAGAATATTAAGTAAAGTTTAAGGAAAATACAATAATCCAAGATTTCCCTCGTAAAATACAATATTTGGCCCGTTCATATATAGAACTTTAATCCTGTTCATAGAATAGCCTATTATAGTAAAATGCCTAAACTGATATGGAATAATAAGGAAATGAGATATCCCTTAGTTATGTGGTAACAATGCGCATTAGTTTGCCTATACTATCTATGATAAGATGGCGCCCAGACATGCGCAAATCAGATAAGTGGGAGAATTGAGGTTAACAATGGAATATAGGCCATCCTAGTTAGAATATAAGTAGAAATACCAGTCCACGGTATTATAAGTAGATATCTATTTTTGTATAAATATATGAGACGCGATGGACCTGTGTCGTAGGTTTCAGCGTATCGACTTCATAAGACACTTAAAGATGGCGCCCAGACATGCGCAGAACATACGGGTAGGCATGCTGGGTAATGAATGGCATTCACGCCACCTGTGCTAAAATAAACGTATAAAAGAGAGCCCTGTTTATCCGGTGATTAGATACGGAAAACGAGGACATAGAGAGGTACCGAAGTCCCGATAATAAAAAGGTAAACGTGTGCTTGACCCTTTGGCGGTTGTGTGATAGAAACGGGAGTTTTTAAGGAAAATGTTAGGACAAAAGGAAGATAATGGGGTGAGGTTCAAACGAACCGCTTTTAGGGAAGATGTTTTAAATTAGGAAGCCTAACATTATATCACATTAAATAGAAAAGGCGCTGTGAAATGAAATAATTATGATAAAGGGTAGTACATAGATACTTTTACTATGTATTATTTTATGCAAGGGATTTTTCAGGATGAAATATATGACTAGGAAACCCATGTAGTATAGTAGGCCTAAATTCCTCCTTTTCTTATACAGAATTAACCACGAGCTGATCATACATGACGGCGTAATAATAGAGGATACAGACACAAGATTAAGTGGAGGATAGATGCGTAAGAGTCCTGAGCTCCCTATATAAAGGACTGCTTTTTATCCTGATATTGGAAATAAAGGTTAATAAAATTAGGTAAGTTACGATACTTTGAGTATGAAAGAATAATTTGGAGTTGAATTAGCCTGAAATAGGAGAATAGAAATTAATGGAGACAAATTATCTATTAAGGTATACGAAAAACAGACACTGAAAAGAATATTGAAAAAACTACCATTCTGGTTAAAGACGAGAAGCGGAGTCATGATAAATAGAGCATGCAAGGTAATGGGAATCTTAATGCGGGACGAAATTAGGGTAGATAAATCAATCACCCTTTGTAAATTAGGTACAACAACATAGCAACGGTGAATAATTCCATCTTCACTTTCTCCTCTTGTTTTCCCTCTTTTTCTTTTCTTCTCTCTCTTCTCTTTCTTCCTTTTTTCCTCTCTCCTTCTCTTTCTTTTTGTTTTCTGGCACATAGTAATAGCCAAAGGATTTCGAGCCCTAATGTATGCTCGTGATGCCGAGTTACGGCAATTCTCTAATAAACAAGAAAGTATCAATAATTTTTCCTATATTACGTGGAAATGATCAGTTCTAGCTTTGGGTGAATTTTATAAATGAATGACTGGAGAAAAAGATAGATGTAAGATTGTTAGTGTTGAAAGGTATAATGAATGTTTTAAAAATGAACCTTGGCTCTTGCGGGGATAAGGACAATATTGAGATGTATTTTTGAGATAAGTTGGTTCATTGCAAGCTAACATGATTAGTTTAATAAAGAACATGAAGAATGAAATAAACTTGTCAAACGCTAAATTATGATGTAAATAGTAAGAATGTAGAGTGAGGGAAATATTGATGCAATACATGTCTTTTCCTTTTCTTTTTAGTTATGCAGACAGTAATCAACTTCACATGAGAATAAACCCACATTTATGTTGAGTCCTGAAGAAGGTGGTTGTATATAGCAGTTGTAATGCCACCGAAACGCGTCGACGCTAGTTTTCAGAGAATCCAACAAACCAGATCTACTTGGATAAGAAATTGACTCTCACCAGTTTTTCTGTTTGAGAATTTAGTGTTGGATCATTTTTAGTAGCAGTGTAAATCATTGTGCCTGTTTGGGTTTTATTTTTATTTTTATCTTTATTTTTACCTTTCCTTGCACTAATAGAGTGCCTTATGGGAGTATTTTTTGCTTTAGGCAACGTGGTGTTTTTAGAAATGTAAATATTTCGTATGTATCAATTGAAAGTTCATGTGTATTTTTTAATTGTGTATGTTTTAACTGTGAAATTTGTTTTTTATCAATTACATGTAATTAAATTGAGATAACACTACATTTGACTTTGGGTTGATTGTTAGAGAAAAGCCTTGGACAAGTTTCATTTCTGGTGTGGGCTATGTTTGTGTTTGAGTGCAACCATTGAATGAATGAGATTCTTTTGTGTGACGTTTTTTCCAAGGGAAATTAGGTTTATCTCAT